>OZ002742.1:129100324-129700324 GCA_963924295.1 Dioctria rufipes
GGCGCCGGCTTGAAAATAATTAAACTTGCTGACGCGTAGTACTCTTTGTCACAAGCTTAAAACTGGAAACACAATGCTACGGTCATCAGAGTTCATCAGCTCAAATTTCAATTTATTCCTATATCTGATAATAGAATTGAATGAAATCTGAGCTGATGAACGCTCATGACCGTCCTATTGTGTTTCGAGATTAAGTATGAGCATGGCAAGGAAACAAGTTTTCATTTGGGAATGGTAAAGTAAACGGCGGGGCTGCTGACCTTGAGTACTGATAAACGAGCAGAAATAACGGGGAGTGGAAATAGACAAAGAAAACTGGTAGTAAATACTTTATTGTTTTATTTAATTATTGTGAAATTGCATCATCCACTGGTAGTGACTGAAAGCATGTGCAGACTGATTGAAGCCGGTTGAATTGCACTGTTAACGAGGTTTAATGTGATATTATGCGATAAGTTTAAAGTTAATAGAATCAAGTTTTCAAACGTAAACAGCAACTGATTAATTCCGATTAACCTTGATGTGATTCAGAGAAATATGTAATTACATGACAACTTGTTTAGTTGAATAAAAATCGCTTTCTTCTTTAAAATATGTTTTATTTAAATCTTTCTACATAAATTGTTTTTCTGTGATTTTTATCTAAAATTGTATCAAAGATTACATTCCTGTTTTTAAATCAAAAGGTATCTAATGCTCGGGTCTTGCGATATGCAATGGTCCATGTTATCATGTATCTGATTTGATAATTGATGTTAAATTTTACTTGGCTACGTAAATAATTCATATGAGTAGTAAATTTCACAGAAGATTCCAAGAACTGTTAGCATGCCTGTTAAATATTTTAACGTGTTGAAAGCATAAATCAATAGTTTTGATGTTCCGAGTTTATTAAACGGTAAACATACATCTATACCATTGGCATACATTCAGTTTGGAGAAAGATGAATATGTTCTACTTCAATGTCCTCCAAGCAATTTAAAGCACACATTTCCAAGGAACAAAAGTAAAATTTCACTATGTCTTTCAAATTGGTGTAAAAGAATCCACTTCTATTATGCTCTGATGAAAACCCAAGCCATTTAACTAATAATTTATTCCCATGGCAACTAAATAGAGATCGGGATACTTAGCTGGAGCTTGTTCCAGTTCATAAAATTTACCACGTATCTTATTTCCATGATAATCCCTAATGATATAAGTTGTTGGGTAAACCGAGTTAACTTTTTTTATTTAAAATATTTCAGTTGACCAATTGGGCGCATAACCTTTCTCAAAAACATGATTGTATTTGCTTATACGAACAAAGTCACCGACTTTGTACTTTAGTTTTGTTTTATTTTAGGAAATTTATAAATAGTTGCTAGTAAATGTTTTTCATTATGTAGACCAACATCTACAAGACGCATTTTAATAAAGGATTTTCCAATAATAGGTGTTATTTTGATATTCAAAGAAAAGTGCCACTTTTTGAGATAAATGATCGGATCTTTATTTCATTATAAAGAGGAAGGTATGCCCTTACTAATGGATAATAACATCAGCCAAATGACCACCACGACCACGCCTACAGGACCATATCCTTTTGATGAAATTTTCCATAACCAAATCGCAAAGTGGCTGCCCTATGTCCTCGATAGCCTCACGAATTACATATTTGAGGTCTTGAATCGACGCTGGGCTGTTGGCGTAGACCGTCTCTTTCACGTGGCCCCAAAGGAAGAAGTCGCAAGGTGTTAAGTCACAAGATCTCGGTGGCCAGTTGTGATCACCTCTTCGAGAGATAACACGGTCCGGAAACTTTTCCCCGTAAAAGATCAATGGTTTCGTTGCTTGTATGGCACGTAGCGCCATCCTGTTGAAAGTAAACGTTGTCCAGATCAATACCATCCAATTCCGGTCATAAAAAATAATTAATCATCTGTCGATAGCGCAATCCATTCACCATAACTGTTGCTCCAGCCTCATTTTCGAAAAAGTAAGGTCCAATGACCCCGCGGGACCATAAACCGCACCAAACAGTCACACGTTGAGGATAGAGAGGCTTTTCAACAATAACTCTTGGGTTTTCCGAGCCACAGATGCGACAATTTTGCTTGTTGACGAAGCCATCGAGGTGGAAATGGGCCTCATCACTCAAGATGAGTTTTTGATGGAATTCCGAATCATTTTCATGCATTTCAAGGACCCAATCAGCAAAGACTCGACGTTTTTGATAATCGGGCGGCTTGTGTTCTTGTGTTAACTGAACCTTATAAGCCTTAAGACCCAAATCTTTATGCTAAATACGGTGTAATGACGTTTGTGTAATGCCTAATTCCAAAGAACGACGATGGACAAACCTGGGTTTTCTACAACACTTTCGGCTACAGCAGCAATATTCTCGGCTGTTCTTGAGCCACGTGCACGGGTTTTATTATTCACATCACTAACTTGTCCCGACAGCCCGAGTTTTTCTACCAATTTCTGTATTGCGGTCCGACAAGGTGCTTCACCACGGCCCAAAACTGTTCGAGTTTTACAAACCGTCTCTGCCACACTTTCACCATTTTTATAGTGAATTTTAATAATTTCAGTGCGTTGTTGAATCGTGTATCGTTCCATTTATATTATAAGAGTAGTTTCTATTTGTCAAATGTCAAAAAATTACAGCTCCAAAAGTGACATCTACCGAAATAGCTGGCTAATTAAAATAACACCTCTTATTGGAAAACCCTTTAGTTCGATGTTTCGTAGCATTACAATTTTCTGCTAACTTATCTAACATACTAATCCAACGATAATTTCCACTGAGTTTCCTCAAAAAGGGCGCTCGATTTTTATGTAGAAGGGGTGTACCATTTTTATTTTAGAAAGTTGTATAGCAATATCACTTTCGATTGTGTAACAATTCATCTATTAATTAGAAATTACTACGTAGAAAATATATATAAAGCACTTAGTTTTCAAGGTTTTTATTTAATTGGTTATCTGCAATACTGAAACATGAGTATAGTGGTTTTAGATATTCAGTTTGTATGTGCTAATAGAGGAAATTTTTTTGCAAATGAGCTAGCAGTTTTATCCCATGGTGCAATTATACTAATGGTGTACCAATTGGCAGCCCCACACCCGCGCTAGGATCTTTCCCCAAGTGCTCAGAAGCAAAACCGGTACGACTTAGACGACTGGACTGGGAGGATGGAGACGTTAATTACAATCACTTAGTTGATATTTATGTTTTTCAAGTTGGTGTAAAAGAATCCACTTCTTGCAAGCTTTCGGCATTTTCTATCATCTAAATAATGATAGTGAAATGTTTTTAATCTATCGTATTCTCTCTTTAAAAATAACATTTTGACTGCTTTTAAATTACTTATAAAACATTCTTTATATTAATCTAGGTGTTATGCTCTGATGAAAACAGAAGCCATTTAACCAATACTTTATTCCCGTGGCTATTTAAAATTTTCTCAACTAAATAGGGATCGGGATGCTTAGCTGGAGCTAGTTCCAGTTCATAAAATTTACCACGTATTTTATTTCCCTGATAATCCCTAAGGATATAACGTCGGACAAATATTGGTTTGTCGTATATGCCATTTAGTCATAATGCTGCAAAACACATTTCAATGTTTTACCATCAATTAAAAAATATCTGCCCGATTGGATTATGTAATTTTTGTGCCATAGGTACTCCGATTTATTACTTAGATTACTAAAAGTGCTTGAATTAGGCTTCCTACTAAAGCAGTCAAGGAGTTATAAATAATTTAATTCAGTATGAGTTTGTAGTATATTCCAATTAATCGAAACCAAATGTTATTTTTTCTCCATATATATACTACAAAATAAGAGCACGTACGCACTCTAATATTGAATTATGTTTGAAATTGCATATTCATACCACAAAAGACTTTTAAATAATTTTATGAAATATACCTCTTATTTTTGAAAAATAAAAAGCTTCATTTTTTAATACGAGTATATAGTTATAACAAGGGAAAGAGTTACAATTAGTATAAGACCAATAATGTTATACCCTGGATGAGCATAAGAGTTAAATAAAGTGAATATCAAAAGTTCCGTAGGGCAACACCAATAAGAAGTTCCCCAATTTAGTTAATTTTTAAAATTTCATTTACTATTTTTATGAAAACTCTGTGCAAAAAATTTCAGCTCTATACGTCGACGCATTCTCAGGCAGTGTCCAAATATACAGGGTGTCCTACGTAACGTGTTCCCTGTGAATTTTTCTCGAAAATGTGCGGAGATATCGAAAAAGTCCTAAAAATAAAAGTTACGCATCTTTAGTCAAGGTATCCTCTAACATAGCCCAAAGTTCTTGAAAAAGAACTTGGGAAAAATGTCCTATTCGTCCTCATTAAGGATACATTTCGATTGCATTTTTGAATTCCGCAAATAAAACCAAAATGAAAATGTTATATTGAAAATTCCAGTTTAACCCTTTATTATCAAGATATAAGACCTGAAATTGTACTCTATGCACCGTGTTCCTTTGATATTTTTCTCGAAAATGCACACAGATATAATCGAAGTACTAGTAACAAAAGTTACACATCATAAGTCGGGCTATATTTTGGTATGGTAAACATTAAAAAAAAACCCACACGATAAAGGATACGAAAAAAGGATATCTTCGGTTTGGTCATTTTCGTCCTTTCTGAGAATCCATTTTAGCTACATTGAATAACTGCAAGTCCAATTAGAAAAAAAGTGGTATACCTACTGACAAAACTTCGCAAAAATAAGTTGAATCATTTACAGGTATGTAATATGTTGTCATCATTCCTGAGACAAATGGGCCGGCATTTCATCCCCATTCAATTTTCAGGTAAATTATCTTATTTTTATTGTTAATGTAAACTTCTGTTGGTTTGTACGTAATATACTCATACCTAACTATATCCAACTTTCGCCTAGTGCACGCTTGAAATAGTATAAATTGGTGATATGATAAAAATAAGATAATGATAATTTATCTAAAAATTGAATGGGGCGAAATGCCGGCCCTTTTGTCTCAGGAATTATGACAACATATTACATACCTCTAAATGATTCAACTTATTTTTGCGAAGATTTGTCGGTAGGTATACCACTTTTTTACTAATTTGATTTGCAGTTATTCAATGTAGCCAAAATGCATCTTCAGAAAAAGGATGAAAAGGACCAAATCGAAGATATCCTTTATCGTGTGGCTTTTTTTTAAATGTTTACCATACCAAAATATAGCCCGACTTATGATGTGTAACTTTTGTTACTAGCACTTCGATGATATCTGTGTGCATTTTCGAGAAAAATGGCACACGAACACGGTGCATAGAGTACAATTTTAGGTCTTATATCTCGATAATAAAGGGTTAAACTGGAATTTTCAATACAACATTTTCGTTTTAGCTTTATTTGCGGAATGCAAAAATGCAATCTAAATGTTTCCTTAATAAGGACGAAAAGGACGTTTTTTAAATATATCCTTCCCAAGTCCTTCTTCAAGGACAGAGGACACCCTGACTAACGATGCGTAACTTTTATTATTAGGACTTTTTCGATATCTAAGCACATTTTCGAGAAAAATGCCCAGGGAACACGTTACGTGGGACATCCTGTATAATGAAACCCCATAGTTTTGTATGGCAATACGATGAAAGCATTGCCCGATTTGTCTCATTTTCGAAATTTAATTTATTTGTTTTTAAAAAAAGCCCGTATACAATATTTCAACACCCTTAGTAGACGCGTTCGCCAAGTTATCGTGTGGACGGACAGACAGACCGACGGACATGTAAAAATCAAAATAAATTTTAATTTTATGTATGGGTGTCCAATCTATTTTGCTCTCCTATTATATCTGTGCGTTATAAACGGAATGACAGATTTATTACTCCCCATGATTTTATCACTTAGCTAGGGCTTAAAAATTCGTCAAAACACATCAGAGCTTGTAATATAATTTTTGTTTAATTTGCTTTGTAATACTGTTAGGACTCTGTAATAATCATTACCAGATACTAATAATAAGGATCAAATAAACAAATTGATTTATGATGAAAGCATAATGAAAACAAGTTCTTTACGGAGCATGAAACAAGAAAAATAATAAACTGAACTCTAGTTCGTATGCATACATTGAATTTGTTGAAACTAGTTAAGAAAGGCGATGCATTTTATTTATTTGTAAAAGAGCTCTATAATACTCTTTGTCTATTCATGGTATAAAGCTAATAAGCTGTTAATATCGGTAATTTTCTTCGTTTAAAATAATCTGACTTTTATTTTGAATTATAATTAATTTTTGATTAATCAAATTTTTTTAGTAACCAAGGTATCTTCCATTATATTTTTAAATTTAAATAGGATTACATCAGATCTTCCCTATCTTAAAAATTTTATTTTTGTAAAAGTTATTTGCGCAAAATGCAAATTGAAAGATTTATTGCAGTAACTTTTAAAGTCTGATGGTTGCCTTCGAATGAATTTAAGCGTTATATTTTTATAGGACATATTTTCAAGATATCTTTGTAGTGATAACGGGCTATAGATTTCCAGATTTTTAAGGTTTCTATCTATAACACATACGCATGGACGCAGTCAACTTCTTGAATTCAGCATTTCGTCGAGAATTTTTCTCAATTGTTTTCAGATTAGTTTGATTGTGAAGAAAATACCGCAGGGCAGTTGGTATTTTTTGTTTTTTGTTTTGCGCGATGGAGGATTCACTCCAAAGGGTAATGTACCGTCGCTAATGTTTTCATAATTTTTGGTTTACTAAGGCAAATTATAAGCACGTCTGACAAACCAAGTCTAAAATATTTTTTTTATTTTATTGTCATATGTTGACTGTCTTTTGCTACATTTCTATACACGTACGACATAACAAACCGACAAATCAATACTCAGCCAAAAATAATTTCAATTTGCAAGAAAATATTGTCGTATGTTCTAAAAATTGGCGTTTACGACATACCAATATTTACAAGTGCTGATTTTTAGGGATATGCGACAAAAGTGTTAATCATTATCTCAGCAGCCTTCAGAGTTAAGAAAAAACCAATCACAAATTCGAAAAGAACGCAATCAAAATTCTATACATCAGCTTTTAGGTCAAAAACCTCCAATTTGGCGTATACGATAAACCAGTACTCGTCCAACGATAAGTTAACTTTTTTATTTCAAATAATTCAGTTGACCAATTGGGCGTATAACCTTTATCAAAAACTTGTTTGTATTTGCTTGTACGAACAAAGTCACCGACTTTATACTTTGGTTTTGTTTTTATTTTAAGAAATTTATAAATAGTTGATAATAAACGTTTTTCATTATGTAGACCAACATCTACAGGCCGCATTTTAATAGTTCGATGTTTCATAGCATTATAATTTTCTGTTAACTTATCTAACATACTAATCCAACGATAATTTCCGTTCATAATAAATTCTTTCCGCATCATATTTTTTAGAGTTCTGTTAAATTTTTCGACAATTGAGGCCATTAAAGAGCTGTACGTAGAATAGTGGTTAATATCAAATGTTCTCATCAGTTTATGAAATGATTTATTAAAAAACTCCATTCCATCATCGGTTTGCATGTTTTTTGGAATACGGCCTAAATTAAAAAGGGACTAATCGCTTTAACAACTTCCGCTGCATTTTTACTTTTAATCGGAGCAGTCCAAGCATATTTTGAAAAGGTGTCGATCACAGTGAGTAAAAAACTGGAACCATGTTTCTCAGATGAATAAGAACTCATATCAACCAAGTCTGCTTGCCCCAAATCATCAAAACCTTTGATAATGACACGTTGCCGTTTAAAGTTTTTACAAGCTGGTTTATGTAGCTCTTCGATGACTTGCCTTCGGACCATTTTATCAGGTATATAAATACATCTCAAACGTGCTTATATAACATTAACATCGTAAAGTTAAAATGTGGGCGTTTAAACACCCATTCACAATGATGGTAGCGGGCCATCAGGTTGTGGAATACCAGCATTTATTAAGAACCTCATCGATAATGATTCTTTACCAAATCCACCAATATCAAAAGTTATGTGGTGTAATTCAGAGCAGGGAGCTTATCATCACAGATCGCATTTAATAATACTGAATTCATTGATACTCTCCCCGAAGAATTCGTAAATTATACAAATGAACCCACTCTAAGTGTACTTGATGATATGATGTTAAACGCATTTAGCAGCAGGTTTATGACCTCTCACAAAAGGATAACACCATCTTAACCTGTCAGTAATTCTGGTAACGCAAAACGTGCTTCATCAAGGTAAGTACTGCCGAGATATATCGCTAAACTGCAAATATCTCGTAGTATTTAAAAATCCACGAGATAAAAGCCAATTCATTCATTTTGCAAAACAGATTTACCCTGAAAATTGCTCAGAACTCATAAAAATATATAAAGACATTGCACAGAGCCCTTATAGTTATTTATTGATCGATTTAACACAGGACGTTAACGAGGTTTTACGGTTCCGGACAGATATCTTCATCAAAAATTGTAATACTTGCTACTGCCCACAGAAATGTTTAAACAGTACAAATGGTGTCACGATTGAGACGATTTAAGGAAAACAAGCATATGTTACATGTTCTTAAAAATGCGAAATGCAGGTTAAGAAAAGCTATTATGAAAAATGTTTATCCTGAAGTTATTAAGCTCTCTGTGGAATAACACTTAATACATTAAAAGGGAACCATATGCCACCTGGAACTATACACAATTCGCTGTGTAAGTATAAAAAGAGCATGCGTAAGTTAATTCACGCAAAACGATCTGTACCGAAACAGCGTAAAATTTTAGTTTAGCAAGGTGGATTTTTAACTGTTTTACTAGGAGTGTTCTCTCAGGCGTTATTAGATCATTAATTGAAAAATATGTACAGAAATAACGCTCTTAACAAAATGTTACTTCTTTCCCCAGAGGTATATAAAAAGCTGAAGAATGATATTGATAGATCTACTAACCTATCTTTGTTTGATAAAGCAATGAGCAAAATACTTAAAGGTAAATACTTATCCGATAAAGAAAAATGGTATAATTATATAAATAAACTAATAAAGTTTTTTAATTTAAAACGAAGAGGTATGCGTGTATTTGAGAGAAAACCGCAAATACAAGTTCCTCAATAGGGTGTAAGGCAAAAAAGTCTACGAGATAATACAACACAAACAAGGTTAATTTAAAAATGAAATATCAGCACAAACTTCAGCCATAATAGTCCAGTCAAATAAGCCGAAAAAATGCTAAAGATCGCATTTAATTTGTTTCAGGCTGCAATTTTGAGGGTTGGTGTAGGAGGGTCCTGGGAGTATTGTCGCAAAAATGCACCTCGCAGGACAAAAAAAAAGGGGTGAAAGACAATAAAAACACCCACGAACGCATGACAATCTATTTGCCGTGCGTGCGGTTTGGAAGAGGTAAAATTTTTGAAAAAATTAAAAATGCTATATTATTCAGATATGATTCTAAATAAAAAAGTCTATGGTGGCCAACCCCTATCTCGTAAGGGCGCGACAGGAAAACCGAAAGAAGCTAAGGGTGGACACTTCGCTATATCCACTAACATGTGTCCGATTACTTCAATTCTGCAACATTTTCGTTCAAGAGCTAGCAACCAAAAGAAGCGTGAATTTTTCGTTGATGGTATGGAAAAACGAGGGGAGTGAAGAAAGTTATCGGACTATATGTTGAGCAATATTTGCGCTCATGTTTTGCTGTGGTGACGTACTTGGAACATTTTTGAATTTTTCTTAGAATTTTGGCTGGTTGTGCAAAGCGAGCCGAGATATGATGATTTTTGCTTTGAATTTTTTCTTTTTAGTTCAATATGGCTCCAGTTTTGCGCATTCGATGGTTTTTAGGGTTTTAGGTGACTGCGATTGCGTAGGCGGGGAAGAAAATAATGTTATGTGATTGTGTACATTTGTTGTTTGTTTTTAATTGTTGTAAAGGGTAGTATATGGGATTGCAGGCTACACAGGAAGAATGAGATATAATAAATTAATGGTATAGACTAGATGGGTGGGATCTGGGTTGGTTAGATGGTTAAAAATAGAAGCGTTACCTTATTTAAAAATTTGTTGCTGACAAATCATAGTTATATAAAATTTGCAGGTGCTTTCTTTTTTAAATTTAATTAAAAAATTGTTTACTAATTCCCAATATGATACAGTGCAATAATTGTCTCTTGTAATTTTCAAATCAAAAAATCAAATTAAAAAGGATTTGTTTAATCATATTAATTCTACTTTGTGTGGGCACTTGGTGGAGCATGTTACATATTATGTAAGGTGTTATAAATTTTAAGAAATTTAAATAATTTAAACAAACACTTGACAGCTTGAGAGCTAATTTTAACAATAACAGGGTCTAGCAGATGAGAACATCTTGGGAATTCTAGGAAGATATTTTTGAAGAGATACGAGATGTAAAACCACCAAGGAAATCTTTGTCTCCGACTGTTAAGCGACGCTTGTCGGCTAGTGGAATAGTAAGATCTCTGAAGCCACCATAAAAAGTGCCAAAACTTCAAGACAAAGAGTAGAGAGTAATAACTGCTAATGATGGTGTAACCCAATATACTGTACCTAAGAATATGAGTGTTGACGAAGCTTATAGCATTCTAGAAGAAATAGAACAAAATGAGGCAAATCAGAAAGAACCATCAAGAAAGTCTATATTAAAGCCTTCACTGCTGGATCGTATTCAAAACACACTCTCATTTTCTGGTGAGAAAAGTAGTACGGCAAAGCGAGCGTTTAAAAGGTAAAAAGGAGCGAACCTCAAGTGTACCAAATATTGCTTGGGAAGGAATTTAAAACATGCCTGTAGCTATAAAAGATAATGACTTTTACGTTTGCATTTTAATTAACGATTCCATGCAGCTTTTTCCCGAAAATACATTATCAGCTTTTACAAATACACTAGCTAGATCGTGTAAGTTTACTGATAACTGGAGTGTTGGAATAACTGCAATTTCATTACCATACCATGACATAAAAGGAGGAGTCAAGCAAAATACAGCTGAAGAAGTAAATCAGAGGCAATGTTAAAAAGATAAGGCGTGATGCGGCAGGTCAAAACCCTCGAGAATACTCCCAAGCCATGAAACAGAAATATATATGTGTGCGTTCGGAGTCCGTTTTCTAAAATGTTCTATATTGATACTTATGGAAAAGTGCTCAACATTGCCTTTATGTATGCCACAGAGACTACACTACTATCCACACAGGAAAATAGTCTTCTAGTAATTTAAAGCTTGGTTCCTTACCTTCCCAAAGGCTACACTTACTATATAGCTTACTTAACAAATAGTTTTGATTACAAAGTAACCTTACCATTTAACGCTCAATACCTCTCAGCTGAGTGATAATTGCATGTGGGTATGTGCAGCCGGAGTCCGAATCTGTAGGCAGCTACATTCAATATCATCAGCCCATGGCATGCCATGACGGCACAGCGACATTACAATGATTACTCAGCTGAGAATTTTTGTTTGAAAAATCGTAGTCATTTAGTTAAAATAAATATTTTTAAATAATTTTCGTTAGGAAATGTATGAAAGTTTTATTACGGGTCGGAAGATAAGAAAGCAAGCTTAAAATTATCACAACACCATTTTTCTGTATGAATAGTAGTTTAAGGCGGAGGAACTATTCAAATTAACTTTTGTCAGTTTTACATAAGAACACTGCAAATATTTTAGAATGTAAGGACTCCGTTGGGGCTCGCATGCGGTAGGGAGGGAGTCTGTTTCATGGTTTGTGAAGTATTCTCGAGGGTTTTGGGCAGGTCAATTGAAAGAAATAGAGAGCAGCATGGAAAAGAAATCAAATCACTTAGCATCAAAATAAATGAAAGCGTTAAAACTTGAGTGGAATAAAGAGAATCTTGAGCAAGCTAGTTACAGAACAGGACCAGTAAATTTTTCTGAATTTCTACTGACATTTTATAACGCTATTTCACCATCATGTACCATGTACTTGGATGACGTTAAGGAAAAGATGTGGGATCGGTTTAGAGCTGACTTTTTTGATGGCGTTATACCTGAAGTGAGTGACAAACAGGACCCAGATGAGTTATGTTACACATATATCAGGGTAAAATGGCTTCAGAAAATGTTGTTTTAAAATATAAAAACTATGAATCAGTTGAAGCCTTCGTTGATGACGTATTTGGACAAATTCCTAGAAAGAAGAGAAAGTGTGCAATCACACAAGATTCGATAGACAATTACACACATCCAACGCTTAGCATCAAAAGAGCTCGTAAGACAGCAAAAAATACTGGTAGCAAAAGGGTTCATGATGTATTTGAACTGCGGTTGGAAGATTTGGGAGTTAAAATTAAAATAAAAAAGCCACTACCATCTCATTTAATGTTAGAGATCTTATTATGCTTTTTATATCAAATGTACACTTTGATGATCAATCTCTTAATGAGCAGCAAAAACAAAAAAAAATTATTCAAATTAACGATACGAGTAGATAAGCTATGTTCATTCTGGCGCACTGTTTTAGCTTCCAGGATTTCGCCACAGATGGCGCCACCGTCGCTAGGTGGTTTGAGCCCATACTAAGTAGGGGGTGTGTCTTGGCTGTATTGGTTTGCGCCTTGGATGCGCCATTGTGTCTTGGGTGCACCATTGAGTCTCGACTGCGCCCTAGCGGGATTAATCGGTACTACCGGGATGTGTCATTTGCTCTTGACTGCGCCTTAGCGGCATTAGCAGGTACTACCAGCATGTTCCGGTTTTCTAGCGACATCTGTTCGGGCATTGTGTCTTGGGTGCACCATTGAGTCCGGACTGCGCCCTACCGGGATTAACCGGTACTACCGGGATGTATCATTTGGTCTTGACTGCACCCTAGCGGCATTAGCAGGTACTACCAGCATGTTCCGGTTTTCTAGCGACATCTGTTCGGGCGGAAACGCCATTTCTTGAGTAAGGTTTCCTAGCGGCCTTAGCCGGAACTACCTGGATTTGCTGTTTTCTTTTATTGGCGGGAGAGTGCAGCATCATTCGAATTTCACAACATGACATCACCATGAACAGATTCTAGAAGTGAGACATTAGCCGATACGCAGCGACATCTGTTTGGGTGCAAACGCCATTTCTTGAGTAAGGTACCCTAGCGGCCTTAGCCGGAACTACCAGCATGCCTTGGTTTTGCTAGCGGGGGAGTTCTAGATATCGGCATGACGTCATCATGGTTTTGCTGCACCTAAATAAGTTTTCTTAGCAGGGAAGTTGTAGATATCAGCATCATTCGAATTTCACAACATGACATCACCATGAACAGTATTGGCGGGAGAGTTCAGCATCATTCGAATTTCACAACATGACATCACCATGAACTCTAGACGATGTCAGTGAGACATTAGCCGATGCTACCAGCATGCTCCGGTACTACGGTTCCCTTGGAAGTTTTTTGCTTCACTTTTGGCCCACACGTGGCAGCATGCTACGGTTTTGGGAAGTTTTTTGCTTCACTTTTGCCCACACGTGGCAGCATGCTACGGTTTTGGGAAGTTTTTTGCTTCACTTTTTTGGATGTGTGGTACGCCTAAATGTAGGCTTTTGTTGTTTTCAAGTGTTGCGCCTGGTTTTCAATTAATATTAGTAATAATTGATTTTTCTTGAGCGCCTAAATGTAGGCTTTTGGTTTTGAACTAATAATTAAAGTTAATAGTAGGAAATTTTTGTTCATGCCAATGGATTCTATAGGGGTGGTATGTGGGGGGGGATAATAAAGATAGGGAGGGGGGGGTAATGAAATTTTCATCAGAAATCCTCTACGGGCTCTGGTTTTCGAGATATTAGCGTATTAATATTTCAAGTTATTTTTGCTCATGGAAATGGATTCTTGGTGGTGTGGGGTGGGAGGGGGAACGAAATTTTCATCACAAATCCTCTCTGGTTTTCGAGATATTAGCGACATTTGTTCAAACAATTAGCTAATTGGCAATTATATAATTACTAATTGGCAATTAGCTAATTGGCAATTAGCAGCTTGGTTGGTCATTAGCTAATTGGCAATTAGCTAATTGGCAATTAGTATTGTGATGCGATGCGCTTTACTGGAATTCTCATAAAATAAACAAATTTAAGTAATATCAACACTTGCTGTAAATATTTAATAGAAAACTTCAAGTTTAATGAAAAATATGGTTGCTGGGAGGTGTATTGATACAATTTCTTTTGCTGAAAATAATGTTGTCAAACCAAAATTAAATTTCAATATTTATTCACATCAAATTAATTATTTATTTCTAAATCTTAAGTTATAAACTTTTTCCCTATGTTCTATATTCAAAATTGGTAGCAATATAAGTGAAGTTCTATGAATCCTATCTTGAAAACGAAAGCGATCCAGAGCATATGTCTCCCAAGGTCCTTTTCTGGACTCATATTCAATTATATAAACTTGTGGAGCACTAGTACTAAACGTAACTTTCATTATCACTAATAATTTAGAAATATTAATAATAAAAAAAACTAGTTTCACATTATTTATTTTTTTATTTAATGAATATAATAATTAATTGGGTACAAATTAACATCATGGCGAATAAACTCTATTTTAAACGTTCGGCCGATAGGACCTCTATTTATAATATAAAAATCTCCTGCAGTATTTATCTCCAGTATAGTTTCATCAGTAATTGTGCTGTACCGTGCAGGAAGGAAAAGTTGACAGTCTTCCAAGTCCAGGATGATACGAGATCCAAATGCAGTCTTACATCTTCTAGCACCCAGAATCCTGTATTCCTTATTAAATTCCATTTCAGCTGTCTTTAGAGAAGGTGGGTACTGCTCCAGCTTCTTCAGTTCCTCCATTGCGTTTGCCATTTCAGATTACTTTCTCCTTGGTTGTTTATCGTTTGAACTCCAAAATGAAACTGATTGCAAATCTGATTCAGCTCCTCAATTTATAGTCATGGTTCCAAAACAAGTTTAATCCTGCTTAAAGCAAATTTGCAATATCAGCATATTAAGCTGAATGATTCATGTAATTTGAAACCACACTTCCTGTAAGCAACCCAATTCTAAGAATTTTACTGATCGAAACGTTTCATTGGAATTCGTAAACATCCTGTTGTAAACAAATTTAAGCAATATCAGCAAATGATTCATGTTTACTCTTTTCAAGTAATTTGATACCACACTTCCTGTAGGCAGCCAAAAATTTTATTGATCCAAGAATTTTGCTGATCGAAACGTTTCATTGGAATGTAAACAAATTTTCACATTTTCATGTATGTAAACAATCTTATTTGCAAATTCAACCAGCAGAATAAAGTAATCAAATTAATTTGAGTGATTTTCTTATCGTGTAATTCGATATCATCTCAGCCTGTAAGCAAATTCGTTGGAATTCATCCTGTGCAATGATTATTGTAGCAGCAGGATCATTCATGTTTACAAACCGTTGCTATAAAAGCGCAAGCAAACTCTTGGGGAGCACCAGTCAATCTAAGTAATTCAAAGTGTTAGTGCCGAATAAGAAAAAAAAATAAAAATGTCTTTCACAGTAATAAATGAAAGTTTTTCATTAATTAAGAAATTGCGAGAAGATGTGTTGAAGTGTTTAAGTGATGCAAATTTTGTGAATAAAAACAATATTGTTAAAGAGTGTAACAGAAACATTCGTAAATATCAAGCAGCATTTCGAAAGTGTAATAAGAATGCTATGAAACAACATTTGCACAGCTGTATTGCTCAAATTAAATCGTTGAAAGTGCTAATAAAAGCTCCCCATCGAGGTAGAGGAATTAATCAACGATTAATAAGAAGTGATTTTGTTAAGTGGGAAGAAATCAAAACAGCATTCGTAGGTAGAATTAGGGCAGGTGTTATCGTGAATATAAGCCACCTAGATCCTAAGCTGTTTATGCAAGATGCTTCCAAATTACTTGCTCGCCGCATTAAAAATACATTAAAACAACAACACCATATTAAAGTTGCTACAACGTTTTGCGGCGAATTTATTAAACAAAATGCTGACAATGAAATTATAAAAGACATTAAATATTTCCAAGCGAGAACTGCTCCAATCAGTGCAGATGATAATTTAGAGGAGTGGTTTAAATCAAACATTTTGGATCCAATAAACACTCAGCTAGAAGAATTCCAGGAAAAAGACAGTGGCTGGGCACTGCACTCTATAATACATTTAGCGGTGCATATCAACAAGTTTGAGCCGATTCGGGGATCATTTTATGTACCTCTGCCAAAGGAGATTGCGTCAAAAAAAGCTTGCATTAATTTAAAAAATAATGATGAAGCATGCTTCGCGTGGGCAGTAACATCAGCGCTATATCCTACAACTGTCAGCTCCGATAGGACCTCATCATATCCACATTATTCTACTGTGCTAAATTTAACTGGAATAACATTTCCCATGACGCTTAAGCAAATTACACAATTTGAAGGCCAGAACGATTTATCAATAAACGTGTTCATCCTAGAGAAAGAGCGTTTCTTCACCACAGTTCCAGTTAGACTTACGAAACACAGGATGGAGCGACATGTAAATCTCTTAATGCTACAAGATGACTATGACCAGGATGATGATGATGATGATCATATGGATGATGATGATGATGATGATGATGATGCCAGCAGATATCATTTCTGCTGGATTAAAGATCTTTCCCGACTCATATCGAAGCAAACTTCGAAAAATCATGCTAAAAGGCATATTTGTGACAGATGTTTGCTCTACTTTTACTCTGAAGAAAAATTAGCATCACACACTCCCGAATGCGAGAAGCAAAACGACTGCAGAATTATGTTTCCCTCAGAGGAAAAGAAATGGTTGGAATATAAGAATTATAACCATAAGAATCCAGTTCCGTTTTGTGTGTATGCTGATCTTGAATCAATATTGAAGCCGATTCAGGGAAACGATCAAAATACACAGCGAATCCAGGAACATGAAGTTCATAGCATAGGATTCTATTTCCACTGCAAACATGATGCTAAGCTCTCATATTACAGAGCATATAGAGGCAAGGACTGTCAAAAATGGTTTGCATTAGAATTGCAAAAGATTGCATCCATAGCTGTACAGGAAAAGCTGAACATCAGACCAATGCAACCCCTGACTAAAGAGGAACGGCGATCGCATATGGAAAATACTTCCTGCCATATATGTGGAAAAACGTTTGCAGCCGATGAGGAACGAGTCCGGGACCATTGCCACTTAACAGGTAAATACTGAGAAGCATAATTCAATTCATTTCTTTTCATAAATTCTTTTAACAGGAAAATACCGAGGACCAGCGCACAATGCATGCAATCTGATGTACCAAGATTGCTCCATAGTTCCAGTCATTTTTCACAATTTATCTGGATATGATGCTCACTTCATTATTAAGGATATAGCTACATCTTTCCCAGGAAATGTTGATCTCTTGCCAATAAACAAGGAAAGATATATCTCGTTCACCAAGCACATGGACGGCAGCTACATAAAATTCAGATTCATCGATTCCTTCCGTTTTATGGCTGAATCTTTAGATAAGCTATCATCATTGCTGCCGATGGATAAATTAAACATTACAAGATCAGTATGGCAGGGATTGGATGATGACACTATCAAACTTCTTACACGCAAGGGTGTCTTCCCATATGATTTTATTGATGACTGGGATAAATTGGATTTCCGGAACTTGCCAACACAGGAAGCGTTCTACAATAAACTGACTGACAGCGCTATATCTGCTGAGGACTACAATCATGCTGAAGAGGTCTGGCAAAAATTTGAAATACAAACACTTGGTGAATATTCAGATCTATACCTTAAGACTGATGTTCTCCTATTGGCCGATGTGTTTGAGAACTTTCGAGAAGTGTGCATGAAGACATACAATTTAGATCCAGCACATTATTACACCATGCCAGGCCTAACATGGGATGCTATGCTAAAATACACTAATGTGAAATTAGAGCTGATAACCGACGTAGATATACTGCTATTCATAGAAAGAGGCATTCGAGGTGGTATAAGTCAATGTTCAAACAGATATAGTAAAGCCAATAACAAATATATGGATGATTTTAAGCCTGAGGAGAAAGAGAAATACTTGATGTATTATGATGTCAATAACCTTTATGGATGGGCCATGTCACAGCATTTACCAACCGGAGGATTCAAATGGGTTGATGTTCCCAATATTGTCGTTTCCGAAATTCCTGATGATTCTCCAACTGGATACATATTCGAAGTCGACTTGGATTATCCTCAACATCTACATGATAAGCATAAGGACTTACCGTTTTGCTCTGAGCATGCTGCACCACCTGGAGCAAAATTAGAAAAGCTTTTGACAACATTACATCCAAAAACTAAATATGTTATACACTACCGAAACTTGAAGCAATGCTTATCACATGGACTCATCCTGAAAAAAGTGCACCGGGTACTTCAATTCGACCAATCAGCTTGGCTTAAACCATATATTGACTTAAATACCACCAAACGGATGCAGGCTACAAGCGATCATGAGAAGGACAGCTATAAAAAGATGAATAATGCAGCTTTTGGTAAGACCATGGAAAATGTACGCAAGTATAGCGATATCAAGCTTTGCATGAAGTGGGAAGGTCGCTATGGTGCAAAAGCTCGGATTGCGGCACCCAACTTCCACAGTGCAACGATATTTGATGAGAATTTAGTTGCTGTGGAATTAAGGCGACTCAAAATATTATTCAATAAGCCGCTCTATATAGGAATGGCAGTTATGGAAATTTCGAAAATATGCCTCTACGATTTTCACTACAGTTTTATGCAGCGTGAGTATGGAGATAAATGTAAAGTCATGTATACTGATACAGATTCTCTAATATATGAACTTGAAGAGAAAAATGCATATGAGTTCATGGCCGAAAATATAAACAAATTTGATACAAGTGATTACCCAGAAGATAACCAGTTCGATTTACCGCTCATGAATAAAAAGATTCCCGGGCTAATGAAGGATGAGCTGAATGGGAAAATCATGAGCGAATTTGTTGGCTTGCGCTCGAAAATGTACAGTCTGCGAATAAACGATGGTAAAACTGTAAAAAAAGCGAAAGGAGTAAAGGCTAATGTAGTCCAGAAGTATATCAATTTCGAAGACTACGTTGAATGTTTGAATAACGAGCGAATATTAACTGCTAATCAGAGCTCCATACGATCCCATAACCATAACGTATACACTATTAGTCAAAAGAAGATTGCATTGAGTCCCTATGATAATAAGCGTCATATTATGAGCGGAACGACGGATACTCTACCATGGGGGCATTACTCTACTTCATCAGATCAACAAGTAGCAGCCGCAGAAATAATCTAAGTCAAGTGTAAATAATAAATCTATTATAGTTTTAGTTTCATTTATTAAAGTAATTTGCATTATAGCTACATGTATAAATTATTATAATTATAACTATAAATTTATATTAAATTGTCAATTGTTTATTCAAGATATTATAAAACATCTTTGTTATTAATCCAAGAATTGTGTTTTGATTGAACTTGAGTTCCTTGCTCACCGGCTGGCTCCTGAGCTCTTGTTGGTTCACGTTCACCTGCTTGCTCAAGATATCCCCGCTTAGAGAAACGTCTAAACTTGTCAACGCTCATCTGTAGATTGTGTAGAAGTATGGCAATGGAGTAGTATTTAAACTATAATATCTGCTTCTCGCAACTCCTCCAGTATAGATACAATTTCATTGTTGTGACTGGTGTTTCCAGCCTGCTTTGATGTCATTAGAAGGCGCAGTCTATCCACTAATTCATTTGGATCATCCCAGTAAATGTGATCAATGTTTTCTTTAGGCAGACGCAATAGTCCCATGCCTTTATACTGTATAAGTTTACTGATTATAGCTTTATACTTAGCCGCTCTAGTACCTTTTATTTGTCCATCTTCAGCATAGTCACGTTTATATGCATTGGTATCTTTCAAAATAGATCCATAATTAGTTAAATCCTCTTTAGTATATAGACTTTTTACAGGATCTTTCATAAATAGCAGCTCACATAACCCCAAAGTTGTTTTATAGCTCTTCCCCTTGATAACAATATTTCCTACATCATCAACATCAAACGTTGAATTACCGATTCTCCATGCGTTGTTATCATAGTAAACTCCATAGGTTGGATCAATTTTAGGGCTATTATCAGTGAATAGCTTTAAATAGTTTGAAACTATGTATCCAGACGTATCGGGGGAGGTGACAGGAGACCTTCCTGTCAATGTTCTTGAATGTTCAGGTGTTGCGAATTCTTCCTCAGATGTTAAGGAATAATCTCCATAATTTATAGGTGTGCTACTAGCCTCCATTTTAACATATTTTCGCCTTGGAGGGGTAAAAGGTTCCACAGCCTCATTGGATTCTTCTTCTGCTTCTTCTTCTTGTTCTTCTTCTTTTACATCTTTTGTCTCAAATTTGACTATATCCGGCGGCTCGTATTTTATTGTTCTAACAAACTCTTTTAAGGGTTTAGTGATTGGCTTAAAGGTTTCTTCAAGTCGAGCTTCTGCTTCAATTTTTCCCATCCTTAGGGCTTTTAATTTCCTTCGCACTGCATTCCTAGTCTTGACAATTTCTTTTAATAGATTTTCATTCATCTTAGTTATTAACTCAATACCAGCTCTCCAAACAGCTCTGATAACAGCTTAACAGCTTTTAAACAGCTCTGATAACAGCTTTTCAAACAGATCTGATAACAGCTTAACAGCTTTCCAAACAGCTCTGATAACAGCTTAACAGCTTTCCAAACAGCTCTGATAACAGCTTAACAGCTTTCCAAACAGCTCTGATAACAGCTTAACAGCTTTCCAAACAGCTCTGATAACAGCTTAACAGCTTTTAAACAGCTCTGATAACAGCTTAACAGCTTTTCAAACAGCTCTGATAACAGCTTAACAGCTTTTAAAACAGCTCTGATAACAGCTTAACAGCTTTCCAAACAGCTCTGATAACAGCTTAACAGCCTTTAAACAGCTCTGATAACAGCTTAACAGCTTTTCAAACAGCTCTGATAACAGCTTAACAGCTTTTAAAACAGCTCTGATAACAGCTTAACAGCTTTTAAACAGCTCTGATAACAGCTTAACAGCTTTTAAAACAGCTCTGATAACAGCTTAACAGCTTTTAAACAGCTCTGATAACAGCTTAACAGCTATTAAAACAGCTCTGATAACAGCTTAACAGCTTTTAAAACAGCTCTGATAACAGCTTAACAGCTCTGATAACAGCTTAACAGCTATTAAAACAGCTCTGATAACAGCTTAACAGCTTTTCAAACAGGTCTGATAATAGGTGAACAGCTTTAATCTACTCAGCAGGTCCACACGATTCGGTGTGCTTTCGTCTGAGTTACAGCTTCGACTTATGAAGATTTCGCATGTTTCATCCTTTTATAGTACAATGAAGGTATCAAATCCTTTACGGTAGCGGGCATTGGATGGGAAACATATTACTTACCATTAAATGTCGGTAGTGCCCACTAATGCCACTAGGGAACCTTACTCAAGAAATGGCATTATGTAGTACCGGCTAATGCCGCTAGGGAACCTTACTCAAGAAATGGTGTTTGCCCTCGATAGAGCAATACACGCACCCCTTAAACCCAATAATAACAATAATAATTTTCTAAGAAAACACAGACCCAGGTGATGTCATGTTGTGAAATTCGAATGATGCCGATATCTACAACTTCCGCGCTAATAAAACTTATTTAGGTGCAGCACCTGTAAACCGCATCGCATCACAATACTAATTGCCAATTAGCTAATTGCTAATGACCAACCAAGCTGCTAATTGCCAATTAGTAATTATATAATTGCCAATTAGCTAATTGTTTGAACAAATGTCGCTAATATCTCGAAAACCAGAGAGGATTTGTGATGAAAATTTCGTTCCCCCTCCCACCCCACACCACCAAGAATCCATTTCCATGAGCAAAAATAACTTGAAATATTAATACGCTAATATCTCGAAAACCAGAGCCCGTAGAGGATTTCTGATGAAAATTTCATTACCCCCCCTCCCTATCTTTATTATCCCCCCCCCACATACCACCCCTATAGAATCCATTGGCATGAACAAAAATTTCCTACTATTAACTTTAATTATTAGTTCAAAACCAAAAGCCTACATTTAGGCGCTCAAGAAAAATCAATTATTACTAATATTAATTGAAAACCAGGCGCAACACTTGAAAACAACAAAAGCCTACATTTAGGCGTACCACACATCCAAAAAAGTGAAGCAAAAAACTTCCCAAAACCGTAGCATGCTGCCACGTGTGGGCAAAAGTGAAGCAAAAAACTTCCCAAAACCGTAGCATGCTGCCACGTGTGGGCCAAAAGTGAAGCAAAAAACTTCCAAGGGAACCGTAGTACCGGAGCATGCTGGTAGCATCGGCTAATGTCTCACTGACATCGTCTAGAGTTCATGGTGATGTCATGTTGTGAAATTCGAATGATGCTGAACTCTCCCGCCAATACTGTTCATGGTGATGTCATGTTGTGAAATTCGAATGATGCTGATATCTACAACTTCCCTGCTAAGAAAACTTATTTAGGTGCAGCAAAACCATGATGACGTCATGCCGATATCTAGAACTCCCCCGCTAGCAAAACCAAGGCATGCTGGTAGTTCCGGCTAAGGCCGCTAGGGTACCTTACTCAAGAAATGGCGTTTGCAGCCAAACAGATGTCGCTGCGTATCGGCTAATGTCTCACTTCTAGAATCTGTTCATGGTGATGTCATGTTGTGAAATTCGAATGATGCTGCACTCTCCCGCCAATAAAAGAAAACAGCAAATCCAGGTAGTTCCGGCTAAGGCCGCTAGGAAACCTTACTCAAGAAATGGCGTTTCCGCCCGAACAGATGTCGCTAGAAAACCGGAACATGCTGGTAGTACCTGCTAATGCCGCTAGGGTGCAGTCAAGACCAAATGATACATCCCGGTAGTACCGGTTAATCCCGCTAGGGCGCAGTCGAGACTCAATGGTGCACCCAAGACACAATGCCCGAACAGATGTCGCTAGAAAACCGGAACATGCTGGTAGTACCTGCTAATGCCGCTAAGGCGCAGTCAAGAGCAAATGACACATCCCGGTAGTACCGATTAATCCCGCTAGGGCGCAGTCGAGACTCAATGGTGCACCCAAGACACAATGGCGCATCCAAGGCGCAAACCAATACAGCCAAGACACAAACCTGCTTAGTGTGGGCTCAACCCACCTAGCGACGGTGGCGCCATCTGTGGCGAAATCCTGGAAGCTAAAACAGTGCGCCAGAATGAACATAGCTTATCTACTGATACGATTTTTAACACCTTGAATAGATCGAATAAAGATTCGATTAATGCTAAACCGTCCGAACAGCGGAAAATTATTAAAGGTAGCAATATTTTGGATGTTCCATACAAAAACCAAGGTTCCGGTGAATATTTAACTACACCAGTGCCTATTGATACTAATATAGACAACCTGTCCAACTTCTTTACGGATTAATTTCTCCAAACACCTGAAAATAAGCGTGAGCCTGATGCCATATTTTCAGAAATAAAAGAATCTTTCAATACAGCAGGATTACGTCAGGAGCATATGTCAATAATAGACAAACTTAATAGACTGGAAAAATCAGTTACAGAATTTGCAAAGAACTTACCACAAGAGTCTCAGCAAATAGAAAAGGACTGTTATGAAAAAAATATAGTTTATGTCTACAGTGATATTATTCAGTCTAGAGTTATAGGTAATCAATTAGTGCGATACTTACGTATAATACCTTTAAAAGAATGTGCAAGCATAATAATATTTCAACACATTCCTGTTGAAAAAACGTTTATGGAAAGTATTTCTATAAAAATAACTAATCACCAGGGTGAGTTAATTGATTTCGAGCCAAGCTATACTCCGACATATATAATGCTCCATTTTAAAAGAAAATAATCTATATTTTTTTTTTAAATGACTATCAGAACCAGCTTAACACAAGCTCGCTGCATGGACACGTTTAAAAATAAACGGTCAACAATACCTGCGTTTCATCACTTAGTCGGTGTTAGTATTAGTATGTTACCCTAAACATAGACCAAACATCAGATCAAATGTCATGCAATGCGACATAGAACAAAAAGTTCGAAAACTAAATTAAATTTAACAAAAGATTAAATATTATATAGACGTTATTTTAAGACATGCTTAGAGTCGTCAACAACAAAATGCTCAGCCAAATTATTAACAGTAATGCACATACGATTAATAGGTTCATACATGCCAAAGTTAGACCTTAAAGAGTTGACATGCAACAGAGGTAGTCTTCTCAAATTGTGCCTATTATCACGGAAAGAGATTTTGTCAAGTAATAGCGGGCAATCAACATTCGCGTTTAAGAGTTGGTGAACAAAAATTACATCGGCAACCATGCGACGTTTCTCAAGCGAGTGCATATTCAAGAGCTGCAAGCGATCCTCATAGGGTGGAAGAATCAATGAGTTATTCCAGGGTAGGTCCCTAAGAGCAAAGCGCAGGAAGTTTCGCTGAACAGACTCGATACGGACGATGTATCTACCGTAAAAAAGAGACCAGACCTGGCTAGCGTATTCAAGAAATGGTTTCACAAAGCAAGTATATAAACGTAATGTTATGGAGGGATTCGAGAACTCTCGGAA
Organism: Dioctria rufipes; assembly: GCA_963924295.1. NCBI lineage: Eukaryota > Metazoa > Arthropoda > Insecta > Diptera > Asilidae > Dioctria > Dioctria rufipes. The sequence goes on from OZ002742.1 coordinate 129,125,026, forward strand.
CCAACGTTTTATAAAGCCCAGCATAGAACTACTCTTAGATACCACGTGGTTTATGTGGGATTTAAAATTCAATCTATGTTCACATTTGACACCAAGTCACAGACAGAATTAACGCGGCGAATCGAGGAAGCCGAGAACCCATAGATATAAGAGATAGGATTCAGATTCCTGTGGAAAGTCATCACCTCACATTTGTCGATATTGAGTACCAAATTATTGCTTTTGCACCAATCATAAAATTTGTGGAGGTCAGCCTGTATCAGTTGACAATCATTAAAAGATTTCATCTGAGCGAAAAGTTTAATGTCATCAGATAAGACTTTGCAGTGCTTCACTACGGAGACAATGTCGTCAATAGGCAAAAATAAATAGCAACGGTCCCAAATGACTCCCTTGAGGTACGCCAGAGGAAGCTTTCAAGACTCTAGAGATGGAATGGCGGAAATAAATTTGGTATGTTCTGTTATCTAGATATGACTCCGTCCATTTTAGGAACGTTGTGGGAAACCCATACTTTTCCATTTTGAACTGTATCACGGAGTGAGATAGCTTGTCGAAAGCTTTACTAAAGGCTGTATAAATACAATCTGTCTGGTTACCTTTTCCAAACCCGTGAATGGTATCAGAGAAAAATTCCAATAAGTTAGTGGTTGTAGACTGTCCCGAAATAAACCCATGCTGGTTTGAAGAGAGCAAATTCTTGCAGATTATTGATAACGGAGAGTAGATTATAGATTCGAATAACTTGGGCATGCAAGATAATTTTGCAATAGGTCTATAGTTAGAGATTTCTTTTTTACTGCCTTTTTTGTAGACAGCCAAAACAACCACTATCGAGCGATTTTTGGAAAATAATTCTCAGCGGGGTTGCCAGGGAGAGGCAACATGACTTAAAAAAGGCTGGAGGGATCCCACCAGGACCCGTTGTAAAGATATTTGGAAGCCCATTAATATGATCAAGATTATCCTCTTCTGAAATTGGAGGGATAGTGAATGAAACGTTATGAGCGTCGTTCATATGACTGAAGTTGCTACTTTGAAGTTGAAAATTTGACGAGACAAAAGCATTGTCAAAAAAAGAAGCAAACATGTCGCAAATCTCAGACGAATCATCACTAGCAAAGTCCTTTAACCTCATGGTATTAGGGTAGTTGTCCGTTTTTTTCTTCATATTAATAAACTTAAAAAAGTTACGTGGGTCACTAAATAATTTCGCACGCATATTTTGAATATACTCGTCATAGAGTGAAGAGGAAAGATCTTTGAACTCATTATATGATGTGAGGAAGTTATTGTGATTTATAATGTCCTTGTCCCTCATATAACTTTTCCACAATTTATTCTTTTTATTTTTAAGACGCTTCAGTTCTTTATTGAACCATGGTGGAGACGTTTTAGAGAGCCGCTGACGCGCGCGGGGAACGTGAGAGGAAAACAAATCAAAAAGAATTATGTAAAGTTTAGAAACGTCTTCGTCAACATTATTGCTAGCCAGTAATGTATTAAAGTCAATAGATGTAAGTCTACTGGAAAGTTCCGAAAAGTTAGCCTTTCTAAAATTGAAAAAGTATTCTGTTTCGTCACAATTTGTAAAGTTTTCGGTTTCATAATGTTCAGGAAACTACTTCACACCTGAAACGAAAACAAATAAACCACAAAGAATCATTTCATTCAATAAAAATATCAACTTATTACCTAATTGAGTTTTAAAGGTTTCCAATGAAATAAAGCCAGCAGATATAAAATTTTCCCATGTCAGCTGTCACGTCAATATAATTATATCACACAATGTTGACAACTTAGAGAAATGAAACACTCTTCAAGACAAAATGGAAGGACGGTACGTAGTGGAACGAAATAGTGCCATCTACATTGCACTAGAGACATCGAATCTAACACAATTCCATGGATCAATCAAATTTCCCTATTACCATGAATTAAGTTCGAGGAAGTAAATATGATTCGCAATCTTATTCGATTCTAGTGGCACATACTGTACAAATTAATTTGTTTTCGTTGCAAGTAAGTATATTTAACATAGCCAAAATCATTTTATACCATATTCATTGAAATTAATATAAATCAGTTTAAATTATTTTAAAGACATTTAGCAAAAAACAGCTTGATAGCAGCAATGACTAAAATGGTAACACTGTATAAACACATGATGAGCTGCAGTTGCTATTCTGGGTTATTGTTGCTATGTTAGGTTATTGTTGCTATGCCAATTATAGTTGCCATGCGCCTTTGATTACCGTTCTTTGGTGCCGTGTGCAAACCATGGCTATATAAACAGCAATTTAACTTGACTCGATTTCTTTTTCAGTTTCGCAGTGCAGTGAGTAACTTGATAATTTTTTAGTGATATTTCCTAGATTTGTGAATTTTTATTAACAGTCTAACACTTTGTTTGGTTGACAATTGAAATAAATTTTTCTTATTCTGGGTTACGACTAGATTAGGAGATTTATTTGAATAGCGACTAAAGCAAAGATTCTTATTACGGGTAACGACTGTAATAAGAAATTTTACTAATAAAACACTTTATTGTGGGTAACGACTACAATAAAGATTCTTGTTACGGGTAACGACTGTATCAAGAAAATTACTAATAAAACACTTTATTGTGGGTAACGACTACAATAAAGACTTTATTGTGGGTAGCGACTACAATAAAGATTCTTATTACGGGTAACGACTGTAATAAGAAATTTACTAACACTAAACACTTTATTGTGGGTAACGACTACAATAAAGATTCTTGTTACGGGTAACGACTGTATCAAGAAAAATACTAATAAAACACTTTATTGTGGGTAACGACTACAATAAAGACTTTATTGTGGGTAGCGACTACAATAAAGATTCTTATTACGGGTAACGACTGTAATAAGAAATTTACTAACACTAAACACTTTATTGTGGGTAACGACTACAATAAAGATTCTTGTTACGGGTAACGACTGTATCAAGAAAAATACTAATAAAACACTTTATTGTGGGTAATGACTACAATAAAGACTTTATTGTGGGTAACGACTACAACTGTAACAAGAAAATTACTAACCAACACTTTATTGTGGGGAACGACTGCAATAAAGATTCTCTGTGGGTTTCGACTGCAGTAAGAATTACTCACCTCACTTTATTCTGGGTATCGACCAGAATAAAGAATATCCCAATCCCAACCTCAGTAAAAATTATTAAAATCAAGTTGATCAACTGCCAAACATAGATCAGGTGAGTACAAGTTATTTGCAACAAAATTACTACATTTATTATATATTTTATATTTCTCATTTATTGAATATTGATAAATTAAATTATTTGTATCTAAGATTTATTGAGTATTAAAGCTCTAGTTTAACAGTGAAGTGTAGAATTTGTAGATAAACGAATACAACCACTAACTTGATACCAGTGGCATCAATTTTATCACATTATACATTCTTTGCATGTACGCTCTGACTACGGGCAGTATACATAACAATATGTAATTAGTAGTGGGGGATGATATTTGTCAAGAGTAGTGTTCAGTCCACCGATGCATTCACGTTCCCTCGACGCTTCCACTTCTATATTTCCATCCTCCTATAAAACAAAAAAAGCCACAAAGTATTCATTTTCAAAATAAATAATCAAAACAGAATACTTATCTAAAAATTCACAAGTATCCTATTCCATATTAAAAGTTTGCCACTGGAAGTTCCACCACAATTCAGCATTAACCTTTATGCTATGATTAAAATATTTAAGTCGGCAGGCTGTTGTCTTCTCGATACACTTTACTTAAACAATATATAAAAAAAAACTAAAAAATGGAATAAACATAGATAGTCACAAATCACTGCAGTACACGTACCAGCATGTTTACATATTTACAATGTCATCAAGTGACATTACTCTAATCAGCTGGCTTCGCCTCAGTCATCAATTCAATAAACGTCGCTAGGGCAACACCGAGAGGCGAAAGCTCATAACTGGATGCGGCGGCTATATAAAGCCGACGAGCCGCAGCAGAAAATCATTCTTGGTTCAGAGCTCATCTGATTCGGAGAATAATCCGATTAACAAGAATATTATTCCCAACCTCCAAAATAGAAGAATAATTCTATATTTCAGAGAATAATCTGAAATTCCTATCATTTCCAATTTCCGTCCCACACCTAAGCAGAAGAATAATTCTGCCGCAGAGAATAATCTGCAATCTCCTGCCCACACCTAAGCAGAAGAATAATTCTGCCGCAGAGAATAATCTGCAATCTCCTGCCCACACCTAAGCAGAAGAATAATTCTGCCGCAGAGAATAATCTGCAATCTTCTTCTCTTTACTAGCATCTTGTTGCTCACGTATAAGCAGAAGAATAATTCTGTCGCAGAGAATAATCTGCAATCTTCTTCTTTTTACTAGCATCTTGTTGCTCACGTATAAGCAGAAGAATAATTCTGCCGCAGAGAATAATCTGCAATCTTCTTCTTTTTACTAGCATCTTGTTGCTCACGTATAAGCAGAAGAATAATTCTGCCGCAGAGAATAATCCGCAATCTTCTTCTTTTTACTAGCATCTTGTTGCCTACGTATAAGCAGAAGAATAATTCTGCCGCAGAGAATAATCTGCAATCTTCTTCTTTTTTATTGTAGCTTTTACTGCCAAAAATAGCACTCTTAAATTTATATAAGAATACTTTTCGCATAGACGATTAATTCTTCTTCTTCTTTTTCCTAGGAGGCGAACTACGCGAATCTTTGGATTTTTACTAGATTTTAAGTTGTTTTGAATTAAATTGAATTTTATAGTTTGTAGGTTAGTTTGTAGTTCTCAATTATGAAATTATGAAATGAATTTGTGATATTAGGTTAAGCAAATGAATTTATTTTAAATAAAGAATTTTATATTTGAATTTTAAAACTGAGTTGTCCATTAAAAACCGGCACTCCCTCCCACGAACGAGACTAGATCTCACATTGGTCCTTCAAGTCCGGATAACTCAGTCAGTCAAATATAAAATTGAAATATTGCTTAAATATCACATAATTCAAGCTTCTCGGTTAAAAATGTCAAAAGATGGCGAATCCATTTCATCTGACGTTGGTGACGAAACCATTGACTCTGTGTCAGAGTTGGTTCAGTCCCAAAGAGAAGTCAAAGAGTTAATGGAAGATTTATTTAAAAGGCATCAAAGAGAAGGAAAAAAGAAAACTGTCAAATCGACAGAAAAACGTTTACAAACGTTTACCGAATACTGGAAAGAATTCCAAACGCGGCATAGGGCAATTAAAAAGAGAGCGACAAAAGAAGATCTCCAGCTAGATTATTTTACGAAGGAAATATTTAGCGAGGTTCAGGAGTACTACATTGAAAAGGCTGCTGGCATGGAGGAGGACATAGACAGACTAACACCAACACCGTCTGCCAGAAATCCTCCACAGACAACACAAGCCAGCACAAGCTCATGTAACAATGAAAGACTCCCTAGAATCAAGCTACCAACCTTCAATGGAGAATATTCTACATGGATCTCATTTCATGACTTGTTCAACTCAGTAATTCACAATAACAATAATTTAAGAGACGTCGATAAATTGTACTTTTTGAAAACAAATCTAATTGGAGAAGCTGAAAAGCTGCTCAGGCATTATGAAGTATGCGACGCAAACTATCAACCAGCCTGGCAGCTCTTAAAAGAACGCTACTCAAATAAGAGAATCCTAGTCAATGTGCAATTGAAAAAATTATTATCTCTCCCAACCATAAACCATGATACTGCCGACAATATTAAAAGGCTACTGGATAACATAACTGAAGCTTTACTGGCACTTCAGAACTTGAAAATAGACACCGATAATTGGGATCCAATAATTATATACTTAACTGTACAAAAATTGCACCCAGACACGCACCAATTATGGGAGCAGAGCCTCCACAGTAGCACAGAATTGCCCGAATTAAAAACTTTAACAAATTCTTAGAGTCTCGCTTCCGAACTCTAGAAATGATAGGAAACAAAAATACGTCATCAAATATGACACAGAGAAAACCATTCTCACCCAAACCCACATATGGACTCTTGAACAAAACTAAAAATGCAGTGCCAATACACCCACTTACAAAAAAGACCTCTTGCAGCCATTGCAAAGGTAGCCATATAATTTTTCATTGCCCAACATTTAGAAATTTGACCACCCAACAAAGGCACGTAGTTGTCATAAACAAACACTTATGCAAAAATTGCTTATCACCCAACCATATAACTACTAACTGCACAAGCAACAAAAAGTGTTATCATTGTAACAGAAATCATAACACTCTGCTCCACTACGAGCAAAATTATTCAAAAACACCAAATCAGTCCACCCAAAATTCCAACATGGAAGCCAAACAAATCACACCCGCCTGTAGAAATGATGAACAACAAGTTCAGAATTTCCTAACGTCAAATATGAAAAGAGCTCTTCTCTCTACGGCTCTGATAAACATTACTGCATCATCCGGAATCACAATGGCATTCCGAGCACTAATAGACTCTGGGTCTCAAGTGTCCATCATGAACGAGAAAACCTTTAAACGATTACAACTCAAAGGATCTCCTACTACCCACGAATTAATTGGACTTGGCACGACACCCACTAATATAGCCTTAAAACAGGCCACAGTCACAATTAATTCACTACATTCAAATTTTAATATAACAAGCAACATGCTTGTAATTAAAAAGATCACCGAACTATTGCCAGCCCAAACGATCGAAGTTTCAAAATGGAAACACATCGACAATCTCCCGCTAGCAGATCCTAAATTCGCTATTCCAGGAGAAATAGACATTCTTCTTGGAGCAGATATTTACGCCGCCATTCTCATAAATGGCATAAAAAGAGGACCTTGCAATACACCTACTGCCCAAAATACGAAACTTGGCTGGATCTTAATAGGAGCAGTACCAGAAACAAAAAGCATGACAACGACAATGCTATCCACCCACACCATTATAAATACTGATTTAGATAATCAGTTAACAAAATTTTGGGAACTTGAGGAATGCTCCACTAGACCCAAATTTTCACCAGAAGATCAATTATGCGAGGATCTCCATAATGAAACAACAAAACGATTACCCTCTGGAAAATATGAGGTAAATCTACCTTTCAAAGACTGTAATACACCACAGCTCGGACAGTCTAGAAACATGGCTGTCAAACAATACTTGCAGCTAGAGAAAAGACTATCTAACAATCCAGAATTGTATAAACTATACAAAGCTTGTATCGATGAGTACACTCATCTTGGACACATGAAGCCTAGTCCACCCACACAACTATTATTAGAAAACAAGTCATGTGATAACACTCCATTCTATTACCTACCGCATCATGCAGTGTTTAAAGAGAGCACTACCACTAAGCTTCGAATTGTATTCAATGCATCAGCACGCACCTCAAATGGTAGATCATTGAATGAACAATTACTGATTGGACCTACAATCCAACCAACACTTTGGACCACCTTATTGAGATGGCGACTGTACAGATTTGCATTTACTGCAGATATTGAGAAGATGTACAGGATGATTCAAATGGCACCTAAACACCAACAGTACCAGAGAATAATCTGGAGAAATACACCAAAGGAAGAAATAAAAGACTACGCCCTAACTACAGTCACCTTTGGCACAGCACCAGCACCATATCTCGCCATTAAAACTTTCCAGCAGTTAGCAAAGGATGAAGCTAGCAGTTATCCACTCGCAGCAAAAAGCATCATGAGAGATTTTTATGTGGATGACTTGGTCTCGGGAGCACACAGCTTAAGCGAAGCAAAACAACTACAACAAGAACTTATTGAAGCTCTTGCCTCAGGAACATTTAACCTAAGGAAATGGACAGCCAACCATCATGACTTACTAAAAAATATTCCACTAGAGCATCGAGAGTTAAAAACGAATCTGGAATTTTCAGAACACGAATCGATAAAAACTCTCGGCATCCGCTGGCACCCAACAACAGATTTCTTCTCTTTCAAAGTCAACACTCCCGAACCAAAAACCACATACACCAAACGAATAATACTGTCTGAAGTGTCGTCTCTATTCGACCCACTAGGCTGGTTAGCGCCATGCATCATTACAGCCAAAATTTTAATTCAGAAGCTCTGGCTCTCTAAATGCGACTGGGATGATTCTGTATCCACAGAAGTTTTAAAAGAATGGAGTCATTTCAAAGATCAACTACCTACCATTCAGGATATTCAGATTCCACGCTGGCTAGGCTACCAGCCTAACATACGCGAGATGGAACTACATGGTTTTTGCGATGCCTCCAATCATGCCTACTCAGCAGTTTTATATCTCAAAATACATCTTAATGAGAGCTCCCGAGTACAAATCATAACAGCAAAAACCAAAGTAGCTCCCATCAAACCAGTCTCACTACCTCGACTAGAGTTATGTGGTGCTGTCCTGCTCTCCCGACTTATTAAACAAGTTGTCACTGATTTAGAGCTTGAAAAGGTTAAAATTACAGCATGGACAGACTCCAATATAGTTCTAGCTTGGCTACAAAAACACTCATCCACCTGGAAAACATTCGTGGCTAACCGTGTCTCCGAAATACATGAAAACATTCCACTAGCCATATGGAAACACGTTCCTTCAAAGTGCAATCCAGCTGATATAGCATCTAGAGGAATTCCACCAAATACCTTAGCCACAGCATCGATATGGTGGAATGGTCCAGACTGGTTACACCAAGATGAACAATTCTGGCCGCAACAAACGCCAGAAATACACACTCAATTAGAGTATAAAAAGAAATCAAAGGTTCTCACCACTACAATCGATGAACAAATTCCTTTGCTTCACAAATATTCATCATATCAAAAAACGATAAGAATAACCGCCTACTGTCTCCGATTTATAAATAGTGTACGCAAATTACATCCGACTACTCAATTCTTATCAGTACACGAATTAAAAATTGCGGAACGATGTCTAATTAAATTGCTCCAAAATATTACATTCCCCAACGAAATCTCCCACTTACTAAAAAATCTTCCCCTTCCTAAAAAGAGTCGACTTCTATCTCTCAATCCCACGCTCGACTCTGCCAACATTCTACGAGTTGGAGGTCGCCTTACAAAATCTCAATTAAATTACGACCAACAACATCCTATAATACTCCCCAACAACCATCATATAACCAATATCCTTATAGACCACATCCACCATTATACATTACATGGAGGCACCCAAATAATATTAAGTACTATAAGGAATCACTATTGGTTACTAAACGCCCGCAATACTATTAGACATCGCATCCACAAATGTGTTGATTGCTTTCGGTTCAATACAAGACCTAATACTCAGTTGATGAGCTCTCTACCCTCAGCTAGAGTCAACATATCTTTACCCTTCCAACACACTGGGGTAGACTATGCAGGCCCGCTTGATATGAAAACATCAACACTAAGAGGGACGAAGATAACAAAAGCATACATCTGCTTATTCGTCTGCTTAGCCACTAAGGCTATACATATAGAGCTCGTCTCTGATTTGTCTACACCAGCCTTCCTAGCCGCCCTCAAACGATTTGTTGCACGAAGAGGCCTCTGCTCACACGTTTATTCTGACCGAGGCACTAATTTCATTGGAGCCAATCGACTTCTACAGTCCAATCTAGAAAAATCAATCAAAGCAATCGAAGTCGATCTAGCCAATGAAATTGCTAACCAAGGTATAACTTGGCACTTTAACCCTCCTGCAGCACCTCACTTTGGAGGCCTATGGGAAGCTGGTGTAAAATCCACCAAGCGCCATCTCTACAAAACCATTAAAGATACAAAACTCACATATGAAGAACTCTACACAGTCTTAGTTCAAATTGAGGCATGTTTAAATGCCCGACCTCTTTCCCCTCTGTCCAATGATGCAACTGACTATAATATCCTCACTCCTGGGCACTTCCTAACAGGTCGTCATCTCCTCACCACATGTGAACCTCCCCCACTTAATCCTCTCCATCATCCTCTCAAGAGATGGCAACACATTCAATCACTCTCCTACACCTTTTGGAAACAGTGGTCGAGAGATTATCTCCATACTTTACATCAACGACATAAATGGCAGACTGAAAGGGAAAATATAAAAATTGGAACTCTCGTTTTAATAAAAGAAGACCAAATCCCCATAGGAAAATGGCCATTAGGACGAATCATTGAAATTCATACTGGTCATAATGATTTAGTGCGAGCAGTTACCATTAAAACACCGAAAACAACTCTCACCCGTCCTATCGCAAAGGTCTGCCCTCTCCCTTCAACAGATATCTCTCACCAGTAATTCAAAATCCCCACCAAAATCTACTACTCTGTGGCAGTACAAAAAATTCAAAAACTACCGTTTTGTTTGAATATAAATAAATCCACAATCCGCCAAAAATCACTTCAAATTTGAAAAGTGACAAGTGAAGATCAAGTGCGGTTTAGTTTCAGTTTCGTTTTTATTTTTTTAATTTTTTTTATTTTTTTAATTTTTTTTATTTGCTTTAATCACCATGGATGAGCTGTTGGAAATTTTCAACTCAGAATCTTTGGATTCTGTGGATACAGGCCTATCTCCCACGCCTCCGGAACTTTTGGCTCCTTTTAAACGTATCAGGCCAGTGAGCCCATTGCCTCCAACACCTAAGAAGGGACGCAGACCCCGATCAGTCGTCATCAGACCACCACCAGTGCATTCATCACCCATCAAGCGAAAGGTCGGTCCATTTGAAGCCCAAGGAGCATCTGCTACAGTAAAAGCACTACGAGGAATGCCTATGCCCAACAAAGTGCTGAAATTCGAGCCTGAGCCATTCCAAAGCCGTCCTGAATTTCGGAAGGCAACAAGGCCAAAACCAGTTCCAGCCAAGTCTAAAAGGACAAACGACTGCATTAGTTTTAAGTCAAGGCACAAAGAACATCGTCCCGAAGCTCGGGTCCAAACACAGCCAAGGTTGCCTGCAGTAAAAGACATCACGCCATTAAATATGCCAGAATTATATTTAGCAACCGGCAGCAGACCAAAGGCTAAAGACAAACCAACTGATCGCTGCACAGGAGTTTCAACTCGCCTCAGGCCACCCAAACAAAAAGCTACAGTAACAAGTATGCCAGATTTGAACATGATGATGCCCGCCGAAGCACCCAAAGTAATTGATACAGATTCCACGCAAGATCCAGCAAGGTACACGGCTAAGTTAAGTGCATCACCAACCAAATCTATCAACTTGTCACTAGAAGACCAAATTATTGATCCACCCGCTCAATTTATGGATCCCTCAAATTGCCCACAGAAGCAATTTCAAGATCAACCTACGGCCAATCTAGGAATTCCGAACGACCTAGCAGGGAAAATAGTTTCTACTCCCATCATACTTAAATTATTAGAAACTACAGAAGTACCTTGGGACAGAGTCAGGAGCACAACAAGCTTTTTCAAATGGAGTTTCCCTGGAGATGTCACTCTGAAAATGAAGAAGAAAGGAGAAAAAATATACATCTTTCACCAGAAAAAATGTAAGTTTATTACTAAAAATATTAAAATTCCCTTTTTTTTATGTGTTATGTCTATATAAACATATTTCGAATCTAAAGGAGGTTAGCATTACTATCCTTCCTATACTGCTTGCTACAATTTTTTTTTTTTTAGGCGGGAGGATGTTCAGTCCACCGATGCATTCACGTTCCCTCGACGCTTCCACTTCTATATTTGCATCCTCCTATAAAACAAAAAAAGCCACAAAGTATTCATTTTCAAAATAAATAATCAAAACAGAATACTTATCTAAAAATTCACAAGTATCCTATTCCATATTAAAAGTTTGCCACTGGAAGTTCCACCACAATTCAGCATTAACCTTTATGCTATGATTAAAATATTTAAGTCGGCAGGCTGTTGTCTTCTCGATACACTTTACTTAAACAATATATAAAAAAAAACTAAAAAATGGAATAAACATAGATAGTCACAAATCACTGCAGTACACGTACCAGCATGTTTACATATTTACAATGTCATCAAGTGACATTACTCTAATCAGCTGGCTTCGCCTCAGTCATCAATTCAATAAACGTCGCTAGGGCAACACCGAGAGGCGAAAGCTCATAACTGGATGCGGCGGCTATATAAAGCCGACGAGCCGCAGCAGAAAATCATTCTTGGTTCAGAGCTCATCTGATTCGGAGAATAATCCGATTAACAAGAATATTATTCCCAACCTCCAAAATAGAAGAATAATTCTATATTTCAGAGAATAATCTGAAATTCCTATCATTTCCAATTTCCGTCCCACACCTAAGCAGAAGAATAATTCTGCCGCAGAGAATAATCTGCAATCTCCTGCCCACACCTAAGCAGAAGAATAATTCTGCCGCAGAGAATAATCTGCAATCTCCTGCCCACACCTAAGCAGAAGAATAATTCTGCCGCAGAGAATAATCTGCAATCTTCTTCTCTTTACTAGCATCTTGTTGCTCACGTATAAGCAGAAGAATAATTCTGTCGCAGAGAATAATCTGCAATCTTCTTCATTTTACTAGCATCTTGTTGCTCACGTATAAGCAGAAGAATAATTCTGCCGCAGAGAATAATCTGCAATCTTCTTCTTTTTACTAGCATCTTGTTGCTCACGTATAAGCAGAAGAATAATTCTGCCGCAGAGAATAATCTGCAATCTTCTTCTTTTTACTAGCATCTTGTTGCCTACGTATAAGCAGAAGAATAATTCTGCCGCAGAGAATAATCTGCAATCTTCTTCTTTTTTATTGTAGCTTTTACTGCCAAAAATAGCACTCTTAAATTTATATAAGAATACTTTTCGCATAGACGATTAATTCTTCTTCTTCTTTTCCTAGGAGGCGAACTACGCGAATCTTTGGATTTTTACTAGATTTTAAGTTGTTTTGAATTAAATTGAATTTTATAGTTTGTAGGTTAGTTTGTAGTTCTCAATTATGAAATTATGAAATGAATTTGTGATATTAGGTTAAGCAAATGAATTTATTTTAAATAAAGAATTTTATATTTGAATTTTAAAACTGAGTTGTCCATTAAAAACCGGCACTCCCTCCCACGAACGAGACTAGATCTCACAAGTAGACATTATAACTGGGCTAGGTTCAACTAATAAGTTACCCATGTCAGTAGAAAATACCAGGTCTAACTGCCTACCCACGTCATTCTTAACATTACTGATTTGGCTGAGACCAAAAGATGAAATAGTGTCCAGAAAGAGTGATTCTCTTATTGTCGAGTTATTAAGTGGGAGATAGTCTTCGTTATCATCGTTTAATACCAATTGTATAGTGGGTAAGTTAAAGTCTCCAATAAGTAGTAATTCGTCAAGAGACTCCATCTTACCATGGCTCAAATTAGAAGTTGAAATGAGCAGGTCGTATAGATTTTGACCTTTGTCATCAACAATATTTATACAATCTGGAGGAATATAACAACAAAGTATATATAAGTCATGTCTTAAGAGAGACAGACAGCTCGAGATCTATAAGTTCGGCGTCAAGAGAGTTGGAAAAACTGGGAACCACCATTTGGGTGCAATTGAAATGGTTTTACATGCCAAGAGTACGCCACCTCCGCGAGCTCCAGAGCCAATATATCTATCTTTCCTAAAAATGTGGTAAGAATTGTCTAAGATTTCGGCATCGCGAAAGCCATGATGCAACCAAGTTTCAGTGAAAGCAACTATATCAAAACAAGTTGCAGCAGAGGATTTGAAGATATGAACAGCTTTTGTCCGAATCCCCCTTACATTTTGATAGTAAAGGGAAAGCGATTTCAGTTTTTGGAATAGCATTGCATGTTTTGGATGTATTTCTGAGATGGCGCTCAGAAGGCACAAATAATTTAGTAAAGGCTCCGGAGGGCCAAAATAAGGGATCCAATAACCGGTCCCGCACATCCGCTGAGACAGTTAGGACAAAGGATGCAACCAGTTTAGAGGATTTACTAATCTTATGACACGAAATACTCTCCGTTGCAACATTTCTGGACGTTAGATATTTCAATATGTCCTCACACAACGTTTCAGGAAAGAAACGGGTGACGAAAATACTCGAAGGTTTTGGTACTGTTCTCAAAGAGGGACCAATATCACTTCCAAACGAGGACACAGGTGAAACAACATTCCTAGCTGTGGAATTAGATGCAGAATTAGATGCAGATGTAAGGGAGAATTGACACACAGCGTTACCTGAGGCGACATCAGTCGAGGCACTCGGACTGATATTGGTACCGGAAAGGTGCAAATTAGGTCGCTTTCCATGGCGCGACTGGCGCTTGCGACGAGGCTTAAAAGCAGGTAGGATAGGGGGCACATCAGTTCCTCTATTTGGAGCAGAAGTCCTTATATCGGAGACTGTATTCTCTAACAATTCAGCATTATTAGTTAGAGCATTATTATCATTAACATTATTAAGAGAGGTAGACGGCGAGTAATCATTAAGTACAATGATATCGTTAAGGGGCGAAACCGGCGAATTACCAATAGTCCCATTATTTGGAGTAAGCACTGCATTGAGTTTGGGTTCACTGTGTAAATCAGAGCAGCAAGTGGTGGGAGGCGGTAGATTATATTGGGTAGCAGGCCGCACCTTTATTTCATCAGCTATGTCCCCAATTAAAATTTTTGCAACAGATACCTCATCAGCAAGCTTTACAAGAATGGAATTGTACTCGGATTTAGAAGCTCTATCCTGAACGATGTTTTCAATCGAATGTGGAATATCGTTGATGTATTTTTTAAATCCGACAAATGATTATTTAATGACGACGAGATCGCCTCATAATGTTTCGAGTGTGTAGCACAATACATGAATTTGAACGTAAGGGAATCGAAGAGCTTGCATATATTCTCGTCAAGAGTTTGAGCATTTTGTGAAAAGCTGCTCTTGAGTTTATTACTGAGGAAGTCAAGTTTGATCTCAATGCCTTCAAGCTTCTTACCGAGGGTGTCAATGTTGTTTACTTTGGCAGCGACAGAAGTAATCAACTCAGCTTTAGAAGACAGAACGTTAAAAGCAGACAGCATGGATGCAATATTCGAGGCCAGCTCAGTTTGTGTATATCTGATAGAACTAAGGTGAGTGCTCAGATTGTCAGAGTTGCTGGCCAAGTCCTTCAATTGATCATTGTTACATTTGATGGCAGGCAATACATGTGGAAGGGTAATTTCCTTGTACTCAGTACAATAAAAGGAGAAAGCGTTGGTGATCTCCTGAACAAACTTTATGGATAAACGACCGGAATTGGAGAGTCCAACACAGGATGGATGGAACGATCTGCCTCACAATCCACAACAATCAATCAGGGAAGAGCTGTTGTCGGAGTTGGAACAATTAGCATAACCACAGCGAGTCATTATGTAGTAAGGAAATAATCACAAAAATAAAAATAAAACAAAAAGAGTGTCCTGGGTTACCGGATAGATTCAAGTTAATGCGGTTGGAGCAATTAATTCAAATTAATGTGTTAAATCCTGAGTCACAACCAATTCAGCTTGGAACAATTGCTTCAAAATAGATGTGTCTAATCCTATGTCACTACTTGAGGTTGGAGCAATTGGAAGTTTGTTCCGAAATATGGTGTCCACGATTTCCGGATAAATTGGGGATTGTATCACAGCTAATGTGTCTCAGAAATTCGAAATGGTATGTGTACTGGGATAAAAAAATAAAAAAAAAAATTACCAAATGAGGAGAACTGATGCAAATGCCCAGTGCGGCTGCGATGGCATACAAACAAAAACAAATTTAATCACACAGGCAAAATCTCCGTAGGTGCTCCGTGAAACAGGTGTAAACAGGTGTCAGCGTGAGGAAAGATAATCTTCTATTTTGTTTCGACACGAAGGCGGCCTTGGTGCAATTAATCAGCGTCAGCACAAACTCTCGGGCAGTGAGGTGATGTAGCGCTCCGGTAAAGATACAATTTAAGATTCCCAGAAAAATTAAGAGCTTCAGCAGAGTATATACTGCCTGAAGCAAATAAAGTTTTTTACCTTTCTGAAATATGATTCAAGAAGAGATTTCGAATTGTTGAAAAATCAGGAATCGACATCTGACAGAACTGTCAGACAGAAGCAGGTGATGAAAAGGGCTAAAACCCTTAATGCAGGCAATTTCCCGTGTGAACTTTAACAAATAAGCTGACATTAAACACTAAGGAAACTAACTTTAGTGTACGATCACAAACAAAAATAAAAATAACTCGGAAAACTCAAAAAATTAGAAGACAGAAACAAAACAGAAACAAACATCGACACTTCTTCTTCTTCAAGTACTCATATAACAACCAATTTAACATAGTGTGAAGTTAATAGCATTTTGTATAGCTTCGAAAATGAATTCATATTATACGCGTTATTTCTTAATATAAAGTGGTGGTGCCTTATCTGATATCGGGGAGTTTTATCGAGCGCCTATTATTTACCAGTGTGGAGAGGCGTTGTTGAGCTCTTTTTGTGGACTATTGCGATATCTACGACCTTTGGTGGCATCAGGCGCGAAAGCTATAAAACAGCAGGCAGTGAAAACTGGAAAAGCGAAAATAGAAGAAGTAGGAACTAAACCGATTAGAGATATTTTAAAAGATCAAGGACAGGTTTTAGCTCAAGAATTAGCTCCAAAATGTATAAATAAACTGTTTGAAAGCATCGAGGGTGCAGGTATAAATAATCGCTTGGCCTTAAAAAGACCCAATAAATTTACAACGCTACAGTTAAAGACATCTTCTGAGCGTAAGAAACGTTCAAAGTCGAAGGAATCGTTTAGAAAATCAAAATCATATTCTTCAAGAAAAGGTGTGAAAGTTAAGCGGAAATTGTCGAGTCTTAGATATATTCGATAAATAGACGTAATGTCTTCATACAAGGAATGCATGAAATTGGAATTAGATATTTTTTCTACACTGTATTAAAAACTGAGGAAGTGTCTTATAAACCTATAGCGTTACTGTACATCTGTTCTAGAATTTATATCGTTAGGACACGGTGATACATACCGTGATTTATCAAGCATTTATCTTCAACTAAAAGTACATACAACTAGTTAAATTTAAAGATGGTAAAGAAGAATTATATACAGGGAGTGAAATAATTACAATTAAAAACGCTAATGGAAAAGAGGAAGAAATGGAAGCTGACCCATTTGGAGTTGTTAACAATGTGATGTACTCTCTTTTTCGATAATGCATAATATATTTAAATGGGAAACCAATTGCTCAAACAGATAACAATTACCAGTACAGAGCTTATATTTAAAACTTGCTAAATTATGGAAAAGATGCTGCATCGACTCATTTGGAATCCGCTGGATGGTATCTCGATGCCCGTAACATGGAAGCTGTAGAAAGTGCAGCAGATAGACAACCTGCTGATTTAAATGGGGATACATTTTAAAAGATCGAAATTGTTTTCAAAAAGTAATGTATGTAGTCGAGTTAATGGGTAAAATTCATGGAGACATGTTTAATCAAGATAAACTGCTGATTAACGGTATGTAATCTACGTGTTCTGCTATCAATCGAGAAACCAGAAATCTATCTATTTTCAAAAGATGATGACAACTCGCCACGGATTAATATATTGGAAGCGACAATGTACATGAATCATGTGAATATCAATCCGAATATTATGCTGGCACATGAAACTGTTCCCCAACGCTCAAATGCTGTATACCCGTACAAACGCGTTGAAGTTAAGGCTTATTCCTTGCCTGCAAATACATTCACATTATCATTAGATAACGTAGTTATAGGGCAATTACCGAATTTACTCATTTTTGGTATGTTGGATAATGACGCATATACTGGTGAACGAACAAAATATCCGTACAACTTTAATCATAACAACATCACGAGATTCAATTTGACAGTTAACTGAGTGCAAGTACCAAATCAGCCTTTAGAATTTGATTATACGAAAGAAACACGAGGACATAACTCATTGTTTGAAGGTACCGGTATCCACTATTTCGATAAAGGCCATCAAATTTCGAAAAAATTCTTCGACAATGAATGTTTTCTAATTGCTTTCGAGTTAACAGCAGATCTTTCATACAGTTCTACATGCGGAAAGTTATTAAATCAAGCAATTGTACGAGTTGAGGGAAGGTTCAAAGAAACCTTAAAAAACACAGTAACTTGTATTGTGCACGCAGAATATGATGGAAGTATAGAAATTGACAAAGTCAGAAACGTGTACACAAGCTTTTAAACTATACATGGATAGCATCACAATTATCCAAAGTTATTCATCAGTTGAAGTGAAAACATAATGAGCTACTGCACTGTGAACGTAGAATACTTTTCCGGAGATCATTTGACTTTCCTAAAAAGGATATGCTTCGCTAGATTTACTTCACATAACAAAACTTTTACAAAGGAAATCGCTTATAAATATCCCACGTCTTCTACCAACTATATAGACCAAGCCGTTAAATTTGGAAATTTGGAGATTAAAAGTCTTGATGAAGATCTTATAAAAAATCTAGCTAAATTTACAACAACTATTGTTCATGGAGAAGCAACTAACGAACTGATACAAAACTACACTACATCTTGCATAAAAGTTATAAATATTGAAACCCTTGGAACAAAGGAACAAGAATGAACACGATCGAAATTGCTACTGCCTTGATAAGTAATGCTAAAACAAAGAAGTGCTTTGAAGGGGTATTCCCATGTGATTAATTACCATCAAAAGTACAAAAACCTGCCTGTGTAGCATCCAACACTGATCCTGCAAATAGAAGTGGAACACATTGGATAGAATTTTTCTTTCCAAAAGCCGGTCCTGCAGAATACTTTGATTCATTTGGAGAATACCACAAAAACATCTTTAGGAAATTTTTATTGAACAATTCACATATTACTACCACCAATAAAAGACAACTTCAAAGTGCTTTTTCAAGTACTTGTAGGCATTACTGCTGTGTTTTCCTCTATTCCCGATGCAGCGGAAAGGGTATGAAATCGTTCTGGAGGCAGTTTTCGTCATCTGAATTTCAACTTAATGATAAAAAAATTGTAAAATTATATCGTTAGATATTGGTCAATGATTCTAACAAAAATGGAGGGGTTTACTGCATCAAATCTGTAACAACAGATCGAGATGTGGTATAAATTATAAGTAGCAACTCCAGTTTATCAGTAAATTTCTCTCAGAATGAAGCAATCTTCAAAGAAGAAGGCAGGAATACAAACAACAATGAGTAATAAAAAATTAGTAAAGCAAAGAAAGTTAAAATCCCCTGTGAAAAACTTCTGCAGAGCTATACTTATTATCTGGATGTTGGACAGAATCGTACAGTTACGCTAGGTTTTGATCCTTACACATTTGACGCAAAAATAGTATTTCATCGTAATAGACGATTTCCAGTATCAACTGTTTACTCAGAGTGGACGTCTCTAAAGCACTTGAAGGTTAAAATGGAAATTAATGTCACAAAGGAGCAAGATGAACTTAACACTGTGTATAAGATTCCAGTAGGTCGAGGTAGTATGCAGTTACAATTCAGTGAACTTACCAGACTTTTCGAAATGTTCGATTTCTTCAATATTGTAATGTTCCACAATGACAACGCATCTAAAAGTGTAGAGGAATACTATCAAGCTTACCTTGAAAAGTGTCAGCATGTTGGCAAGTTATCCGAGAATATCCTATGTACATATAAACTATTCTAGATTGTTTTACGAAATACCTTTACTTTGAACGATTTTGGTTGTTTGTTATTAGAAGTTTTGTAAACTCTAATGTAAGTAAAATTATAATTAAAATAAAAAACATGTTTTCATTCTATGTATAATCCCATTTATTAACATGTATAAATATATATTTACACAATTTTGAACAGAACAACGAATACCAAGTTGATTCTTGCCAATTTTACAAAAAATAGAAAAGGCAGTTAGATCGCTCAGCCTTGGTTTATCAAGCGGTATTATTTCCGCTTCTGGTAAGTATTTTTTCACAAAATTGGCCTTTAATCCACCTGTCAAGTATATAGTAGAATTGCGGAAATTTTCAAAAATATCCACTAAGTGATTGTAATTAACGTCTCCATCCTCCCAGTCTAGTCCATTTACGTCGTCTACGTCGTACCGGTTTTGCTGCTGAGCACTTGGGGAAAGCTCCTGACGCGGGTGTGAGGCTGCCAAATAGTACAACATTAGAATAATTGTACCATGGGATAAAACTGCTAGTTCTTTTGCAAAATAATTTCCTCTATTACCACATAAAAAGTGAATATCTAAAACCACTATACTCATGTTTCAGTGTTGTAGGTAACCAATTAAATAAAAACCTTTAAAACTAAGTGCTTTATGTATATTTTCTACGCAGCAATTTGTAATTAATAGATAAATTGTTACACAATCGAAAGCGATATTGCTATGCAACTTTCTAAAATAAAAATTGTACACCCCTTCTGTATAAAAATCGAGCGCCTTCTTTGAGAAAACTCAGTGGAAGTTATCGTTGGATTAGTATGTTAGATAATTTAACAGAAAATTATAATGCTACGAAATATCGAACTATTAAAATGCGTCCTGTAGATGTTGGTCTACATAATGAAAAACGTTTATTATCAACTATTAATTTCTTAAAATAAAAGCAAAACTAAAGTACAAAGTCGGTGACTTTGTTCGTATAAGCAAATACAAACATCTTTTTGAGAAAGGTTATGCGCCCAATTAGTCAACTGAAATATTTGAAATAAAAAAAGTCAGCACGGTTTACCCAACAACTTATATCATTAAGGATTATCAGGGAAATAAAATACGTGGTAAATTTTATGAACTGGAACTAGCTCGAGCGAAGCATCCCGATCTCTATTTAGTTGAGAAATTTTTAAAAGCCATGGGAATAAAATATTGGCTAAATAGCTTGGGTTTTCATCAAAGCATAACAGCTGGATTAAAATAAAAGAAGTTTTATAAGTAATTTAAAAGCAGTCATAATGTTATTTTTAAAGGGAGAGTACGATAGATTAAAAACATTTCGCATGAAGTGGATTCTTTTACACCAATTTGAAAGACATAGTGAAATTTTATTTTTGTTCCTTGGAAATGTGTGCTTTAAATTGCTTGGAAGACATTGAAGTAGAACATATTCATCTTTCTCCAAACTGAATGTATGCCAATGGTAAATATGAATGTGGACCGTTTAATAAACTCGGAACATCAAAACTATTGATTTATGCTTTCAACACGTTAAAATATTTAACAGGCGTGCTAACAGTTCTTGGACCCTTCTGTGAAATTTATTACTCTTATGAATTTTTTACGGAGCCAAGTAAAATTTAACATCAATTATCAAATCTGGTACATGATAACATGTACCATTGCATGTCACAAGAGCCGAGCATTAGATACCTTTTGATTTAAAAACAGGAATGCAATCTTAGATAGAAATTTATATAAAAATCACAGAAAAGCAATTTATTTAAAGAGATTTAAATAAAACATATTTTAAAGAAGAAAGCGATTTTTATTCAACTAAACACGTTTTCATGTAATTACATATATTCGTAATCACATAAGGTATAACTGCATTAATCAATGGCTGTTTACGTCTAAAATCGTGATTCTGTTAACTTTAAACTTATCGCTTAATATCACACTAAATCTCAATGCAATTCGGTCGGCTTCAATCAGTCTGCACAGGCTTTCATTCACTACCAGTGCATGATGCAATTTCACAATAATTAAATAAAACAATAAAGCAATTACTACTACCATTTTTCTTTGTTTGTTTCCACTCCCCATCATTTCAGCTCGTTTAACAGTACAAAAGGTCAGCAGCGCCGCTGTTTACTTTACCATTCCCAAATAAAAACTTGTTTCCATGCCATGCGCATTCTTAAGCTTGTGACAAAGAGCACTACAAAGGTGACATTCATACCTAAAGGGGGAGGGCGGTCACCTGCATTACCCAAATCCTACCGTCCTATCAGTCTAACTTCATTTCTCCTCAAAACAATGGCGAAAGTGTTGGACAACTATATTAGGAGCGGTGCACTCAAGCGATCACCGCTGCACCCAAATCAACATGCTTACCAAGCAGGAAAGTCTACCACAACTTCCCTACATAGCCTTGTCCTACGACTAGAAAAGACAGTAAAGGATAAAGAGACTGGCCTATGCGCATTCCTAGACATCGATGGAGCATTTGACAATACCTCCTTTGAGGCCATTGAGAATGCAGCTACCAAAAAAGGAATTGAACCTTCCTTGATAAAATGGATAAAAGCTATGCTTGAAAGCCGGAGAATCACAGCTAACCTGGGGAAGGACTCTATTACAGTAGTGGCTGCCAAGGGATGTCCCCAAGGTGGGGTACTGTCCCCTCTACTATGGTCTCTGGTTGTATATGATCTCCTACAGAAGCTAACAAACTCCGGCTATAACAGTCAGGGATATGCGGATGACTTGGTCATTACAATTAGGAGCAAACATGATCAGATAATCTCTGATCTATTGCAAAATGCCGTAACCATAGTTTGCAACTGGTGCCAAATAATGGGACTTCGAGCCAATCCTGATAAGACAACAGTTGTTCCCTTCACAAGAAAAAGGAAGGTTTACCTAAAAGCACCATCCCTTGAGGGAACAGTAGTGGAATTCTGAAAGGAAGTCAAATATCTAGGTATTACCCTAAATAACAGACTAACCTGGAACTCTCACTTAAAAAGAATACTGGATAAACCTGCAGTGGCAACATGGACATGCCGTAGGCTTTATGGCAAAACTTGGGGTCTTAAACTAAAAATGACTCTGTGGTCATACACATCTATTATAAGACCCATGGTCACATACGCCTCATTCGTTTGGTGGTCAAAAATAAAACAAAAGGCAGCTCAAGCTAGTTTGCAAAAACTACAACGGCTTGCATGTCTAGGAGTAGCTGGTGCCATGCGTACATACCCAACTGCGGCTCTGGAGGCTATGTTGGACCTGCTACCCTTACATTTGCATGTCAGGGAGCAGCCCATACTTAGTTCAATTAGGCTACAAAGGGCAAACCTCCTAAGTACAAATAATCTGGTTAGCCACCTGAAAGTCCTCCAGGATTTCATAGAGGACATGATGGCTAGCCCAATTTCAGACGTTATGCTGAAACGCCATCACTTTGAAACACCATTTAAGGTGATCGTGGGGAACCGTCAACAGTGGCACACTGGGGACCTACCCTTTGAAAAAGGATCTCTTAAATGGTACACGGATGGATCCAAAATGGAAGGTAAAGCAGGCGTGGGCATATATGTGCCCAGGTGCCATCTCCCAAAAGCACTGGGGGCCTCACCAACCATTTTTCAAGCAGAAATACACGCCATAGATCACTGCGCTCGCGAAATAATCCATAAAAATATGCGTGGAGCAAAAATATACATAATGTCAGACAGCCAAGCAGCAGTTATAGCGTTAAACTCGTTTACCTTTGAGTCAAAGCTGGTTTGGAACTGTCTTACTGTCTTAAAGCAACTGGCCGAGACAAATTTGGTGACACTGATCTGGGTACCAGGATATTAAGGCATTATGGGAAACGAGATTGCGGACCAGCTGGCAAAGGAGGGAACCAAATATCCGTGCATTGGCCCTGAGCCTGTCTTGGGACATCCAAAAAGTCACCTCTCAGCTCAGATCAAGCTTTGGGAGGACAGAACTAAGAAGAAATACTGGGAAAATACCCCGGGCCTGAGACAAGCGAAGAAGTTTATAAAGTACTCGCAACAGAGAACCAAAGAATTCCTCACACTCAGCAGGAAGGAACTAAGGCTCATATCGGGCCCACTTACTGGGCACTGCCCACTTAGATACCACCTTAAGAAGATGGGTAATGTCAATGATGAGACCTGTCGATTCTGAATGGGAGGCGATGAATCCGCTGAACATGTCCTATGTGACTGTGAAGCTCTGTGCCGCATAAGGCCAAGACATCTAGGAAAGGCATTTCCACTGCCAGAGGATGTCGAAAAAATTGCCCTAAAGGATACTATAGGCTTCATCAAAGACCTTAAATTCGAATGGGCGCCCTAGGGCATCAAGGGGTAATGTCACAATTGATCTTATAGGTCCCAGTGTCAAGATGAGATGCAGAAATCCTGTCTGCATCCCCCGTAATTAATAATAATAATAATAAGAAGAGCACTACCCTTCGGCAAATTTAATTATTTTCAAGGCGGCGCCTCATTTGCATATTGCACATTCTTGCTACCTCCAGAACAAGATCTGTGATTATTTCAGCCCACCGCTTACCTCTAGCAACGCAACGTCACGTCACTGAACCCAGCTATAAGGTGTGCACCTGACTCAAATAATTACCTATCAATAAATCATCTAACAACATACAATTAACAACTCATTACTCAATATTTGCAATATTAATGACTGCTGACAATCACCCGTCATAAATAACATATAATTAACAACTCATTATACGCCTTTTGCATATTTAATGAGCTCACACCAAAACCGGTTTTGGTTCCCAGGCCTAAGTGCCCCATTGCCTACTCAACTGAACTGCTCTATCATCATATACACCGCTCTGCAGCAGTGGAGAATGGATGGCACATCACTTCCTAGGCTTGAATCCAGCAGATTTTTACGTTCGATTATCTAATCGTCAATATCACGCTCTTCTCTTAAACTGGCAGGAATTAGGTCGTCCACGAAAAATTATGTGTACTATGTGTACCATGTAAAGAACCTATACATAGCGAGACCTGTGTAAAACTATTTTTGAAGTTTTTCCATGTGAAATTTTCCATCGCTATAATTCATAGTTACTTTTTTAATCAATATTATAAGTAGAGCAATATTCTAGAAATTAAACTGGCTTGTCCGGGAAGCCTATAATATCCGTCCCCGCGTATCATATCCGCAGTAAGATTGTAAGATTATTGCACATTCATCCATTTGAAATTTCGCACTAACTCATTTCGCGAGAGTTACATGCGTAGCATAATTAGCCTTAACTTAATAAATCATTCACCATAGTCATAGCTACCAAAATCTTAGTCAGCAAAAACCTTTCAATATTGCACTTTTAATAAAGTTCACCGTAATAAATATTCTTGCACACCTGAGTAATTCCTTGAAAAATGCTTAGGTAATGTCTGCAAATAAAATAAGGTCTTATTTCAGAAAGCAAAAATATAATTATATGGCTAGTAGAGTTCAGTCTTTTTCCGTTCGCTAATTGTATCAAACGTTTAATTCAATAAAGTTAATTTTTTTAAAGTAAAGATTTATTTTTTTTATAAAACCATTGATTAACAAACGTAACTCGAGCGGCTTGAATTTTCATTCGATATGTTGCTTCCTTTAATTATTTATTCAATGTTCTAGATCTCGGATGATATCCTAGGATTATGTAAAGACTGCAAACGTATTGCCATCATCGCTTCGCCAAAAACATTACTTCTTCTTCTTCCTTCTTAAAATGTGAGTTGTCTTTAACAGCTGGGCTAACTGAAAGACGAGTGTTCAGATTCTCCAAAGCCTCCTAATCTCTTAAAGTTAAAATTTCTAAAAAAAAGTTTATGCTGAATTCTTCTAAAATCTTTTACTTGCTAGGCTTTTAGAAGTTAAGAGATCTCCTATGAATCTTTTATAAAGAATTGCGGGGTATGTTTTGTGCATTTCATCCATCTGTTCATGATTTCGCCAATATTTTCTTGTAAATAAATTTCAAAATCTAGTTTTTCTTTTTGGAAAATGTTTTGAAGAATTTTGAAGTAAGGTGGAAGAAACTTTCAGCCGAACCACAGCATAACCAGCTTATATTCAAAAAGTATTAAAACGTTATCAGTGTAATAAAATGCTGCATAATAATTACAAAGTGTATGTTATCTTTCCACTTATGTCAACCTTTTTAGATTAATTACACTGTGTTACAAAAAATGATAAACTCCATATACTTTTGACGAGACATAGTGTAGGTTCTATGTCTAGTGGAATTAAAAGTAGTGACCAAAAAAACCGTTATTCGGTTGGTCCTTGCACATACTAATTTATAACTTCGCCATTTTTTATTCGATGTCAAAGTTTTTTATGGTATTTTCAAGAAGAGAGATAGGCCTTGCTAACCATATATTTCTTATTTCGGAATTTAGGATATTTTACAAATTTTTTCAACTTTGACAACAATTTGAAGGCTTATTTTGCTCCACAATATTTCTTTTTTATTGCTAATGCCGAATTCGACTCCGCGTCTAATGAGCATTTCTTAACTAAAATCGGTTCAAATTTGACTGTGTTATCGAATTATTGGTCATTAAGCGGCTATATTTCCGTATAATATTTAACTACAGATAAAGTTGAAGCAGCACTGGACTGTAATAGCGAAAACTGTGGAAATATAAAAAACGGCAACAAATAACAAAAACTACAACAACAACACTTTCAAAAGCCATTGTCAACAACGACAACTTAGAATTAAATTTCATGACGCATGCTCAAACGTTTGATACAGTAGTTTTAATGACCATTTGGTTTCGAATGTAAGGCGGTAATACTAACTATCCTTGTTACCATTGTGGGTAGGATAGGCCTGAAAGAAATTTAAGTGTGAGTGCAAAAAGTGAATGTTGATGGTCAGTGGACATGTTGTAGCTCATTTCACAGTAGGCACTAAAAATTCCTGTACAACGTTTACATAGTCGGAACTTTCTTGTTGGCATGGAAATTATTGCACAATGAAACAAAACTATTTCAGACTCTTTCCACAGTACTCTGTTTGGTTACAAAATCGTTGCCCAGTATAATTTTCTCAAATTGTGACCCAACGAATATTCCTGAAAATTAGCCACTCACAATTGTAACAAGGATACTTGGTATTACCGCCTTACATTCCAAACCAAATTGTCATTAAAACTACTGTAAGTTGCTGACAACGGCTTATGAATTTGTTGTTATTGTATTTGTTGTTGATGTTTCAGTTGTTATTTGTTGCATTTTTTCACGTTTTCACAGTTTTCGCGGTTAAAGCCCAGTGCTTATTCAACTTTCTCTGTAGTTCAATATTATACGGAAATATTGCTGCTAAATGACCAAAAATTCAATAACTCAGTCAAATTTGAACCGATTTTAGTTAAGAAATGCTCGAATTCGGTATTAGCGATATGAACGGGAAAAAATATTGGAGAGCAAAATAAACCATCAAATTGTTGTCAACTTTGAAAAAATTTGTAAAAAATGGTAACTTTCGAAATGTTTTCTACTGTAACTCGTGAATTTTCATCGCAAGGAAATAAGGAACATATGGTTAGAAAGGCCTATTTCTCGTATTTCATACACCACAAAAAAAAATCGAAATTGAATAAAAAATGGTGGAGTTATAAATTATTATATACATTGACCTACCGAATAACCGTTTTTTTGATTTAAAATGAGATTTTGAGGGTGTATGAGAAATTTATAGTATGTCACTACCTTTAGTTCCCCTAGACCTGCACTATGTGTCGTCAGAAGTATATTTTCGCTGTAACACAGTGTTATTCATTGCTCTCTAACAGGGAGCACACCCCGCTTGCTTATTGCACTTATCAGCGAATTGCTGGCTTAATGTCGGTATAAACTCTGAAAACTGTTCAAACTTTGAAGCAAGCTTGCATTCTCCTCTGCAGAGCATCCCAGCCCCCGCTATGGGCTGATTATATTAGTTTTCTATCACACCTCTAAATAAACTTTTAATAATTATTTTTTGTTCTGTTCGCTAATCGTTTAATGGTTGAAGCATTTATAAAACTCTTTGACGGAAGTAATTTAATTTCCTTCAACGTGCTCACGGCGCTTATTGTTGTTCCCTGTGACAAGTACAGATTTATTGATTTTCTACGGCGCTAGCAGACTCCAATCTTGAATTATAAAAATCTTAGTTTTATTAGTCAGCCGCATTAAGAAAAAATATGTAATTACGAATGCTACATGAATTCATGTCTCATATTTTCAGGGTACCCAAAAGATTGCTCTTCCCTACAATCCTCATCAAAAATTAACCGTGAAGCAAATTTTAATTCATTTTCCGGGAATTGACACAGCTGGTAAAAATCCAAAGGAACTATTTTCTGCAGATATCCAGAAGGATCTTCTGCTGCTGGAAGAACAGGAAGGCTCTGTAAACTTTAAGTTTGGAGTTGTTTACATGAAGGCAGGTCAGACATGTGACGACGAAATGCTGAGTAATGGTAAGTTTAATATGTGGTTATTACACTCTGTACGTTACAGTTTTTTTCTATTATTATTATTAAAATGGACTGATAACCTCACTAATTGTACGACCTCTGTGTCCGTACAGAATGTGGACATGAAGATTTTAATGAATTTCTAAACATCCTCGGAGAGAAAATTGTACTGAAAGGATGGGAACGATTTAGAGGTGGTCTAGATGTCAAAGGTATGTAATTCATCTGAGAAGACTATGGAAATTTTTGTAGTTTAATTTTGGGAATCATTTTTGGCCCATAAACTTATATATTATCACCACTTTTGAAACAGGTGATATGACTGGAAAATATTCTATTTATACGCTATACGAGGGACACGAAATTATGTTCCACGTATCAACATTGCTGCCCTTTTCTAGAGATAATCGCCAGCAGGTAACTATGTATTTAGTTTAAAGAGAAAATTATGAAAATAGGGTGATAATATTACAGAAGATATTTTAAAATTGCGGACGTAAAACACTAAAATGATTTGCATACTATCTTTTTTTTTTTAATTTAAGGTTGGATTTCACTTCTCCATCGATATCATTGTTAAGAACTATTTTGCTCTCAATGCTGTTTTAAGTCAAGGTGTTACACCTTGACATTTGATGGGAATGCAGCGCCTCTTATACCGCTACACCAAATTATCTGAAATTTAACGTTAATTAAAAACATTGACCTTGCCGTCGCTGTTAGTTAAGGAATAACTGTCCTGAACTTCTATTGAACCAATAAATTTATACAATTTTATTGCTTGCACTACCGATCAAATATGCAAGGCTTACCAGACCAGATATATGATGATAAGTAGTACTGCGAAGAGCACTATGTAACTGGTTGACATGTAATATATGGTGTTCTCCAGGATCCGTTTAGGTAGACTATCAAGGTTTGGAGATGTGACACGCTCGTATAACTCCAATATTTTATTTCAGTTGAGGTTGTTATTCCCTGTCATACTCGGTGTATATTAGT
Source organism: Dioctria rufipes (assembly GCA_963924295.1). Taxonomy (NCBI): domain Eukaryota; kingdom Metazoa; phylum Arthropoda; class Insecta; order Diptera; family Asilidae; genus Dioctria; species Dioctria rufipes. Next base: position 129,154,260 of record OZ002742.1, read on the forward strand.
TATTTCGTTGTATTTAGGTGCTCCACTGATAATCCCAGGATAGTATATGATGATTTTACATTGGTTGTATGATGCCCATGAACATTTTCGTTTATAAATTGGATTGTTTTAGACATCTCTTCCGCATATTGTTGATCAAACACTCCGAACATGGAGAGAAAGCATAAACTGTTGATTTTACAATTTTATTGAAATGTTATATCAACGGAATTAGTCGTTGATGCTACTTTTCTGATTCAACAGTAATGGAAGTTGCTTTAACACAGAAATTTGTAAAAAATACAGTTTACCCTTAACATCTTATGGATGTTGAATTTACATATACATGTGTTCATTTTACAAATTAAGCATAATTTACGCTGTAAAAACAATTAAAAAAACACAATATTGTTGCTGATTTTACCGCTTTGAGGTCACGAGTGCCTCTCAAAATCGTAAAGAAACAATCTGAGCATTAGGAGATCAAACATTTAGGTAATAATTGTTTTCTTTGGAGCCCATCAGTGATATATTATTTTTTCACAGATAAAATGTATATCTGTGATTGCCATAAATATGTATATCCAATTCTTGCTAGCAATAATTTTCCGGAAAATTTCCTTAAATTACTGAAATATTTGCTTTATTCGCAAAATTAAGGGACATCATAGTATCAATTTTTACGTATAAAATAAATTTATTAAAGTTGTTCAAGTTAAAATTTAAAATTAAAACACGTCAATACAAAGTAATATATTTATGTAGCAGGACTTAAAAATATCGAATTCTGAAATAGTTCATACCATTAGCTAGTCTGTGGACATTAAAAGGAGGATTTATTATCTTTCTTAGAGGAAAAAATTTTATGTTTCGTGAATTCTGATCCTACGAGATATGATTGTAAATGATCATTGAGACCTAACACTTTAATAACTGAACAAATAACAAATATGTCTTCTTTAACTATATATAATTCTTCAATTCTATATATTTCTTTTAAGGTGATTGCATCAAATAGGTAATAATTTTGTGAATAGTCCTTTATAACACTTTACTGGTTTACAATCTTCAGTTGAAATGTTACAACAAATTAAGTCATTTTTTACAGAACTATAAAACTTCGAGTCCGTTATTGTTTTTTTTAAGATATTTATTTATTTTTTTTACATATCTTTTATCAAGAAGTTGAGAGCTAAACTGAAACTGAAACTTGACAGCAAGAGAGTAGGCAATATTAATACGTGATCTGATTGCTTTGGCTAAGTTCTTTGTGTTTACTTTCGAATCTAAATGACCACAAATATTTGAGTAGACGTGAGTGCTTCGCTATTTTTGAATAATGCAGCATTGAGTGGTGCTTTGGTTTTAATGTTTCTTTAAACAAATTTTTGAAAAAAAGATTATGCTCTTCTACTATTTCATTTAAGTGGAAAGGTAAACTATCAGACATTTCAGAGCAAAGTATAATGTCAATAAATTTTAGAAGAGAAAGGACATATTTCCACACGTCATCTCTCTCGAGTACGAGATCTCCAATCATAAGTGGTAAAATCCATACGAAGCACCACACTTCTCCGAGCAGATATTTGCAAATTGTATCTCTTTAAATGTACTTCTGTAATAGGTACTGTAATGGGCTTGCTTCTTATAAGAGAAAAGTGGAAGGCAGAAGTGCCGATTTATAATAAAACTCAGGCTATTACGCCGACTTAGCTTTTGGCTATTACGCCGATAAAATATATAGGCTATTACGCCGACTTATGAATAAATAACACTCCTGCTTAAGGTTCAGTTAATTATTGTTTTATTCAATCAAACCCCCAAAAAAACTGGTACTTATAGTACTGACTGTCTTCTCAATACATTAAAAAACTTTCATGAAACTAATAACTTCATTATAATGTAATGGACGATGTCTTTTTAAGCGTATGTAAATATGGGATTTGTAAAGTATTACATTTCTACATTACATCTGCTAAATTTTTTAGTTTAGAATTAATAAACTATAGAAAGCAGAACTTTGACTATGGCGAAATAGAAGTAAGGAAATCTTAATCCAAGATATATCACTAAATACAAATTGAGTCACAAGCATGCTTACGACATGCTATATGTAATTAAGCGATATAACGGCATAATCATGGGAAACATAACAACAAAGAAGATATGGGTCAAGAAAGAAAATCGTCACTCACAATGAATGACTTAAAGAAAATAAAATAAAGAAAGCATGAGTAAGGTTACAATGAATGAAATTAAATTCAAGAGCGTGATTCATGTTATGTATGAATATTGCATAAAGTGTAATGACTGACCGATTTTCATTGTTGACGATTTTCTCATAATTGGATTTGTATGATCGATAGTCATAATTGCTAGCGTAAGTAAAATTTATGTATAAATTTAGCGTGATTGATTGAATAAAACAATAATTAACTGAACCTTAAGCAAGAGTGTTATTTATTCATAAGTCGGCGTAATAGCCTATATATTTTATCGGCGTAATAGCCTATATATTTTATCGGCGTAATAGCCTATATATTTTATCGGCGTAATAGCCAAAAGCTAAGTCTGAGTTTTATTATAAATCGGCACTTCTGTCTACCAGTCTTCTCTTATAAGAAGCAAGCCCATTATATGGCGACCCTGCCAATTCGAAAGCTGGACATTTAAAAGAAGACCTGCCAAATCGAAAGCTGGAAAATAATAAGGTAGAGCTACCAAACAACAATATTGACTTGAAGGAATCCTTAAAAAACCCCATTGTTGGACAGAGGCCAATTTCAATAGAGGAGTACCGAAAGAGAAACAACACCCTTCAGCATAGTGTACCGCAGAGGCAACCCCTAAAAAAGGTTAAGACAAGAGGAGGCAAGTTAGTCAAGCAGCGTAAGTAATTAGGCAACCTGTATCGACTAGCAGCCCTAGTCGTCACAACAAGGGAAAAGAACATGTTCATAACACAAATTGCAGCCATTCGAAGTCAACAAAAACAAGAAAGATGGGAAAACAGCAATCAAAGCAGGAGGAATTAACTATTAACAACAATGCAGTTGGGATGATGACCGTAAATAACAGTGAAATAAAATCAATAATAATTGTATTAGTAGTAATAGTAATTACAAAGGTAGCTTACGAATATGTAAAGAAAAGATTTTTGAAGAAAATAAATACAGAGATAATTACTACTGCATCAGTTTAAAACAATGTCTTTTACAGAATTAAACACCATAAATAAAGATTTGAAAGCTATTTTAGAGAATTTTAATAAGACACCAAATATGACGTATACTGCTGGATATATTTTTAATAAAACAGAAGAGATAAAAGAATTAAGGTATAGATTCAAAGAAACATTCAAGACTTGTAAAATAAATGAAGAAAGTATAGAATACAAAACTAAATTTAAAGAAATATACAGTACAATAGAAGACATACTGAGTAGAAAAACCAAAGATATTACAGGTAATTCTCCAGAAAACTCTGACCAAGAAACTACAATAAACATGGCTTTCTTTGAAATTGCCAATGCTTTGAAAATAATTCCAGAATTTAATGGAGAACCTACAAATTTGAATAATTTTCTAAATTTGATTGAACGCCTACACGATACCTTAAAGGATGGTGACGAAAACAAGAAATTAATAAATTTTGTAACAAAAACAAGATTATCGGAAAGAGCGAGGAATAAATTAGCTAGTACAAAAACTCCGCAATATTATGAGCAATTAAAATCTACTTTTCAAAAATATACAAGCTAACCAGAAATCCATTAAATATACAAGCAGAGTTAGCAGGTATTCATCAAGGAAATCAAAATGTAAACACTTTCTCCTCGAAAATAAAGTCCTTGATAGCAGGTGAAACAAACAGAGAAATTATATCTAAATTAAATGAACAAACCGGATTACATGCTTTCAAGAATGGTTTAAATCAACCAATTAAATCTACTATTTTTGCAGCCCAACCAAAAACCCTGAATGAAGCAATACAATTAGCTTCAGAGGTATCCGATACAACAGCTTCCGCAAACATGCATCATTACAATGCACGGTATGGATCTAGAGGCAACACAAAGGGGAAGTATAATAATTCCTATAGAACAGGCCAAAACAATGTAAACAGAAGACCCCAGAATGATACATTTAGATATTCACAAAATAATGTGCACAGACAGCCTCAAAATAATTCCTATCAACCACGAAGGCAAACAAACTACGGGAACCAAATTAGGACCCGCTACGGATGGAACACAGCAAATAGGAGTACAATAGGAGTTAATCATCTGCAACATTCGGAAAACGAAGAGACAGTCCCCGAAGCGCATCATTCGACGGACTTAGAATAAACATAGAACCAGGAATATCAAGAATTTATAATCTTAATAATAATCGGACAAATTACATCGTAATGAAAACCAACATAAGCTTAAGCATAACAAATTTTTAATAGATACTGGTGCTGACATTTCGATACTAAAACAGAGTAAAATTAATCCTAACATAATCTTAGACAATAACACTTGTAACAGACTCAGAGACATTTTCGTTAGGAACAACTAAAGCCAATTTAAAATTTGAAAACGTAAAAATCTTCCAAGGGTTCCATATAGTAAAGAATGATTTCCCAATATTAACATATGGTATATTAGGAAGGGATTTCTTAATACAAAATAATTGCAAAATAAATTATGAGAATTTCACGATTTCAATCACTACCTCCGACCGAGATATAATAGTACCTATGGTAACAAAGCTTCCAAAAATAGAGAATATAAGAGTACCAGCAAGAACTCAAATCATCCAAGCCCTAGACCTAGAAGTCTTAGAAGATAATATTATACTAAATGAGGAAATTCAAGGTGGCATTTTTCTAGCAAATTCAATAATACCAGCTAAAAGTATTGCTCATATAAAAATCCTAAACACATCAGAGCCAAATATAATTTTAAATAAAATATCTCCAAAAATAGAACCCCTGAAAAATTATAACATAATACATTTTAATAAAACCATTCAATTTAAATCAAATAGACTAAATAAATTAGAATCAGAAATTAACTTAGATAACATTGATTCATGAGCAAAGCACTCAATTTTGGAAATTTGTAAAAATTTCTCGGATATATTCCACCTCACAGGCGATAAACTAACTACAAATAACTTCTATAACCAAAATATTTCAGTATTAGGACAATAGCCTAGTCTACATAAAAAAATTATAGATTACCTCAATCGTAGATTAAAGAAATAGATAAACAAGTAAATAAACTTATCGATGACCAAATTATCGAACCCTCAGTAAGTCCTTACAATTCTCCACTATTATTAGTAGCCAAAAAAAGTGATAACGCAAACAAAGAATGGAGACTTGTGGTAGATTTCAGGCAACTAAATAAGAAGATAGCAAATGATAAATTTCCGGTAACAAGAATAGAGGATATTTTAGATAATCTAGGCAGAGCAAAATATTTCTCAACCCTAGATTTGAATAGCTCTTTTCACCAAATAGAATTAAACAAATTTTCAAGACCTCTCACTGCTTTTTCTACAAATAAAGGGCATTATTATTTCAAATGATTGCCATTTGGTCTAAAAATATCGACCAATAGCTTTCAGAGAATGTTATCAATCGCACTAGCCGGCCTAGACTCAGAAGCATTTCTTTACGTGGACGACATAATAATATTTGGGTGTAGTTTAAAGCATCACAATCACAATATTATAAAAACATTTGAAAGACTGAGAAGTTACAACCTAAAACTAATCCTAAAAAATGTAATTTCCTACAAACCCAAGTCACGTATCTAGGACATCTCATAACAAACAAAGGAATTAAAACAGATCCAAAGAAATACGATACAATAGTAAATTACCCAAAACCACAAAATAAAGATGAAGTTAGACGATTTACAGCCTTTTGCAATTATTATAGAAGGTTTATTGAAAACTTTGCTGCAATAGCAAAGCCACTAAATACTTTATTACGAAAAGATACAGCATTCATATGGTCAGAACATTGCCAAACTGCTTTTATGGCACTAAAAAATAAATTAATGAATCCACCAATACTACAATACCCTAATTTTGAAGAAACATTCATTCTCACAACAGTGTGAAATTGGCATATACTTACCAATTTCATATGCAAGTAGAACTCTAAACAAACATGAGCTGAACAAGCCCATAATAGAAAAAGAACTGTTAGGAATCCATTGGGCAATACAATTTTTTAGACCATACCTATATGGTAGAAGATTTATATTAGTCACAGACCACAGACCCCTAATCAGCCTTTTTTCCCACAAAAACCCTACTTCTAAGCTCACACGCATAAGGTTAGATTTGTCAGATTACGATTTCGATATAGTATATAAAAAAGGTTCTTTGAATACAAACGCAGATGTACTAGCTAGAATTAAGATAAACTCAGACACATTAAAAGCGATGATACCAACTGTAGATATTAAGTAATAATATCAGAAATGTCTAGAAAATTAAAGGAAGATAAAGATAAAACAAGAAACACAACAGAGAGGGATACACATGTTAAAAAGCCTGATCAACTTTACGCATGGGAATGTTCTTCGATATCTGAAACAAGAAATGTGACTAAATTAAGATTTATAAAAAACCGCGGATATAAAAATAAAAGGAGGTAATAAGAATAAAATAAACAATGCAGTGTTCTACAGAAATAAAAGTTTACCAAAAATTTATATAAACACTAAAGAAGTTTTGGTAGAATACGGCGATAATCCACGTCTAAACTTAAGTTTGATCCTGGAGAAGTTGATATTCATTATAGAGAAGCATATTATAATAAAGCTAGCTATAGCCAAAATGATAAAATATTTCAGCACGTAAATATAGATGAATTCAAGAAAACATGCAATGCATTACAACGAAATATAAAGAAAATGAAGATAGAATTACAAATTTTAATATATGACCCTCCGATTAGAATTGAAAATGAGATCACAAAAATAGAAATCATAACAGAATTCCATGACTCACCGCACTCAGGTGGACATTCTGGAGTAAAAAGAACAATTAATAAAATTAAACAAAGGTACTGTTGGAAAAATCAAATTTCAAATCGAATTTAGATATATACTAACACTTCAATGCGAATTAACTAAATACACAGAAGCTATACCAATGGAGAATAAAGAAGCCAAGACAATAGCAAAGGCGCTAGTAGAAGGATTTATATTGAAATATGGTTCATTTAAAACACTGAAAAGCGATCTGGGAACAGAATTTGTAACCGGAATTATAGCAAATATTTGTAAAATTTTTAAAATTTAACATAAAACTTCCACGCCATTTCATCATGAAGGTTTAGGCTCAATAGAAAGAAACCATATGAATACTTGCTGTCATTTGCAACACATGATAATTGGCACGAATGGTTACCATACTACATATTTTGCTACAATACAACACCTCATTCGGACAACAATATTTCACCTTTTGAATTAATTTTCGGAAAACTAAAGTTTACCCTCCAACGCAAAGACTCATAATCCACCACGGATATATAACATTGATGATTACATATAAGAACTTAAATTCGACTAAAACAAGCTAACGCAACAGCAAAAACTTAATTAGATAAAGCAAAAATTAATAGAAAAAAACTAGTAGATAAAAAGTCAAATACACTAAAAATATCTAACGGAGACAAAGTATAGCTTAAAGTAGGAAACCGTAAAAAATTAGATTCACCCATACAAAGGCCCATATGAGGTTATCGATGTAAATGGTGTAAATACAAAGATAAGAATTGGGAAAGAAATTAAAGAAATACATAATAATCGATTAAAGAAGTATATAGAAGAATATAATACATAGGAAACTTAAGACAATCAATATGCACACACATAGAAATAAGATATGACAAAGTAGAAATAACTATATTTACAATTTTAAGATAAACGATAGGTATAGAAATACACAAAAAAAAATATATATATCTATATTTATACACATACATATTTTTTTTCCCCAAAGGGAATGGATGTAATATATCTTAATCCAAGATATATCACTAAATACAAATTGACTCACAAGGATGCTTACGACATGCTATATGCAATTAAGCGACATAACGGCATAATCGTGGGAAACATATCAACAACGGAAGATATGGGTCAAGAAAGAAAATCGTCACCCACAATGAATGACTTAAAGAAAATAAAATAAAGAAAGCATGAGTCAGGTTACAATGATTTTGTATGATCGATAGTCATAATTGCTAGTGTAAGTAAAATTTATACATACAGGTTACAATGATTTTGTATGATCGATAGTCATAATTGCTAGTGTAAGTAAAATTTATACATAAATTTTACTTACACTAGCAATTATGACTATCGATCATACAAAATCATTGTAACCTGACTCATGCTTTCTTTATTTTATTTTCTTTAAGTCATTCATTGTGGGTGACGATTTTCTTTCTTGACCCATATCTTCCGTTGTTGATATGTTTCCCACGATTATGCCGTTATGTCGCTTAATTGCATATAGCATGTCGTAAGCATCCTTGTGAGTCAATTTGTATTTAGTGATATATCTTGGATTAAGATATATTACATCCATTCCCTTTGGGGAAAAAAAATATGTATGTGTATAAATATAGATATATATATTTTTTTTTGTGTATTTCTATACCTATCGTTTATCTTAAAATTGTAAATATAGTTATTTCTACTTTGTCATATCTTATTTCTATGTGTGTGCATATTGATTGTCTTAAGTTTCCTATGTATTATATTCTTCTATATACTTCTTTAATCGATTATTATGTATTTCTTTAATTTCTTTCCCAATTCTTATCTTTGTATTTACACCATTTACATCGATAACCTCATATGGGCCTTTGTATGGTGAATCTAATTTTTTACGGTTTCCTACTTTAAGCTATACTTTGTCTCCGTTAGATATTTTTAGTGTATTTGACTTTTTATCTACTAGTTTTTTTCTATTAATTTTTGCTTTATCTAATTAAGTTTTTGCTGTTGCGTTAGCTTGTTTTAGTCGAAATTTAAGTTCTTATATGTAATCATCAATGTTATATATCCGTGGTGGATTATGAGTCTTTGCGTTGGAGGGTAAACTTTAGTTTTCCGAAAATTAATTCAAAAGGTGAAATATTGTTGTCCGAATGAGGTGTTGTATTGTAGCAAAATATGTAGTATGGTAACCATTCGTGCCAATTATCATGTGTTGCAAATGACAGCAAGTATTCATATGGTTTCTTTCTATTGAGCCTAAACCTTCATGATGAAATGGCGTGGAAGTTTTATGTTAAATTTTAAAAATTTTACAAATATTTGCTATAATTCCGTTTACAAATTCTGTTCCCAGATCGCTTTTCAGTGTTTTAAATGAACCATATTTCAATATAAATCCTTCTACTAGCGCCTTTGCTATTGTCTTGGCTTCTTTATTCTCCATTGGTATAGCTTCTGTGTATTTAGTTAATTCGCATTGAAGTGTTAGTATATATCTAAATTCGATTTGAAATTTGATTTTTCCAACAGTACCTTTGTTTAATTTTATTAATTGTTCTTTTTACTCCAGAATGTCCACCTGAGTGCGGTGAGTCATGGAATTCTTTTATGATTTCTATTTTTGTGATCTCATTTTCAATTCTAATCGGAGGGTCATATATTAAAATTTGTAATTCTATCTTCATTTTCTTTATATTTCGTTGTAATGCATTGCATGTTTTCTTGAATTCATCTATATTTACGTGCTGAAATATTTTATCATTTTTGGCTATAGCTAGCTTTATTATAATATGCTTCTCTATAATGAATATCAACTTCTCCAGGATCAAACTTAAGTTTAGACGTGGATTATCGCCGTATTCTACCAAAACTTCTTTAGTGTTTATATAAATTTTTGGTAAACTTTTATTTCTGTAGAACACTGCATTGTTTATTTTATTCTTATTACCTCCTTTTATTTTTATATCCGCGGTTTTTATAAATCTTAATTTAGTCACATTTCTTGTTTCAGATATCGAAGAACATTCCCATGCGTAAAGTTGATCAGGCTTTTTAACATGTGTATCCCTCTCTGTTGTGTTTCTTGTTTTATCTTTATCTTCCTTTAATTTTCTAGACATTTCTGATATTATTACTTAATATCTACAGTTGGTATCATCGCTTTTAATGTGTCTGAGTTTATCTTAATTCTAGCTAGTACATCTGCGTTTGTATTCAAAGAACCTTTTTTATATACTATATCGAAATCGTAATCTGACAAATCTAACCTTATGCGTGTGAGCTTAGAAGTAGGGTTTTTGTGGGAAAAAAGGCTGATTAGGGGTCTGTGGTCTGTGACTAATATAAATCTTCTACCATATAGGTATGGTCTAAAAAATTGTATTGCCCAATGGATTCCTAACAGTTCTTTTTCTATTATGGGCTTGTTCAGCTCATGTTTGTTTAGAGTTCTACTTGCATATGAAATTGGTAAGTATATGCCAATTTCACACTGTTGTGAGAATGAATGTTTCTTCAAAATTAGGGTATTGTAGTATTGGTGGATTCATTAATTTATTTTTTAGTGCCATAAAAGCAGTTTGGCAATGTTCTGACCATATGAATGCTGTATCTTTTCGTAATAAAGTATTTAGTGGCTTTGCTATTGCAGCAAAGTTTTCAATAAACCTTCTATAATAATTGCAAAAGGCTGTAAATCGTCTAACTTCATCTTTATTTTGTGGTTTTGGGTAATTTACTATTGTATCGTATTTCTTTGGATCTGTTTTAATTCCTTTGTTTGTTATGAGATGTCCTAGATACGTGACTTGGGTTTGTAGGAAATTACATTTTTTAGGATTATGTTTTAGGTTGTAACTTCTCAGTCTTTCAAATGTTTTTATAATATTGTGATTGTGATGCTTTAAACTACACCCAAATATTATTATGTCGTCCACGTAAAGAAATGCTTCTGAGTCTAGGCCGGCTAGTGCGATTGATAACATTCTCTGAAAGCTATTGGTCGATATTTTTAGACCAAATGGCAATCATTTGAAATAATAATGCCCTTTATTTGTAGAAAAAGCAGTGAGAGGTCTTGAAAATTTGTTTAATTCTATTTGGTGAAAAGAGCTATTCAAATCTAGGGTTGAGAAATATTTTGCTCTGCCTAGATTATCTAAAATATCCTCTATTCTTGTTACCGGAAATTTATCATTTGCTATCTTCTTATTTAGTTGCCTGAAATCTACCACAAGTCTCCATTCTTTGTTTGCGTTATCACTTTTTTTGGCTACTAATAATAGTGGAGAATTGTAAGGACTTACTGAGGGTTCGATAATTTGGTCATCGATAAGTTTATTTACTTGTTTATCTATTTCTTTAATCTACGATTGAGGTAATCTATAATTTTTTATGTAGACTAGGCTATTGTCTAATACTGAAATATTTTGGTTATAGAAGTTATTTGTAGTTAGTTTATCGCCTGTGAGGTGGAATATATCCGAGAAATTTTTACAAATTTCCAAAATTGAGTGCTTTGCTCATGAATCAATGTTATCTAAGTTAATTTCTGATTCTAATTTATTTAGTCTATTTGATTTAAATTGAATGGTTTTATTAAAATGTATTATGTTATAATTTTTCAGGGGTTCTATTTTTGGAGATATTTTATTTAAAATTATATTTGGCTCTGATGTGTTTAGGATTTTTATATGAGCAATACTTTTAGCTGGTATTATTGAATTTGCTAGAAAAATGCCACCTTGAATTTCCTCATTTAGTATAATATTATCTTCTAAGACTTCTAGGTCTAGGGCTTGGATGATTTGAGTTCTTGCTGGTACTCTTATATTCTCTATTTTTGGAAGCTTTGTTACCATAGGTACTATTATATCTCGGTCGGAGGTAGTGATTGAAATCGTGAAATTCTCATAATTTATTTTGCAATTATTTTGTATTAAGAAATCCCTTCCTAATATACCATATGTTAATATTGGGAAATCATTCTTTACTATATGGAACCCTTGGAAGATTTTTACGTTTTCAAATTTTAAATTGGCTTTAGTTGTTCCTAACGAAAATGTCTCTGAGTCTGTTACAAGTGTTATTGTCTAAGATTATGTTAGGATTAATTTTACTCTGTTTTAGTATCGAAATGTCAGCACCAGTATCTATTAAAAATTTGTTATGCTTAAGCTTATGTTGGTTTTCATTACGATGTAATTTGTCCGATTATTATTAAGATTATAAATTCTTGATATTCCTGGTTCTATGTTTATTCTAAGTCCGTCGAATGATGCGCTTCGGGGACTGTCTCTTCGTTTTCCGAATGTTGCAGATGATTAACTCCTATTGTACTCCTATTTGCTGTGTTCCATCCGTAGCGGGTCCTAATTTGGTTCCCGTAGTTTGTTTGCCTTCGTGGTTGATAGGAATTATTTTGAGGCTGTCTGTGCACATTATTTTGTGAATATCTAAATGTATCATTCTGGGGTCTTCTGTTTACATTGTTTTGGCCTGTTCTATAGGAATTATTATACTTCCCCTTTGTGTTGCCTCTAGATCCATACCGTGCATTGTAATGATGCATGTTTGCGGAAGCTGTTGTATCGGATACCTCTGAAGCTAATTGTATTGCTTCATTCAGGGTTTTTGGTTGGGCTGCAAAAATAGTAGATTTAATTGGTTGATTTAAACCATTCTTGAAAGCATGTAATCCGGTTTGTTCATTTAATTTAGATATAATTTCTCTGTTTGTTTCACCTGCTATCAAGGACTTTATTTTCGAGGAGAAAGTGTTTACATTTTGATTTCCTTGATGAATACCTGCTAACTCTGCTTGTATATTTAATGGATTTCTGGTTAGCTTGTATATTTTTGAAAAGTAGATTTTAATTGCTCATAATATTGCGGAGTTTTTGTACTAGCTAATTTATTCCTCGCTCTTTCCGATAATCTTGTTTTTGTTACAAAATTTATTAATTTCTTGTTTTCGTCACCATCCTTTAAGGTATCGTGTAGGCGTTCAATCAAATTTAGAAAATTATTCAAATTTGTAGGTTCTCCATTAAATTCTGGAATTATTTTCAAAGCATTGGCAATTTCAAAGAAAGCCATGTTTATTGTAGTTTCTTGGTCAGAGTTTTCTGGAGAATTACCTGTAATATCTTTGGTTTTTCTACTCAGTATGTCTTCTATTGTACTGTATATTTCTTTAAATTTAGTTTTGTATTCTATACTTTCTTCATTTATTTTACAAGTCTTGAATGTTTCTTTGAATCTATACCTTAATTCTTTTATCTCTTCTGTTTTATTAAAAATATATCCAGCAGTATACGTCATATTTGGTGTCTTATTAAAATTCTCTAAAATAGCTTTCAAATCTTTATTTATGGTGTTTAATTCTGTAAAAGACATTGTTTTAAACTGATGCAGTAGTAATTATCTCTGTATTTATTTTCTTCAAAAATCTTTTCTTTACATATTCGTAAGCTACCTTTGTAATTACTATTACTACTAATACAATTATTATTGATTTTATTTCACTGTTATTTACGGTCATCATCCCAACTGCATTGTTGTTAATAGTTAATTCCTCCTGCTTTGATTGCTGTTTTCCCATCTTTCTTGTTTTTGTTGACTTCGAATGGCTGCAATTTGTGTTATGAACATGTTCTTTTCCCTTGTTGTGACGACTAGGGCTGCTAGTCGATACAGGTTGCCTAATTACTTACGCTGCTTGACTAACTTGCCTCCTCTTGTCTTAACCTTTTTTAGGGGTTGCCTCTGCGGTACACTATGCTGAAGGGTGTTGTTTCTCTTTCGGTACTCCTCTATTGAAATTGGCCTCTGTCCAACAATGGGGTTTTTTAAGGATTCCTTCAAGTCAATATTGTTGTTTGGTAGCTCTACCTTATTATTTTCCAGCTTTCGATTTGGCAGGTCTTCTTTTAAATGTCCAGCTTTCGAATTGGCAGGGTCGCCATATAATGGGCTTGCTTCTTATAAGAGAAGACTGGTAGACAGAAGTGCCGATTTATAATAAAACTCAGACTTAGCTTTTGGCTATTACGCCGATAAAATATATAGGCTATTACGCCGATAAAATATATAGGCTATTACGCCGATAAAATATATAGGCTATTACGCCGACTTATGAATAAATAACACTCTTGCTTAAGGTTCAGTTAATTATTGTTTTATTCAATCAATCACGCTAAATTTATACATAAATTTTACTTACGCTAGCAATTATGACTATCGATCATACAAATCCAATTATGAGAAAATCGTCAACAATGAAAATCGGTCAGTCATTACACTTTATGCAATATTCATACATAACATGAATCACGCTCTTGAATTTAATTTCATTCATTGTAACCTTACTCATGCTTTCTTTATTTTATTTTCTTTAAGTCATTCATTGTGAGTGACGATTTTCTTTCTTGACCCATATCTTCTTTGTTGTTATGTTTCCCATGATTATGCCGTTATATCGCTTAATTACATATAGCATGTCGTAAGCATGCTTGTGACTCAATTTGTATTTAGTGATATATCTTGGATTAAGATTTCCTTACTTCTATTTCGCCATAGTCAAAGTTCTGCTTTCTATAGTTTATTAATTCTAAACTAAAAAATTTAGCAGATGTAATGTAGAAATGTAATACTTTACAAATCCCATATTTACATACGCTTAAAAAGACATCGTCCATTACATTATAATGAAGTTATTAGTTTCATGAAAGTTTTTTAATGTATTGAGAAGACAGTCAGTACTATAAGTACCAGTTTTTTTGGGGGTTATCTAAAATAAGATCTCCGTCATAATTTACTTTTTGCAAAATCGACAGAAGAAATTTAAATCGAACGATTGGCTAAAATCTGATATTGAATTTAGTTCTTAATTATTTCCTAATACTAAACCTAATACAATGAATACTCTTTGAGCACCAGCATTTGTTTCAGTAGTTATACCTTCACTCTCTAGTTTCTTTAAAACTTTAACCAGAGGATGTAATACCAAACGCATTCAAAAATTCCTTTACGTATTTTAATTTGACAAGCATAGCTAAGAAAATATTTTGAAGCGATGAAAGGCAATAACCACGAAGGGAAGCTACATATAATAAAGGGCTGGTAATGAAATTTTTCCTGCGTGCGATCCTAAAGCATCTTCAATATGGAAAACATCATTATATAAAAATAGTGGTAGTACAATTTGTCCAAAATAATTTGCTTTAGTTTTATTCCACTTTTCTCCATTAATAAAATGAGTTAACTTTTCATGTATTGAAATATCTTCCATGTTCTTTATTATTTCATCTAAAACGTTTGGAAGCTCGAAGAATTTTTTGATTTGGAACTCGTTTGGCATCAATATACTTGAGCATTGATTTTCATTAAAGGAAGGATTTCCGTTTCTTAAAACTAGGACCATTTCATTATTCAAAGGAAATGATATGGGATCTTCTAAATTACTAAAATCTTTCAAATATTTAATAAACTTGTATGCCGTATTAATATAGTGAAAGCTGTCGATATAATTTTGAAACTGTCTTTCCACAAGAGCAAAAAATGAACTTGAATATTCTTGACCCACATTGGCACACTTCAAATCTTCAAGCAAGTCTTTTAAAATTTATTCTACGAAGTTTAAAAATTCCTTAACTTGATTTCTAGGTAACAAAGGCTTTCCATATAAAGTGCAAACTTTTTTTAACACAAAAGAATTTAAATCATTGCAATCCGCTGTGCTCTTTTCTTCAGCTAATGTTTGATTGTCATTGTCGATAATATGTAGAGTAATGAAATCAGTGTAAATATGTGATTGTGAAATAGTATTCCTTTCGCTATTATTATGTATTGGATATTTGAACATCAGAGTTGCGCTGAGTTTGGTGTTTATTTAATAAATGCCGTTTAAAAGAATACATTGAATCAAAATTTTGAAAACAACTTTCTACGGCACATTTCCAAATTTTTTCATGTGGATTTTTTGGCGTGTGAAATGACTTAATGTGAAATCAAAGTGTTGAAACATCTTGAAATTTATCATTACAAGTATAGCAAGTAAACATTTTTTATATTTTTTGCCACTTATGGCTTTAATGGAGCTATAAAATTTGAAATGGATGAAACTGGCTTGTCATATTTAGTTTCATATTAAAAAAGAATTGTTGAATGAAATACAATACATTACCATGAATCTACAGCACTGAGAATTCAGTGATGTTTGTACAAGACTTCGTCTAAATAGCTAAAGTTTTCTAAAACAATTATAATCAACGGTTGAAGTGTTGTACATTTGCTTTTACATTCCTCACTTAGTCTGTATAATTTTTCCATAACTTCGGTTTCAGTCGAGACAATCAAAAACATTGCATTGATGGAATCTGGAATGGATGGTTTTTGTACAGATGAGCCAGATCCTACTTTAACTCTGCATCTTGTTCTTGGTGGCAACAGATGATGTAAAGCATTTAAAATATCCAAGTTTTTTAAAAGTAAAAAGGAGAAATTATATGATTAGCAATTAAATACCGTGAATTTCTGTATTAATTTTTACCTTCATTCTGACTAAAGCTTGTAAGGTTATATATTTTTTTTTTTTATTAACCGTGTCAACAATTTTTTGAATCCCTTAAGATCTATAAAATCTAAAGAAATATTTTTAATCTTCACAAATATATCGTTAAGCCTAGCCGTTTTTATATAATTTTTCACAAAAGGGCGGAAAATTCAAGATAATTCAGATATGTTAGAATATTTTTCGCTCTTACCTTGTGCGATTTGGGACATGGGCTTTTTAATCCAAAATACCCGTGTCGGTTAATCTTCTCTGGTTTATTTTATTTTTAATACACTTTTAACTTGTAATACACTTTCAACATAATAATAATATATAATACTACTCTACCACAATTTGGTTTCTTTTTCACTTTTCCTGGTTTATTAGTTTAATTTCACCTTTTCAATTATCTTTTATTTTGTAAACTAAGTTAACTTCCCCACTCGTATATATCTGTCGTTTCAAAAATTAAATATGATATATTTTCCTCTGACCAAACACGACCGAAGATTTGTTTTTTCGACAACCGCACCGCTGAGATTTTAAAAATGAACTCTCTGCTTGATCACTGTTCTCGTGATCAAGCCCCGTCGTTCAGGGTGTAAAGTTCATAGTTTGCACTTCCACGCTGAGAAAATTTTCATTTTTGTTGCTCGACTTTATGAAATTTGTTCAGAAATATATTGACGGACGGTGGCTTAACAAAAATGTAATTATATGCTTTAGTAAACATCAGCCGCTGTCCCGTTTTGAAAATCGTGGCGGTCATTTACATGTAAGGTATTCGTGCTGCGCGATTTTCTTATCGTGAAATTCTTTAGCGTAATATGTGTGGGAAAAATAGGTGAAGGAACCGCTGACGTTGTTTTCTTCGCGTATATTTCTGATAATACAGCCATGTTTTTAAGCATGGTTAGCTTATGAAAATTTTATATATGGATTTACCAGGCTAGATGAGGCTACCTTTGCTTGTATGTGTGTATACACAACATTCCTTCCCTCTGTGGATAAGAGAGCTCTTTTTTGAAGAGGAATAGGTCTCGAGAAAAAAAAAATATAAAATAATACAATGCTTCTATCTTGTGTGAATATATGATAATATTCATGGGGGCAGAAAGAAAAATAGACTAAAAAAAAGAACCTAAATGAAACTTTAGAGAAGATTGATAAAAAGCATTTTAATCTGTGCTACCGTGGCTGATGTCAGCATTTCGGGGTGCCCATAGCTTATATATTGCATCTTTTGGTCATTAGCAATGTTGTTCGCCACGCGTTTGGATCATCGTCCTTTTTACAGCCCATCAGGTCTCTGTACTATTGTCTATGAGATTGCCGTGGTCCACATTAGAGAACGGGCCATCGACCCCTCCCCGTATGGTGCGAAGAGGCTATCGCAGGACGCTCCTACCAGGCTCAGCTGTGGTTAGACCCGAACGAGGGTCAGTCGAGGTCAGCACTGGGTAAGACTTACCTGCCCCCTATTTTTCGTTCACTGATTTATTCCCTTTTCTGTTTTTGTTTCAGGCGGTGTTATTAATGTGAGCGGCATACATGTGCTTTGCGAATGTTGCCATCCCATTTTAGATTCCCCATTCGCGGGCTTGATTCGAGCGCTGATGGTAACTCCACTCCCTCCCGCTGTCAACGATGACTCTGATGAGGACTGGGGCTAGGCCGGCATTCAGGGTCTCAACTAGTTAACCATTATCTTTTATGGAAATTTCTTTTTTTTTTAACTTTTCCTGTATATGTACTAATTGCTTCTCTCTTCTTTAATTTTTGAAAAAAAAAAACTAAAAAATGTTTCTTAAATAAAAGGGATTTTTTGATTTTTCTGTCCCCCTTTTTCTCTTTCAGGATATTGCTGCCTGTTCGTTTATTCTTGATTTTTGTTTGTTTTGTTTTTATATATACGGGGTTCTATTTTAGTTGCGGATCATCGGTCGTATTTGATTTTAGGCTATTCACTTTACTCTTCCGCTATTTTATTGTTATTCTACTTGTTTTTTTATTTTATTTATTTATTTATTTTTTATTATTTTTTTGTTCCTTTTTTTTATTACTTTAGTATTTTGGCGCTATTTCTTTCTAATGTACTCTGTTTTTGGTTCTACGTGTCTATTAAAAACTTCTTTATCTTATTATTAAAAAGTATTTGCCTACACTATTTAGTTGTGTCTAGTTAAATTTCTAGTTTATTTACTTGAATTTTTAGCTATATAATATTTTACAGATAGAAAGAAAAAGAATATAATATCTTATATTTTCTAGGTTAATTAATGTTAATTATTTTATTTTTATATAACACAAAATTGCTAAGCTTTATTTAATATTTTATCTCTGTTAGCTTAACTTCACTCACCTTATTTTCTTCACCTATTTTTTTTATGGTGGTTCTGTTTAAAATGTGTTGAAACAATTTTCTGAATTTATTCCCCCGATTTTGAGCTTTTCATTTACACTAGTTGCACTGTCTGAGTCCTCGGAAGGGTTCGCGATCTCTTAAGTGGTTTTGATCTTGTAGATTTTGGGTTATCTACTTCGGGTCTCTCTGTTTCCGGGTTAGTACCCAATTCTATTTGAACTTTGGACGCTTTTTGTTTTTGTCTTATGGCGAATGGACACCACCACCTAATAGCTACATATACTAGGATGGCCATCATAAGTAGAACGGTTAGAGATATTGATGTGTGGGAAAGAATATTGATGTGGTGTGGCGCTGAGTTTTGGGCTATCTTGTGCACCTTGTTTTTGATCTCCTCCACTGATTGGGTTCCCTTGTGGATGATAGCGGTAACTTCATCTCCCATTATTACATCTGTCTGAGGTGGTTTGTTTTGATGATTTTCATTTGGCCGGCCTTCCTCATATATCCTTAGGAGACTTTCAGTCTCCTATGTGCGTGGAAAGTTCTGTGGTTGCACAAAGGTAAGGGGGTGAAAGTTTTCCGCTTGAACAGGTGGAGTTTGTGCGTTTAACTGGATTTGTCAAGGCTCATTGACTACTTTTGTTCCCTGTTTTGTTACTCGGGACACATGGAATTGGTCAGGGCAAGTAAGTTAGATCACTGTGTGTTTTGTGTCCGAAAATATCGACGAATAGGATCTGTTCATTTTGATCAAAGCTTTACGGGGAGATGTTTGTACTTTTAGTTTACAATTGGCGCTCTCCGACAGAGGGTTGAATACCAATTTAATTGCGCACTCTGTGGATAGTGAGACTTTAATTCGGAGTTTTTCCAATTTCGTTACATAAGTACTGGCTTTGATGTTCTTGGAGACTTTATGAAGTCCTTTAGCATCCTCGGCTTTTAACAATAGGAAATCCTTAGTTTGGATCTGGTTGGCGATGTAGGAATATTCTATGTCCGGGACAAGGGAATATTGCTTTTCAACCTGCATTGGAAACCAGTGTATCCTTTGCAACTTCATTTCGGGTACATTAAATATGGGTCATTTTATTCGTATAATTAACTTTTCTCACATGAGGAGAGCATGTGTCTGCGCTGTTTGATACAGCATGGATAGGTAATCCTGGGGCTCCGGACAAGTAGAGTGGGATTTGTGGTAAATCTCCAGTAGTTTGTTTGGCGATATTAACAACGGATGTATTTGGTTAGTTTTACTGGACTGTATAATGTCTATTAAAGTTTGTTGTCGAAATTCTATTTCGACTATTTGGAGTAAGAGGCTAGATATTATCTCCTATCGGTGTTGTCTTTGTTTGAACTTGTCTGTTGTATTTAGTAAGTTATTTATTTGTAAATTTACCTGGCGTTGGCGTTCTAAAAGCGAAGTTAAGGTTTTCTATATTTGTTGGAGTGTTGCTTTTACTACACTGATTTGTTGCGCCTCCAACTTGGTTAATGCCTGGGTGTTGGATTCCAGTTCGTTGAGCTGGCTATAAATTTCCTTTTCATTCGTACTGTCCATAGTACCCAACATGAAGTGTAAAGCGCTTCCCATTCCGTCAAAAATTGATCTTGTAGCTCTGAACTTTGGCATCCCTTCTTGAATGGTTTCTGTTCGTCCAACTCCGTCAATATCGTCCAAGTACTGTGGTACGCCAATAGGGTGCCCATATCCTCAAACAATATTCCTGAGTTAGGGATTGGGAAAATTGAGATAGGCTCTCCAGATTGTCGTAGTTGTCCAAAGATGACCCGCCACACGCACAGCACGAACACCAAGTTCATCATTAATTATTTCATTCTATATGGGGGGACAGAAAATATTTCCCGGTTAAAAGTTGGGATATTTACCACTTACTCTCTACTTAGATTAATCGTGAAACTAATATTGGGATGTTTTATATTTTACACCTAATTTAGAGAATTTTCCCATTTTTTTCTTTTTTTGTTTGTTGGAGAACTAGTCGTCATTACTGATAATATGGTTTTAACCTATTGTTATGCACTATGACACTGCGTTTACCTATTTGGATGGTTGTGTTTACAAGGCTTATTACTGAGGTTACCAGATATGGCCCTACCCAAATTTATGTGAGTTTGTGCTTTCGGCTCTCATTCCTGAGGTGGACTTTACGTGGAATGTTAGGGACCGTATTGTTTTATCGTAATACCCCTTCGAGCGTTTCTTATTAGCGAGAAGATTTTTTCGAACTGTAGCATACGATTTTTGTAGCTTATATCTGAGTATATGGTAATAGCTTTCGTGGTTATTAACGGGTTCAGGTTCCCGTTTTAAATTTGTGGGGAGGTCCGCTCTAAAGCCGTAAGGGCAATCCATTGGGGTCAGTTTCGTACCCTCGTGTATGCTGTTATTGTACACGAACGCAGAGGTTCGTAGATATTCAATTCAATTCAATTCCATTCAATTTATTCTATATAAAACAAGGAGCGTACACAAGACTGACAATCTTTTAGAGTAAAATTATAATAGGTAATATGAATTCAGATAAATAAAAGAATTAAGTTAGTACACAAAGACTACTAGAATGGATAACCAAATAAAATACAAAAAGAAAAAGAAAAAAACAAGGAGCTAAAATTAATTAATATTACAAAATAAAATAAGAAAACAAAGAAATGGAAGAAATAATAATTTAAGAACAAGTAAAAACAATTACATAACTAATAAAAGAAATCTACTATTGATCAGACTTAATGCTTAATAGCTAATGTGCACCTCTATTAACCTCCTAAATGTGCCAACAGTACCCGCACGCTGAATGTGTGCAGGAAGAGAGTTCCATAATCTAGAAGCTTGGACAAAATAAGAGTTCTCTAAGATACTGTAATTTATACGAGGCAGCATGATATTACGATGTCGAGGTGATTGTAGGAATTCAATATTATTAAACAAGTATTCAGGATTTCTTGTATAAATTAAATTGAATAAGAAAACTAGAATCCTGCGTTCCAAATAACACTTTAGTGAGCAGCCCAAGAGTTGAGATCTAAATGGGGAGATATGATCATACCGCCTTAATCCAAAAATAAACCTTAGGTAATCATTAAAGGCAACGTTCATTTTCCGCTTACAAACGCTGTCCATTCGTAGGAAAATTAGAGAACCATAAGTAAAGAAAGGAAGTAGAAGAGTTTTAACTAACTTCAGTCGTGTTTGCGATGGCAGAATGCTTGCAGAAAGCCATAGCCTCCTTAGTGTGGAGTATATTTTAGACAACTGGGATTTAGTATGATCACAAAACTTCATACTAGAATTTAATATAACCCCAAGGTTTCTTACAGAATAGGCAAAGGCTAATACGCTGTCGCCAAGCTTAACCTGGGGTAAACCATCAAGATCAAGAGAACCACGAGAACATGCTAGGCATTGAGACTTCCCAGGATTCAAAACCAAACTGTTTTGCACAGACTAATGTGAGATACGCACCAGATCGCAATTAATTTGCTCTACACAGTCTTCAATTAACCCAATAGGTCTCTCCAGGTAAAGTTGTACATCATCTGCATAAAGATGCAGTCGAACATCACCAACGGCATCCACCAGATCATTAATGAACATACTGAACAGCAGTGGTGCAAGAATAGAGTGCTGAGGCACACCCAATCCTAAAGGTAAGCAACTAGAAAGATTGTTGTCTATATTTACTTGTTGATATCTATCCATTAAATAACTTCTGAGAAGACGAGATGCAGATGATGAAAACCCGTAAAGAGCCTCCAATTTATGCATCAATTTGCTGTGAATAACGCTATCAAACGCCTTAGTGAAATCTAACAATACCAAAATGGATATTTTATCATCATTCATAGCCCTTCGAATATCTGTAGTAACCTTCAGTAAGGCAGTTTCACAACTATGATGACGACGGAAGCCCGATTGGCAGCACGCTAAAAACTTGTTGCGAGATAGATATTATTGAATTTGGTCGTGCATAATTTTCTCTAGGACTTTAGATAAGAAGGTAAGAATACTAGTTGGCCTAAAGTCAGAGAAACATTCAGGTTGAGCCTTCTTCGCAGTGGGTAACACAAACGCCATTTTCCATGCAGTAGGAAATGTAGAAAATGTGAGGGAACTATTTATAACATGCAATATATACTGACTAATTATAGGAAATAATAGACGTAAAAACCGATGACTATGTTGTCAGACCCAGTCGCATTCGATTTAATGGAATAAAAAGCATGCCCAAGCTCTTCAAGAGTTATACAGCGAAAGGAGAAATTGCTACAAGTATTGCTTTCAACTATTGCAATAGGATGATTTAAGTAGTTTATATTAAGCTGTGGCGTTACAAAAAATTCATTAAGCTTATTCGGATCAAAGGAGAAGCTAAAATTTTCCTTTCCATAGATACCACTACTTTTTAAATTGTTCCACAAGACCTTAGGAGCAAGATTGATGTCAAACTTGCTTTTGAAATATTGGTATTTTGACGTTCTGATGGCAGTTGTCGCTCTATTACGCAAGGATATGTAATATAAGCGAGCCTCAGTAGTTTTTGTCCTTTTATACTTATGATATGCATACTCCCGCTTGGCAATAAGTTGTTTAATTCTAGCAGAATACCAAGGGCAGTGGCTATACAATTTTCCGGATTTCGTTCGCACTGGAACATACCTATCATATAGACAATTAATATTGTGTTCCATGATTTTTGTCTTCTCATCGATAGGTGAATAAAGTATACTATCCCAAAGCAAACCACCACAGTCATTGTACAAGGAAGTAAGCTCTATGCTGTTATAATCACGGTATGTATAAGAAGATACCATATTGTTCCTTGGACCGACTAAGATATTATAACTAAGGAAGAGAATGTCATGGTCCAGGAAACTCCAATCTGGTTACAAAATGATACACGATCTAAACTGCTTGTAAGGAATAGGTCGAGCATTGAAGGCGATGAAGTATTGTAGTAAGCAGGTACAGAATTAACGACGTTTAAATAGGCTGACTGCAATAAAAAACTAAATTCATTAGAGGATCTACTCTCACGAAGAAGATTAACATTAAAGTCCCACCCACAATTATATTGTCATATTTTTGAGAGAAAAGTTTAAGCAAATCAAAGAAATTATTAGGTGGATTCGCATAATCAAAGCAGGTAGGAGGGCAATAAGCCACTACTAGAATACCTTTTTCTTCGCAAAAGTTTACCTCAATACATAAAAGTTCAATACTATCTAAACTACAAGATTTAACAATTCTCGCTTTAATTTCTTCTTGCAGGAAAATAGCAACCCCACCGCCTCTACGATCATTCCTATCAGAACGATATATAACTTGTAGCCTGGCATAGAGACTAATGAAGATGGGATATCACCCTGCAACCATATTTCACTCATTAAAATTGCATGCACACTAGATAGAGCCAACAAAGATAGTTTTGAAGTCATCTATTTTATTACGAATATTTCTCGCATTAAGTGAACAAATATTAAAGCCTCGACTATGTTTGCAAAAAATATTAATTAGAACTCTTACCTTGTCACAGCCTGTCAAACAATTATCCAACTGATATTCAAGAGACTATCAACATATTCAGGATTTTTAATAATAGAAAAAACACTATGAAATAGAGGAGAAGTGATATGAGAAATTAAATAGAAATGCAATCATATCATCTAAACTAGAAATTAAATTTAACAAACTTATAATTTCAGTCCAAAATATTTCAATAAAACGAAAAACAGAATTAAATATCAAGATCTCAGCATATGTATAAAAATACTATATAGTTGCTCCGGCATCTGAATTACAATTAGTAGAGATCAGCAAACGTAATTGATCTATATTCTTTTTTTTTGGCATATTGTTGCTCGCCATTACGTTGTACGTATACAAAGCCATCTCTTACACGCACAGAATGTATCAATTTATTTTTACTGGAACAAGTGAGGCTTTCATTTATATAGATTGGATTGTTCCATAATTTTTTCTCAGTAATCTGTCCCAGCTTTACACCTTTACACTTCCAAAAACTCGAGATGAAGGACCGTCTTTCCCCTCGGCAAGAAAAACGCACGATGATGGGGTGATCTTTGCGCTCAGTAGCTACATGCATATGGAATACATCCACAAATGGTGATGGAGAGAACTTTATCACTGAACATATTTTGTGGAACAAAACAGTTGGCTTATCTTTAGAATCAGCAGGAATACCACTAATAATAGCATCCGTCAAACGCTGCACTCGTCGCAGTTCTTCATTCTCCACAACCAAGAGTCATTAAACTCAAGAGTTTTGACTTTATTCTCGTAAAGAGTCATTTTTTGTGTAAGCTTATTTTCAATCTCAATGAACCTTTTCGACAAATTTTCCTCCAATTTTAGAACTAATTTGTTCATTCGGTCCATTATGCGGGCTTCAATTGCCACCAGCAATTGCTCACTCGATTCAGTAATACTGGATGGGCTCGATGCACTTACACCATCATTATCACTCTTGGGAACTTTGGAAGAGCTGCGAGTATTTACATTAAGAGAATTGATGTCCAAAGTTAATTTGCTCTTCTCAGGCTCACTATTACTTCCCGACATTGTGACCCGCTAGTTTTCCGAAAGTTAAAAACGATTAAATCTAAAATATGTTTCGATCACAACACTAATTGCACCAAGAAAGCAATTAAAGAGTTACTTAAAGGTATATTACACACCAAAGGAAAAATTATTAACTGGTAGAAACTCCAAACATTAGCACAATTTACCAGAGCAATCTAACACGCGTTTAACTACTACGAACTCTCATTACAGACTTGATGCCATGTTTTGGGATTTTTATCTACGATGGTTCGCAGGTACTCTATAAGAGGACTATGGGCACATTCCAGTGCTCCATTAGACTGGGGATGATAAGCTGAAGTTCGTAGCTTTTTACCCTAAAAAATTCACATACCCTTTTGAAAAGATCACTCAGGAAATTAGATCCCTGATCAGTGACTATTCTTTTGGGGATACTGTAGCACGTACGAAGAAAATGTTTGCTACTGTAATTGCTTCCCCGTTGGGTATGGCATACCAATCGGCGAAATTGGTCAAATTATCTTGAAAAGATCAGGATATATTTGTTACCTCTGGCGGTTTCCCCCAAAGGGCCCACAATATCCAGTTAAACCTTGTCAAATGGTTGCTCTGCTATGTCCGTTATCACCATTGTGTTACGGTCCAATTTTCCACTTACCTTGCCAATGATTCAAATAGTACATGTTGGTTACGAGTGATTGTGTTATATGTTTAGGAAGTCATGAACTTTTCACTTGGAAATCGTTTTAAATTTCAGGTATCGGAGGGGTGGCCGGCAATATTTATCCGTAGAGACGTAACTTGGCGTTAAATCCCAATCCCCTGCACTTACACACACGCAGCTACACCACACCATTGCACAGAAGTTACTCAAACACGCGGTTGTCACACACATGGACACTCACACCATCATATGACATAGTACACTATTACTCAACACACGCAATTGTCACACATATGAACATTCACACCATCACACAGTACACCATTCAATCACAGCAGTCATACCAACACTACGTAGCCAGCAAGGGTCTATTGTCAACCTACATATGTAGTTAAATCATAGTTAAGATCATAGTTGTACATATAGTTGTTATCCTCAGATAGCTTTCAATATTCAGTTTTTTTTATTTACATTAGTAGTGGCTGACCCAATGATATTTAGAAAAAGTGTTACATCTATTATGAACCAATTTCGGGAATTTTGAATTCATTCCACCTTGTAAGCAATCTAAAAATCATTGGTTCACGATTAGAAGCTAAGCATAAAACAATTCAATTCCTGTGTTATTTTCTTAAAGAATAGTCGAATATTTTTTTTATAATGCCAATAATAATTTTTATTGCGTGATAGAGGTTGTAACATAGCCTACTGTAAGCATGAAGGCATTTTATTAATTGTTTTCGAATCGCGGGAATACTCGCCTAGGCCTCATTCCCACTGCAAGCACCGAAATAAGACCTCTGAACAACAAACCGAAAGTGTTAGCAGCCCGGACTAAAATTAAAAGAAATTAGCCACGATCAAGAATCAAATAAATAAATAAAAGCACACATATTTTATCTGCAGAAAATGTAGAAACTGAAATGTTGAGATAATGCCAATGTGATACGGGCATTAAAACATCCCGAGATTGCAATCAACTTCAACATTCGTTAAATTTCGAAAATCTTGGTCGAAAAATAGGGGGTACAATTTCGACGGCTGTACGTCCGGTAGGTGAAGCGATCACTTTTTCGGGGATTGTCAAAAAAGGCACAGCCAGGGCTAGAGCAAAAAAAAAAAATAGAAGAAAAAGAAAGAGGAAAGTTAAATAAAACATAAAGTAGAATTAAAAATAAAACAAAAGTTGAAAAGAAAAGAAAAATAATCAATAAGAAGAAGAAAAGGAGGTGAAACCAAAAAAAAAAAAAATCAAGGAGATTGCAGTGGAAAAGAGCTTCGGCAGTGGGCGATTGGGTAGATTTTGGAGCATGGTATAAATCCGCCGGCCGCATGCTTCCAGAGGCTATTGAGAAGCTAAGTATTTATTTGGTTTTGAATTTCTTAAAATATTTTTCTTTAATTTTGTTGAACTTGTGTTCATATAATTGTATTATTATAATCCACGTATATATAGATTTTTCTTTTTCATATATTATATCTTAAGTAAAAGTGCTCAAGCGGGTTTTTTTTTTCTTTTGTGTGCCTTCCTCTTTGTAACCAAGTTTCGTGGTAGCTTGTATCTCTTTTATTTGAAAAACCACGTGGCGCCCAACAAAATTAGTGAGTTATATAGCGGAATACCCACTGCCCGTCTTCGCTGGGCTACCAAAAAGTTGCGCGAAAAAGGGAAGCGTAACAAATTTGGCGCCCAACGTGGGGCCCGAAAACTAAGAGCTCACGAATTTTTTTTTTAATCAATAGATATTATTTTGTTATTTATTTTTCCTGAAACAAAAGAGATTATTTAAAGAAAAGAAAAAAAGAAAAAAAAAAATAATAATAACAAATAAAATATTTGGACATTTTATCGCTGCTATCATCACTGTTGATCGATAATTCTGTTATCTCTAATCCGCAATCGCATTTTTTTTTGGAAATTTTGGTCCAAAAGAACAAAAGACATGCATTCCATTACGGCTCTTATCACAGTGCAAATGTTCTGATAATACGGGTTCACTACAGGTACCGGCTGTTCAACACCATTCTAAGTGCAGTCTCAGTTGTTCACCCAAAGTAGTCGTATTCACTGCAAAAGATAAAATTCCGAGAAATTTATTCGCCGTAGAAGAGTCTAATTGATTTCAAAAGCATACATTAAGATCAAGCGCAAGTTTTAGTGGAACAAAATTTTGTGATATTAAGCAAACCTAAAGAAAATGTGTTGCGCACCATAACCTATCGGCATGATACTAAATAGCAGCCGATTGCTTTACTACGTTTGATATAACCTGTGGAGATAAAAGTATGTTGTTGATAATTTTTTTTTTATGATCATAATAATTAACTATAAATGAGTTCCACAGTTTGTTTTAGAAAAATATGTGTTTTTGTGGAAACTAGAGCATTTTAGGATTTTATACATTTTCATTTTATGTCATCGTGATTCTGATAGTTTCGGTGTGTACATTGCGAGCATATTTATTTTTTTTTTTTCCTTCCAATATAATCGAAGTATCGAACATTAATTTTTGTATTTTGCCTAGCGAGTTGCTTACACTATGTTGGTCTCAACGAAATGGGAAGATTTTCGCTTAAAATTTAACGTCAGATTAGTGCTTTAAAGTGAAATTGTATGGCTAGTTTTGCTAGTATCTACCCTAACGAAGCAGTAGTGTAAATGTCATAGAGGGTATATGGTATTAATTTCTCCTCATCCATCAAAGCACAATATAGATCACTATATAAATATTATACCAAGAGGGGTCACAAAGTTTTCCTCATAGCCTTATTGTTCGAACAGCGACATTTTGTAATAATTTTCCCGAAGCCCGACTCATCCAGTCGAGAAATAATAACAACTTAAGAATTGCTTGAAATTTATTTTTTTTTCTTTTATTTTTAATTTTTTCTTTTGTGGAAATAGGACTTCATCTTATGGCAACAGTGATTTAATAATTCCTTTCTCGTACAACAATATATGCCTAGGTTACAATAATTCTAATATTGTATTGTATTGTTGATATCGACAGAGCGTCGACAGTGTTGGATATATTTCTTTTAGGATCGGTATCTTAAAATTTAGGAAGTTTGATGCAATACTACGGTCAAAGTGTGCTATCATAGTTAGTCGAAAATATTAGCACTTAGGGACATACTACTCATGTCTATTGCTATTAGAGGAACAGCCATATGTCACATTTACATACCTATATTATCTCTACGGAAACAGTAGTGTAAATATTCAATTCTCCACGACGGGTTAGTGTCAGCATTATTTATGATCGATTCAAGAAATTTCCAAGGAAGTTCACGGAAATAATTTCTAATATAATCAATATGTTCATTTTTTTTTTTTTTATTAATTGCAATACGGTCTGGTTCAAATGGTTTACATCCTGTGAGTTTTGTTGAATATGTTTTGGAACAGTGAAAAGGATCAGGATGCAGGATCATATATATTGCCTGAAACTCTGTCTTGGCTTAATTAAATTTTATTTTGGATTATTGTATTAAGTTGAAAAATATTTTGCTACTTGCTTTCCATATCTGATATGAGACTTTCGTCGCTCTTGCTAAACTACGTACATATGAAGAACGTACTGTCAATCAATTTTCGGCATAACATTTATATTTATTAGTGGAATGTAAGGTTGTCAATTTTCCTCTGATTTAATTTGTTTCTCTTTTTTTTTGTATTGTGTTTGGAATTAGGAGGATTTCCAAAATAATTCGGCTACATATATATGCTGTTTTTTTATGAATACAATTATTAGGTACATATGTGTTACAAAAAAAAAAAAGCATAATAAAAGGAAAATCAGACCTTCGCATGGGACATTTCTATGCATATATCGGTTAATAAGCTGAATTTTAGCCGTTCTTTGTTAATTTCCGGCAACCTCAAAACGAACGTAATTGAAGTTACATGTTCTGGAATTTAGTCGTTCTAATTTGATTGGTACATACATATGCCATAAATATTTTGCTACGAAGGACGGTCAATTATTCACATTATACGTTTGGTGCAAACACAATTGGTCGGCAATTTAGTATCGAATTCTTTTTTCGTTTTGTTTTTTTAAAGCTGACCCACAGTTTTATTGTATCACTGAAATAACACGGTCCTGAAAGTTCTTATTCTATTATTGTCAATTAACGGAAAATTTTGTTTTTATTCGAAAAGTTAAAATGGAAATTAACCGGCTTAACCAAGATGAGCTTCAATATGAATGCCAGATACGAGGCATGGTTACTGGCACAGTCGATGAAATGCGAAAACTTATTAGAGCTGCTATAAAAGTAGGCGGGTTAGCTCTAATCGATCCTTATCCTTTCACGTTCGAGCAGGATAGCGAAGCCCTTTCCGCTAAATTAGCTGAGATTGATAAATTAATCGAATTGTTTGGAGGTGATTCAGAGTCAAGTGATTATGAAAAGCTTATCACTAAAATAAATTGGTCCTTGAAAAGGTTAGAAAGATCAGTAACCACAAAACCAGAGCACATAAAGCAGAAAAGTAAGTTAAGAAGTGAACTTATCCTTGCGTTGGGGACCGTACACGTTAAGGCAGAAGGAGGGGACGAAAATAGTGAACACTCTTCTGAAGATGGCGACCCAATGCTGACCCCGAGCTTCATAGCTGGTAGCAGACCCAGAGTACCTTTATATAAGTGGGGTATACGCTTCTCAGGAGAAGGCCAATCCTTAAATTGCTTCCTCGAGAGAGTGATTGAAGTGAGTGAAGCACGCGGTGTTACAAAATCACAACTCTTCAAGAGTGCTCTAGATTTGTTTGAAGGCCACGCGCTCATATGGTATAGAGCTGTGAAGAGCAAAGTTCATAATTGGGGTGAATTGGTGAAGGAGTTGAGGAAAGAGTACCTCCCTTCCGATTACGATGATAGATTATTAGAGGAAATTAGGAAACGAACTCAAGGCAAGGGGGAATCTATTGGCACCTATGTTGCGATAATGCAAAGCATGTTCTCCCGGTTAACTTCACCTCTGTCTGAGGACTCTCAGTTGAAAATTTTAAAAAGAAACATCACACCCTTTTACCAGACCCAACTTGGCCTAAGCATCATTGAATCAGTCGAAGACCTCGTGGATACTGGAAGAAAATTGGAAGCCATAAAGGTCTCTGTAGAATCGTTCGCGCCACCCCCAACAAGACGCAGTGGGAATTTGTTAGAGCCAGACTTAGCATATATATCTTCAGACATGACGCACGTAGCTGTAGCGACTCCTCTAAAGGAAAAGCATAAGTACGAATGTTTTAACTGCAAAAAGCCCGGCCACACTGCGAGATTTTGTCGCCAAAAGAAACGCTGTTACGGTTGTGGTATGGTAGATGTAATTAAAAGGAATTGCCTTGCCTGTAATCCTAATTCAGTAGCCTCTACTAACAGTCCACAACCATCTACAAGTCGATCGAGAAACGGTCAAAGGGCCTCACGGTAAGCGGTCCGTGTGGTCTATCTCCAAAAGCCGCGATGGAAGATAATCAGCTTATGTTAACCCCAGGTCTTGAGAAAAAGCGTCAAAAGAATTTGGATTTTACTTTCACTGAAGTTGGAGGTGATACACGTCCTTTTCTCAAGGTTTTTGTTTTTGGTTCTCCTATGGTAGGACTTTTGGATTCTGGTGCGTCCCGTACTGTCATCGGTAGGATTGGATGGGATAAGTTGAATGCTATGGGGTTGACTCTTGTAAAAACCGACATTGAGAGAGTAACATTGGCGAATGGAGAGAGTGTTGAAGTAATAGGAGAAACGGAACTGCCGATTGAACTTGAGGGAAATGTGAAAATGTTTCGGGTCCTTATAATTCCTGGCCTTCCGCACAGCATCATTCTAGGGACCGACTTCTGGGCCAAGATGGGGATACAAGTAAGCCTGAGGGACAAGTTCTGGAATTTTGGGGAGAGTCAAGATTTTTGTGCGAGTTTCATAGAGGGAAAAGATAAGCTTTCCCCCATACAAAGAGAGTTACTTCATAATGTTGTCGAAAAAGCAAAGACTAATTCTGGTCAAGGATTGGGTTGCACATCCGAGGTACGTCACGTAATTAAGACCGAATCGCGTCCTATCAAACAGCGATATTACCCTGTGTCACCAGCTATGCAAAATATAATCAACTTAGAGTTAGACAAGATGTTGACTGATGGAGTTGTGGAACCATCAAACAGTCCTTGGTCGTCTCCAGTCGTAATGGCCAAAAAGAAGGACGGAAGTTATCGGTTTTGCATAGACTATCGTAAGCTAAATAAAGTTACAATGAGGGATGCTTACCCCCTTCCATATGTGTCCGCTATACTTGATAGACTGCGCGATGCAAGATTCATTACATCTCTCGACATAAAATCGGCATTCTGGCAGATAGAAATGGAACCAGAATCGAAGAAATATACGGCATTTACAGTACCTGGTCGTGGGTTATTCCAATTCTGCAGGATGCCATTTGGTTTGACTAATTCGCCAGCTACTTGGCAAAGGCTAATCGACACAATTTTATCTGGAGAGCTCGAACAACGCGTATTTGTATACCTTGATGATATTATCATCGTCACACCTTCTTTTGAAGAGCATCTCAAAGTATTGGAAAAGGTCTTGGAAAAGCTGCGAAGTTCAGGTTTAATAATTAATTTCGATAAATGTGAATTCTGTAGATCGGAACTACGTTATTTAGGGTATCTGGTCGGTGAAAATGGTCTCCAAGTGGACCCGGAGAAAGTTAAATGTATCCTTGACATCCCAAGTCCAAAGAGTGTAAGTGAGGTTCGACGATTCATAGGCGTTGTGGCGTGGTACCGTAGATTTATTCCCAGCTTCTCTACACTTGCTGCACCTCTCACAGGCTTATTGAAAAAGAGTAAGAAGTTCAACTGGACCACGGAGTGTGAGAACGCTTTCCGAGATATAAAAGAGAAATTGGTAAGTGCACCAATTTTAATGTGTCCCAATTTTGACTTGCCTTTCATTGTCCACACGGACGCTTCTGGGTATGGCATTGGTGCAGTACTCACACAAGAGCAAGAAGGACAAGAGAATGTAATAGCTTATTTGAGCAGGTCCTTGTCGCGATGTGAAAGAAACTATTCCACCACAGAAAGAGAGTGCCTTGCTGTTCTGTGGGCAGTTGAAAAATTGCGACCATATTTAGAGGGAACACATTTCCAGGTGGTGACAGATCACGCTTCGCTCGTTTGGCTCAGTAATCTCAAAGATCCAACGGGTCGATTAGCCCGATGGGCAGTACGCATGCAGCAGCATGATTTCGAGGTCTTGCATAGAAAAGGAAAAGAGCATCTACTGCCGGACTATTTGTCACGCAGTGTGCCGATTATTGAGACCTTGTCATTTGGTGATCACACCGTCACTGATCCTTGGTACCTGAAAATGTTAGGAGCAGTTGGAAGTAAGGCAACAGACTACCCAGACTGGAAGGTTCATAACGGAGTGCTCTGGAAGCATTGTAATGTACATTATCCTGATTTGACAACAGAAGCTGAGAGCTGGAAACAAGTAATCCCAAAGGATCTTCGAGCGAAAACTATTGTAGATGCTCATGATATCCCGACCTCTGGACATCAGGGCATTCAGAAGACTTACAATAGGTTAAAAACAAAATATTATTGGCCCAAAATGAAGAAAGATGTAGCAAAGTACGTGAGGAATTGCACGGTATGTCAGAGTATCAAGCCGGAACTTCGAAAACCAGCTGGTTTAATGGCTGCTCGGGTACATGCAAAACATCCATGGGAGATTTTGTGTATTGACTTAGTTGGACCTTTGCCCAGATCAACACATGGATTCGTGTACATATTGACAGTATTGGATGAATTTAGTAAGTTTCCGCTTTTATTTCCGTTGCGCACGGCGACCTCGAAGTCAGTAATGCAAGTATTAGAAGATTCCGTTTTGTTACTTTTTGGTGTTCCAAGACAGATTATTTGCGATAATGGTGTGCAGTTTACGAGTAGAGAGTTTAAAAGTCTTTGTAGCAGCTACGACATACGATTAAACTACACAGCCCTTTACCACCCACAAGCAAACCCAGCCGAGCGCACTAACCAGGTCATAAAAACGATGCTGAGAGCTTTTGCGTCTGAAAACCACCGAGATTGGGACACACAGCTCGCCAAGATCGCTTGCGCTATTCGCACTTCAACTCATGAAGTCACTAGATTGACTCCTTACTTTGTCAACTTTGGTCGTGAAATGCTACTTAGGGGCGGGAACTTAGAACCTCCATCTTCCGGGGAGGAATTATTTGATCCTAATTCCCGCGCCAAAGCACTAGAAGAAGTACGGAGTGATGTACAAAGAAGATTGTCAAAAGCATCAAACGTAGCAAAGGTAGTTTACAATCTGAGAAGGAGAGACAAACAATTCTACCCAAATGATTTGGTATGGCGTAGAAATTTCGTTCTGTCCGACGCTGCGAAATTCTTTAGCGCAAAATTAGCTCCGAAGTATGTTGGTCCTTTTAAAGTCAAGCGACGCGTTTCCCCTTGGACTTATGAGTTAGTAGATGGAAGTGGTAAACGTGCTGGTATTTGGAATGTAAAGGACCTAAAACCTTATACGAAGTTAGAGGACCCCGAACATGATTAGGATAGTCAATCATATTTATTTATACATATATTTTTTTTTTTGGATTACATGCATGATACTGGAGCGATTCTTCTCGGCTTTGTTAGTTCTTTTATTTCTTACGGGACTATGATTAATCTTGATTACTGAATTTAGTAGGATGAGACGTAATTATTGCATTTGAGATTGTAGATTAGAAGATAAAACATTCAAAGTTTTGTTTCTGCACACTCTGGCTTTGGAAACCCCAGTAAAAATTTGTTTCTTCTACATGTAGGCCAATTTTCTTTTTTTTTAAACTTATATTCTATTACTCCGTGACTAGTGGAGGGATATGCTAGCGATGTTCA
The DNA here is from genome assembly GCA_963924295.1 of Dioctria rufipes. NCBI lineage: Eukaryota > Metazoa > Arthropoda > Insecta > Diptera > Asilidae > Dioctria > Dioctria rufipes. The sequence goes on from OZ002742.1 coordinate 129,189,360, forward strand.
AAAGTCGATGAGTTATCGATCTATGGTATGGAAATATACTCAAAATTAGGATTAAGGAACCCTATTTACACCTTATTGAGTCCTACGTCTTTTTTTTTAATTATATTTAAATAAGCAAGTAGTTAAGGTCTTGCGTGGTTTAGGAAACTTAAGCGAAAGTTGCACATTGAATTTTGCCTTTGAATTGGAGATTTAAGCATTCTTTCTTCGTTTTTTTTTATTTTTTTTTGAGATTATGAAATCGTCTTCAATAAGGAAAATTGGAATGAAAACAGACAAGATTTCGGTTTGAATATCGAAATCTTTCCGAGGAAAGAGGGGGAATGTTACGGTCCAATTTTCCACTTACCTTGCCAATGATTCAAATAGTACATGTTGGTTACGAGTGATTGTGTTATATGTTTAGGAAGTTATGAACTTTTCACTTGGAAATCGTTTTAAATTTCAGGTATCGGAGGGGTGGCCGGCAATATTTATCCGTAGAGACGTAACTTGGCGTTAAATCCCAATCCCCTGCACTTACACACACACAGCTACACCACACCATTGCACAGAAGTTACTCAAACACGCGGTTGTCACACACATGGACACTCACACCATCATATGACATAGTACACTATTACTCAACACACGCAATTGTCACACATATGAACATTCACACCATCACACAGTACACCATTCAATCACAGCAGTCATACCAACACTACGTAGCCAGCAAGGGTCTATTGTCAACCTACATATGTAGTTAAATCATAGTTAAGATCATAGTTGTACATATAGTTGTTATCCTCAGATAGCTTTCAATATTCAGTTTTTTTTTATTTACATTAGTAGTGGCTGACCCAATGATATTTAGAAAAAGTGTTACATCTATTATGAACCAATTTCGGGAATTTTGAATTCATTCCACCTTGTAAGCAATCTAAAAATCATTGGTTCACGATTAGAAGCTAAGCATAAAACAATTCAATTCCTGTGTTATTTTCTTAAAGAATAGTCGAATATTTTTTTTATAATGCCAATAATAATTTTTATTGCGTGATAGAGGTTGTAACATAGCCTACTGTAAGCATGAAGGCATTTTATTAATTGTTTTCGAATCGCGGGAATACTCGCCTAGGCCTCATTCCCACTGCAAGCACCGAAATAAGACCTCTGAACAACAAACCGAAAGTGTTAGCAGCCCGGACTAAAATTAAAAGAAATTAGCCACGATCAAGAATCAAATAAATAAATAAAAGCACACATATTTTATCTGCAGAAAATGTAGAAACTGAAATGTTGAGATAATGCCAATGTGATACGGGCATTAAAACATCCCGAGATTGCAATCAACTTCAACATTCGTTAAATTTCGAAAATCTTGGTCGAAAAATAGGGGGTACAATTTCGACGGCTGTACGTCCGGTAGGTGAAGCGATCACTTTTTCGGGGATTGTCAAAAAAGGCACAGCCAGGGCTAGAGCATAAAAAAAAAATAGAAGAAAAAGAAAGAGGAAAGTTAAATAAAACATAAAGTAGAATTAAAAATAAAACAAAAGTTGAAAAGAAAAGAAAAATAATCAATAAGAAGAAGAAAAGGAGGTGAAACCAAAAAAAAAAAAAAATCAAGGAGATTGCAGTGGAAAAGAGCTTCGGCAGTGGGCGATTGGGTAGATTTTGGAGCATGGTATAAATCCGCCGGCCGCATGCTTCCAGAGGCTATTGAGAAGCTAAGTATTTATTTGGTTTTGAATTTCTTAAAATATTTTTCTTTAATTTTGTTGAACTTGTGTTCATATAATTGTATTATTATAATCCACGTATATATAGATTTTTCTTTTTCATATATTATATCTTAAGTAAAAGTGCTCAAGCGCGTTTTTTTTTTCTTTTGTGTGCCTTCCTCTTTGTAACCAAGTTTCGTGGTAGCTTGTATCTCTTTTATTTGAAAAACCACGTGGCGCCCAACAAAATTAGTGAGTTATATAGCGGAATACCCACTGCCCGTCTTCGCTGGGCTACCAAAAAGTTGCGCGAAAAAGGGAAGCGTAACAATTGGCATTCGGAATTGAATGGATGCCTTCATCTTTTGGCACCTAGGGAATTTTTTAACGTAATTTTTGATATCGCTAAGCATGTGTTTCCACCAGTACTTGCGTCTTATCCGCTTATAAGTTTTTATTATACTTTGGTGGCCGCCGAAAGGAGAATTGTGATAGTCTCTTAAGATCATTAATATCTCTAGGGGCCTCGTAATCATTTCCGGTTTGTTAATTCTACTTATTTCTGGGGATTTCTTTAAGCGTATTTGTGGGTTTTTCTTCTGCCTCGGGGGGTTGAACTTCTTCCGGTTATTCAGGCGCCTTCTGCTGCAGAGGTTTTGGGGTGTTTCTGTGCTTTTATTCTTCTGAAGGGAGTCTTTGGTCAACCTCTTGGGCCTGTTGGTTTTGAGCCCTTGTCACAACGTTGCATTTGATGGTTCTATGCTTCTACATTTCTGAAAGATTGCTTTCCTCCTCATCTGAGTCCATTTGATGGTGGACTAAAGCTTTTACCGTGAAGGTTTTCTTTGTGTATTCAGGGATTTCCTGGCGAATGCGACTCAGAGCGTCTGCATTTTTGTTATACTTCCCCGGTCTGTATTCGATGTGATAATCGAATTCGGACAGTTTGTGGTGAAACCTCACCAAACGGGAAGTTGGGACTTTGACATTAAAGAATTCCTTTAGTGGTTTATGGACAGTATAGACCGTGCACTTGCGTCCCTGGAGGTAGCATCTAAAATTTCTTGTGGCCCAAACTATAGCCAGTAACTCCTTTTTAATGGTGGAGTAATTCTTTTCGTCCTTATTTAGTGTTCGACTGGCATAGGCTATTGGTTGTTCCTTTCCCACTTCCACTTGAGAAAGTACCGCACCTAATGCCTCACTACTCCGTCGTCAAGTTGAATGGTTGGGAGAAATCAGGGTAGATTAAAAGTGGAGGTGTTCCTTGAGAAATCGGGTATAAACTTTCTGTAATAGTTGGCAAGTCATAGAAATGATTGGACTTGCCTTATTGTTCGGGGAACAGGAAAGGTCTGGACGCAGGCCGTCTTGCTGTGGTCTGGTAGTGCCCCTTTATTTGAACATTTGTGCCCAAGGTAGACAACTTATTTTCTCAAGAACTGGAGCTTTTCGGATTGAAGTTTGGGATTGTTTTCGCGTAGTTTATCAAACACTTTACGTAGTTTTACGTAGTGATCACTGAGGTTTTTTTCCATAGATCACAATGTCATCTAAATACACAAAGCATAATAGTCCTTGTAAGCCAGTTAGAAGGAAATTCATGAGGCGTTGAAAGGTTGCCGGGGCTCTTTTCAGCCCGAACGGCATGCGCTTAAACTCCATAACTCGTAATGAAGGCGGTTTTGTATCGATCTTTTGGGTCGAAGAGCACTTGATGATACCCGTTGGCCAAATCGAGGGTGGTGAAGAACCATGCGTGACTTAATTGGTCGAGGATATCCTCGATTCGTAGTAGTGGAATTGCGGCACCAATATTCTTTTCGTGCAATTTTCGGAAATCGACTACGAAGCGCCATCTTTTATCGCCATCGGGTCCCGCTTTTTTGGAGACTACCAGGAGAGGCGAGTTCCACGGGCTTTTACGGGCTTGACTATACCATTGTCCAACATTTCTCGTAGCTGCTCATTTAAAACGTTCCTCTGGGTTTCTGATAACCTATACATTTTATGATTAATGGGTACCTGATCTTGCCCCAAGGGTTTGTGGTGGGTTATTGCATTGGTGTAGGTGAGTTTATCACCTTTCAGGTAAAATGTGTCGTTATATTCATTGCACAACTGAAAATAGAGATTTATTCTTCGTCGTTTAGGCTTTCTACAAGGCCAAGTTCCTTTTCTAGCTGGATCGAAAGGGGATCGCTTACTAAGTCCTCCGGCTCCTCATAATCCGGGTAGAGATATCTAATATTTTGCAGAATGGCCGTTCTTTCGTTTTTATTAATAATTTCCTTTTCTTTCTTCCGTTTTCCCACTCCCTGAGGTCCATAGGCCCTGCCCTTCTTTTTTGTAGTCCTTTTTTGCGACGGCAGGCCCCTATGCACCTTGAGCTCTGTGGACTCAGCTCCAAGTGTAAGGGTAGGGTGTCTTTCCCAGCACTAGCTCTAGGCCTTGCCACATTTTTGTTCGTGGAGGATCAAGGGTTTTCAAGCACTTATGTTCCTGTAGCTTTATCCGGCTTCATTCATCCTAGCGGATGCGACAAATCCTTATAATATTTTTCGCTCTTACCTTGTGCGATCTAATCCAAAATATCCGTGCCGTTTAATCCTCTCTGGTTTATTTTATTTTTAATACAGTTTTAACTTGTAATACACTTTCAACTTAATAATAATATATAATATTACTCTATCACAATTTGGTTTCTTTTTCACTTTTCCTGGTTTATTAGTTTCATTTCACCTTTTCAATTATCTTTTATTTTGTAAACTAAGTTAACTTACCCACTCGTATATATCTGTCGTTTCAAAAATTAAATATGATATATTTTCCTCTGACCAAACACGACCGAAGATTTGTTTATTCGACAACCGCACCGCTGAGATTTTAAAAACGAACTCTCTGCTTGATCACTGTTCTCGTGATCAAGCCCCGTCGTTCAGGGTGTAAAGTTCATAGTTTGCATTTCTACCCTGAGAAAATTTTAATTTTTGTTTCTCGACATGATCAAACTTGTTCGGAAATGTATTGACGGACGGTGGCTTAACAAAAATGTAACTCTATCCTTTAATAAACATCAGCCACTGACCTGTCGTTTGAAAATCGTGGCGGTCATATACATGTAAGGTATTCGTGCTGCGCGATTTTCTTATCGTGAAATTCTTTAGCGTAATATGTGTTGGAAAACTAGGTGAAGGAACTGCTGACGCTGTTTTCTTCGCGTATATTTCTGATAAGCCAGCCATGTTTTTAAGCATGGTTATCTTATGAAAATTTTCTATATGGATTTACCAGACTAGATGAGGCTACCTTTGCTTGTATGTGTGTATACACAACATTCCTTCCCTCTGTGGATAAGAGAGCTATTTTTCGAAGAGGAACAGCTCTCGAGAAGAAAAAATATAAAATGATACCATGCTTCTATCTTGCGTGAATGAACTAAAAAAGAGAAACCTAAATGAAACTTTAAAGAAGATAGATAAAAAATATTTTAATCTGGGCTACTGTGGCTGGTGTCAGCATTTTGAGATGCCCATAGTGTATGTATTGCATCTTTTGGTCACTCGCAATGTTGTTCGCAACGCGATCATCGTCCTTTTTACAGCCCATCAGGGCTCTGTACTATTGTCTATGAGATTGCCGTGGTCCACTTTAGGCCTGGCTGGCGTGGCCCTCTCCGGCTGACATTGAGGAGAACGGGCCATCGACCCCTCACCGTATGGTGCGAAGAGGCTATCGCAGGACGCTGCTACCAGGCTCAGCTGTGGCTAGACCCGCACGGGGGTCAGTCGTGGACAGCACTGGGTAAGACTTACCTGCCCCCTTTTTTTTGTTCACTGATTTATTCCCTTTTCTGTTTTTGTTTCAGGTGGTGTTATTACTGTGAGCGGCATATATGTGCTTTGCGAATGTTGCCATCCCATGTTAGATTCCCCATTCGCGGACTTGATTCCAGCCCTGATGGTAACTCGACTCCTTCCCGCTGTCAACGATGACTCTGGGGCTAGGCCGGGATTCAGGGTCTCAACTAGTTACCCATTATCTTTTTTTAACTTTTCCTGTATATGTCCTAAGTGCTTCTCTCTTCTTTAATTTAAAAAAAAAAAAGAAAACTAAAGAAGTCTCTTCAATAAAAGGAATTTTTTGATTTTTCTGCCCCCCATTTTCAGTTTTTGGATATTGCTGCCTGTTCGTTTATTCTTGATTTTTTGTTTGTTTTGTTTTTATATATACGGGGTTCTATTTTTGTTGCGGACCATCGGTCGTATTTGATTTTAGGCTATTCAATTTACTCTTCCTTTATTTTATTGTTATTCTACTTGTTTTGTTATTTTAATTTAATTTTATTATTTCTACTTAATTCGTTTTTTGTGTTTTTTTTCTTTCTTTTTTTTATTACTTTGGTATTTTGGCGCTATTTCTTTCTAGTGTACTCTGTTTTTGGTTCTACATGTCTATTAAGAACTTCTTTATCTTATTATTAAAAAGTATTTGACTACACTATTTAGTTGTGTCTAGTTAAATTTCTAGTTTAATTACTTGAATTTTTAGCTATATAATATTTTAGAGATAGAAAGAAAAATAATCTAATATCTCATATTTTCTAGGTTAATTAATGTTATTAATTTGATTTATATATAAAAAAAATTTCTTTCTACGTGCTAACTGCAGTTACTTACTGTTATTTCTAAACTTTATTTAATATCTTATTTCTGTTAGCTTAACTTCACTCACCTGAGCAATTTTCTTCACCCATTTTTTTTTTTGTGGCTTTATTCAAAATGTGTTGAGACAATTTTCTGAATATATTCCCCCGATTTTGAGCTTTTCATTTACACTAGTTGCACTGCCTGAGTCCTCGGAAGGGTTCGTGAGGGGTTTTCAAGCACTTATGTTCCTGTAGCTTTAACCGGCTTCATTGATCCTACCGGCTGCGCCAAATTGTTACAATATTTTTCGCTCTTACCTTGTGCGATCTAATCCAAAATATCCGTGCCGGTTAATCCTCTCTGGTTTATTTTATTTTTAATACAGTTTTAACTTGCAATACACTTTCAACTTAATAATAATATATAATACTACTCTGCCACAATTTGGTTTCTTTTTCACTTCTCCTGGTTTATTAGTTTATTTTCACCTTTTCAATTATCTTTTTTTGTAAACTGAGTTAACTTCCCCACTCGTATATATCTGTCGTTTCAAAAATTAAATATGATATATTTTCCTCTGACCAAACACGACCGAAGATTTGTTTATTCGACAAACGCACCGCTGAGATTTTAAAAACGAACTCTCTGCTTGATCACTGTTCTCGTGATCAAGCCCCGTCGTTCAGGGTGTAAAGTTCATAGTTTGCATTTCCACCCTGAGAAAATTTTAATTTTTGTTGCTCGACTTGATCAAACTTGTTCCGAAATATATTGACGGACGGTGGCTTAACAAAAAAATGTAATTCTATCCTTTAGTAAACATCAGCCACTGTCCCGCCGTTTGAAAACCTTTGCGGTCATATACATGTAAGGTATTCGTGCTGCGCGATTTTCTTATCGTGAAATTCGTTAGCGTAATATGTGTGGGAAAAATAGGTGAAGGAACTGCTGACGCTGTTTCCTTCGCGTATATTTCTGATAAGCCAGCCATGTTTTTAAGCATGGTTAGCTTATGAAATTTTTTTAAGTAGATTAACCAGGCTAGATGGTACTGCCTTTGCGTATATGTGAGTATACACGACAGATATTTGAAAAACAAAAGTAATAAAAAAATAAAACCAACTGCAAAAATCTAAACCCCGAAAAATTATTAAATAATTTCAGTTAAAAATCTTGTCCTACTACTTTCAACTTTGAACGCTAAGATTTTACTTGATGTTTTATGGCGGTACGAAAACCTGACTGATTTTAATCCAATATTAAATAATCAAGACAAACTGACTGTCTGCACTGAATATTGAAGTAAATAGCTTATTAAGTTATTAAAACAAAATTTGTAAAAATAGTACATTTTGACCTCTCACATTGGTGTTTTCACTTAATATAAAACTTACAAGCCTCTGTCCATAAGAATGTTTAAACAAAGGCACTGGTTGACAATTTGTGACACGTTCCCTTCTGAAGATTTTGTTATTTCTTGTTTTCTCTAGCTATATGTTGCTTTACATTTTTCCTCAAGTATTGGCCGTGGTTCGTTGTTATATAATAGCCATAGTTTTTTCGATTCATCTGTCCTTTCTGAAAAAAATATTTCTTAATCAAGTGTATAAGAAACACACTTTCAGTTCTGTACCTTGTTCCAAGTTGATATTTTCTTCCCAGGTTCTCTTGTAACTTGTATTTTTTCTTGGAAGTAATCCTTTCTCCCGCAATCTTCTCACAGTCTTTTGATACTTGTTGATTTCCACTATTGCATCGAACTTTCTTTTGAATCAGGTGATCAACCAGAGATGTTATAATATCCCTTTCTGTACTCTTTTTCTACCTGATTATGCTCTTCATAATAATTAAATGCGCGTTTAGCTAGATAATGCTCTTTTAAAACTTCTTCTACGTCCTATAAAATATACATATCATGAGATAAATGGAGAAATTACCAGTTCAAAGGAATTTGAATATCCAGGCGATTGGGCTGTATTAGGACGAGGACTTGAAATGAACTCTTCCGAACAAGAAATTTGCTTTTTTAGCCAATCCGAAACGATTGAGCTCATTGACATTGTATTTGTGATTGGGGAATTAGTAAAACCCTGTGAAAACAAATTTGAGAATAATATTTGCCGTAAAATATTCCTTTTTTGCTCCTAGCGCAGGCTGACTTTCCATCATGACCAAAAGCGTTTTAATTTTGGAAAAATTATATACAGATGTGCATACTCATATTTATGTATATTTGTTATAAAACTAATTAAACAAGTTAATTTTATTCTTCCTTTAAAACCTTAAGTTCCGCTAGGAGTACAGTAGGAACATTTTGCGATATTAATGAAAAACCTCTGTTCTGCAAAATTTTTATTGAATTTTTTGCGGACTCCAATTAAAGGAACAAGCTCGTTGATATCACCTTCAGATATATGGGTTATTGTCTCGACATCTACTTTATGGTCTACATAATAATGTAAGTAAGGACTTAACAAATTTTGTTATTATTAATAGCGCAATTATACTTCGAAATATATCTGAAAATTCTTCGAAAAATCGCCACTGTGTTAATAGTGCTTCTAATGGGCTTTTATCGGGAAGAACAGAATATTGGACAGGTATTCCGTACATTACATTAACGTTTGTTAACTCTTTGTAGATTGGTGAAGTCGGAGCTATTTTATAAATGTATAATAAATAAGGTAAACATAATTTATTAGTTATCTTTCAATCAGAGGCGGACTAATTTTTGAAATAACAAGGAAAAAAGCTAGAATTGTCCTAAGACCAATTCTTATAATACCCTTAGATGAATGCTCGTATATGATTTCGCATCGTCTCTCCACGCATTTATTTCTAGAATAGTTCACGTGCAGAAAAATGATTAGCCAATTTCATATAATTTCATATTCTGAAGAACTTATCGGTGCAATAAAAACGTTTACGACTGATAGTTTTCACAGTATATGTTCCATAGTTCCTACTTCGAAATTAAGTTTACTTTAAAAAAAAAAATGCCGTGTGTAAAATGTCTGTTCACTTAGTATACGCGTTCTTCAGCTATCGTGCGGCCGGACAGACGGATGGATGGACATGCAAAACTCAAAATAACTTTTAATATTATACGTAGGTGTCCAATCTTACTTTACCATCATTATATCTATACTTTACCATCATTATATCTATGCGTTACAAACGGAATGAGAAACTTATTATTTTACTTTATTTTATTTTAATATCAAAATTAATTATTGTACTTGTTATAATACTTACATGCTATTTCAGCCTCTACTTCTTGAGTGTTGAACATTTTGACAAATATGTACTATGTACTTGCACTATTATTACTTGCACTATTAATTAATTGCACTTACTCCAATGCACACTTGCGCTCTACTTGAAATTTATCGCGCAACTAGCTGAAAAGATGCGTGCCAATTCTAAAGCGTTACCACATTATTTTTTGGTAGGCAACAGCAACCGAAAAACTGTAGATTTTTTACTTTGGCAAAATAAGTAAGTTGAAATCGGTAAAATCAACTGCTTTAATGCAAATTCTACAAATACTCAGATGGATACAAGTGCAGCTAACTCAACGTATTTTCCGTTTTACTTTTGTAAAATAAACAAATTGAAATCGGTAAAATCAACTGCCTTATTACAAATTCTATAAACACTCGGATGGGTATAATTGCAGCAAACTCAACATATTTTTCGTTGAATTAGCAGATCATTATTTTTAAAACATGACTGCCAATTCTACCCAATAATCGTTTGAATTTACCAAAAATGAACGATTTCAACTATTTAAGCTATTTGTCTAATTAAATTGTTACCGTTTTTCCATCAACAGCTTAAAGTTGTTGAATTTACAATTTCTTTTTCTCTCCGTGAAAAGCACATTGGCTACGTTTCCTACTATCTAGAGTGCTCCTCGCTTCTGTCGGTTAGAACTTGTATGGGGTGAAAGCAGTTCGTTTCCAATTCTTATATCCTTTTGAAGATGTTCAAATTGGGAGATTATTTGTGGACATTCGCTTTTGAGCATAAATTGGTCACAAACTATTTTAATTGGCTGGATTTCACTTTCCAAAATGACTAGCTCCATGTAATATGGTTGTAAATTTTAATGAACAATTAATTCCAATCTGATGTAATTAAGTTTGTTGCTCCAAGATCTTCGAAGTGTGTGCCTAGTTGAGCTTCGAACTGCATGATTTCGATGAGGTCACGTTTAGCAAACGGGACCATGATGACAGTTAATAATAAAATAAGTAGAGATGTTCCCAATGAAGTTGTAGTCATTTTTGTTGCTATTGCAGGTGATGGTTTTGAAATGGCTCGACCCTCGTTTTGACGTTTGTTCGAGCTTGGTCGATGAGTATGCAATCCTCTTCAGACGCTTATCTTTCTTTGTCTGTGCTTTCTTCCATAGGTAATGGAGCTAATTTATGCATTGATCTTCGCAGTATTCCTAAGGAAGTTCTTACATCTGCTACGCGAACATACATAAAGTCTGAATAATTTCGAAAAGCTTCTTTCCCCTTCAAAAGCTTTCATAATTCTGCCAGTGCCCCCATTTCTTACCGAAGTCGTAACTAATTTTCCTTACGAAGTCGTGTCAACCGCTTCATACATTTTTCGAAACGAACTCGGGCCGACATCGATTCCGAAATCGGAAGATTTTTCCGACATTATGTTACGACTTCGAAAAAAAAAACGCTGAACCGAAAAACTGATTTTGCTACCCTGCAACTGCAAATATTTCCCATTAATCTTTTTCTTTTCTTATTCTTTAATATTTCCGATCTTTTAATGTAAGTTTTCCTTGGTAATATTTGGTGTTGCAGGGTAGCAAGATAAGTTTTTCGGTTCAGCGTTTTCGTTTTTGTTTATCAATGTAACAACGGCACCCAGAAATGAGTTCCCACCTGTAAAAATCAAAGTAAAAATCATAGTGTATTATATAAAAATATGTATATATAAAAATATGTATATGTATATGTAGTATAAGTATCTCAAAAGTATATTTACGGCTTATAAAAAAATATACAAAATAATTATATTAGCCTAATTGCAGTTACCAAAATATTCAAAGTAAGAACTGCTTATAATTAAAAAAAATTGTTTTTGAACATGAAAATAACAGGTGCACTAAACGTTGCAATCTTTATGGTCATTACCACTTAAGTCGGTTTCATTCTCAGAAAATATATCTTCTTCATGGTGTTCGGAATCTAAGGGCTCAGTGTTCCATTTTTTCCTGCACTTCCAGATTCTGCCAATTCCGACCGTCTTTTTAAAGATTTTGCAAAGCGATCCTTGGCACCGTTGAAATATTTCTTTATATGGGTTTCTATAAAAGGAACCTTAACTTGAATGTTATTTTGGATGCAAGAATCTGAAAAATGTATATACATATATGTATATATATATATATACGTCAGTGGCTGAGTACTTAAAATGGACAATTTTTAAATACCTTTAAGAATTTCCACGGTAATCGAGCCCTTCATGCTAATAATGTTGTGGTTAGCGGCCGTCCAGGAGAAGTGCCGAGCAAATTTGTCACTTCCAAAAATTAGCTTCATATTTGCATTAACAGCTTTTCCAATGTCCTCGGAACCATGTTGTGAAAATTCCTGAAACTTGATTTGAAATGTTCCACAAAAATTTACAATTTACAATATATTCTTACCAGCTGCTTCTGCATATCCTTATTTGCCTTTAAAGTTGCTTCGAATTTGAAAAATTCGTCCTTTGATTTAAGAGGGAATTCAGGCAAAAGGTCAAATGTATTGCATTTGATTTTCATTGCCTCAAGAACCATATCCATTTTTTTTCTGAGTGCTATGAATTCTTTAGTGAAGTGTACCATTAAAGATGATGTGTTTTCTCTAATTTTTTTGTTTGCTTCAATCTCCCTTCTATTTTCTTCTCTAACCTCGCGAAGTTCTTTCGCAATTTCTGAGGAATAAAAGGGTTACACAGGTTTTTATTTTCAGCAGAGTTATTGTGCAATGTAGCATTATTTACATACCTTGAATTGAGTCTTGAATTTTGTTTAAATCTGTGCCTTTTACGATACATTCCTCTGGTGTTATAGTGCTATTTTGTTCACAATTTCCTTGCATATAATAAACTGCCTCTGTAGGATTTGGGGTTTTTTGTGTGGATGTAGTAGGATAATTCACGCCTATATTTCAAATGGCATAAACGTACATACATCTATATTTCGTATTTAAAAGAAAGTGATACTTTACCTGGTGGGACCATTAAAAATTCATGATACGTATTTGTACTGGAGGATGCACTGTCTGTTTGAGTTTCCTCTTGAAAATGAAACGAGATAAATCGTTAAAATTGTCAATTTTGCAAAATTTGTAATACTTAAGTGGTGATAATGCGTTGAGAAATTTTTTCGATATATTCAATAATAATTTATTTTCATCAGAAGCATTCCTTACCTGGTGTTCGCGCCAAATTAATATTGCTGGTTGACGTATAACTGTCAGTCATTTTTATTCTTAATTATGTGCGTATGATATTTTTTAGTATAATGCTAATTTTTAGTACACTTAGTTAATATAGATGTAATTGCAAGTTATTGCTGAAAATAACAGTGAATTTTTTATTTCCTGCTTATAAACTTAAAAAATAAATCTCGTATATAAAACAACATTTGCAATTTACTTTTACCTTTTAAAGTACAAGAAATAAGACTTTATCCTTATTTGGAGAGGATGTTGATAGCATAAGGTATTTCCTTTGAATGCTTGATAAAGGAAATCTAAAAATTTCTGCTGATTTTATTAAATTTTCGGCATCATAAACTTCGAGTGCACTTAACTCATATTCTAAGGTGTGATACACCTTAAGCCCTGTTACTTCTTTGGCTTGTATTATTACATCATACTCTTCTTGAAGAACTGCAATAATTGAATAAATTTTACCAAGGCGCATGCAGTAATTATTAGGGACTGTCACAGAAAATGTGTTATTTTCCGTAATAACTTGCTTGAAATTTTTCCCTTGTATACATATTTTTAGCTGCGGAAATGATACACCTTGTCTTTTGGTGATAAAAATACTTTCTTCTATAATTCTGTTCGATATTTGGGATAGAATAAAATTCTCCTTTTTAACTTTTTTTTTTCAAACTATACAGAAAATTTTCTAATCTGAATGCGCTAAAATTATCCAAGGAGCCAAATTTCAAAACATCCTGCTGTAAGTGTATAAGTGAATACATATTATATGATACATACTGTAAACCATAAAGTTCTGTTAAACTTAAAACAAATGATTCCAATAACTCCTTTGCTAAGTGATTGTACATCAGGCATATTCTTTTGTCAGATAGAATTCTGATAGCGGCGTGTAGTTTTAAAAAATGTTTGTATAGATTCTCGTTAAGAACATTCTTCAATATAATTGCACCACTATATAAAGTTCGGAAGCTTTCCATCGATCTAGTTCGTCAAGGCTTCGTGGTTTTCGGTTGAACTCCATGCAAAATTGGTTTTGCATTAAAATATTTTGTGACGATATATAATCGATTTGGCTATGAATAAGAGAAAATTTTTCTCCTTTTACTTGTGACCATAACTTGAGCAATTGACGCATAACACCCAAGCATACAACATGCATGAAATCTAAAGGAAATTGTGAAACAATACCAATATCTAGCGATTCCAAGACAAGCTGTTCGTGTTTTGTATGGTGTTCTGGGTTAGCCGTTTGTTTGAATGATTCGTCAGTCCTAATGAGTGCATTCACATCAGGGAAAATTATTCTAATTTTAAAGTAAACACCTTTTTGCGTACACTTGGTACAACTATAATACCCAGAATGAAGTTTAATATTGAGCAAAAAAGACCGGGCCGGAGCATCACAAACAAAGGAATTCATATTAATTATATACAGCTGGCTGTCGTACATAATACCTTCTAAACGTAGTGCATTTAGCTCTTCTGCAAAATACTTAAGAAATGTGTTGGGATCGTTTGGTTTACATAGTATTTTACGTGGTTTTTCTTTGCTTTCAATTTTATTCACATAACATCCAATGAGGTAAACTTTTGCAAAGCCAGATATGTTTAACAAAATTGGTCACAACTGCATTTTATGCTTTTAAATAATGGCAAACCATCCACTCCAAAACTAAGATTTAAAATATTTGACGTCAATAAAGAAGAGTATTCTACAAAAAAATCCGTTAAGCAATTTTTCAGGCCGTAATGCATGTATGTTCCAGGATACATTTCTATTACTTCTGTTGATCTTGGAGTTCTACGTAAAGTTCGAATATCACTTGCAAGACTGTTATCTAACAGCTTCAAATTTTGTAATAATTCCGTCATGGCTTTGTTTGATATTTTGTGCTTTACAGACCATTTACCTAAAAACTCTCTCAAATTGTCTTCATCTGGTTCTATCTGCAAAGTGTTGTTATGATTTTGTAAAACACTAGCATTAGTGAAGTTCGTTGGGTTTTCATTATTTACAATAGTTTCAAGTACTTGTTGGTTTAGTTCATTTATTTCGAACCTGTTGTTACTTATCGGGATAGCGCAAGTCATTATTTTCTTCTTTTTCAAACAAATTTCTCAATAACGTCGCTGCTTCTCTTGATACACTCTTATTAAAGCTTTGCCTCGACATTTATTTAATGCAGTCAAAGAGTTCAATTTGGAGTCATCAATAAAAGCAGCTGTTATTAAATATATGTATTCCTTTTCCATAGTCAGAGAGAGAGAAACAAGATACCAGAAATAAGGAAAAATTATATTCTACAAAAGCTAGAATGGGTATAAAAGACCAATTTTTACGATATACTCTAGATGAATTTCGTATGGTCTGTGCAAGTTTGAGTTTTGAAGTGGTCTACCGCATATACTTCTAGAAACGGTTCGTCGTACAATAAAAATGATTATAACCAATTTCTTATAGGATTTGATATTCCTTATATTTCTTTAATATTTATTATTTTATGTGTATATATTTTATATATTTATTAATTGATATTTATATATTTATATTTCTGTGCGCTGCAAATGAAATGACAAACTTAGTATACCCTATTAGATTTCATTTAGCGTATATAAATATATCAGAATAGAGGAAAAGCATTGATATAGCACATACATTTCATACAAATTTCTGTGTAGGCTGACTGCGAATTCGATGTCTCAATTGACTATACAAAATTGAGAATTGAACAAAATTTGAAACTGTGAAATCTAATGAAGCAAAAATATTTTTTTTAAGTTCTCTGAATGTTCACTGGACTTATAAATAATATAATTTAATAACAATAAAGAAAACGGTACGGTTTCAAATTTGCAATCACAATCAGCCATTCAAATATGAAATGTGCGTACACCTTCACTTTTCTAGATATATTATAAAATAAATTCTTTACATATATAAGGTTCAAAAACTTACCTTTTTTTTTTATATTCCACTTTTTATTTTTATTATTTATTTCACTTTTAAAAAACTTTCACTTTTTATTTTTGTTACTTATTTAATTTGTAGAAAAACTTTGCAACAATGAACCGCACTAGAACAAATCACAATTCGTAATGCTGTGCGCTTCAATTCCATAAAATTTTAAACGTACTTAACTGTACATTTTGCGTAGCGATATAGTTCCGAGAACCGCAAAAATGCAGGAAATATCGACTTTTTTACGAATTCGTAACGAAAGGACGCATGAAATTTGAATTGAATGATCGCATGTCCGACTTCTTTACGAATTCGTAACGAAAGGTCGCATGAAATTTGAATGGAATGATGGCATGTCCGGCTTCTTTACGATATCGTAAAGACAGTTCGTAAGATATTTCTGCGCTAATGTTACGAAATTCGTACTTCCTCCATCGTCACAAATTCGTAAAGAATCATCGGAAGGCAAGTTTTTTTGTTTTCTTCATTTTTCCGAGAACTTTCAGATCTGTCTGAAGTTCGGAAAGTTGTGTTTGCTGGGTAATTAGGCGTTGGTACAGATTTCACATTAACTTCTTGCATGTGACTCAAATCTATGAATGCGTTCATAAATGTTATGTACTGTCCTGACTGCTCGTTCACTTATTAGGTTAAGTTGGGACCCGGAGTCGAGAATGGCTTTACACTCTATTTCCTGTCCCTGGTTGCTTGTAAGTATAAAAGTGCTGTACTGAGAACTATGTGATTTTTTTTATTAGATTTGATAGGTGTGGCCAATGTCAATTGGTGTTGCTCAGAGTTCGTGTTGGCAGCCCTTGATGTCGTATCCAATTTTCTTGCTGATGGCTCACTATGTAATCGTGTATTGTGTTTGCGAGTGTAGTTTTTACATACTCTTATAGAATATGTTCATGCACTACGTCCTCTTCGTAAGCAGTTAAAGCACAAATTCTACCTTTGTAGTATAGTCCGCCAATCACTTAGTGCCATCTTCAAAACTTTTTGGCATCTGAACAGTGGATGATTCCATAGCAAGTTACACACCTCAGGTTGGACTCGACGACTGATGCCAATGATGACGATCGAGAGATTTCTGGTCTCTTGCCAATTCTTTCAGATCTTTTGACTTGGTTTCCTAAAGCTTCTAAGGACTGGAAGCGCGTTTCAAGGAATGCAAGAAAAAGTTTCAATGACTACAGACTCTTCGTGTTCGATAGTGACTGTTCATAGAGGTGCTTGTGCTAGTGATGGATCGGTCGCAAACGGTTCGGCCGTTTTGCACGGTTCAGTACACAGACTCAAAAGACCTGAGTCGCCGTTTCAAAATCATATTGGTCAATCGGTCACTTATACCTGGGACAGACTAGCGATTTCAAATTGAGATATTGATATTGCAATTATGTCTAATTACAATAGTAAAATCTCACGTACAAAATGCGAGCAAATATTTTGAAATTACTTGTCTATATGGCAAATAAAAGCAAAATAGAGACTTCAACTGGACAAGTGTCAAACATAAAATTAAAATTCCATTCTAAAAGGTTCGTGTATTAAATTATGGTTTATAACGAGGGTCAGATTGTAATAAACACATATTGCGTTCCAATGTTCTACATACTGAGTGTACACTGAGTTATTTCTCAGTATATGAAAACACACTTGCGGTTTAAACTGCAATATTTAAAACGCAACGAAAAGTACTACTAGGCATCCAGCAAGTTATCCTTTCTGAATTAATTTTTATTTCTACTAATCCCTCAACTGCCAACTCTTTCGCCAAATCGTAGTTTTGGTAACCTCCCTTCCGCATATAAACAAGGGTGCAAATGTACTTATAATTTACAATATTATCATATATTTTCTTGCTCTATCTGCAACGACCGACTTGGGACTTTAAGTTCGGCCATGCACACATATACTAAAAGCCAACTATTTTCGATTCGTGTTATGAATTTGTAATTTCCATTTCCTTAGAAGAGTTTTTTTTATTACTAAAGAATTAAAACTGAAGACTGATTTAATCACTCAGACAATGCAGCGATTTTTCATTTGCTAAATGGTTGCTTCTAAGTCAACCGGGCTCTCTTGTCATACCACATTTCAACAGTTGAGCAGTAATAAAGGCACAATTTTGATTGTGATTTCTTAGCATTCAGTGATACATCATTAGCGAACGGCTGCAAAATTTATAAACGAATCGCAATTTTACCTTTGAGCATTGCTCTGACATGAACGATTCGGTGAGGTAGGTAATTTTAGGGTATTAGATGATTATTCCCAACTAACTCAAATGATCCAAACGACCGAAACTTTTACATGAGTCACTTATACCAAAAGACTTTGATGACCTGAGTCACCAAAATGACCGATTTTGCCCATCACTACTGTGTGCTTCTGTCTAGTTTCTTATATAAGATGTGTAGTAATAATGAGTACCAGCTAGCAGTTCATATTCCAAGATTTTTTAGCCCCATTAAACATCTTGTGTAATATCGTGCATAGTTTTAATTGAAGTAACTGAGGGGGTATCTTTAGCATGAGATGGTTGATTTAACAATTTGTTAATGAGTGCGGCAACTAACAACCTTGCATTTTCATATCTATCTTGAAGAAGTAGTTTTCTTCAAATAAACTGAGATGTCTGACTAATTTTTCTGCTTCTCAAATAAGGTTCGTCTCCAGGTACCACATCTTCTGACAGTTGCTTAAGGCTTGGTTATGGACCATTTACGAGAATTAGTCACAGAACTGTCGCCATTTAGGATAATCTGCATTAAACTTTGGGAGCGTAAATTTTGAGAAATTTAGAATCGTGCTGGATGAAGCTTGGCCAGTAATTGGTGCCAGTAGCTCTTCATCTAGTGTGGATGAAATAAGAATAACATAATATTGCACCCTTTCTTCTATCTCAATGTATTCAGTAGCATCGTATTCCATTTTAATTGGATCTTCGATTAATTCATACATAGGTTGGTTGTATTCTTCTAGCTGGGTCCAGTATTTGTTTACGGACTGGCCTTTCAATTCGTAGAAACACCGGGGATACTCATCTTGATCTAGATTCTTGAAGCTCTTTATAAGGCGACTTAATGTTTCCATTATTGCCTTGTGCTGGTGGATCAATTTCACAACTTCTAATGAATCATCAGCTTTGAATTCAGGTGTTGTATCATGTTCTTTGTTGGTTGCATCTGAACAGTCTTTTGCTGGGCGTGCTCTTCTCTTTCGCGGATCATCTCTGTAAAATGATCCTAATATTTTTCAAACACTTGGCCTGTCTTCTCATAACAGCTGGGTGTGAAATAGGCATGAGTAATCGGAGGTCCAGGTAGGATTCGAGTTGCACTGTCCACAGCTTCAAAAAAATCCCATGCTGCTAACAAGCGTCGTAGGCATTCCTTGTAGTAAACTGACGAAGTTTTCCTATAAATGGAGTGTTTCGTATAATTTCAGTAACCTTTAATAGCTCCCCTTATAACCTTCTTGCTCAGTAGATAAATGATCCGCATCTCTATGTTTACTTGTCATCTTTTCAATGGTTTATTGCTGGACTAGATGACTCGCTAGATTTGCTTAGTTCTGCACACACTAATCGTCTTTGGCTGGTAAGTGATTCAGGTGATGCAACTGAATCACGTCGTGGTCTTTGCCGTCGCTACTAGTTACAGAATAACTTTCCTAAACTTTTATTGAAGAAATACATTTATACAATTTTATTGCTTGCAATACATTATGTATTATTGAATCCATTAAATTAATGAAGTCATACAAAGATTACATTGCTAAAATTATTTAGGAATTCAGAAATACAAAAGAGATTACATTGCAAATATGACAGAGCTGTACAGAAATGCAAACTTACACAATTACTCAATGAGAGAATTTGGCAATTTGATGCTTTCCTGAATGCACCAACCATGTAATGTTTATGTAGCATTGAGAAATTTATATTGAGAATTTTCCATTACCTAATTTACTTATTTTACGTTAAAATGAATTGATATTTTACAATTATTTTTGGGTAGATTTCAAACCAATTTGCAGATATATTCATTAATTTCAGAGATGTGAAATTTTATAAGTCGATCAATTGATAGTGACACAAATTACGAAAAGAATTTCATAAACTTAATGCAATATTTAATAAGTGCTGCAAATATATTTTAATTGTATCAATTAAGGTTTTGTTAATAGAATAAATATTTATTAATTATGCAAAAAATTTACGCCAACGCGATAAATACAGTTTAACAATACCAATGAACACTACATTAATGTAATGAAAATACTTCAATTATGTCAATGAAAGTGTAATTAATAACACTAATATATGTTAATTATATCATTAGCTGCTTTGTTAGTACCGTGAACGTTGATCAATTCCGCCAATGGTAATTACTTTACTACTACTAATTACATTAATTGTACCAAAAAATATTTCCTGAATACAAACATTGATACGAAATTACATCTTATTGGAACAAATAGCTTATTTTTTTTGTTTATCGTTACAAAACATCTATATAATTTGCAATTGATTAAGGTCTATGTTCAGGTACGCACTTGTTTAGAATAGTTAAATTTATTTCTTTTTCTTTTGAACGCTTGTCGTATTTTTATAAATAAGTAACAAAAATTATTATAGACTGATCTGGAGGTAACACCTTAATACATAGATAAGCAATAATTATATTTAAGATAACAGTATCTTATTAATGTAAATGAACCTTACGGTATGTTTAAGTTTTAGCTATAACTAGATGAAATTCTTTATATTGCATTTGTGTCAGTTTTACCAGTTTTAAATATTGAACAATTTGTCTGTTTCCGTAGTAGTAAAATCATTTTATGTATCTATATGTTATATAGACTATAGTGAGCTATGAATTTATTTGTTATTTGACACAATAGATACGCTTTTCCACCACGAGAAAATTTGTATTTCGACACAATCCCTAACTAAAGCTCTTTTAAAGCAGATTTGGCTAAACGGTATCCCACGCGCGAATTATATATTTTTATTTAACTCGAACTGTAATTGAAAGTATATTCGAAATTATAATAAAAAAATGAATAACAAAGAAAGAAAACACTCTTTTAGTAGTTTAATCTTTATTACTAATTCTGTACATGAAACCGTTTTTAAAGCTTACTCCGACGAACAGTTTTAACCAACTAACTACTTAATTATCTTCATCTTTTAACCTCGTCCAGAAAAGCTTTTTATTTTATTTTCATTTTATTTTTTACTAGAATTACCTTAAGGTTCTCACAGTTCAAAACTGCTTAATAGATAATTTTCCAGGGAAGTTTTACTTTAAATTATTTTAAAAGATAAGAGACGTCCGGCGGGGTGACTCCGGTTTCACCGAGTCACTTTACTTTTTCGATGCATACATAACTCCTCTACGGTTAAAGTTAGGATTCACCTGAATTCTTTTATTTATAATCTTTATATTAGTCCTCTTTTTCCTTAACCATATTACTATAATTACTATGCCTATTATGACAATTACAATCAAAATGGAACTGATTCCATATGATACAGTTTTGTGGAATTTCAATTCTTCAATTTCCTTTATATTTTCGAAATGCTTAAAGACCATATTATCAAAAGTTACGGCTTTAGCGTAAGTCTGATTAAATGTATTCTTGGATAAAAGTATTTATCTTGTATAATCTGTTTTTGGTTATGAAACGTTTCTTGATACAATTTAACTTCACAATTATAAAAAGTGATAAAATAATTTTTATTTAATGTAATATTTCTATCGTCACAATTTTGTATTAGCTTCTCCTTTTCAGCATTTTGTATTAACAATGTTTCATCGTCTAACACTTAGATTTTAGTTATATTATTATACCTAAATTTACATTGGTTATTACAAACACAACTTTTACTATTTTTTAAATCTTTTAACATAGTATCTTCTTGATAAGTTCGATGTGAACAACGTATTCATTATTTTCTTCGATTTCCCAATAGTCTTTAATAGGTACTGGAATAACTAGTTTTAAATCTGTTCTAACATAGTTCTGTGGAATTTTAATTGTAATTACTAGTAGTTGGTCTTTATATTTCATAATACCTACTTTAGTTAATTTCAATTTATAAATATCAATATGATACAGTTCGATTTCTTCCGCGGTTAAAATGCAATATAATACATTATTGTGTTTTGCTGATGCGATATTATCTTGGATCTGGTTTATCTTATTTTCTAGGTATCGTAATTTTATCATCTGGTCTAAGTACAGGGAATGTCGTACGATTTCGTTATTTTGTTTTCTTACTTCGTCAAATGCTTTTGTAAGTTTAGTTCTGTCTTCTTCTACTGCGTTAATGGTTTCATTAAAGTGTGTGCTAATTTAAACCTGTTTACTTAAAGTGCTGATAGCGTTATGATTATTTTCATCTACCACTTTTAAATGTTTCAATATTTCCTGTCGGTCGTCCTCGTTCATTGTACCGAAAATCCATTTTTATACAGTCCAACCCAAGTTAAATAGACCTCTCCTTCTCCTGATATCATTTGGAACTATTGATTTTATTTTTGCTCTAATAGTTTCGATTTCCATCCTTAATAGATTTTTATTATCAATATCTACTTGTTCTAAATTAACTTCAAGTCGTGTAAGTATGTTATTTATCTCATTTGGATCGATTATGTGCAATACTGTGTTGGTCTGATTAACTATTTCTACTTCTCTGAGTTTTACTTGTATATAGCCTGCCTCTTCGTTTGTTGGATTGACTTGTAGGAGCCCCTGTGCTGTTGATATTGTGGTCAGGAGCATTATTACGGTGCTGAAAATCTGTAGATTTTAAAGGTATTAATGTTTGCAACATGTACATTTCTTAATGATTTAATTCTGTAATATGGCTAGTCTTTATGTGTCAGTCTATTATAATTTCTAATAGGCCTTATCAATCTGTGTTCTACGTAATTTTCCCTATTAGCATTCCTTTTATTTATTATGCGTGTTTTAGATTTATTTATTCTTTCTTTTAACTTTTCAACTTCCACCACTTCTTTAGAATCTCTGGGAGTACATTTGATTGTCGAGTGATAACGATCGTTATAGTTTCCTATAGCCATCTGAATCTTCATTTCTATCGAGAGTTCACTACTCTCAATGCCTGTTATTTTCTCTAAGAGGGTTGAGTGTAGTCTCTCTATGTCCGCGTTGCCAGTATGATTATTTGGCTTTGTTAGATGTACCTCAATGTTTTCCATCATCAGGTACTCCATCAGTTGCTCTGCCCTAAATTCATTGTCCATTATTATTTTATTAAGTTCTCCAAATTTTGCGAAATGCTCTATCATCAGCGCTTTCTTCGCTCACCAGTTTCGATCTGTAATACAGTAGGCTGCTGCGAATTTCGTTAACTTATCAATTGTTGATACAAAGGCCTGTTTTTTAAAGTGAAATATATCTAAATGAATTATATAATTTTTTCCTTTTGGAGTTTCTGTTAGTGCAAATTTCGCTTTGATGGGTTTCCTCTCATATTTAATCTGCTGACATTTCTCACAGTTGTTTATGATTAATTGTATATATTCTCGCAATTTCGGAAAATATGTTTTATCTTTTAAATTGTGATAGCATTAATTTATTCCACTATGTATGGATTCCTTGGTATGGGAAAGAGATAATTGTCTATGCAACTCTTCCTCAGTCAATATTTCGTTCGCTCTTTTTGAACTTATTATAACTTTGATTCTTGTATCTTCTGAGAACATTGATATCAAAATTAATTGGATTTTATGGTAATCTGTGTCAGCCACTTCTGAATAGATACCTGTATACCCTGGTTTTATATATGTTTTGTTAGATTTTCACTTTGCAGTGGATTTACCTCAATGATTCTTCTATTATATATTATCTTTATTTCGTTTTCTGGGTTATATGTTAGTATTATTTGTGTTTTGTATTTGTTTACTATGCCACCTTTTATTCTATATGATCTAGCCGTTGCTCATCTACTAAATGTACTGTTTCAGATATTCCTAGATTTGATTCTGTGTCATTTTCAGGATTGATTTTCTCTACTTTCTCTAGTCTACTCAAATAATCCGCAACTTTGTTTTCTTTATATTTAATTGGTACATGATCTGTTATGATTTTAAAATTTTTTCCGTATAAATAAGCTCTAAATAGTTTACAGAATACATTGCAAGAAATTCTTTATCGGTGGTGCAATAATTTTTTTCATGGTAAAACTGCTCATATCGCTTAATCACCAGCGTCTTCTGTTACCACGAATGGCTTGTCATACTCCGGGTATTTTAAGAGTGGGTGTGCAGTTATTACACTCTTCAGGTTTTGATAATATATATTGGGGGTCATTTATATAGATATTGTTGCATTTCTTCAAATATTTTATCATTGGAAATGCTATTTTTGAATAATCCTTAATAAATTTCCTGTAATATCCGGTTACTCCTAAAAATCCATTTAGTTGCTTTTCCGTTTTAGGTATTTCTAATTCTTGGATATTTTTATTTTTTTCTGGGTTAGGTTTGATTCCCTCTTTTGTTAAGATGTGTCCCAGAAATTCAGTATCTCTTTTCAGGAAACTGCATTTATCTACTTGAATTTTCAAATTGTGTTCTTGAAGTCTTGCCAAGATTTTATTTAATGATTTCTCGTGTTCTTCCAGTGTAGTTTAGAAAATTAATGTATCATCCAGATACACTACACATATTTGGTTGATATATTCACGAAGGATTTCGTTCATGAAATGCAGCCAGGAAGTTTTTTAACCCAAACGGCATTCTTACATATTCATATAATCCAGCAGGGGTAACAAAGCCTGTTTTCTCAATATATTTTTTTGCTACTAATATCTGATAATAACCTTTTGCTAAATCTATTGTAATGAAATATTGTGCTTTCCCTAATTTATCTGGGATGCTGTCAATATTTGGTAAGGGGTATTTATCATCAATTGTTACTTGATTCAATCTTCTATAATCTACG
The DNA here is from genome assembly GCA_963924295.1 of Dioctria rufipes. NCBI lineage: Eukaryota > Metazoa > Arthropoda > Insecta > Diptera > Asilidae > Dioctria > Dioctria rufipes. Next base: position 129,214,133 of record OZ002742.1, read on the forward strand.
ACAATTCTAAATTTCTGTATTCCCGAGTTATCTTTTTTCTTTGATACTACGATTATTGGTGAACTATACCTGCTCTTACTTTTTCTAATTATACCCTGTTTTTCCATTTCTTCCATTTGATTTCTAACTTCAGCTTCATGCTTCGGTGGATATCTGTAGAGTTTTGAGTTAATTTGTTCATTGGTTGTTGTCTTTATTTCATGCACTACTGTACTTGTACTAGTTAAAGTATCTCCCTCTTTGAAAAGTAATCTGTTATATTTTTGTATTAATCCTTCAATCGTATTTCTTTCTTTTTCATTTAAATGATCTAACTGAAGATTTTGAACTTCACTTACTTCCAATACATTCACATCCTCTTGAAGAATTTTAGTTAGGAATGGAAGACTCACTCCATTAGTCATAAGGATTTCTTGATTTTCTACACTAATTTGTTTCACATTTCTATTTATCCAATCCATACCTATTAATATGTCATAAGGTTTATCTAACGACATAGCGATCCATTTATATCTCGCATTATCTGGATATTTGAATTCTTGTGGACATAATGTTGCTACTGTTTTATTAGGTTTATTCACTTCTCCCTGTATTGTATTGATTGCTACCCTTTCTTGATTTATTACCTGATATTTAGTTTTAGGAAATCTAACTTCGTTTAATATACTAATAGACGATCCGGTGTCTATCAATGCTACATATTCTTTTCCCTGTATGGTTAATACCGTAATGATTTTCTTATAATCTGAGGCTGGTTCATAAAAAACGTGTCGTCAGTGGTATTTGTTTCTATACTACTCATAGTTTCCACTTCCATGTGTTCGGGTCTTACTCTATTATGTCTACTCTGAATACGTTCGTCGTCATTCTGCCTAAATTGTTGTGTTCTATTAAAGTTTTGTTGTCGGTTATTGTATTGCTTGGTTGCCAGTTGTTATTATGTCTGTATTGACATGAGTTATTATTGTGTCTGTATTGTCCTGAGTTGTTATTGTGATTATTTGGTTTATAGAAACTCAATATAGAGCCACATAATCAAAGATTTTATACACATCTTTGATTATGTGGCTCTATATTGAGTTTCTTTTCACTGTATTTATTTTTTTGGAAGTTTTTGTTAACAAGATTTATATTATATCATTATTTCATATGCCAGGATTCCTGACACTAATTCCTTAATTCTTGGCACTAGCATTCCACTAAATATATCTATTATTATAGTTCCATTATCTTCAAAAGCTGCATATTCTGTAATGTCTTCTACCATATGTCTTAATTTATCAACTAATTCTTTAATACTACTCAGTCTTAAACATCCAATATCTCTGGTGATAGTCATTTGATCTTTAGATGCTTTATACTGTTTCTTTAACCTTTCTTTATATTCATTCCAATTCTGTGGGGGGTTAGTGCTTAGTACATACTTTGCGGCTCCTTGGATTTTGCTGTTGTAAATAATTTTGAAAACTCGACTTGCTTCGTTTCCATAATCTCCTAAAGTCCTTGTCACAGAGTCGAAGAAGGAAGGTAGTGTTCCTGCTTCTCCTTCGAATATTAGTAGAAAGGGGATTTCTCCCTCAATTCTCGTCCTCCAGTTTTGTGGTTGGTTAGTTTGCATAACTGCTGTGATAATGCTATTACGCACTGTTCGATAGGGTTTAGTGCCATGTTTCGATGTTGGTCTAATAATATGAATCAATTATTTCGCCTCTCCAGTTTTGTATTCTTATCCCTGTGTTGTTTCTTCGTAAAACCACTAAATTTCACTTTGGCTTACTTTGTAGCCCACTTTATTTGAGATAAAAAATACTTTTTATATTTATTTGTTTCACTGGAACTCTTGTTAAAAACTTTGCAATTGATTCGTTTCACTAGATCTCTTTTCTTCCGATAGAGATGCTACCGACTGCGCCAATTATATATTTTTATTTAACTCGAACTGTAATTGAAAGTATATTCGAAATTATAATAAAAAATGAATCACAAAGAAAGGAAACACTCTTTTAGTAGTTTAATCTTTATTACTAATTCTGTACATGAAACCGTTTTTGAAGCTTACTCTGACGAACCGTTTTAACTAACTAACTACTTAATTATCTTCATCTTTTACCTCGCCCAGGAAAGCTTTTTATTTTATTTTCATTTTCTTTTTTACTAGAATTACCTTAATGCTCTCACAGCTCAAAACTGCTTAATAGATAATTTTCCAGGGAAGTTTTACTTTAAATTATTTTAAAAGATAAGAGGCGTCCGGCGGGGTGGCTCCGGTTTCACCGAGTCACTTTGCTTTTTTGATGCACACATAACTCGCGCAAGAGCGATACTGGCTGCCACTAGCGAAAATCGCGTTGACCAATTATTAACAACCGCAAACAAAATCCATGAAATCGGTCAAGCAGCTGGTGTAGCGTCAAATAACAGAGCCTCAACCGATTTCATTACTGAAAAAAAAGTTAAATGGCTTAATTATAGCTTTCAAAATCGGTCAAGATCGATAGAAAGAAAAATGTTTGTGCATACAAAGAGAAATTGTTTTTTCTCTCTTGTAATAAAGTTAAATAAAGCCGTAGCGACAGACAGTCACAAAATATCTTACGTGTATTTTCCACCAACGCTTTGGTTAATGCGCGAGAAAGTGCATAAAACCGTGCAACTTCGAAACAATAAAAAATAAAAAAATAAATTAATTCCTACTGCTAGTGAAACGGCTACTAGAAGTAATAATACTAAATCACGCAACCTCTGTAGTAAATTCTTTATAGACACAGGAGCGGAGACATCTGTCGTATTTTGAAGCATTTCCCGCGAGATAAAAAAGATTATAATTATTGCCTTCAATCATTCGTACCTTTACGTTACAGCTTTTGAAAATTGAGCTCGACCTTCGAAGAGAGTTTACTCATGTGTTCTTGGTAGCATCCGCTAATTGATTCTTCATAAGAGCGGAATTTTTAGCACAAATTCAACCTGTTGGTCCACGTCAAAGAAAGGCGCTTGCTAGATAGTACTAGATAGTCCCTAAACAAAAGTATACTTAGGATAAAGGACGGCACCCCGATTCTGAAATTATGTGAGATTTGCAACGGGTTTGGGAACGTATTAAAACCTTTCCAAAATTTAACATCACCACCCGATTTGTAAATCAAACACTATGTTGTTCATTATATTAGTGCAAAAGGTCAACTGCCATACTCAAAGCCACGTCGGCTCGATGAAGCTTAATTCGATCTAGCGAAAAATGAGTTCGAGTCCATTGTCAATCTTGGTATATGTCGACCATCCTCGTTGCCCGGAGCGACGCCTTCACACCTTCTCAAGAAAGAAGTCGACAATGATTGGAGACCTTGTGGTGACTATCGCCACTTGAATGCGTGTACCATACCAGACCGATACACAATCCCACACATTCAAGTATTCCCAATGCACGTTAATGGTTGTTTTTCTTTTTTTATTGTTGACTTAGTCCTGTCGCGATAGAAGATATTTATAAGACAGTGATCACTACAACTTTCCGCTTATTCGAGTCTCTGCGTATGCCTTTCGGTGTAAGGAATGTGGTGCATACCTTTAAAACGTTCATCAATGAAGTGTTGAAAGGATTGGATCTTGCGTACGCTTACATCGATGACATTTTGGATGCAAGCCCGCCGCAGGAGAAACACACAGTGCATTTGAAGTTATTTCTCCAGCGCCTTAGCGACAACGACGTTAAAGTAAACGTTCCAAGTGTGTATACGGATTTAAAAGCTTAACAGTTTTAGCACACATAATCAATAAAGACGGCATGAAACCTTTCAAATATCGGATCGATGCAATAACATGCCTTAAGCCGCCTACTTCAGTCAAACAAATTCAGCAGCTTCTCGGGATGATTAACTTTTATAACAGATTTTTTCCCTGCTTAACAGAAATGCTGTCGCCTATTTATTTGCCCCTAGCAAATGTGACCCAAGAAAAGACAACTTAAAAATTTTTTTGGCCAAGAGATTGTGGCATTGGATTTCAGAGAGCAAAAGAGGCTTGAACTTCGACAACCATGCTTACGCGTTCAATTGACAACACGAAGTTTAATATAACTACTGATAGTTGAAATATTGCAGCAGGCGTAGTACTACAAAACTATAATGTAGTAAAACACTCTTGGACCCCGCTAGCACACAGAAATAAGATATTCAAAATTCGATCGCGAAGTATTAGCAATTTATCTTGCAATTAATCACTTTCGAAATTTTGTTGAAAGACATGAAATAATAATCTTTACCGATCACAAGCCTTTAATATCCGCTTTAGAGTCCAAAACCGAATGTAGCCCAGAGCAACGCACCATCTTGAGTAGGTTTCTCAATTCACCAGCCACATCCGCCATATATCCGGAAAAGGTAAAATCGTTGCTAACTACTTGTCTCAGTCAAGCAATGATGAAGGCTCGAGCATATAGTTCACAGGTACAGATATTAAACACTTATCGTAACTACAAGAAAATGGCGAAGAGTTAAAAGTATTATTGAAAGCTACTAACACAACCAAACCAAAACTTTGTCGCATTCAGGCCCAAAATACAAATTTCTAAATGTGGTGTGAAGCTTCTGATAAAAGGTACCGTCATTAGATACGCAAGGATATATGAGAAAAATGGTATTCAATAAAAATTTATCTTACCCGGGAACGCGAGCCGGTAAGAAGCTATGTGCTATGCATCGAAATACTTTCTTCCTGGTATAAACATTGGCAGTTGTTTCTGGGGAAGCAGTTGTATAGATTGTCAACAATCGAAAGGACATAGGCACACCAAGCGCCAATTGAAAGGTTTGCTAGATTCGACCAAAGCCACTTGGACCACTACCATCATCCAATGGATATGTGTATATATATGGATATATGTATATATTACCGTTATCTACCATTTTACCACATGGTTAAAGGCGCAACACAGCTTCAAATGTTGCAAAGATATCCGTATGAGAATAAATTTCTAGATTTGGATGCCCTTTACCGATAAACTTGGATCAAGACGTGCAATTAAAAGATTCCTCACGAGCTCGAGGAAGTACCAGTAAAGTGAAGAAATTATCTTAGACCTAGGAATACGTATTTCAGTGAAAGAAAACCTTAAAATTTCCGCTGCAGACATAGTATATGGTCAGGCATTAGGGGTTCCTGGAGAATTTTTCATCCGAACTCCAAATACAACTAATGATGAGCCATCTTGCTTAGTTCATAAACTACGTAAGCAAATGCGAAGCATCAATTTCAAAAGCCCACACACATTGTATCGTAGATAGAGTTAAAATAGGATTACAAATACCGTACGAAGGCCCATTTAGATGTTACGTCGCTTTCGTCAGCAATATTTTCTAGAAGTAAATAACACAAACTGGTAAGTATCGATCGATTGACTGAAACCTACACACATAATAACCGGTGCTACGAATTAAAGTAAACCATGACGTTGTCCAATACTGTGAAAGAGTCACGATCATTTCAGAACATAATTAATAACATATTAAATATACTAGTAGCATTCCCTCGGAGGAGGGTACTGTAGTAACGATGAATTCAAACTTCGCGCCAATTAATATTCGCGCATTTCAGAATTCACTACTTGTAAATCACCACAACTAACGAAAGGCATTCACATGAGAGACAAAAATTTAATATCGTCATTCCTAGTTGGTTACGTGAGAATTAAGGAACCATCGTATATAAAAATCTTTAAATAGATTAAAGTATTCCCTAACAATTGGTATTAGAAATAGTTTAGTTAGAAATAAATGTAATTACGAAATTTAGTGCATTTTTCTTCGCTTCGCCATACCTGATGAACCAGGTTTTGCGAGTTCATCGTCTTCAGAACCGCCCGAAACGTTACAAAGAGAAATTTCTTACACGTTATCGCGATAGGGTTATCAGCTTCGATGTAATCACCTTCGTCCTCCTTCTTCTCCGATTCTACCTCTTCATCACTATCATATGTCGAACTTGCAAATTACCACATGTACCATTGCAAGTTGCGTAAATAACGGAGCACTTTAATCCAGCCTTTCTGCATCCACAGACTCCCTGACATTCCCTTTTTGCATTTGCAAGAAATCAGTTTCTATAAAATTTTTGGATTTCTCGAGTGTGGTGAGAAGTAGCCCATTCTTGTTTTCTTTCCATCCTCATCGCTTTGCATTTTATTCCACTCCATGCCACTGCGCTGCTAGATCTATGAAATGCATGACACACATCGTGAACCACTATCGATTCTAGTCCCTCCAAGAGTTTTCCCTTGTTGCCGTTTCTTTTAACACTTGACTTACGAAATACCTCCGATACTTTTTCCTTCACTTCACTCACCTCACTTCCTTGCAATGGATTTTCAGAATTAAAACAGTTCAATTCCTTAGAAGCCTTGGCTTTGAATATGCAAACGACACTGTAAAACATTACACTAGTACTGTTAGTTCAGGCAGAATATTTCAACTATGTCGACAGATATTATATAGAAGAGGTATCAAGGCCAAGGGGAAGCCACCGTTTATACCTGCGACAAACAATCTAAGACATAGCAGGCCGGGTTTTCAACGCATAGTAAAACATTTTTCGTTAATATACGAAAAACGCGTGTGGTGTAGATCCGTGTTGGTTTGCGACAGTCGTACGCTGAAATTAATCATTTTACAAAAAAAAAAGTTTACTACATAAATTTCTCTAGGTTATTACATAACTATTTCCATCGTGAAATGACTCGGAAAGCAGATATTGTCAAAAAAATGTGTTTGGATGCGATTCCATTTTTTCGGTGGCGCGAGCGGCAAAGATACGAGGTGGCGTAATGAAAATTCGAATAAAGTACGTAAAAACATAAAAATTTTCAAAACTCCCGGACAACTTTCCAGGTTACCTCCTTTTTAAGCACCAAATGACTGTCCTGGTTATGTTTTATCAAAGTCATAACTAAATAAAACCTTGTTCACTAGTGTTATTCGAACCTTAAGCGATATTTCGGTGACGCCCTGTTCTACCTATATGGTTCGACCTAGATTTTTGAATAATTTTTATAATATCAATATTTATGTTTTCTAATAATAGAATTTGGATGCTTAGTTCCGCGCAATGTCGAAATATACTATAATATGTAGGTATTTAGTATATAATAATATCGTTAAAAATATGAAACATTCAAATTATTATAAGTTTCTACATTATGAAACTGGTCATAATGTTGAAAAACTCAAATGGAGATTTATTTTAAATTAAAACCTAATTGTTAAAAGTATTTTCTGTAGATTGTACTTTAAAACTTAATCGTTAAAGTATAATAATATAATTATAACAATTGAGCCGTTTATTTTGAAAGTGGAATTAGTCCCTTTGTGTATAAAGCTTTTATTTTCTTCAGAATTCTTTACAAATTATAAATGATTAATAAATTTACACTGTCTTTAACATCAAACACGCAAAAGTTCATAGTTAGATACTATAAATATTTTTAATTTTTTTTTTTTTTAAATGAATTTAAACTAAAATATTTCAATATTTCGGTTTAAAAAATGGACTTCTTCCACTTTCAAAATAAAGGGCTCAATTATATAATATGATCAATAATTACATGTTTAGTAATATATATTCTTTATATAGGTCGAGCGCAAACGTCACATTGGAAATGATATTGTGAACATAATTTTCATCGACAGAGAATCAGACGTAGACATTTTACCAACAGCATTTGATCCTAATTGCATCAAAAGCCAATTTACACGTATCCTTTTATAAATTCTGCATAAGAGGGAGATATTAAGAAAGACATGAAGTAAAATATTGCAGCTTGTTACAGAAAATATAGCATATAGAAACTTCCAATAGTTTTGAGACAAATGTTCGGCGATCAATGGAAATCTGATTAAATAAGTAACTTGGCGTAACTTCATAAAACTTACCCGATAATTATTGATTTAGTTTTGCTTAATATAAACAAAATTTTTTACTTTCAGATTAACTGAATTTATACTGCTTAAGCAAGTAGATTTGTCACACAAAAGTTTAAACAGCTATTTGAATAAAATGTTATTCCTATTATAAAAATACATGATTTTTTAAATTTCTTGGAATTTGTTTAAATTGCGTGGATGGTTACGAATGAAAAAGAAGTTTTTCTTCGTTTCACTTGTATTTATGTTAACTATTTCTGAAACTCTTCATTGTTTTTTGGGGTAGATGAAATTGGGTTTGCAGAAAAAATTGCCGGAATAACTTGTCATTCATTTTAGTTGTTGAAATACCACTTAAATTGATTAAAAGCAAGTGTACCTATGGTGCTGGAGTGGATAAAACGAGATTGAGGGATCAAATGACTGGCTTCAGCATGGAATATTTTTCCGAGCAATATCTGGAGAAGCAGCCGACTTAAATATTGAAATTGTTGTAAACTAAAAACATCTACAGTCACTTATTGAAGCCTATGAAGACAAAAGCTTATTCAATGCAGATGAGTCAGGTCTGTTTTTCGAGCCCTCTGTTAATGGCAAAAAAAAAAAGGATAACAGTATTGCTTGCGCAAATATGGCAGGGGAAAAGGAAAAACTATTAGCTATCGGTATATATGCTAACCCACGTTGTCTTACAAACCTAGAAAAGAAAAATTTACCTGCAATATGGAAGTCGGAAAAAAGAGCTTGCATGACCTCAGACATAATGAGCAAATGGCTGAATAGCTTTAATGACTCGATGAAAAAACAGAACCGAAAAATAATTTTTAGATAATGTTACTTCTCATCTTCACCTAACATTTAGTAATATGTATAAAGCTTATATTCGTATCACCAAACACGACTTCGGTTAGTCATAAAAAAAAAAATTTAAAGTTTTTTATCACCACGCTATCTGAAGGTAGTTACTTGCGAAGATGGACGATATCTCTTGTGTAACAGAACTCTCATTTTAAATGAAATCACTGAGGCTGACGCAGCCTGGTAATACCGTCAAAAACTGTTTTCGAAAATCGTGACAATACACACAGTCTTAATGATGGATTTAACCCAGAAGATTACATTCCTTTAACGTACTTCAGAGATATGCCTTCTCTCATTAGACAAATTGGTTGTGACGAAATTTTCAACTCCTTCGAATATGCCACATGTAACAGTAATCTGCACACACCTGAAAAACTTGGCTTTCAGAGATATTAAACTTTTCAATTCGGAAATTTACACTACACACTTCAGAACACATTTGACATTTACGCAAATAGTAAACTTGATGGGTATATGCATACCTTCCGAATATCCGGGTTATCAGTATTGCGTTTTTTTATTAATTCCGAATATTGAATTGAAGTGTAGTAAGCAGCATTTTGTTAGAATGGAAATGAAAAACATTTAATAAAAGACACACAGGCGTGTGTGCGCTGCCAGGGGGTTTGTTAATGTGTGTGTGGTCTGTCTGCCGGTGGTTCTTTAATAAATAGAAAAACGCAACGCTGGTAACCCGAATTTCATGTTTGTGAAAACGTCAAGTGTGTTGTGTAGTGTAAATTTCGAAATTTCAAAGTTGAGTATCTCGAAAAGTACGAGTTTCCGCTCAAAATTATTTTCATATTTGACATTTGTAAGTAAATTAGAGCTAGTAAGCAAAGTTTGCAGAAAATCGGAGAATAGCTGCGGAGTTACCTAATTTTCAAAAAAAAAATTTTTACATTGAGCAGCAGACAGCTGGGATGGAAACAGTCCACATTGAATCTGATAATGAGAGCTACACTGAAATTGAAGCAGGAAATGCTATTAACTCTCACATGCCTATAAAGTATGTTAGCCTCTAGAGCATTTTGCTCTATAAACACGAGGCTCTTAAAAAGTCTTCAAAGTTAAGTACAAATTACCAAACTGTTATTACTTCGGGAAATATCTACAGCAAAGCCGAATTGATGACTTTTAAAGACATACCTACTTTCTTTCTTTCTTTCTTACTGGGTTCAAATTGGTTTAACCCTTTATTGCTGCCAATAGTTTCAGTCCTAATTTTCCTACCCTGGGGTCGAAAAAGATCCCACTGTGAAATGAGCCGATTTTGCTAGGGAATTCAAAAGTATTATTAAGTATGAAAGCTTTAATAACTTAGAAATAGTATTACTGTAAATTTGCCATCTATTTATGCATTTTATTTTATTTATGAAGACAGTTAAAACATAATGTTTTTATAATGTGTTTAGCAGATGTATCACTGACAGCTGTCCCAATGTGAGCTGATTTTTCTAGCTTTTGTTCGTGGACAGGAAGCGCACGTTGCTCTCTTTCTATGAGGAACTTCCAACTCTTCCACATGTCTTTCCATTTAAAATATTCCGGCAATTCTCTCCTTAAGCCAAATAGGCAAAGTACTGCGTTCAAAACGTTGCTCTAAATATAGTCTTAAGGCTTAAATTGTTTTACAAAGCGCGTCGTTTTTCCCAGATCCTTTTTTCCTTGAGGTTAAATCATATAAAGGTATAAAAGGGCTTATTCCTACAGCAGTTAGTAAGCCATAATATACACACATTGGCCACCGGTGTGCATTTCTTAATACACTATATTTGTGACACAATTTGTCAAAAGTATAGAAACTACTAGATACTACAAATATGTGAAAACGGCGAAAAACATTATAAACTTTTTCTTCACCTCACATACTGGGTTTTGTGAATTTTCCTTGAACCAATTTCTGGAATTTTCCAATTACGCTACTCCTACCCTAAGGTCGTAAACTACCTAAGACTCTTTATATTTCTCAGAAAAAACAACAATTTTCTTTTATATTGGTACCGAATGAATTTCAGTTATGCTTAGTATGCTTTTAAAACAATGAGCGATAAGAATTTCAATATTTTTTAGAGAAAAAATAAATGAATTTATTTCGGGGTCGTTTTCGACCAGGGTAGTAATAAAGGATTCTGTAAATAGATATGTAAAAACTAGTATGTATCTACGTATTTGGGCATATTATTTTTGATGTTTTTATTTTTACTACCTCAATAAAGCAGGATTTACATTATGATGAGATGTATTTCTTACAGAAATTGTGAGGGAGATAGCTTATTGAAATTTAAATGCAGCAGAAGCAATCATTCCAATACCTCACACGTACGCCCCCCTCTAGTTTTTATGGTAAAAATCGCAAACTGTCAAACTACGTAATTGGAAATTGTCAAGTTTTTAATTGTTTTATTCGTAGACATTCAAAGACAGATCATGGAAAGTAGTATATATAATTTTACTAATTCTAAAATATTGCATGAAGCACGAAGGAGTTCGAAGCAAAGGATGAGCTTATATCGAAAAAAATTGTCGAAAAATATCAAGTTGTACTGTAATTCGGTGAATACAATCTTCATTTTGTACGATAACGAAATTTTTATTTATTTCATAGGAAACAAAAAATTTAGTAACTAATCTGCTAATATGTAAGCGTCAATCCACTTCATCCACTCAAGTGCTCACATGAAAATAATTCCACTCTACTACCGAACTAACGTCGGTGAAGATAATTCCAGTCCGGTTCATGTTCACATGACGGATTATCTCAAAGGCGGAATATTTCTAGCAAATTATAAAGGAAAAGGACCACTGCACTGAACTGTGGACGCACTGAATATGTGGATGCTCCCTGCTTGTGGACAGAAAACTACCTCAGAGAAATAACTTCAATATTTTCTATAAAGAAATTTTTAATTGCTATCAATTTCCCAATATTTAATTACAAACTCAAAACTTACTTTTGTTTATTTCGACAAATAATGTATATGCCATAAAATTATAGTAACAACATAAATATGTCAGCACGAGTAGTCGAATTTGACAAACCAGGGTTGCCAATAACAATATTTTAGTTTCAGTAACTATAAAAACTCCCCATGTTTGAGGTCTTTTTATGGTTCTGGACACGCACAGAGTGACAAATCGACGTACGAAAAAAATTCAGGAGGTGTTTGCTTCTCTCATCGCTCATAAATAAATTTCCGTATACGATGTACTATCTTCCTCACAATTTCTGTAAAAAATGCATGTCATCATAATGTAAATCCTCCTTAACGCAACGTACAATATTTCTTGTTTCCATGGCTGTCCGCCTTACAGGGGTTTCACTGTATATACATATATTCCTGCTTGGAATCACTACTGCTGAACAAAAGTATAATAATAGTCAAGAAGGCTGGCAAGAAATTGGAAATGAGTTAGATGGCTTGCACAAGTAAGATCAGAGATACAGTTAAATGGAGTATAGCTATAAATGCAGACAGAGATGCCAACCAGACGCTTGGGAAGAAAATCCCTGAGTTTCGATAGAAAAAATCCCTAGAATTCCCTAAATAATTGGCTTAACTCTAAAATTAACAAATACAGTATTATTTTGTGTTTTCATAAATAAATGTTATTTATTTATTTATTATTTAAAAGTAAAAAGGATCTTCAAATATAAAATAAACAATCCCATGTGCGTTTGATAAAGTACAACGAACAAATTTGGAAACTATGGACATTGTGGACACAATGAATTTTGGCACTTTTGTATAGTATGTGAAAACTTCTTTGCTGGATGGCGTGGGCGGGAGGGGGGGGGGTACATATTAAAAAATATCCGGAACTTAGCCAGAATTTTGCGCCTACCTCACTCAAATGCTTAATCGGAGCGTACATATATTTTCTGTTTAACTGATGTAGACACAGAGAATAAAAATAAAATAGGGTCACAAGCTGTTTTAATATATTCAAGTAATAGTTGTTGTCGAAAATAGTAGTTGGGAGATTCTAAATAAAAAGACTCGAAAGATTTATGCTGACTTCAATGATTTATTGCGAGTTAATTAGATTGATCTTGACAATGCGAGGTCTAGCGAACAACTAACAAATATCTTATATCTAAACTTGCAAAACCTTTGGTTGTAAGAATTCGTAACATTATGGAGTTATATGTGTAGTGGAAGAAATAATTTCATCTGATTGTAGTAGTTAGGGGAAGCTGAGACTATTCATGGTGATGGAGAGTAGCATTTTCAACACCCTCCGGGGCGGCGGAATAACGGATTTACAATGGATATAGATGCTGCACAGGTCTTCTCATCCTTAAACCGCTATGCAGCCTAACTTCACATGAACGCACTTTACCGTCACGGCTAAGAAAAACTCTTTCAATTCCAGCAAGCTTCCAGAAAAGCCTAGGCTTTGACTGATCATAGACCATCACGATGTCTCCTATGCTCACATCTGAAGAAAAGCTCTTACTTGAGTGATGAATAGATCTCAATCGCTGCACATATTCCGTTTTGAAGCGCTTAAGGAATGAGAAGGTAAATCGTAGCCTGTCACGCCACTTCGCACGAAGGTCACTGTCAGTTGCAACTAAGAGTCCGGTAGATAATGATGTTGAGAAAAATCTGTTCATAAAGTGATTAGGTGTCAATGGTGAAAGATCTAGTGGATCATCGCTGATATACGTCAAGGGTCTCGTGTTAAGTATCCATTCAGCTTCAGTTACAAATGTATAGAGTTGCTCCAGATTTAGAGTACTACGTCCAATAGCCAACTTCAGGATGTCTTTAACTATTTTAATGAGGCGCTCCCAAAAGCCTCCCCACCATGGTGCACGTTCACAAATAAAATCCCAAGAAATGCCTTTATTGCTCACAAAGTTGTTAAATTCTTCATACTGTACTATATCTCCAAATAATTTAAGTTCGAGAGAAGGCCGCTTAAAAGTGCGTGCATTATCTGAAATGATGGTATTGGGAGTCCTACGCCGAGAAAAAAAACGTCTTAAAGCAGCCAAACACGACTCCGTTGTGAGATCCATCACAATTTCAATATGAACTGCTCTAACGACTGCACAAGTTAAAAGTATTATATAAACTTTCTGAGTGGATTCTCCTTCATTATTAACCCGGACGTAAAGAGGGCCTGCAAAATCCACACCCGTCGTTTCGAAAGGTCTTGAAGCTGCTAATCTATTTCTTGGTAGCGGCGCGATTGGCTGCGACATTGGCTTTCCACGGTAGCGTTGACACAGTTTGCATCGTTTAATAACCGATCTTACGCCTTGGCGTCCTTTAATTATCCAATTTTTCTCTCATTCTTGATAGCACGATGTTAACTCCACTGTGAAGAGTACGTTCATGTACGTCAACTATAAGGAGCGTTGTAAAATATGAAGTTTTTGGCAAAATAACAGGAAATGACTCGTTATAACTGTAACCCGCCATTTATAAACGGCTACCTACACGAAGTACTCCATCCTTGTCTATTATGGGGTTGAGAGTCAAAATCTTTGATGATTTTGATATCTCCTTGGAACCTCGTAGAGTATCTATTTCTTCTTTGAATGTATTGAATTGTACAAATCTGATCCATAACAATTCTGCTCGCTTCAGCACTAACGCCGTGAGAAATTTATATGTATTTCGTTTCCCCTTCGCCGAATCTACGAATCGTTGGATGTATGCTGTAATACGAATAACTCTTATGTAGCTGCTGAAGTCTTCAATCTTAAATAATGGAGAACGTGAAGTTGTATCCTGCTTTAGTGTCCCAATAATAAAACTCACGAATCAATAAAACAATAAATCTTTAAACCAAAGATTTTACTCCATTCGTCTGGGCTGCCATAGAGATATATTTCGCTGCGCGGCATCTTTAGCTTGTATTCGTAGGTCACCGATTTGTAAGTGACAATGTTCTTCGATGAATAATACCCCTGTTTGCTCCAGCTCACCGATGGAAGTTGGTGAATGTTGGCAGTTCACGTCCAGCTTGGTCTTCTCGGACATGACAAATAACCAGTGGTTTCTCGTTACCATTCTCACTAAGCTGCTCCACCTTGCTGTAACTCTTTCCTTACAGGCCTTCGCATTTACGTTGAAGCTTCGGAAAAGGTTCAGCACACAGTTTTCTCCAATAGCAGTAATAGTTGGGGCTAATTGTGGGCATACGATTTGCGGGTAGTCTGATGCGGTTAACAATCTCTGGCACTTCTGGTACTGTTGGTAACTCAGCAAGACATACTGTCGTTCATGATTGTTGGCCGCCACAAATTCAGCGTCCAGATCATATACAAGATACCCAAATTCATCTATAGCTATCGGGATCGTGTATACCTTATGTTAGTCAAATGCAACCCGTTGGGGCTGTGGGATATCTACCCTGACTAGGATTTCTTGGCCTACGTGGAGTGCTTGTCCCTTTGCAATTTGTACCATCAATTGGAAATTCTGGAATTTTTCATCTAAATCCAGCTTACTAGTGGCATTCTTCATTATCTCGGTCAGCTCTCGTGCATGAATAATTAGCGGGTGTAGCTTTCCTACGCTTAGGGAGATTAATATGCCCATCATTGTTTCTTGCATTTCGCTGATTTCTCTTAAGTGAAGGCTCATTAGCGTAATTACCTCACTCAATTCCATTCTTAGTTTTAATGACGATAATTCCCGATATTGACCCTGCTGCTCTTTAACGATGGTTGAAAGTTTATTTTGTAGTTCTTCTCTCTCTTCTGCTGCCTGTAGCCTTGAAGCATTAAACAAATCGAACGTAGATTTACCGACTGTAATTTGGTCCTTCAGAATATTTAATGTTCGGCTCTCCTTCTCATTAAGGTCATCTATAGCTGCATGTATTTCTTCCGAGTCGGCATGGTCCATGGTTCCGAACAGTATCTTGGCCAGAGATCCCACTGCATCAAAAATTGAACGCTTTTTTTTCGGGTGTCTCATTTTGGGTATGATGCGAGAGTTCCTCATCCTGACGCTTAATTTTTTCCACCCAGCCTCCTATCTCTTTGACTGCTGCCTTACACCTTGCAACGCCTCCAGTATCGGTTACATTTGCGCATAATCCGCTTATCAAACCGCTGCATTTGCTGACGAATTTTAAGTCTACAGTGAGATCTGGTGTTTGGAACTTAGACAGAATAGTCCAATGTTTCGTGTAGAAATTAACCACCCCGAGACGCTCGAACAATACTCCCGACTGTGGTATCGGCTCGATACTATAACCTGCCTGCTCTGCTTGTATCCCAGCTACCCAAGCGAAGATTAAAATTATTGCCGTCTTCATCGCGAAGCTAAACCTTACTTTATAATTATAAAAATTTAGGGCAATCCTAGTATCCTTAGACTAAATGAATTTCGTTTTTCTTTAATATAACTCCTAATTTATTCTACTATATTTCAATTCTCACTTTTGTTTTACAATCTTTATTTCTCTTACACCTTCTTTCTTTAACAATTCTCTTTTCTCTTTACACAACTTGTATAAAAACTTCTTTTTTAAATTTCTGAACCTGTTTTTTTTTTTTAATCTTTTTATTTTTAACCTCTTATTTATGTTTTCTTTCAACAGCTCTTCTTATTGATTTTCCATTATTTTTTTCAAAATCTCTGATCTCTTTTTTTTTAATCTTTATATCACTATTCCTCTTTTCTTTCTCTTTTTTTTTAATTATTATTTCTTTTAAATTCTCTATTTCTTCTTTTTTTTACATATACTTACTTACTTCCCTCTATTGGCAATCTTTTCGCATCTACATAATCTTCTTTTTCCTTTCCTCTCAGCCTAAACGCTTAATGAACCTTGTTCTGCAAGAAAAACAAAGAAACTAAGAAAAAGACTAAATAAAATAAAATATTCAAATTGTAAAACTATTCTCTCGTGCTTCATTCCACTTAGGTTATCGTCCTAATATGATGAACAAACTCTAATCTTAAAATTAATCATGATACCTTCTCAAACGATTCGTATGAATCCGCTTTAGCTTTTCCCGTGAAGTATAGTTACATTCTCAGGACTGTGAACATAAATTACTTCATATGGGCCTTTAAAAATGGATGCTAATTTCCCTGCCCTAGCTAAGTCTTTAACTAGAGCTTTATCACAAATATGTAAGACTTCCGGCCTAGCTGAATTGTCATGGTACTTCTTTGCCACTAGTTTGCTTTTAAGTAGGTACTCCCTAGCTAGTTGAAATGCCCTCTGTAATTTGAACCGCAATACCGAATGGTACTTATCCATATTATATGTCGGTTCAGGCTGACGCTGTACGCTACTGGGGATTTCCGCTACAAATCCAAACAACGTTTCCATGGGCGTAAGTGTTGTGCCTGTATGCACGGTGTTGTTGTACGCGTGCGCTGCGGTTCTCAACAGCTCGTCCCAGTTTCGTGGCTCCCGATCAACGAAACTCCTCAGATAGTTGGCTAGCGTAGAATGCTGCCTCTCCACAGCGTTGGACTGGGGACGGTAGGCAGTTGTTTGCAGCTTCTTTATCTTCAACATTTTACAAAGAGCATTTAAGACTTCTCCAGTGAAGTTTGCTCCCTGATCCGTTACTAGCTGTTTCGGTAGCGAGTACCGGCTGAGGATTTGCTTAAACAAGGCCTGCGCTACCGTGTTCGCTTCTTGGTCTGGTATCGCCACGAAATCTACAAATGTAGTCAGATCATCCATCATAGACAAGATGTACTTTTTACCCTTGTGACTGACTGGCAAAGGTCCAACTAAGTCAACATAGACTTTCTCAAAAGGTCTTTCCGCGATTTCCGTCACTACTAATGGCATCTTGATGGCTCTAGCGTGCTTATTTTTTTGTCAAATCGTACAACGTTTAACATACCGAGCTATATCAGCCTTCATTCCCTTCCAACGGTAGAAGCGCTTCACTCTGTTGAACGTTTTGTTCCTCTCAAAGTGTCCTCCAAACCTAGAGTCATGATAATCTCTTAGAATTAGCTCAATCTCTTCTGGATTGGTTACCAGTTTTGGTTCTGGTTTCCTCAGTTTTTCTTCAGTGACAATCTCAGTACCTTCAATACTGTTACCTTCGTTTTTAGAATCTCGCAATGGTGTTTTTTTTTTGTTGTTCCCTTTCTTTCTGTTCCCTAGATTGAGCACGAGTTATTACAAGGCTCCTTCTTAAGATAGAACTCAGGTTCTTCAACGTACCTTGGAATTCTGCTTAGAGCATCGGCATTACCATTTTCCTTTCCGGTTTTATATATAATCTCAAATTCATACTCCGATAGTTTTTGGTGAAATCTGAGCATACGTGAAGTAGCGTCCTTCACCTTGAAAACTCCCCGTAGCGGTTGGTGATCCGTTATTATTTTGAAAGGTTTGCCCAGAAGGTAGCACCTATAGTTCCGTACTGCCCACACAATGGCCAACATCTCACGCTCTGTAGTGGAGTAGTTTCTTTCTGCCATGTTCAAAGTACGACTAGCGTAACTAATTGGCTTGCCCTCTTGCTCCAGAACTGCCCCTAAAGATTCCCCACTTGCATCAGTGATTACCGTAAATTCCTTTGTGAAATCCGGGTATATCAAGAGTGGTGGTGTAGTAAGAATTTCCTTGACACGACTGAAAGCCTTTTCACACTCGAGTCCCCATGTGAACTTAACGCTTTTCTTTAATAAACTAATAATGGGTGCCAATATTTTTGGAAAATTCGGAACAAATTTCCGATAATAATTGGCTAGCCCTAAAAAAGATTGAAACTGACGAACAGTTTTTGGTTTTGGGAAATTTTGCACTGCTTCTACTAACCGTTTATCAGGCTTTACCCCTTGTTCTGAACAAATATGGCCCAGGTACATTACCTCTTTCCTTAACAACTGACATTTTGAAGGCTGCAACTGAAGGTTGTGTTCTCTGAAGCGCTGAAAAACTTCTCGTAGTTTGCTGTTATGTTCGTCCAAACTCTTAGCAAATATCACTATATCGTCGAGATACACGAAGCATTTAATCCCTTGAAGTCCCGTTAGAATTCCGTTCAGTAAAGATTGAAAATATGGGGGGGGCTGTTTTTAAACCAAATGGTAATCGTTTATAATGGAAATGATTAAAATTGGTACTAAACGCCGTTTTTCTCTGTCTTTTGGGTCGATTAATACTTGGTGGAGCCCGTTAGCTAAATCTAACGTGGTGAAGTATCAAGAATGACCCAAACGATCTAAGATGTCCTCAGTTCAGGGAAGGGGATAAGAAAAGGGGATGCAGACTTTGTTTAGTTCTCTGAAGTCTACACATAGCCGATACTTTCTTTTACCGTTATCATCTACTCCTTTCTTAGGAATTAGAAGTACGGGGAAATTAAATGGACTGTCACTGGGTTCGATGATATCGTCCTCGAGTAATTTTTTGAGTTGTTCCTGACACTCTTCTCGATGGGCTTCTGGCATGCGATATTGCTTTTTGTGTATGGGGGCCGTATTAGCCATTAACGGTAACTTAAAGGTCTTCGTCGGGCTGTATGACAATTTATCGCCTGGCAAATGAAAGATATCACTGTATTCGTAGCAAATATGGGTTACTGTTTCCCTTTCTTCGAAGTTAAGGTCTTCTCCCAGCACCAGTGATTCCTTCATTAGCTTGAGCCGTTGTTGGGGATTATCAATCTTACCCTTATCCCGTCCTAGTGGATACACAGTATACTTACTCAATTTTTCAAGCCTCGGCCTGAAATTCTCTAGTTCAACGGGCTCCCTTCCTGCGTTAATAATACCTACCCACGCTTTACCGTTGCTTGGCTTAATTATAGCATTCCCACAACACTGCTGGCCTAATTTCTTCCGCCATGCATACTAAATCTTCCTCACCTGTGACAGGAATTTCCAATAACCGCTCTGTTCTTGGGTTCAACTTAATTCTCGTCCCCTGAGTGCTTTTATTCTTTCCTAAGTAATACTTTTCCTTTCGCTGTGTAAGATGTATCTTTTCGCTGTGAGCCTCTGCGTAAGCTGTAGCTTTAGAGGGGTCGCGCTGGACTTCCATGCGAGGAATTTCCAGCTCCTTTTCCCTTCTTCCTGCTACACCTTCTTATTCTCTGCTCCCCCCGGTTTAGTCCTATTGATGGGTGCTTCTTGAGAATCTTTTTGATTCGTTCCCGTGCTAAGGGACTCGACCAATTGTACGAAAGGCCACTTCTCAGCTGTTAGAGCTGGCTGTACATCATCTTCTTTTGGAAAAGTCATCTTTCTTTCTTTTATTTCACCATCTTGGTAAGATTCTACTTCTGAAAGATACTTTGTGAGGCTATCTGATACCACACCCGCTTTGGATATAATGTCGCGCAAGGCTGCGACTCGATTCTTCATTCGTTGCTGAATCTCTTTTGGGGAAGAATACACTGACTCTTCTTTCTGGATAAACTGGTGATGTCTATCCTGGGTGCTTTCCTTCAACTCTATTATCTCGATTTTCTCCTTTCCAGTGATGCATCCAAAAAGAGGTTTTTCTTCCTTTATTTTCTCCATGCGTTTCACTAACAGTTTTCGATTTATACAATCAATGACTGCTTTGTCCTTCAGGAACTCGATCCCCAAAATAGCGTCAGCTGGAATCGAATTAGTGTCATAAATGGTGTTAAACTCGCATGGCTGTTCTACTCCACCTATGCGTAGTGTGGCTTTGCAAGTTCCAATTGAACTTTCTTGTGCCCCAAACAACCCTCCAATCATTATTTTCTTGAGAGTTTGTATAGGCGTGTTTCCTTTAATACGATTTACCTTAATTATATTACATGTTGCACCTGTATCTACTAATAATGTTAATTTACCCGTTATACCTATATCCGATTCTACTGAGATAATGCAGTTATTTAACAAACTTAACTCTATAACACTGGCTTCTTTCTGTGAGGTCTTCATGGTCTTGAATTCCGTTAATTGAAGGCAGCTGCGGATAATTCCCCCAGCTGCCGCTCCCCGTTTACCTTCTTTAGAGCTTCTTGTTCCGCTAGATATTTCTTCAAGCAGTTTGCGGTATAATTATCGCAGGTTCTACAAAATTGGCAATAAAGGATATCTGGGTCTGTTTGCAGCTGTCCTGGAGAACCAATTGAAGTATCCGCAAACCTTATGCTTTGTCTTCGGCAACTAGTAGTATCGTGACCATAGTTTCGGCATTTTACACAGTATGGTGGCTGTTTTCTTGATTGGCATTCCCTAGCAATATGCCCTCTTTGCCCACACTGGAAGCACTGGATGGGCCTAGGCGGCGTTGCCCTAGCCTGTGATCCACGATATATTCCTGCTGCTGCTGGAAATGGGCCCTTCTGTACGGCTTCTCTGAATGGTCTGCTGGTATTATTGTTGAAATGATTAGTCCCCCAGCTATCTCGCATTGTTTCGGAATTCAGTTTTCGCCCACTTCCCCAGACTTCTGGTTCTCTACTCTGGAGCCTCGTTGCATCCTTCTCGAAATAACTAGCTTCTTCTTGGACTTCATCTAGAGATTGGAATCTCCTTCCCGTCAGATGCACTTGCGTTGCCTTATTCCCTACGCCTACTTAAAAAGTAGCCACTGCGTCAGCTTCCAATTCTGCTATTAGTCCACCTTCCTTATTTGGGTACTTAGCTGTGACTGCTGTTTTAATTTTGTCCAGAAGCTCTTTCATTCTGTCAGCGAATTCTCGAATGTCCTCTCCAGGTCGTTGTTTACACTCCAGCATTTCCGTACGTAGCTCACTGAACGTTTTTCGTGGCGTATAAGCAGTTGTAATAACTTGCTGCAGAGTTTCAAAATCCTTCGGCTCCTGGGAACACACTAGATAATAAGCGTCATATGTAAGCCGAAATTTCACACATTTGATAAAGATAGCTTTTTCTTCAGTAGTCAATTGATCGTAGAGTTCCTTGCTGCAATTCAGGAAACGGTGCAGTTCTTTGCCCAGCTTTGCTGACCTTTCCCCAGAAAATAATGGTATATATTTGGATACCATATCCATAACTTGCCCATGTGCTTCCGCCATACTGTTCTTGACCAATCCGTATGATTTACTGCTTCCTGGTTCTTTTGTCTTTCCCTTCGATGAGCTTTCTTTCGTTTCTCGTGGTTTATCCCAGAACACTAATTTCCTTGGTGTCCACTTCTTACTGACTTCTTGCCTGTATACTTTTTCTTGCGGCAGTGGACCCTCGGCTCTTAATTCTGTCTCCAGTTCCTCTGCTGCCTCTTCTGATTCCTTCAGTTGCTGTTCCAAGAACAATATTTTCTTTACTAGACCCTTGTTCTTTCTTTTGTCTTCTTCTAACAATTGTTCTGCTTGCATCTCACTCCTTTGGATCACCTCGAGTGTAGCCGTTACCAGCAAGTCTAAAGCTTCGCCTTTCGTACAGGACTTGGCAGCTGTATTCCACTCCTGAATCAATTTTCTCGATTCGTCACTTGATGTTCGTTTTCGCAACTCTGCCGTGAGATGCTTTCCGATTACTGCCAGTCTTGCTCGTAGCTTTCTAGCTTCTCCTTACACTCTTCTAGCTCCTGCGATCTTTCTTCTAGTTCCTTTTCTTGAGTTTCGAACCGTAACAGTTGCTCTCTTGTCAGTACATTACTTCTACTCCCCGACATTGAAGTCTGCACCAGAAGATCATCTAATTCTTTTCTCTTTTCCTTCCAATCTAAGCCTAATTACCAATGACTCCCAATACCTTAATTTATTAAACTTAACACCTAACCAAAACTTTGTAACATAAATGTTCCCTAGATTAACACTTTAATCACAATCGTTACAGTCGACTTGACTTTTGTGTGAATCATGAAGACATAAACCCAACACCTCAGCAGATATCAATATCGAGATTCATAATCTCTGTTTAAAAGGTTGACGACACAAACGAATATAGCATACTCTATCAAAATTACTACAATAGCGAGAGAGCTTCGATCAAACAGGAGTGAAACTCAACTTTTAAACGGCATAAAAGAAAATAACGTTATCATTACAAAAATTTCCTCTTCTTAACAACTACTTTTACCGTCTAAGAAAAAATTCACCGTTTCTCCTATACACATAAATTCATTCACCAACACAACGCTAAAGAAAAACTTATTACACTTCCCATTTGTAACAAGAACACGAAAGCCAACTATGAGCACACAAAACATTTATTTCCCTCGGTTGAACGAAAAGCATTGATCCACATCACTGCAGACAAAACAAAAACAAAATTCGGAGAGCTTCACCTTGAAAACTCCCCGTAGCGGTTGGTGATCCGTAATTATTTTGAAAGGTTTGCCCAGAAGGTAGCACATATAGTTCCGTACTGCCCACACAATGGCCAACATCTCACGCTCTGTAGTGGAGTAGTTTCTTTCTGCCATGTTCAAAGTACGACTAGCGTAACTAATTGGCTTGCCCTCTTGCTCCAGAACTGCCCCTAAAGATTCCCCACTTGCATCAGTGATTACCGTAAATTCCTTTGTGAAATCCGGGTATATCAAGAGTGGTGGTGTAGTAAGAATTTCCTTGACACGACTTAAATCCTTTTCACGCTCGAGTCCCCATGTGAACTTAACGCTTTTCTTTAATAAACTAATAATGGGTGCCAATATTTTTGAAAAATTCGGAACAAATTTCCGATAATAATTGGCTAGCCCTATAAAAGATTGAAACTGACGAACAGTTTTTGGTTTTGGGAAATTTTGCACTGCTTCTACTAACCGTTTATCAGGCTTTACCCCTTGTTCTGAACAAATATGGCCCAGGTACATTACCTCTTTCCTTAACAACTGACATTTTGAAGGCTGCAACTGAAGGTTGTGTTCTCTGAAGCGCTGAAAAACTTCTCGTAGTTTGCTGTTATGTTCGTCCAAACTCTTAGCAAATATCACTACATCGTCGAGATACACGAAGCATTTAATCCCTTGAAGTCCCGTTAGAATTCCGTTCAGTAAAGATTGAAAATATGGGGGGGGGGGCCGTTTTTAAACCAAATGGTAATCGTTTATAATGGAAATGATTAAAATTGGTACTAAACGCCGTTTTTCTCTGTCTTTTGGGTCGATTAATACTTGGTGGAACCCGTTAGCTAAATCTAACGTGGTGAAGTATCAAGAATGACCCAAACGATCTAAGATGTCCTCAGTTCGGGGAAGGGGATAAGAAAAGGGGATGCAGACTTTGTTTAGTTCTCTGAAGTCTACACATAGCCGATACTTTCTTTTACCGTTATCATCTACTCCTTTCTTAGGAATTAGAAGTACGGGGAAATTAAATGGACTGTCACTGGGTTCGATGATATCGTCCTCGAGTAATTTTTTGAGTTGTTCCTGACACTCTTCTCGATGGGCTTCTGGCATTCGATATTGCTTTTTGTGTATGGGGGCCGTATTAGCCATTAACGGTAACTTAAAGGTCTTCGTCGGGGTGTATGACAATTTATCGCCTGGCAAATGAAAGATATCACTGTATTCGTAGCAAATATGGGTTACTGCTTCCCTTTCTTCGAAGTTAAGGTCTTCTCCCAGCACCAGTGATTCCTTCATTAGCTTGAGCCATTGTTGGGGATTATCAATCTTACCCTTATCCCGTCCTAGTGGATACACAGTATACTTACTCAATTTTTCAAGCCTCGGCCTGAAATTCTCTAGTTCAACGGGCTCCCTTCCTGCGTTAATAATACCTACCCACGCTTTACCGTTCCTTGGCTTAATTATAGCATTCCCACAACACTCCTGGCCTAATTTCTTCCGCCATGCATACTAAAACTTCCTCACCTGTGACAGGAATTTCCAATAACCGCTCTGTTCTTGGGTTCAACTTAATTCTCGTCCCCTGAGTGCTTTTACTCTTTCCTAAGTAATACTTTTCCTTTCGCTGTGTAAGATGTATCTTTTCGCTGTGAGCCTCTGCGTAAGCTGTAGCTTTAGAGGGGTCGCGCTGGACTTCCATGCGAGGAATTTCCAGCTCCTTTTCCCTTCTTCCTGCTACACCTTCTTATTCTCTGCTCCCCCCGGTTTAGTCCTATTGATGGGTGCTTCTTGAGAATCTTTTTGATTCGTTCCCGTGCTAAGGGACTCGACCAATTGTACGAAAGGCCACTTCTCAGCTGTTAGAGCTGGCTGTACATCATCTTCTTTTGGAAAAGTCATCTTTCTTTCTTTTATTTCACCATCTTGGTAAGATTCTACTTCTGAAAGATACTTTGTGAGGCTATCTGATACCACACCCGCTTTGGATATAATGTCGCGCAAGGCTGCGACTCGATTCTTCATTCGTTGCTGAATCTCTTTTGGGGAAGAATACACTGACTCTTCTTTCTGGATAAACTGGTGATGTTTATCCTGGGTGCTTTCCTTCAACTCTATTATCTCGATTTTCTCCTTTCCAGTGATGCATCCAGAAAGAGGTTTTTCTTCCTTTATTTTCTCCATGCCTTTCACTGACAGTTTTCGATTTATACAATCAATGACTGCTTTGTCCTTCAGGAATTCGATCCCCCAAATACCGTCAGCTGGAATCGAATTAGTGTCATAAATGGTGTTAAACTCGCATGGCTGTTCTACTCCACCTATGCGTAGTGTGGCTTTGCAAGTTCCAATTGAACTTTCTTGTGCCCCAAACAAAACTCCAATCATTATTTTCTTGAGAGTTTGTATAGGCGTGTTTCCTTTAATACGATTTACCTTAATTATATTACATGTTGCACCTGTATCTACTAATAATGTTAATTTACCCGTTATACCTATATCCGATTCTACTGAGATAATGCAGTTATTTAACAAACTTAACTCTATAACACTGGCTTCTTTCTGTGAGGTCTTCATGGTCTTGAATTCCGTTAATGGAAGGCAGCTGCGGATAATTCCCCCAGCTGCCGCTCCCCGTTTCCCTTCTTTAGAGCTTCTTGTTCCGCTAGATATTTCTTCAAGCAGTTTGCGGTATAATTATCGCAGGTTCTACAAAATTGGCAATAAAGGATATCTGGGTCTGTTTGCAGCTGTCCTGGAGAACCAATTGAAGTATCCGCAAACCTTATGCTTTGTCTTCGGCAACTAGTAGTATCGTGACCATAGTTTCGGCATTTTACACAGCATGGTGGCTGTTTTCTTGATTGGCATTCCCTAGCAATATGCCCTCTTTGCCCACACTGGAAGCACTGGATGGGCCTAGGCGGCGTTGCCCTAGCCTGTGATCCACGATATATTCCTGCTGCTGCTGGAAATGGGCCCTTCTGTACGGCTTCTCTGAATGGTCTGCTGGTATTATTGTTGAGATGATTAGTCCCCCAGCTATCTCGCATTGTTTCGGAATTCAGTTTTCGCCCACTTCCCCAGACTTCTGGTTCTCTACTCTGGAGCCTCGTTGCATCCTTCTCGAAATAACTAGCTTCTTCTTGGACTTCATCTGGAGATTGGAATCTCCTTCCCGTCAGAGGCACTTGCGTTGCCTTATTCCCTACGCCTGCTTTAAAAGTAGCCACTGCGTCAGCTTCCAATTCTGCTATTAGTCCACCTTCCTTATTTGGGTACTTAGCTGTGACTGCTGTTTTAATTTTGTCCAGAAGCTCTTTCATTCTGTCAGCGAATTCTCGAATGTCCTCTCCAGGTCGTTGTTTACACTCCAGCATTTCCGTACGTAGCTCACTGAACGTTTTTCGTGGCGTATAAGCAGTTGTAATAACTTGCTGCAGAGTTTCAAAATCCTTCGGCTCCTGGGAACACACTAGATAATAAGCGTCATATGTAAGCCGAAATTTCACACCTTTGATAAAGATAGCTTTTTCTTCAGTAGTCAATTGATCGTAGAGTTCCTTGCTGCAATTCAGGAAACGGTGCAGTTCTTTGCCCAGCTTTGCTGACCTTTTCCCAGAAAATAATGGTATATATTTGGATACCATATCCATAACTTTCCCATGTGCTTCCGCCATACTGTTCTTGACCAATCCGTATGATTTACTGCTTCCTGGTTCTTTTGTCTTTCCCTTCGATGAGCTTTCTTTCGTTTCTCGTGGTTTATCCCAGAACACTAATTTCCTTGGTGTCCACTTCTTACTGACTTCTTGCCTGTATACTTTTTCTTGCGGCAGTGGACCCTCGGCTCTTAATTCTGTCTCCAGTTCCTCCGCTGCCTCTTCTGATTCCTTCAGTTGCTGTTCCAAGAACAATATTTTCTTTACTAGACCCTTGTTCTTTCTTTTGTCTTCTTCTAACAATTGTTCTGCTTGGATCTCACCCCTTTGGATCACCTCGAGTGTAGCCGTTACCAGCAAGTCTAAAGCTTCGCCTTTCGTACAGGACTTGGCAGCTGTATTCCACTCCTGAATCAATTTTCTCGATTCTTCACTTGATGTTCGTTTTTGCAACTCTGCCGTGAGATGCTTTCCGATTACTTCCAGTCTTGCTCGTAGCTTTCTAGCTTCTCCTTACACTCTTTTAGCTCCTGCGATCTTTCTTCTAGTTCCTTTTCTTGAATTTTGAACCGTAACAGTTGCTCTCTTGTCAGTACATTACTTCTACTCCCCCACATTGAAGTCTGCACCAGAAGATCATCCAATTCTTTTCTCTTTTCCTTCCAATCTAAGCCTAATTACCAATGACTCCCAATACCTTAATTTATTAAACTTAACACCTAACCAAAACTTTGTAACATAAATGTTCCCTAGATTAACACTTTAATCACAATTGTTACAGTCGACTTGACTTTTGTGTGAATCATGAAGACATAAACCCAACACCTCAGCAGATATCAATATCGAGATTCAGAATCTCTGTTTAAAATGTTGACGACTCAAACGAATATAGCATACTCTATCAAAATTACTACAATAGCGAGAGAGCTTCGATCAAACAGGAGTGAAACTCAACTTTTAAACGGCATAAAAGAAAATAACGTTATCATTACAAAAATTTCCTCTTCTTAACAACTACTTTTACCGTCTAAGAAAAAATTCACCGTTTCTCCTATACACATAAATTCATTCACCAACACAACGCTAAAGAAAAACTTATTACACTTCCCATTTGTAACAAGAACACGAAAGCCAACTATGAGCACACAAAACATTTATTTCCCTCGGTTGAACGAAAAGCATTGATCCACATCACTGCAGACAAAACAAAAACAAAATTCCAAGAGCCCCCGATAAATTAAATACTTAACCTATACTTTGATATTTTCAACTTACACATGGTATTCCGAAAAACAAAACTTTCAAACGCCTATAACTATTAACACTTAACCCAAACACTCAATCTCAGCATTATCACAACCTCAATCAATTTCTATATATTTCTATTATATTTACCACTTATTCTAACACTTCTTTAATTTACCCTGCAAAGTAAATGGAGCAGCTAAAAGAAGCATAACTCCCACAATTAACAAAAAAAAAAATGGAGCAGCTAAAAAAGCATAATTCCCAAAAAATAAAAAAAATGGAGTAGCTAAAAAAGCATAACTCCCAAAAAATAGAAAACATGGAGTAGCTAAAAAAGCATAACTCCCAGAAAAAAAAAAAAATGGAGCAGCTAAAAAAGCATAACTCCCAATATATATCAATTTTAAAAACACAATACCTTTTTAACCCGGCTGCGCCAATTTGTCGTGTCCCAATAATAAAACTCACGAATCAATAAAACAATAAATCTTTAAACCAAAGAAAACACACGAGTTGCATTTAAAACAATACTTTATTAAAACGAGAACTGACCTAACTTAATGTCAATATAACTAAGCTACCTGGCGCTTAGGTAACCTGAACCGACTCTAATCACGATAATACTGTACACTTTACGGCACTCGCCAGACCAGTCATTGGTCTTTTATGCACCAATATGCGGAAGTAGACTTTACTTAACAACGCGGATGTAAACAAACGACAACAACCTTGCCGTTTGTTCTACCGGTTGCAGCACCTGAGTCGCTCAGTAGTAAACAATCGCTTTACATAATAATTACCATGCGAGGTTAATTATTATTGTAATCGTCGATTGCTCCACTAAGCGCTCATCGCAGCCAGCTGTTGAGCTAATCAGCAAAATAACCGACAGTTGCAGAACAGTACCATGCGAGGTTACTGTTTAGCAATTGCTAATTATTTCACTAAAATGCGCCCTTGGCTGCTGGAAGAATCTTCCGTATATTGGGCCATAACACTGCGGTTCACACGTCATCTGCATGCATAACAAGTGATCTCCAACACACAAATCGCTGCTTTGCTCAGGCCAATAGTCTGGAGAAGCTAGCAACCAACTAGGTCCGTTAATCCAAGCAGGAGACTTCAGTAACACCTTTCCGTTGATTCCCCTAGTGAGCAAGTCAGCTGGATTGCTCTCTCCTGGACAGTGCCCCCAATCCGAAAAATTCGTACGCTTTCTAATCTCGATGGTCCTATGATTTACATACTGCTCCTTCCTGTGTTTATAATGTCTTATCCAGTGTAAGGCAATAGAAGAATCAGACCACAAATACGTTGAAGTAAACTGCACGTTCAAGTTTGTTATTAAATAACTCAGCAATAGCGCAGCAATTAGAGCTGCCGTTAATTCTAACTTCGGAAGTGATAAACCCTTACAATCATTGGTTTTAAGAGGAGCGACGCGATTCTTAGAGCATAAATATGCTACATGCACTGTGCCGTCCTCACTCTGACTTCTAATATAATCAACAGTTCCATACGCTTGAAGGCTAGCTTCGCAAAATATATGCAATTGTTGGTTTATTCTTGAAGATGATGTACTAAATACGTAACGAGGCAAAACAAATTCTTCTAGAAATGGTAGATGAGCTAGACATATATTCCATGTCGTTTGAAGGTCAGCTGGTGGTGTTTCATCCCAATTTAATTTCCGTCTCCAAATTTCTTGAATGAGAACTTTCAGTTTTATAGTGCAGGGGCCGAGAAAACCAAGTGGATCATAAATCCTAATTATAAGCTCTAATGCAATTCGTTTAGTAGCAATAGCAGGCGTTATCCTTAAAATTTCTTGAAGATCTAGACAGATTACATCGGAAAGAAAATTCTACATCACACCAAGAACTTTCTGACTGCTTAAAGGTTTGTTTGTCTCGTTGAATTTCGATCGCAAATTTGGGTCATTAGAGTTCCACTTCCTCATTGTCATCGCAGCGCGTTGCATAATATCGCGGGTCTTCTTGTAAAATTGAGAAGCTAAAGCAAAATCGTCAATGCTTAAAAGAAGATCGTCCATATAAAACGAAGTCTGCAATTGCTTACAAGTCTGTGGAAATTGTAGAAATTTGGAATCCAAATGCTTTTTTAAAGTTGCACATAACAAAAGGGGCTGCAAGCTACTCCGAATGTTACTCGGGTCATCCTATAGACAGTCCTTTCAGGCAGTTGTTCAGTATTATCGATTCTTTTCTTGAACCAAAAAAAACGATGAGCATCACGATCTTGAGACGCCAATGCAACCTGCAAAAACGCCTTCTCTATATCAGCTACTAAGCAATATTTTCCCATCCGAAAATTTAACAAAATCGTTAGAACATTGGGTAGCAAATTTGGTCCAGTATTGAGCCAATCATTTAGAGAACGATTATTGCCTGTCCGCGCTGAAGCATAAAAAACAATGCGTACTGGAGTCGTTGTCTTATCATGCTTATACACAGGATGATGCGGCATATAATAAATGGGAAACTGCGAATTCTTACATTCGTCAACTTCTTCTGCCACCTTTGAAGAAATGAGTTCCCACATTGCGTTGTCATATTCTATCAACTTTTGAGGATTTCTGCATAACCTGTACATTAACCTGTCGAATCGCTGAATTGCACCCACCTTATGACTGTCTAATTCACATTCGCGATTCTTCCATAATAAAGAAGCTTCATACCGTTTATCATTTTTATTTATATATTTAAACCACTCATCACTTATTGTAGATTGTTCAATGTCACTATTATTACAAATTCCCAATGTCCCAAAACCGTTTGAAGTCAATATCCACTTCATTATTTGCGCACAAAGTTGTCATTGTAGCGGAAACGATTGTATTATTCTCACAAAAATTACAAGCGATGGGTACTTGAACTGTCCAACCGAATGCCGTCTTAATCATTACAAGATTTTCTGAAACACGACAAGATTCCTCACAAACTACGTTAAAAAGATAATCAGATCCTAATAGCATATTAATACCTGACTCAAGATGTCCACCTTTGTCATCATCAGCCAAAACATACTGCGAAAACATCGGGCAATCATTTGATGGTACGGGTAAAATATCTAAACAAATCTCAGGCACCATTATCGCTAAAATAATTACTTCTTGCATATCGTGCTGAGATTGTAGAACAACGCGCACTCGTTTAAGCGACTTCTTAGGCGGCGATTTGGTAGTTCCAAATGGTGAAATACAAATATTCACTTCATCCACTTCTTTCAAATTGAGTTTCTTCACGAGACTTTCTCGAATGTAAGATCGCTGACTTCCCCCATCCAAGATAATTCGTATAAACGACTTCATTTTAGATCTGTCAGTTGACGCTGCATACACGCAAGCAGTTTGTAGATAAACATCTGACGATGATTGAGAAGCTGTGGAACATAGGTTGGTTGACATATTAGAGCTTTTATTATTTCCGCTGGATGTCGTTTTGTCGTTAGAGATCGTTGGTTGCGCTTTTATTTTATTGGAAGTGAAACAGGGGTCACACATAGCCGAAGCATGGTGACCACTACACTTGTCACATTTCATATTCTTATATGTACATGACTTCGAACTGTTTCCTCGCCTTGTACACCGAAAACAGCGTCCATCTCGTTTTAGCATATTTTTACGCTCGCTTACACTTTGATCTGCATTGCATTTCTGTGTAGAGTGTGTATGCGATCTACAAAAGAAGCAAGCGATATTTTCACTGGAAGTAGGAGTTAATAAACCTGCCGCTGTTTTATATGTTTTCACGTTCGTTTGCGAAATTGATCTTCGCGTTTGTAGTTGTGCTGACTTTTCGAGCGATTCCACTTCACGTTTTAAGAACTTTAAAATTTCTCTCACCTTTTGATCTCCGCAGCCAGCTGAGGAGTTGTCACTCACTACTACTGAGGCAGAGTCGTTGTTTTCAGTGTCTGCTGCATTTACCTCATTTTCGACGTAACTCCTATGAAATTCAACTGTTAATTCCTGCGGCATGCACTTTAAAATGATAGATTTCAGCACAATTGAATATGTTGAAGCCTGAACACCAAGCGTTGTTAGAGATCTCGTTGTAGATGTGATGGTGTTGTATAGGCGGCGTAGTCCGTCTACATCGTGGCGTGATGTTGCATAGAAAAACCGACTAATCTCTCATTGTTTCCATACTCCTCTTGAAGCATAGAGACAGCAGCATCATAATTTGCGTAAATCGTAATTGGCGTAAATCCCATGATGGAATCAGCTGCCTTTCCCGATAAATGCGACTGCAGATAATTGAATTTATCTGCAACCGTCAGGTAACGTCTTTCATGGACTGTCATTTTAAAGCGTTCCCAAAAGGGCAACCAGTCCTTAAAATCACCTGAAAACGATTTAATGAAGAGTTTAGGCAATTTCGCAGAATTTGATTCTCTCTAGATATTCCATTCAGAGGCTGTGTGTTCATTGATGTGCCGTTAATGAGACTTTGAGTTTCTCGTCACTTGACGAGACGTTGTTGCAGCCTGGCGATGACACTAATAGCTTTATCATCGTATTCTGCTATCGCTTCGACTTCTTTCTGAAGATCATCTGGCTTTAACGTTGGTTTAATTCCTTCGTTAGCCTTGCTAAGGTTCTCTCTCGTTACCGTTAGACGTTGGATAAAAACAATAAGGTCTTCTTCTACTGAATCAAAATTATCCAAGTTCTTACTATTTACCTGGCATTCAGGCGATGATAAATACTCAGTTGCGCTATTTGCAATTTTAGTCACTTGGCCCCGACAGACCGCACCCGACGCCGTTCACTGCTAGGGTACCGTTGCAAAACTCGCGTATCAAATCCCAGCAAACGTGATTAAAAGTCCGCGTATAATCCCTGGTTTCGGCACCAATGTCGAAAATAGTAGTTGGGAGATTCTAAATAAAAAGACTCGAAAGATTAATGCTGAGTTCAGTGATTTATTGCGAGTTAATTAGATTGATCTTGACAATGCGAGGTCTAGCGAACAACTAACAAATATCTTACATATCTACACTTGCAAAACCCTTGGTTGTAAGCGTTCGTAACATTATGGAGTTACATGTGTAGTGGAAGAAATAATTTCATCTGATTGTAGTAGTTAGGGGAAGCTGAGACTATTCATGGTGATGGAGAGTAGCATTTTCAACAGTTGTTGTAATAATTTTACCGTAACAGATGAGTTTAAAAATTTAATGAGAAAATCTTCCCTGTACAAAACTAATTTGCAATATTATTTAATTAAAAGTCCAAGATTAAAATTTTCCTGACCAAGCTGCATATCTTTTACCAGAATCAGGGAATATTTCCTTTGATAAACTGACAAATGATCAAAAAATGAAAATACCACACTATCCTGCGCAAAGACGTTAGCCAATTTTATTTCAGTTTTAGCGACTTGTGCATTATGCTGATGCGTACCCAAAAAATTCTGTGATATTGGTTTAATATTCTGAATTCCACCAATAGATATCTGAAGTTTTTAGTAGGAGCGTATCTCTGCAAATTAAATCGCTCTTACCACAAAATTAACGAATCATGGTCTGCCAAACCAAAACATGTCAAATCATTTTTACTTTTTGCAATTCAACCTTGAAATGGACTTTTATAAAAAACAAAAGCTAAGGCACAATAAAACTATTAAAAACCTTTGAATCCTGGAGCACAAAGCTCGCAAAGACCAATTCTAATTTTTCGTTTGTTTTTTTGGTGTATCTTGCTGTCGTACTGAATTTGAAATACCAGAAATAGGAAGCTTTATCAGCCATAACAACATTTAAAAAAAAAGTCTGAAAACGAATAATCTGAACTATGCTTTTTTCCAAACTGAAAATTTTCATTACACAACAGAATAGTAGAGTGGAGGTGTAGGTTCGTGACAATGACATCAAAATCAATTTCCAGAAGTTCTCTGTAGTTTGGAGTAAATAAGTTAACCGAAAAATCCCTAAAACCGAAAATTATCGCTATATCTAGGGATAAAATCACTAAAATTGGATGACTGGATGCGGAGCCTAATCCAAATATGCTCCCAAAGGAATTGAAGAAAAAGAAAATTTCTACTAAATATAGTCTCGATGAAAATTATGTGGCGTTTCTCTTTCTGTATAATATTTTGGACATTGAAGAGAACGCACAGCTACACGTCAAATGATTAGGTTCCATAATTTCCCATAAGTATGGTCCGAATTCTTCCTATTATTTGGATTCTTCATCAGTGGTCATGAAATAGCTCATTTGAATGGATTTTTTTTCTGTAAAACACATGAAAGGGTAAGGAAATGATCTTGATGATTCACATTGTTTGACTACTCCATTGTACAAGAGTAACCCAATAATAACAAAGAATGAAAAAGAAAAAAAACTGACTCCAGAAACTGACCGCACTGATATACACTTGACAACTTTCAAAACTAATGTGAATTTTGGCGGATTCAAATATAACGGCAAGTTTTGAAACTTAGTGCTGTCGAAGAGTAGTGCTATTGGCGGGGATTTTTGAAAAAATTTTGAGGGGAAAGATTCTAAAAAATGTACATTAAAGCACATTGTGATATTGGTTTCTTTCAATGGAAAATGAGTACCTATTTTCTATTTAGCTTTCCTTTCTCGTTCTTCCACTTGTGTGTTTTATGTAAAGTATGGAGATATTTTGTTGCAGTTTGTGTCGCTGGCGAATTAGTATTCTCTTTCATTACTGGTGCAGACTCTCAGAAGGTTTTGGACCATAGTGGCGCCATCTAGTACTGAGATTCTGAGTTTTTCTACAATCGAATTTAGTTTGTGTCGGCTGTAAAGTAACTGAACCTGATCGAGATGGCGATAGTTTTGATGTACCTTTTCCTTTGTACTAAAGGTGGAGAATGTGGTTAAGGTGTAGTGTTTTACTGCTTTACTTGAAGAATTTCTCCAGTTTTTTCTTTGATACTCTTGGTCTTTGGGAGCATCACGATTTTTGGTGAATTCATATTTTTTGTAGGGAAGGCGTTTCCTTGTTGCAGCGTGGAGTCTGTCTTTTGGTGGTATTGTTGACGTATTGGTATTAGTTTGTTGTGTGATTCAACGTTTCACCTACACCACGGTGGATAGCACAGTCGTAGACGTGCACTTTGGTTCTGGTACTCCTCCGACCAGAATCCAACCCAATTCTGTGTTTTGTGCTGTTGGAGAGTTGCCAGATCCTCTCTGTATACCATTTTTGATAATGGCGGCGTATTCCTCTGCTCCTAGGAGAATATGTATTTTTCCTGGAATTGAGAGGGTAGGCTAGCGGGAGGTTGTGAATGTGTCTCCAGTTTGCCACTTCAATTGCATTGGTTGGCAACACATCTGTGATTTTACTAATCACGGGCAAGTTGCTTGCTAGTTTAAAGTTGGTGTATAAGGAATTAATTGTGACTGTAGCTTGTTGTACAGCTGTATTGGTGGGAGTTGTACCAAGTTCAATGAATTCTTGGGTGGTTGGAGGTCCTTTAAGTCGTAGTAGCTTAAAGGGCTTTTCTGTCATGATCAACACTTGTGACCCTGAGTCTATTAACGCTCGGAATGTTATCGTGAGTCCGAATGGTGCAGTGACGTTAATTAGAGCGGTGGAGAGGAGAGCTCTTTTCATGTTTGTAGTGAGAAAGTTTTAACTTACTGTTCATTATAACAGTTGGGTGTATTTTGCTTTATTAGCGTATTGTTCTTTTGGGTGGACTGCTCGTAGTGGAGTAATGTGTTATGATTTGTTTAGCAATGATAACACTTTTTAAGCAATTTTTGCATAAATTCTTATTTGTGACAATTTCATGTCGTTGTCGGGTGCTCATATTTCTAAAGATTGGACAGTAAGATATAATATGGTCACCCTTGCAATGGCCGCAAAAGCACTTTTTGTTAGATGGGTGATTTGGTGCTGAACTTTTATTTCTGTTCAAGAGACCATATGTACGTTTGGGTGAGATTGGTTTTCTCTGTGTCATATTGGATGACGTAATTTTGCTTCCAAACATTTCTAGCCATCGGAAACGAGGCTCTAGAAATTTGGTTAAAGTTTTTAGTTCAGCTAGGTCTGTGTTACTCTGTAAACTTTGCTCTCATAATTGGTGAGTGTCTGGGTGTAGTTTTTTCACTGTCAAGTATATGATCAGTTGATCACAATTCTTTTTTTCTATTCCAAGTTTTGTAATGCTAATAATGCTTCGGTTATGGTGTCTAGCAGCCTTTTAGTATTATCGGTGGTGTCATGGTGTATGGGTGGGAGAGACAATAATTTCTTTAATTGTACGTTGACTAATATTCGCTTATTTGAATAGCGTTCTTTTAGGAGCTGCCAAGCTGGTCGGTAGTTTGCATCGCATACTTCGTAATACCTGAGCAATTTTCTCCTATTAGATTTGTTTGTAGAAAATACAATTTGTCAACGTCTCTTAAATTATTGTTGTTATGTATAACCGAATTAAATAAATCGTGGAATGAAATGCACGTAGATTGTTCTCCATTGAAGGTGGGAAGTTTAATTCTGGGGAGTCTTTCATTATTACATGAATTTGTGCTAGCATGTGATGTCTGAGTCTGAGGAGGATTGTTGACAGGCGTTGGTGTTAGTCTGTCTATATCCTCTTCTATGCTTGCTGCTTTTTCAATATAATACTCCTGCACATCACTAAATGTCTGTTCAGTGAAATATTCTAATTAGCGATTTTCATTTGTCGCTCTCTTTTGAATTACCCTATTCCGCATTTGGAAATCTTTCCAATATTCGGTAAACGTTTGTAAACGTTTCTCTGTCGATTTGATAGTCTTTTTCCTGCCGTCTCTTTGATGCCTTTTAAATAAGTCTTCCATTAAATCTTTGACCTCTTTTTGGGACTAAACGAACTCTAAAACTAAGCTAATGGTCTCGTCCTCGGCGTCAGATATACTGAATTCGTCATCTGTAGGCATTTTTAATGGAGAGGCTTAGTTTTTCTCACTGTGATGTGATAAGCAATATTTTTCTCAATTCTATATTTGAACAGCTGAGTTATCCGGCTCGAAGGACCAATGTGAGATCTGTGCTGAAGCTAAAGGGGGGTTCCGGTTTAAAGGATAACTCAACTTTATAAATTCAAATATAAAAATTTTTATTCAAATATATTGCTTAAAAATTATTATCACAAATTCATTTTTTAAAAACTTATGAAAAATAATTCAAAACTTAAAATTAACCTAGGCTACTATGACAATTCAAAGAATTCAGTGAGTTTTTACAAAAATTCAATAAAGAAAATAATAAATGCTGCCGCTGAGGTCTGCTCCCCTTATTTCTGCAAAAGATAGAGAAAATCCACTATTAATGAAGTAGAAGTTCTGGTGCTGCACGTCTAAGCACTATAGTAGTAACAGAAATAGTTAATGTGGCAGAAGTATGTTTCTGCAGCAAGAACAAATTCCTGCCTAAATAAACGATTGAATAAAGCAGAAGTAGATTTCTGCAGCAGGAGTAGATTCCTGCTTATACGTAGGATAAATTAAAGCAGAAGTAGATTTCTGCAGTAGGAGTAGATTCCTACTGAGGTGGCAGCCGCAGAAATAAACAGAATTCAATTTCTGCAGTAGGAGTAAATTCCTACTGAGGTGTGGGATGGAATTAGCAGAATTATACTTCTGCAGTAGGGGTGAATTCCTACTTACGTGTGGGATGGAATTAGCAGAATTAAATTTCTGCAGTAGGAGTAAATTCCTACTTAGGTGTGGGATAGAACTAGCAGAATTAAATTTCTGCAGTAGGAGTAAATTCCTACTTAGATGGAAGCAAAATGTGGTTTTGTTATAACCCCGTTTACCGCCGTGCTTTCTTGGGAGAGAAGAGCGGCACAGGGGGAAGGCTCAGGATCTTTTCAGTACAAAAAAAACACTTTTGATTATGAATATTTGTTACACAGGATTTTATTTTATTAGAGGAAATTAAACGATTACACTTTTATTTACTTGCACGGATACATGTACTCTTTCAAACAATATCTGTTAATTATACAATTCAATTACAAACAAAACTTCTCGACTTTGAAACCCGCCGTGCTTTCGCTTTGAATACCGATCCTGAACTTCGACTTTCTTTTGATTGTCGTATATTTTTATCACGAAAAATAACTAACGCCCTTGCGTCAGCAAAAAGTATGAAGAATTTTCGTCATTGGTGCGTTCAACTGACCAATAAGACGAAAAGCAGTAAAAAATAGAACGAAAATAAGCAAAAAAAAATGAAAAGATAAGACGATATTTGTTGGCTTGGGTCTTGCATTAATTTGATCTTGCTCTTGATATTTTTGAGCGATATGCAATGTGGAGTACATTAACTTCGTTAATTATGTTTACAAAAAAATGTCAAAAATGTCGAGTAAGTATTTTATATAAGTGGACTGATGGGCTATTTATGCGAAGTTAAGTATTTTACGAGAATAAGTAATAAGAATATTTATGCATTAGGAAAATTTATGAAGGTAAGTATTTATGCATGTTGCTGTAATTTTAAGTGTTTGTGCAGGGAAATTTATGGAGCGTGCACAGTGTGGTATTTTGAGACCACAATTTGAATGCTCATGGATTTTTAGAAATCCTCAGGAGGTAAGTAAATGTAAATGAAATGGTTGTGATTTTGGAATCACAACATCCCTTCCCCCTAAAATAAAGAAAATTCATAGCCTGGAGGGTGAGGAATTTTCTGTATAATTAAAGCCCAAGTTTCCAACAAATTTCAAATTTTGCTGATATGTATGGATAAAAGTAGAGTTTATGTACGTGGTTATAGTGGTTCCGTCGAGATAGTCTTGTTGTGTTTGCTCTTATTATTTTTTGAATTCTTTAACACATTATTTTTTTGAATTTTTTAACACAAGTATTACTAGGTATTAGGTGTTAACTATTTTCGTATAATAGACCTTTTGAGTTTTATTAAATCTAAATCGAATATGAAAATCAAATAAAGGGATAAAATTAAAGTATAATTAGTCAAAATTTAAAATATGTGGTTTTCTACAGACTAAATTACATATAAAAAATATGTTGTACAAATATTTAGACAAAAGTAAGAAACGTAATATAGTATTTAAACGCTCTAATCATATAGGTAAACTCAAGTATAATAACTAGTTATAAAAAGGTAAGTATATAAATGATATTTAATGATTAATGGTAAGGTTTTTTTTTTTTTTTTTTAATTGTATTAAATTTCTAAAGTAATGTAGTTTTATTAAGATTGAACATATCTATTTTGATAATTTTACGCATTAAACGCTATTAAAGATATACAGTTTTTGTTAATTTTTTGCTAAAATTATTGAAAGCATAAGTTTTAATAACCTTACGCGCTAAACATTTTGATAATCTTACTCTTATAGTTTTATTAATTATAACCAAGAAATACCAAAAAGGTGCAAATTATTTTCATTTATATTCGTTTTCGTACAGTGTGTTGGTTCGTTTCCGAGCGAAGTACCAATGAAAGTTAATTAGTTATTAAGAATGGGGATCGTTATTTATTCAATTAATTGATTTATTGCAAGAATAACACTAACAACAAAAAAGGGGGAAATTTGGAGACCGAGTTGCGATCTAGAGGATGAAATGATGTCCATTCAACCGGATTGTGATTTAATATTTCCAGAACATGAAAAATCTGGATATATGTATATATATATGTTACGCTCGAGTTAACTGAATTTGGGGTTCCTGGTACGGATTTTCCGAGTTACTATTCTCATTTTTCGTTCCTGATCTGTTTTTTCTCTGGCAAACACTACATTTCGGGTAAATAATGTATACTATTATTACTAATATTATCAGTAATGATAAGTAACCAAGCGTGTAATGGTGTACTGTGTGTGGATCTATTGGTTCCAGACTTATTTCTTCTTGTTCCTTTGAGGTGTTTATTTGCTCGGATAGTTCCTTAAGCTCGTTAGAACTAGAATATTTGATTAATCCAACACTATCAGATTTCGGCTTAAATTTAATAGTTCGGTTAAAAATTTGGGTTATG
The DNA here is from genome assembly GCA_963924295.1 of Dioctria rufipes. NCBI lineage: Eukaryota > Metazoa > Arthropoda > Insecta > Diptera > Asilidae > Dioctria > Dioctria rufipes. Next base: position 129,254,021 of record OZ002742.1, read on the forward strand.
TTTAATGAAGGTACAAAATAATTTTTCAATTCAGTTACGTTCATGTTGTATGCTTTGATGGTTAAGTATTCTGTTCTCAAGTAGCAGTTATTACTTATTTCAATGATTCCGGTTCCAACCAAAGTTTGGGGAGTAATATGTTGTTTACATATCACGTCTACTGAAGTATTTATTCTGGTTGCGAATAACCATTTATTTGCTTGAGACAATTGTACCCAGAAGGTTGTTTGGTTAGAGGTTCGGAAATCACATGATTGTAACCTAGAATATTCTCGTTTGAGTAGATTGACCTCACATACTGAATTATCTTTATTTCCATTAAAAATAGGGTGGATTAGTCGACAAAGGAACTGTGCTTCACTATCAGTTGCACAACTTCCTAGTTCGTGTGCATCCATATTATAATAGTGTTCACGATTATAATCGACCACTAGGTATTCAGTACTAGGTTGGATGAAAGTGAAATCTTCTTTATAGATTGTAGGTAGTGAGTGAGTTTTGAATAATTGGTAGTCTTCCTTATAAGGAAGCGGAATTCTAAATTCGTATATAATTTTGCCATTATAAGCAATGGTACTCATTTTTCCCAAGCGATATATAGATAACAGATTCGTTTCCCTTAGTGTACTAGGTAGTCTAAGTTCACTGGAGATTTCTTTCCGTATTGTGATGAGGAGTGTTTCCAATTGACTGGGAGAGATAACTGAGGGATGTGGTTTTCCGTGTCTGACATCCGTTACGAGGTCAATAATTGTACTAACTACTCCTTGGTATCTTAATATCAAAGGAGTGTTAAGGGCAGTAAGCGATTCAAGTTCAGCGACAATTCTATTAGCATATGTTACGTTGTGAAGTTCATCCATAAAACCTCTAAGTGTTCTATATTTGTTGTGTAGAGTTACAAATTGCATTTGTATATCGTTTATCGATTTATTAAAGATATTGGCGGTGGTTTCCAATATCAAAGTTTGGTTTTTTATCAAAGACTTCAAATATTCTTCGTTATTTTTTAATTTTTCGATTTCCCTATCATAATAGGTAGCACCTTCTTCATTTAGGATGCCAAAAAGAGGTTTGCCTATTGTTCCCACTATACCTAATAACGATCGCTTTATCCTCAGTTTTGGATCTAACAGGATAATGTTTTGCTCAATGTCATGTATCAGGTGATTCATTTCCAACACCGTGTGATTACAGACCTGTGAAAACGCTGGTTCGTTCCTTAACACATCGCACAAGTCATTAATTTCCATTGTGTGTTTCTTTAAATAGGTTACGCCCAAGTTTATTCCCAATAGGTCATAATATATTACAATTTTCCATTCGTTAGAATAGAATTCTATGTTTCCTAGATTTTCAAAATATATCCCCGCATTGTTTATCGGAGTAATCTTGATTCCGTTAGATCGAACTGCGGTTATAGTTGCGAGGATGATTAACGTCCAAATCATATCTGGAAAAATTTTAGAGTTAAGTTTGATGTGGAGAGCAATAGTTTGGAGCGTACCAGCGATCAGAAAGAACCCAAGCATAAGCATTATAATAAATAAGTCAGTATTCAAATAATGGACGGTTAGTTACATCTACACAATTTATTACGATTAAATAGTCTTCTAAGCAATAGGCTTAATTATTAAGAAAGTGTCAGACAACCTTACACTGGACGAATAACTTTCAGCGACTTACTGAGCTGAAATTACGTTAATTTTCGATTTATTTTGGCTAATTATTACGTGGGCTAGTTATTGGTAGATTGCTGATATATAAATTTAGTCAGAAGATAATGATATTATATGCATTCTACAAATGGTTTTAAGTTGTTGTTGTGGACAATTTTCATTTTATTTCCGATCTTTATCTTAGTTGTTTCTTCGGAAATTAGTTTAATTACCTCATAGGGTCCTTCCCATAGGGCTGAAAATTTATTCTGTCGCACGTGTTTCTTTAGTAATACCTTTTCTCCCACGTTAAATGATTTCTTCCGTTTGTTCTCGTCGTAATATATCTTGGATTTTTCTTTGTATTTTACGATATTTTCTCTCGCTAATCGATATCCATGCTGCAGTCGGACTTTAAGCTCGTTCGCATAATTTTCGTAATTGTAAGTTGTTTGGGGTGATTGCTTTAGAGTAACAGGTATTTTTGGTGGGTAACCATAAAGAAGTTCGTAAGGGCAATAGTTCGTCCTGCTATGAGGAGTAGTATTGTACACGAACATTGCATACGGGATCCATTCATCCCAAGTCTGAGAGTCATTATTAACGTAGTGTCGTAAGTATTCCGCTAAAGTGCGGTGACTTCTCTCCAGAGCCCCATTCGTCTGTGGATGGTATGGAGTAGTCCGTATCTTCTTTATTTTTAACAACTTGCACACTTCTGAAAACATCTTACTGACAAAATTGCTACCCTGATCTGTAAGCAATGATTCGGGAATACCATGTCTTGATACGATATTTTTGAAAAATTCTTCTGCGACAGTGTGTGCCTCCGCGTTACTTATAGGAACTGCATCTGAGAATTTAGTTAAATCATCCTGAAAGGTGAGGATGTATTTATTTCCTTTACAACTCACAGGAAGCGGACCTACAATGTCCAAAGCTACTCTTTCAAAAGGTTGCGAACTGGTTGTGGTTATTTTCATGGGTATGCTGTTAAGTTTGTTTATCTTATTCTTTTGGCATGATTCGCAGCTTTGAATATAGTTCTTTATATCCCTGAGCATACTTGGCCAATAGTATTTCATTCTAACACGCTTGAGTGTTCTAGTAAAGCCTTGATGTCCACCTATTGGAGAGGTATGATATTCCTTCAGTATTTGCTGAATATCTTCAGAACTATTTACGTGAATCTTTGTATTTCGATAAAGGAATATTTTTATTTTCGTATGCACTTTTAATTCGTTCAGAATTTTCTTAAAGTCCAATAGTATGTCATTACTATACACAGGTATTGAGATGTGAAACTCTGCAATTTGATTTCTTTCACCTGACTTCAAGAATTGTTTTAAGGATTTTTTCATATATTCCTTATCCTGTTCCGTTCTTATGGGGATAGGTATTCTGGTTATATAGAAGAATTTATTATTCAGTTTAAATGATTTGTGTTCACCTATCTTAATATTATTGATATCAGGGAAGAGCTCTTTTAGTTCAAGTCCTTCGGTTGTATTGAATAAAGGTAACAGAAAATATTTATATTCCACTTTTCGTGTTAAAAGGGATTCCAAGTTCTCAGTTAATTCTATAGAATTTGTTTTTGTTGTATCGCTATTTGTACTAAATTTTTTTAGGTCATCTTTTTCTTTCGGGGAGTTTACTTCAAGCCGTTTTTTTGTTTGATTTCGGGTCAGAACCCGTATAATTTTATCGTCATTTTCAGACTCATTGGTCTTTATTCGACTTAATGCATCCGCATTAGCATTATATTTACCAGGTTTATACTTTATTTCGTAGTCATATTCCTCCAATAAAATTCGCCACCTCATTAGTCGGGAGGATGGTTCCTTCAAGTTTATGAGCCACTGTAGGGGCTTGTGATCTGTTAGAATGACAAATTTTTTTCCATATATATATGGTCGGAATTGCTTTACTGCGTGAACTATTGCCAGTAATTCCTTCTCCGTCGTTGAATATCTCGTTTCCGCTGGATTAAGCGTGCGACTGGCATAACAAATAGGGCGATCATTTCCCAGTTTACCTTGTGAAAGCACAGCTCCTAACGCTACGTCACTTGCGTCGGTTGTTACCAGAAATTGTTGCTCAAAATCTGGGTAGGCCAATACAGGTGCATGGATAAGTTTGTCTTTCAATAACACAAATGCCTCTTCACAGAAGGCATCCCATTTAAAGGTCTCATTTTTCTTGAGTAGCTTCGTTAAAGGTTTGGAGATTTTGGAAAAGTCTGGTATAAATCGTCTATAATAGCCTATGAATCCTAGGAAAGATTTTACATCCTTTTCTTTTTTTGGTCTAGGGTATGTTTTGACTACGCTTATTTTGTTGGGATCTGGCTTCAGACCGTGTTCTGAAATTATATGGCCCAAATATGTAAGTTCTCTCTCAATGAAATGGCACTTATCAGGCTGAAGTTTAAGGTTATTTCCTCTCAGTCTGTCCAAAACATGTACCAGTTTCTTATTATGATCCTTCAGATCATACCCGTATATAACAATGTCATCCACGTACACAAAACATTCTATTCCTTGCACACCAATGAGGACATTGTTCATTAGCCTCTGGAATGTTGCCGGGGCATTTCTCAGACCAAATGGCATTCTATTATACTCGTAGTGACCAAAAGGAGTACTAAAAGCAGTCTTCTCTCGGTCACGTTCATCTACCAAGATCTGATGAAATCCCTTCGCCAAATCGAGAGTGCTAAAATATTTTGATTTTCCTAACTGGTCCAAGATATCACTTATATTTGGAAGTGGGTAAGCATCTCCGACTGTAATGTCATTGAGCTTACGAAAGTCTACTACAACCCTCCATTGTTTGTTGCCTTGGCTATCTGCCTTTTTTGGTACGAGGATAAGTGGAGAATTCCACGGACTCTTGCTATGTCGTATGATACCTGCTTCATACATTTCATTAACTTGCCGGTGGATTTCATCTTTCTGGGACTCCGGCAACCGGTATGGCTTTATATACACTGGGGCTTTATCCAGTTGAGTTTGGATTCTATGAGATCCGGCATCAGTACATGTCAATACATCGCCCTCCAAGAAAAAGATGTCATTGTATTCTCTACAAATATTGATTATTGAGGTTTTTTCCTCGATATTACAATGATCGAGCTTTAAAAATGATTTCAGTTTTTCCAGTCGACGATTTACGGGGTCTTCATCGCGACGATAGTTCAAAATATTATACCTATTAAGTTTTTCATAGTCCACAGTGATTTCACGAGTATCTACAATGCTTTCTGTTTCGTTGCTATTTAAAAGTAATATTTGTAATTTATTATTACGGGGTTTAGTTACCGTCGCTGCGAGAAATATTCCTGGCAATATCTCCTTATTTTTTATAACGATTTCTTCGTCCACATGAATACGACATGGCATTTCTATTATTGTCTTACACCGAGGTGCTATTACGATTTTATCGCAAGTAGCCGGAGCTACTCTCGCTACATTTTCTCCTTCAGATTTATTATCCATAGAAGGTAAGGCTGTCCTTTTTTCCTGCTTTAAAAATGAGTCTAAATTTGCACAATTGAGCAACGGTCTTGAGGATTTATTGTCCTCCCGTGCTACCGGAAAACTTTCAATGAAACTCATCTCAGGTTTATATAACCTTAACTCCAGACATTTTCTATCATAGTCGATAATACAGCGATATCGCTTCAAAAAATCGTTACCTAACAGACCATCATATTCCAAGTCTATACACGAGGGATCTAGCAACAGAAATGATTGTTCAATAGAAAAATGAAATTGTTCATTTGACAGTATTATTTCACCGTTAATGGATCTTAATGTAGGGACTGATTTCCCCGTTATTGTTACTACATTAGAATTTTCTAAGTAAATTAATTTTTTAATCTTTTCGGGACTCGTATCTGATTTAATTAGGCTAACTTCAGCTCCAGTATCAATTAAAAATCTTTTAAATCCAACTTTAGATGGCTCGAATTGTACATTTGCTACAAGACCAGCTTTAGTGTCTTCTAAAGACGCTTCAATAATAGTGATTTTATTTATGTTGTTTATTGGTGAACGTCGGCTCTGACTTTGATTCGAGAGGGGGTGCCGACAACTTCCGCCCGAATCTCCTCGTTTCCCATTTCTCCAAAATGTGGATTATTTTGCCTTACGGCGTATTGAGTAAATTTAGCTCCACGATTACCTTGAGGTATATTTCTTTGCGGGATTGTTCCATGCATTTCCTCATTTGATTTAGAGGTATTCGGCTGGTCTTTCCTATTGTAATTATTGTGGTTACTATAGACAGGTGGTATATAGTTATTTGGTAGGAACCTGCCTTGGTTTTGTTGTCCATGCCAATTTCTAGTATTATGGACTTGTTGGTTTGGGTAGTTCATTTTTCTCACGTGTTGAACTTCCCTTTTAATTGTGGGCCTATCTATATTGGGAAATTTACCCCTTTGATAACAAGTATCTTGTGTATGTCCCCTCTTTCCACATATAGAACAGTTGGGAACAGGCCTAGTATTTGGTTTAAAAAAACTTGAAGCAGAAGGGGTGTCTTTTTCAGAGCGCAACTCTTGCTCCATGGCATATGAAATGGCCTTTTGTAAATTTGTTTCGTTGTGCGCTTTAGAAAGTAACTTAAGATTCGAATTTCGTAAGCCATCCTCGAATACTTGTACAGCCAACTTGGTGTTTTCGCTTAACAGATAAGTTTTGGCACCTGCGTCTGTTACTTCGGAGTAAGTACAGGAATTTAAAGTATTCAACATTTGTGTTACCCTATCTCCAAATTCCTTAACAGTCTCTTTATAACCCTGTTTGGCTTTTATCAATTCGTTTTGAGCCATGGCTCTAGATTTATCTTTCTTAAATTGAGCTTTAAGTGCTGTTATCAAATCATTCCAAGTACCATATGTTTCATATTGTACTAAATCGAAAGCGGGTCCTTGGAGCTTAGTTTTTATAACTTCAAGGAAAAATTTCTTATCTGCTTCAGTCTTAGCTGAAGAAAAAAGTATTTTGCCACAAGCGATGAACTTGTTCAACGTCTCGGGATTTCCATCGTATTCAGGCACTAAATTGTGTATGTCAGACAAGCTGACGGATAGTGCTTCGGTATCTGGCATATCTTCGTCGTGAAAAGGAAGCTCACTAAAACCGAATATTAGAGCGGCTCTTTCCCGGGTTTTATGACGAGTAAAAATTACGCTTCTTGACAAAGCGAAACCACGCCGCTTAGCAATAGATTTCTTATATCTTCCCGTTATGTTTGTTATAGGTTTTACTCTACTCGAGGAGTTATTCTAATAAGAAGGATTTCCCTTTTCGCTTGCTAGCTACTGTTAATGTTACTGTATAAAATTTTTTTTTTTATATAACCATGTAATTAATTCTTTGACATTACACAACGTGTGGGAGACGTGATCTCCCTTCGGTACCAAAAGTGTGAGATCTTCGTATCAGACACGCAATTCGAATGAAACGAAACAATAAAAGTATAATTATCAAGCAGCTTTGTTCGATTTTAAATGTAACGAGACAAAAAATTCATTTTCTCTTTTCACAGAGAAGCTCTCCTCAACAAAAACCAAAATCATTCACGATTTCCATAATAACAATGATTAAATCTATTGAAGATATTTTTTTTTTTTTTTATAGGAAGGAAAAAAAAATATTTCAATATTTTAAAGTTGTTTATAAGAGCATAGACAATTAAATAAGAATTACTCACATATCAATTAAATGTGCTCTAATTTCGCTTTACGTGATGAAAATATATTTTATGGAAAGTTGATTTAATAAACTAAATCTCTTTTAATGTACGTTAAGTATATCCCGTTGCTCATATGGACGATGTAACGTTCCAATATTTCTATGTTTCGTGGTGATGTGTCTTACAATCGGAACTTAGCGTTGCACAGTCATATTTCACTTGCTTTCTTCTCTTCCCCTTTTTTTTCTTTTTTAAATAATAAAAAAAATATAACGGTACACGCCAAACTTAGAAAAAATTTATATATTTGTATAATAAATGACTATTTAAAGATAGCTCTTATCTCTTCCATATATGTTTATAGTTTCTCTGTTAGTTTTAGAGGGAATATATTTCTCACTGTCTGGTATTTCTCATGTGTTTATTGGGAACATTCGCTATTAAGTAAGAAAAATCTTTATCTCCCTTTTGTCAACACTCGAGTATAGTGTAAATGGTCAAATTTGCGTATAATTAACACCTTTGGGTACTCATCTATGTACATGCCATAATCTTTCGATTAAATTCAACGAGGAAAAATCTTACAGAAATTAACCACGGACTCAGTGTCATTTACTCACTAGGAATCACTAAATCGACGGTGGTCAAAACCAACATAGACCTCCACAATCACAAAATCCGATCCAGGCATGAATATTTGATTTTCCACCAAGATATTTGAAGAATTTCTAATTATTTTACAATTTATTCGACAAAATGAAAACTTCCCGTCGGCAAACCGCGATACGGAAACAAACCACTGATCAAAGTAAAATGATTTCACTAAAGTATTTGCACTTTTTTTTTTTTCTTATATGTACATATATACTAGAAATAATTCCAATTTACTAATTAGATTTTTTTTTTTTTTTTTTTATTAGGTATATTCCTGACTACTACAATAGTAATATTATGTAATTATGCGAGAGAAAAAAAAAATTCTTACTTGGTATATACAAAGATTCTATTCTCCGTGTAGTAAGTTGGGCATCAAATGTTCTGAACGACGTCTAAGTCTGTTGAATAGTTTTCTTTAACTTATAGTTGGTTATAAGAGACAGCCCGTCTCTTTCGGGATCACACCAGTGATGGGTCGGGACCGTCCGTCCACCGACCTTTGATTTTTTTATAATATTATTTTTATATGTGCTTATTTTTCTCACTGTTTAGTTTTAGGTAGTTAGTAAGCCCAGTTTGTATGCGTTTCTTTATTTTATTATTATTTTTTTTTTTTTTTTTTTATTTTTGTTTCTATTATTATCGTTTTTGTTTTTTTTTTTTATTAAAAAAAATTTCAAGTTAGGTTCTTTTTGTTTGACGAAATTATTTATTGGTTTTGTTACGTTTTATTTTGATTTTTGACTAAATTTAGGCCACAATGTTCATATTATATTAAACACTCATATTTCATATGAAAAATGTTATATATATATATACGACCATTTGCACATCATTTTCAATTAATTAAGATTTGATAAACGCCGAATCAATTAATCTCATATCTCAATGGATTTATTTGCTGTGTCGTATTCTTCTTATTTTTTGAACTCTTTTGACATATTTAATATACACTTGGGTTCATCGTCTTTTAATTAAAGCATTCGCAATTTTTTTATTTTAACACTTTTGTAGTGATAATGGTAGTCTTTTCAACAAAAACCGTTCACTTGATTCGCAAGTGCAAACGTGAATCCTTGGTTTTATATGATTAATAGGAATCATTTGCCGGGTTTTATAATTATGGTGTGATATCTTAAAAGATAAGTCACAAGTTACTCAGCTCTATTCAGCTGATTCCATTTAATATCCTATGGATATTGTATTGATTGTTGGTAAAGCAGGGAATTTTTTTTTTTAAATAATAAAACCATTTTATTGGTTATTTTCGCGAAATCAATTCTCTTTGTTTTGTATTTGCGAGGCGCTCTTTTCAAATTTATTTAAATATCGATTAATTGCAAAGAACTATAACTTTTCACTTTAATTCAGGCGATTAATTTTCACTTTATGAGGGATCGGCACCGCTGCCACCAGTTGTTATAACCCCGTTTACCGCCGTGCTTTCTTGGGAGAGAAGAGCGGCACAGGGGGAAGGCTCAGGATCTTTTCAGTACAAAAAAAACACTTTTGATTATGAATATTTGTTACACAGGATTTTATTTTATTAGAGGAAATTAAACGATTACACTTTTATTTACTTGCACGGATACATGTACTCTTTCAAACAATATCTGTTAATTATACAATTCAATTACAAACAAAACTTCTCGACTTTGAAACCCGCCGTGCTTTCGCTTTGAATACCGATCCTGAACTTCGACTTTCTTTTGATTGTCGTATATTTTTATCACGAAAAATAACTAACGCCCTGGCGTCAGCAAAAAGTATGAAGAATTTTCGTCATTGGTGCGTTCAACTGACCAATAAGACGAAAAGCAGTAAAAAATAGAACGAAAATAAGCAAAAAAAAATGAAAAGATAAGACGATATTTGTTGGCTTGGGTCTTGCAGTAATTTGATCTTGCTCTTGATATTTTTGAGCGATATGCAATGTGGAGTACATTAACTCCGTTAATTATGTTTACAAAAAAATGTCAAAAATGTCGAGTAAGTATTTTATATAAGTGGACTGATGGGCTATTTATGCGAAGTTAAGTATTTTACGAGAATAAGTAATAAGAATATTTATGCATTAGGAAAATTTATGAAGGTAAGTATTTATGCATGTTGCTGTAATTTTAAGTGTTTGTGCAGGGAAATTTATGGAGCGTGCACAGTGTGGTATTTTGAGACCACAATTTGAATGCTCATGGATTTTTAGAAATCCTCAGGAGGTAAGTAAATGTAAATGAAATGGTTGTGATTTTGGAATCACAACAGTTTGGATAATTAGGAAAAACAGAGAAAATTCTGATTTGTTCAGATCAAATTCTGAATTGGGAATGGGTTATTCTGTTGCAGCTCGTCGTCTTTTATAACCGCCGCAAACCGCCACCTTCCAATTTATGTTGGGTTGCCTTGGCAACGCTCGTTCTCAAAGTTGTTGAACATTGATGGCGGTGTCCCGCAGTGACGTCATAGTGGACCATTAAGTTGCACGAACTCTGGCTGCGGCGAAGACGGGAACATCTGATGTGATGTGTTGACATTTTGACATGTCAACTTGTGATCATCCAGCAGTAGGTAGAAATAATGGTAAGTTTACAATATTTATTAATTTTATTAGTTATTTATGAGAGGTTTTGTTTATTTTCAGGTGAAATATATTGGAGGAAGCCCCAGGACGGCGTTGGACCAAAGGGAGGAAGTTCTCTTAAATTAGATAAGTGCCTTTTTTTAAATAATTTTCAGATAAGAATCTTTGTGTTCCTTTTTTTTTGTATCTTTTTAGGAACATATATTGGGGAAGGAGAAACCAGCGAGGCATCTTATGTGTGGACTGAACATTTTACATTCGTTTTGCTATGAAGAGATTAAGTGGAAGAACTCCTGCTGGATTCTCTGATATTTTCGGGAAAAATGAGAATTTCGTTTGAGGGGAATTTTACATTTCCTTTCAGCATCTTGTCCAAAGCGAAATTTATCTTTTTCTTAAAAATGGGGGGTAGTGTGACCCGAAGTACATTATTATGAATAGTTTGATAGGATTTTGAGGCATTCAAGAAGATTCTGTCGTTCGGGTAATCCTATGTTCTCTCGATTTTTGTTTTTAGCTCGTTGTCTCGTTTGCACTACAATAGTGTATAGCAAAGTTCTTTTCCCCCATTCATGCAAAAGACGAAAGTATATGAAATTACTTGTTTCATTCTAAAACAACATGGAAAATTTCATGTTTTTTTCGCCTCTGTCTCTACTTATCCTTATTTATACTTTGACAATAGGTTGAGTGGAACGTGAACAATTACATTTCCAGAAGTAAAATATTCAGGTATACTCTGTACTTAATAATTAAAATACCTCGAAAGAAAGCGCAATACGTTTTAAATTTGGAAAATGTGTGTCGACTATAAATCACCGTAAATTTGGAAACGTGTATGAACAATAAATCACAATTGGTGCAGGTATAAACACAGGCAAGAAATACCCAGTTATCGACGGTAGTACATACTAAGAAAGTGATGTATGGAAGAGCTCATAGCAAACCTCAATAAGTCACTGATCTCGGCTAAATATATATTTCTTAGTTGAGGAGATAAATTGATATGTGTGTGGGCCTGTTGAGCCCTCAATCTCTGGTTGAGAGTGAAGTTGAGCTGTTGATGGGTATCGGAGATCAACTTGCGGTTGGCATAAACGGTTTGATGCGTGTTCGGGCATGTTGGCCAACTGTTGATATAACTGCAGTATATTTGAAGCTTTTGGATTATAAGTTGGTTGTTGAGCTTTGAAATTTTAAAACTTTGTAAGAGTTTTTTGTAATTTAATACTAGGCTAGATACACATTAACTTTATATTTATTTGAACTAGTTTTAGATGGTTTCAATAAAGCAAAAACGATTCTGGGAAGAATTCGTAGAATTGTATAAAAGTTTTCCATGTTTATAGAATACGAAAAGGCGGGAATTTAGCAATAAAAATTTGCTGGAATTAGCATATAACGTGTTAATTGAAAAATCCCATGAAGCTAATGTCCAGGCTGATAAAAATTTTGTATATAAGCGCATTACTACTATGCGTATATCATTTAGACGAGAGCTGAGGAAGGTAAAAGAATCGCGGACTACTAGTAGCTCTACATTCCTACGCTTTGCTACTTTGAGCTATTACAGTTTACAGCTGAAGATGAAACTGGATGAAGTGGAATATGCACATTGACAGACGAAAATACCTCGAATAAAACGGGGGAGTACGAGGAAGAATCAGAACACGTAAGTAATAAAAAAAACTATTATTATTTTTTTACTTTTTATTGAGAGTGAGGGAAAGGTACATTAGCCATTTTATTCTCAAACTCAACTTTTACTTCGTTGTTGTAATATTTTTTTAAATTATTTCGGATACTTTTAGCATTATTGTTTAAAACTCTGCGAGAATATGTTTGAATTCGAAGCATTTCCTTGCTTGATCTCCACTCTCCAGGATTAATGCATCCATTTTCTATATCCTCTTGATCAATGGAACCAGGTGAAATATATTCTACTTTGGAACGTCTCCTCAAATAATTTTCTAAATCGCAAGATAACAGTACAACGCCATCAACATGTGCAATATCTAATCTTAATTGCTTTTGAAATACTCCAAATCTAGACGATAAAATGCTAAAAGAATTTTCATTTTTTAATTAAAAATTCTTTCATCATTTGTGATCCATTTATGGGAATAAGGATTTAAGAGATGTTGCTCCAAAGGAAACGCTTCATCTCCAATAAAAGCAAATGGATACAAATCTCTTGACTTTTCGAGTCTCTTTGGTGGTGGAATATTAAGGCTATTGTCTTGTAATCTTTTATAAAATTGTGTGGATTTCAAAATCCCTCCATCTGACACTCGACCGCTTGTGCACGTATGAACGTAGATAAACTCGTATTAGGCATTTACTATTGCAAATAAAACAACGCTGAAACCGCCTTCATAATTGTATAATATGACTCACAATTTCGGGGCTTTTGTATGGTTACATGCTTGCCATCTACAGCGCCAAAACCGTTTTCGCATTGCCACAATTTTTTACATTCCTCTGCAACGCTCTCCCATTCTATCTACGAGGACGGAATCTGAAAAAAATATTATACCATAGTTGGTTTTCCAATAAGATGTGTTAGATATTCTAAGAAAAATGCCATTTTCTGAGATAAATGATCGGATCTTTATTTCATTATAAAGAGGAAGGTATGCCGTTCAAAATGGAAAATAACATCAGCCAAATGACCACCACGACCACGCCTACAGGACCATATCCTTTTCATGAAATTTTCCATAACCAAATCGCAAAGTGGCTGCCCTATGTCCTCGGTAGTCTCACGAATTCCATCTTTGAGGTCTTGAATCGACGCTGGGATGTTGGCGTAGACCTTCTCTTTCACGTGGCCCCAAAGGAACAAGTCGCAAGGTGTTAAGTCACAAGATCTCGGTGGCCAATTGTGATCACCTCTTCGAGAGATAACACGGTCCGGAAACTTTTCCCGTAAAAGATCAATGGTTTCGTTGCTTGTATGGCACGTAGCGCCGTCTTGTTGAAAGTAAACGTTGTCCAGATCAATACCATCCAATTCCGGCCATAAAAAAATCATTAATCATCTGTTGATAGCGCAATCCATTCACCGTAACTGTTGCTCCAGCCTCATTTTCGAAAAAGTAAGGTCCAATGACCCCGCGGGACCATAAACCGCACCAAACAGTCACACGTTGAGGATAGAGAGGCTTCTCAACAATAACTCTTGGGTTTTCCGAGCCCCAGATGCGACAATTTTGCTTATTGACGAAGCCATCGAGATGGAAATGGGCCTCATCACTCAAGATGAGTTTTCGATGGAATTCCGGATAATTTTCATGCATTTCAAGGACCGAGTCAGTAAAGACTCGATGCTGTTAATGATCGGACGGCTTGAGTTCTTGTATTAACTGAACTTTATAAGCCTTAAGACCCAAATCTTTATGCAAAATACGGTCTAATGACGTTTGTGGAATGCCTAATTCCAAAGAACGACGAGGAATGGACAAACCTGGGTTTTCTTCAACACTTTCGGCTACAGCAGCAATATTCTCGGCTGTTCTTGAGCGACGTGCACGGGTTGTATTCTTCATATCACTAACTTGTCCCGACAGTTCGAATTTTTCTACCAATTTCTGTATTGCGGTCCGGCAAGGTGCTTCACGACGACTCAAAAATGTTCGAGTTTTACGAACCGTCTCTGCCACATTTTCACCATTTTATAGTGAATTTTAATAATGTCAGTGCATTGTTAAATCGTGCATCGTTCCATTTTTATTAATGGCGTAGTTTCTACTTGTCAAATGTAAAAAAATGACAGCTCCAAAAGTGACATCTACCGAAATAGCGTGCTAATTAAAATAACACCTCTTATTGGAAAACACTTTACAAGTTTTATCGTAGTGAAAGTGATATTAAAAGCAAACTTAATTATATCAGGTATCTCATTACATTTCAATAATTATTTTGTCTTGTTACTTCCAGAACAGTCAGAGGCCAGCTTCGCCCAGCTTACCAGTGCGACAAGCTATCGCCTCAAGTGCTACGAAAAAGAGAAAGAAGCCCTCTTAAGAACAACAGCAGAGCAGTTTTTTTTTAATACAAATAAATTTATGGCCGCAGATGCTCCAAGAGATGACGAGTGTGACATTATTGGTAAGAGGCTGGCTTTTCAACTACGTGGAATTACTGAAAATCAAAGAGTCAAACTTGGACAATTAACTGAAAATTCGTCTGTATCATTAAACAATCATGTTGAACATCCTGCGTACTATTCAAATTATGAACAACTGCCTAATATAATACATTCGCTTCCGCCTTCTACAAGTCAATCCCAACAGCCAATCTTACTAAGCACGGAATGAAATACGAATCCGTCCCTACAACAGACACCACGTATTCTAACCGAATACTTACATTTTAAGGAAAAGTGAATTTCTGTAGTACCAAAAATACGGATTTTTAAAATAACTTTTTTGTTTAATTACCTACGTGAATATCTCTATTTTTTTTTTATTTTGTGATTATATTTGTTTTTTATTTGGATTATGTGAATAGATTTGTCTTTTTTTTTTGTTTGGATCAAAAATGTGACTTTTAATTAATTTTACTTTTAATTCCTCCGTTAATGCCTTGTATATAGCTCAACAGATTTCTGGAACAATTAATCCGAGCCGCACTAAATTTTAAATCCTCGTAGGTTCTTCCAGTGGGAGGAAAACGCAGAGTTACCACTAATCTCTCTTCCGCGCTAATAGCATCTCGCATAAAAGTATCTTTTTTGCGAATGAACGGCTTCACTAGTGTCAGTAAATGATCAACACTTTGACTATCCATACGGAGAAAATTTTTGAAATCATCGGGCTCATTTTCTCTCAAATTAGCAAATTCATTTACGAATATTTAACACGATTTAGTAATCAGTTTTTTTTTTTTTATTCAAATTCAAAACGGAACCTGCCCTGCTAAAATAATGATATGTTTCTTTTTTTTTAATTAATTGCGATGACAGCTTCATTAAGATTCAACAGCAACTGATTTGAGGTCTATGTGTGGTGAAATTGAGAAGTGTGTGGGGATGTTCTCAAGTTGATCACCCATTGTGCCAATTTCAAGTTGAGCAACAGATTGATAAGAGTGTGGGCCACTTAAGGTGTGAGTTATGTCTGGGCAGTCTTGGCTTCGTAGAAGTTGGATTGATTTGCTTCCTTGAGCTTGTTAGCTAAAAATTTTTATGAACGTAGATCTGGGTATATCAGCGCGGATTTTTGGCTGAGGTCTTTCTTAATTATTTTCAGTGGAGGAAAGAAATTATTTATTTCTTATAATTGAAATCGGCCATATTTCGTGTGGTTTATTTGTGGTTATAGATGGTCCGACCAAATTCTGTCTACCGTCTTACGGGACGAGATGATTGTGGCGGTGAAGGAGGGAGGAGGAGGGGAATTAATACATTAATGGTTTCAATATCTTGCATTCTATACAATACAATGAATGTTTTGCTCTTACACTTAGTTTGAAATTTGCATCCCGTCCCGACATTTACCTAGATGTGCGATTTATACCCACGCCAATAAATTACATTAAAGTTTGTAATTCTGTATGCTTATCCAATTAATTAGCAAAAAAGATAACTTTATGCGAGATGCTATTAGCGCGGAAGAGAGATTAGTGGTAACTCTGAGTTTTCTTGCCACTGCATGAAGCTACGACGATTTAAAATTTAGTGCGGCTATTTCATCACAAGTGCTCGGAGAAACTGTTCCAGAAATCTGTTGAGCTATATACAAGGCATTAAAGGAGCAATTAAAGGTAAAATTAATTAAAAGTCACATTTTTGATCCAAACAAAGAAAAACATATGTATTCACATAATCTAAATAAAAAACAAATAAAATCAAAAAAAAAAAAATAGAGATATTTACCTAGGTACAGTAAACCCTCCAACTGCGCGGTTTTTCATTGCGCGGTTTCGCAATTGCGCGGTCAAGCCTTTAATACCAAAATTTCGATCTGCGCGGTAAAAATTTCGTAGCTGCGCGGTTTTTTTTTTGTTTTGCAGCTTTTAACAAAAAATATCATGTTAATTCAAATCGGTGAATCCCGTTAAACTACGAATACCGAAAATAGTGATTCACCGTATTTCGATGCACACATATACTTATTACTTTTTATAGACAATTTCATTTTTTTAGTTGTCGCGTTAGGATGAGGACGTGAAATTACATAATTTTTATTAATATAGATATTTATTTAACATACTAAATTTATGAAAATAGTATTCGTGCAATAGTGTTTAAGGAATTCTTACTTCAATTAAAGGGTATTATAAACTAAGTATAAAGAAAATACTTGATTTTTGATTTAAAACTCAATTTGATTTAATGGGTGTTTCAATAATTTTTATATCCTATATTTAATAATGGAAAAAGCTGGGAAAAGAAAAATTTTGACATTAGAGGCAAAGCTTGAAATTGTGTGGCGAAAAAATATTAGTTTTAGCTAAGAGACGCAATATGAACGAATCCAGCATAAGGAGGATTAAATTGAATGCAGAAAAAATTAAAAGTTCAGTAGTTTGTTCCACATCGCTAGCTGCAAAAACATTAAAAAAACCTCGAAATTCAATAATAGAAAAAACAGAAAAAGTGTTAAGCTTTTGGATAGAAGATCAAAAGCAAAAGAGGATGCCACTTAGTGCTGCTGTTATTCGAACTAAAGCGTTATTAGTTTTTAATCGCTTACAAAAAGAAGAACCTGGGTCATCTAATTCAGAAGAAATTAAATTCCAAGCGAGTAAAGGATGGTTTGAAAAGTTTAAACATCGTCAAAATCTACATAGTATAAAATTTACAGGCGAAGCCTCCAGTGCTGATACATTAGCTGCATTTTTATATCCAAAAAATTTAAAAGATATCATTGATGGTGGTGGATATTTACCAAGCCCAGTTTTCAATGCTGATGAGACTGGCTTATTTTGGAAAAGGATGCCTAGCAGAACGTTTATATCTAAAGAAGAGAAATCTGCTCCGGGATTCAAAGTTTCCAAAGACAGATTAACAGTTTTGTTTTGCGGTACTGCAGCTAGTGATTGTAAGAAAAAACCACTAATAATTTACAAATCAGAAAATCCTCGTGCGTTTAAAGAAATATCAAAAACCTCACTCCCAATTCATTGGGTATCAAACAAGAAAGCTTGGATGACTGCAAAGCTGTTTGAGAACTGGTTTTTAAACTGCTTTTGTGTAGAAGCTGAGACTTATTGTAGAGATAAAAACATTGCCTTTAAGATTCTGTTGATAGTTGACAATGCACCAAGTCATCCAGCACATTCGGCTGAATTGCACGCCAATGTTAAATTAGTATTTCTGCCTCCAAATACAATATCTTTAATTCAGCCGATGGACCAAGGCATAATTGCCGCATTTAAATTGTATTATCTTAGAAGAACTTTTCGACAATTAATTGAAGCTACTGATGGACCAGATAGTCTTTCAATTCGTGAGTATTGGAGACAGTATAACATTCTATCTTCGGTAAAAAATATTAAATTAGCATGGGATGAAGTTAAAAACTCAACAGTGAATGCTGTTTGGAAAAAATTATGGCCAGAAAGTTGCATGAGAGAAGCTGTTGTGGAAATGCCAGAAATTGTAGAAATTGTAACTTTAGGTAGAGCAATTGATGGGGACGGATTTCAAAATTTAGAATCAGAAGATATCACGGAAGTCCTTGTAAGTAATGAAGAAATCGTAACTGTTTACGATATTTTGACACAATTCGGCGATAATAGTTATGTTGAAAATGATGAAAGTGAAGAAGATGTAGATATTATAGAAGAGAAAAGATTTACTATTCAAAAACTATCAGATTTTTTAAAACTTGGTAGTCAACTTGAACAGGAAGCTCTTGATATGGACCCTGATATGGAGCGTGCCTCAAAATTTCTGAGAAATCTGACAGCAGCTTTAGCCCCATAAAATTTATAAAGAAAAACGAAAATTTGGTAAGCAATCAGTGTTAACAAGTTTTTTCAAAACCACATAGAACCACAGTCATTAGAATTAAGCTCAACAGAAGGAAGCAGTGATTAAAACCACGTGTTTAATTTTTGTTAATGTTTATATTCATTATGTATAAGTCGTTGAATTGAGACTGTTTGCTACAGTTTTTATATTGTTTTCTATAATTTTAATTTATGTTCAATTTTTATTAATGTTTATAGTAATTAATTAGTATATTAGTCGTTGAATAAAGACTTTTTATTATATTTTTGCAATTTTTCTATTATGTATCTGGAACCTAACCCCATAATTACATATGTATAAAATCGGGCTCACAGTGCGCGGTTTCGGTTTGCGCGTTGTTTATATAGAACGTATCTACCGCGCAGTTGGAGGGTTTACTGTAATTAACCAAACAAGTTGTTTTAAAAATCCGTATTTTTTGTACTACAGAAATTTACTTTTCCTTAAAATGTAAGTATTCGGTTAGAATACGTGGTGTCTGTTGTAGGGACGAGCTCGTATTTCCTTCCGAGCTTAGTAAGATTGTCTGTTGTATTGACTTGTAGATGGCGGTGGCGAATGTATTATAATAGGCTGTTGTTCATAATTTGAATAATACGCAAGGCGTTCAACGTGATTGTCTAATGATACAGACGAATTTTCCGTTAATTGTCCATGTTTTCCATAGAACATAATGACTGACGTTAATTTTTCCGCAATGACTCTTTGATTTTCAGTAATTCCACGTAGTTGAAAAGCCAGCCTCTTACCAATAATGTCACACTCGTCATCTCTTGGAGCATCGGCGGCCATAAATTTATTTGCATTTAAGAAAAAACTGCTCTGCTGTTGTTCTAAAGAGGGCTTGTTTCTCTTTTTCGTAGCACTTGAGGCGATAGTTTGTCGCACTGGGCGAAGCTGGCTTCTGACTATTCTGGAAGTAACAAGACAAAATAATTATTGTAATGTATTGAGATACCTGATGTAGTTAAGTTTGCTTTTAATATCACTTTCACTACCATAATACTTGCATAACTATGGTATAATATTTTTTTCATATGCCGTCCTCGCAGATAGAATGGGAGAGCGTTGCAGAGGAATTAAAAATATTGTGGCAATTCGAAGACTGTCTTGGATCTGTAGATGACAAACATGTAGCCATACAAAAGCCCAGAAATTGTGGGTCATATTACGCAATTATAAAGGCGGTTTCAGCGTTGTTTTATTTGCAATAGTAAATGCCTAATACGAGTTTATCTACGTTCATACGGGCACAAACGGTCGAGTGTCAGATGGAGGGATTTTGAAATCCACACAATTTTATAAAAGATTAAGAAAATAACCTTAATATTCCACCACCAAAAAGACTCGAAAAGTCAAGAGATTTGTATCCATTTGCTTTTATTGGAGATGAAGCGTTTCCTTTGGAGCAACATCTCTTAAAGCCTTATTCCCATAAATGGTTCGCAAATGATGAAAGAATTTTTAATTAAAAAATGAAAATTCTTTTAGCATTTTATCGTCTAGATTTGGAGTATTTCAAAAGCAATTAAGATTAGATATTGCACATGTTGACGCCGTTGTACTGTCATCTTGCGCTTTAGAAAATTATTTGAGGAGATATTCCAAAGTAGAATATATTTCACCTAGTTCCATTGATCAAGAGGATATAGAAAATGGATGCATTAATCCTGGAGAGTGGCGATCAAGCAAGGAAATGCTTCGAATTCAAACATATTCTCGCAGAGTTTTAAACAATAATGCTAAAAGTATCCCGAATAATTTAAAAAAAATATTACAACAACGAAGGAAAAGTTGAATTTCAGTACAAAATGGCTAAGGTACCTTTCCCTTACTCTCAATAAAAAATAGAAATTTTTTTTTGTTTTTTTTTATTACTTACTTGTTCTGATTCTTCATCGTACTCTCCCGTTGTATTCGAGGAATTGTCGTCCATCAATGTGCCTATTCCACTTCTTCCATTTTCATCTTCAGCTGTAAGAGCTCGAAGTAGCGAAGCGTAGGAATCACTGACATATATAATATGGACTGACTACGTTCGTAGAAATGCACTGCGAAAAGTGGGCTCACTTTTATCTTCCTGACTCTTTCAGTCTAAGCACCAAGTACCAACTGAGGAGAGCTGAAAACAACAAATAAATAACTGGGTGCGTCGAGAAAAATGTTTTTAAATTAATTATTTGTTTTAGTTACAGATAAAATTGTTTTACCAAAAGCAATATATTCATTAGATATGCAGTAGAAATTCGAAAGGTTTTGTTATAATCGCTTTTCGAGCTGCGTGCTCATTTTTTCAACTTCCCGCCAATGATTTTTTTCAATGTTGGCACCGGCGTAAGAACTTTTTTTGACATTAGCAACTGAGCCCACATGAAATAGAGATTTAATCAGTCCATATTATATATGTCAGTGGTAGGAATGTAGACATCGTCTGTAGAGCTACCAGTAGTCCGCGATTCTTTTACCTTCCACAGCTCTCGTCTAAATGATGTACGTATATTAGTAATGCGCTTATATACAAAATTTTTATCAGCCTGGGCATTAATTTCATGTCATTTTTCAATTAACACGTTATATACTAATTCCAGCAAATTTTTATTGCTAAATTCCCGATTTTTCGTATTCCATAAACATGGGAAACTTTTATACAATTCGATGAATTCTTCCCAGAATCGTTTTTCCTTTATTGAAACCATCTAAACCTAGTACAAATAAATATAAAGATAATGTATATCTAGCCTAGTATTAAATAACAAAAAATTCTTACAAAACTTTTAAAATCTCAAAGCTCAACAACCAACTTATCCTCCAAAAGCTTCAAATATACTGCAGTTATAACAACAGTTGACCAACATGCCCCAACACGCATCCAGCTGTTTATGTCAACCGCAAGTTGATCTCCAATACCCATCAACAGTTCAACTTCACCCTCAGCCAGAGATTGAGGGCTCAACAGGCCCACACACATATCAATTTATCGCCTCAACTTAAAGTTGAAGTAAAGTTGAGCAATAAATTGTCAAGTGTATGGGGTATTTTATTCGAATCATCTTCAGCAGCCACCAATAATGCACACGAATTCTGAAGAAATATCGTCTATTTAAATTCTAAGAAAGAAATGAAGTTTTGCCCATATTGAAAAACATTTTGGTTCGTACCCATGATATATTTAGCCGAGATCAGTGACTTATTGAGGTTTGCTATGAGCTCTTCCATACATAACTTTCTTAGTACTACCGTCGATATCTGGGCATTTCTTGTCTGGGGTATAACCTTTTCGTGTTAAATTTTATATCCTCTTGAGGATAAAAGACAACTCTTATCATGCCCTATTAATGCCTACTGACACTACTTGCCCGGGCCATTATTCAGCTTCGTAGGTGACCACTACGAAATCATCTTTTATGGCACATATTGGGTGAGGTGAAGCGTATTTATTGTAACAGATAAAAACAACACGTATTTACACATGGAAGATAACAACTGTTACAACTTAAATATCTGTTAAAAGAAATACTAGGCTTAAAATTACAAACAGCTATTACGGATAATATGAAATCGCAACCTGTTATAAGAAATACTAGGTTCGATGCTTCGCCCTGATGTAATGAAAGCCTCAATTTTTTCCTGGTAATTTACTGGAAATTTTTACTTTAGGATTTTTATGTATTTTTGGAGCCCGACAACATATTTGAAAGCCTTTTGTATCTGAAAATAACTTCAGACCAAAGTGAATAAAAATTCTGCCGAAACACTTTCTGTAAATTTCTAAGAACAAATGAATGCGTATCGCTAATCTATGCGTAAAATGGTATGAAAAATTGAAAATAACAAGCTGGTTTTTTATAACAGGTTTTTGGAACTGTTAATTTTAGATAACAAGAACAGTTGTAACAGGTATTCAATTTTACCTAGTAAAACCCAGCCCTAGACAGATAAAAATTATTATTTAGCTCATTGTTGTTGGTATGCATATTTGAGCTGGCAACATTATCATCTGATGCAATGGCTCTTACCAAAACCCTCGAGAATACTTTCCAAGCCATGAAACAGAAACCTATATGTGTGCGTTCGGAGTCCGTTCTCTAAAATGTTCTATATTGATGATTATGGAAAAGTACCTAACATTGATTTTATAAATACTATAGAGCCCAAACTACTATCCATACAGGAAAATAGTCCTCTAGTAATTTACAGCTTGGTTCCTTATCTTCCCAAAGGCTACACTTACTACATACTTTCCTTAACAAAATAATAAAATAGTTTTGATTACAAAGTAACCTTACCATTTTACGCTCAATACCTCTCAGCTATGCATGTGTGTATGTGTCCCGGAGTCCGAATCTGTAGGCAGCTACATTCGATATCACCAGCCGTAACCCCCGGAATATAATACAAGCCATGAAGTAGCCGAAGGTACCGACACATTAAAAGGCCTTAACGTGCCGGGTACAGCATGCAGTAAGAGCTCACTCTTACTGCTTTTTGTATACTCGTCATGGAGGAAAAACTAAAATTTCATTTTAAACAGGTCCTAAAGGCTAAAACTGTTGCTCCCACAGCAAAATCAAGTTAAAACAAATTGCAGCCAAATATGTTTTCTTTCCAATAGTTTTAAAAAATTATCATTTAAAGCAAATTTATGGAAATTATAGCGTTTGAACAAAATACAAGAACTTTTATATGAAAAACTCCTGCAGTAAGACAAGGCAAGAATACTGTGGACGTCGCCTGTTGACCGGCCCGCTGCTCTCTTTTTTCGGCTTTGTTCATGGCTTGTATCTTGCGGGGGTTACACACCAGCCCACGGCATCGCATGACGACATTACAATGATTACTCAGCTGAGAATTTTTGTTTGAGAAATCGTAGTCATTTGGCTAGGATAAATTTTTTTAAATAATTTTGTTAGGAAAGGTATGAAAATTTTATTACAGTTCGCAAGATAAGACAGCAAGCTTAAGATTATCAGAAGACCATTTTTCGGTGTGAATAGTAGTTTAGGGCGGAGGAGCTATTCAAATCAAACTTTTGTCAGTTTTACATAAGAACACTGCAAATATTTTAGAATGTAAGGACTACGTTGGGCCTCGCATGTGGTAGGGAGGGAGTCTCTTTCATGGCTTGTGAAGTATTCTCGAGGGTTTTGCTCCTACCAAAACCCTCAAGAATACTTCCCAAGACAAAACCCTCGAGAATACTTCACAAGCCATGAAACAGACTCCCTCCCTACCACATGCGAGGTCTATCGGAGTCCTTACATTCTAAAATACTTGCTGTGTTCTTATGTAAAACTGACAAAAGTTTGATTTGAATAGCTCCTCCGCCCTAAACTACTATTCATACAGAAAAATGATGTTCCGATAATATTAAGCTTGCTTTCTTATCTTCCGAACCGTAAAAAAATTTTCATACCTTTCCTAACAAAATTATTTAAAAGAATTAATCTTAACCAAATGACTACGATTTCTCAAACAAAAATTCTCAGCTGAGTAATCATTCTAATGTCGCTGTGCCGTCATGGCATGCCGTGGGCTGATGATATCGTATGTAGCTGCCTACAGATTCGGACTACGGCTGCACATACACACATGCGATTATCACTGAGCTGAGATGTATTGAGCGTTAAATGGTAGGGTTACTTTGTAATCAAAACTATTTTATTATTTTGTTAAGTAAGGTATATAGGAAGTGTAGCCTTTCGAAAGATAAGGAATCAAGCTGTAAGTTACTAGAAGACTATTTTCCTGTATGGATAGTAGTTTAGGCTCTGTGGCATACATAAAGCCAATGTTTAGCACTTTTCCATAAGTATCAATATAGAACATTTTAGAAAACGGACTCCGAACGCACACATCTAGATTTCTGTTTCATGGCTTGGGAAGTATTCTCGAGGGTTTTGGTTTTGCCCAAGAGCAATGAATGAGAAATCTATATGTATGCGTTGTGAGTCCGTTTTCTAAATTGTTCTAGATTAATACTTATGGAAAAGTGCCAAACATTGACTTTATATATGCTATAGAGCCTAAACTACTATCCATACAGAAAAATAGTCTTCCAGTAAGTTAAAGCTTGGCTCCTTGCCTTGCCAGAATCTACAATTCCTACATACCTTACTTAACAAAATAATAAAATAGTTCTGATTACAAAGTAACCGTACCATTTTACGCTCAATACCTCTTAGCTGAGTGATAATAGCATGTGTGTATATGCAGCTGGAGTTCAAAACTGTATAGGCAGCTGCATTCGATATCATGAGCCCACGGCATCCCATGACGGTGCAGCGACATTACAGTGACTACTCAGTTGAGAATTTTTGTTTGAGGAATTGTAGTCATTTGGTTAAGATTAATTATTCTAAATAATTTTGTTAGGAAAGGTATCAACATTTTATTACGGTTCGGAAGACAAGAAAGCAAACTCAAGATTATCGGAACACCATTTTTCTGTATGAATAGTAGTTTAGGGCGGAGGAGCTATTCAAATCAAACTTTTGTAAGTTTTACATAAGAACACTGCAAGTATTTTAGAACGGAAGGACTCTGTTGGGCCTCGCACGTGGTAGAGAAGGAGTCTGTGTTATGGCTTGTGAAGTATTCTCGAGGGTTTTGCTCCGACATCTTCAGCTTATGAAAGTATTATTGAAGACTCGAAAGCCAATTATCTATTACTTTCATGTTATTTACCAGAATTTTCGGGTTTTTTCGCTTTTCGCTTTTTGTTTTTAGTTTTGCTTCCTGCTGTTTTTGATGTCAGTTGCTCTACTTCCTCAGCTGAAATACTTTTACCTGGTGCGATATTTTTCTCTTTCTTCGCTTTGCGGTTTCTCCCAGTCCTAGAACTCTCTTCCTTGTCTCTTCCATATATTGTATGAAAATGTCAAAGTGGATAGATGGCCGCCTTTTAAAAGCCAGCTTTTAAATTAGCTCCTGAATTAATAAGAACTTTATTCCAGAGCTTATTCAACAAGGACAGGAACACATTTTTTTGGGATTATCGGCATCCTTCGGCCATCAGATGTCGCTTCCCATTCGCCAAGTATTAGACGCCAATGGCATTTGAAGGGCTTAAGATTTTCCAAATCCAAAGGCTGCGTTAAGTGCATCGAATTTGGAGGCAGCTGAATGAAAGCCTAATTACATTCTTCGCAAGCTTTTAGGACTCTTAAACTCACGTACGAGCTCAATCGCCGATTAAAATTATCTTCCCATTTTCCTTTTTCAAGACTCTTAACACGGTAGAAAAAAACTAATCCTCAAAGCTGCAGCTATCGAACCAGACAGATTTAGATCAGTTATATCGAGAATTTGGGGAATCACCTTCTGCCCACGTATCCCAAATTTGTCCAGCCTTGCAATTGACATATAGTCGTAACACTTCTCGGGCTGCATTGCCGCAAAATATGATACTAGCAGCCGCTGTGGTTAAATTTTTTATAGCTTCAGGGTACTTGCACCCACGTTTAAGTAATACTCTGCCCTCTGCCCACATTTCCCAGAAAGTTTTTATTAAATTCTGTTACTTTGCGGTCTTGGATATGGCATTTTGGTGATATATTTTACTTCGAATGATGTTATCGGGAAACCAAATTTGCACATAGTAACAACATTGTCAACGAATGCTTTTTCTTCTGTAAGCAGGAAGATACACTCGCGACTTTTGTGGCTATATCATGTAGACATCGCTATATTGTTTACAGGCTCTTCCCCTAATACACATCGAATAATTTTATTTGGCGGCACCATTATACCCCAGAAAATGACATTTTTGCGTGTAAATCCAAAAACGGAATATGGAAATAGTTACAGCTATGGTCCGCGTAATTTGCTGGACCATAGTTGGAATCTAAGCACAATTTCTGACAAATTTGGTAATAAATAATAAAACACTGAAAGATGTGTGGACATAAAATATTAACTAACGAGAGAACCATATTACCTTTCGAATAGACCACAAGCGAAATAAAAATTCTGGATCTGACTACGTGAAGCCGAGAAAGTTTTCCACTTATGTAAAGTGATGCAACAAGTCATTCTCAAAGCCACTTTGATATCTAAAATCTAGATTGTGTTAAAAAGAGCACCAGTACTCCTAGTGTCGTTCGTATAAATTGACTTGAACTTAGTACCTCTAGTTTCCACTACAATTCGCTCAGATCTTAAATACCGATACCTTGGTGTTGACGGACATTTGGACCATCATACTTGTGGGACAGGACTATTGTTGTGTGAAATTACAGTTTTTCATTTTGATTAAAATTTTTTACATAAATTTCCATTTCAGATTAAATGTTCGAGTATCATTTTATTATCGTGATAAGAATCGCTTATTTATAATTTAAAATGTTAAATTCAGACGATGTTACGAAATTTAATGAAGTGTAAATTATAGGGATTTTTTTTTAAATATATTTTCCTTTAACTCGACTAAATTTTAGATATATTTGCAGTTGTGACTAGGACTGGCAAATCTTATCGCCTAGCAATTTTCTGTGATGAAACTGTACCTCCTTTCGGACCAACGCTTCCAAATCCACCGGAATTTATAGTAAGTAAACAAAATTTTACAAGCAGTATTATCGTGCAGTCAAAAAAAAAAAACTATTAAAATTTTCCACTGGAAGTTTATTGTAACATTTTACCTTGATAATGGTGACTTGTCCCGTATGACACCAGCATATACATGCATTTTCGATTTGACTTGATGAAATGCGGCAGTTCAGAATTCG
The DNA here is from genome assembly GCA_963924295.1 of Dioctria rufipes. Lineage (NCBI taxonomy): Eukaryota > Metazoa > Arthropoda > Insecta > Diptera > Asilidae > Dioctria > Dioctria rufipes. The sequence goes on from OZ002742.1 coordinate 129,281,327, forward strand.
ACCAGGTTTTATGCTCAGTTTCGATTGATTTTTTAAAACTTGTCTGGCTGCATGCAAGAATCTCATCTGTCGACTTGTCAGTAAGAGGCTAATTTATGCTTCGAAAAAGATGTTTTAGACAAGTATTTTGGAATAGTGAAAGCTATCGGACACTGGCGCTCTCCAAATAACAAAATATTTGAGAAAACAAGGAAGCCTTATGTTTTCTTTTTTTAGAATTATTCATTTTAGTAATTAATTATCAAGAAACTTATTTGCCTTCATTTCACCTTACCTTGAAAGTGTTATGCGAAACAATCAACGTTTTTAATCTTTATGCCATTAAAATAAAATCCCAATTAAGAATAATAATAAGATATATGCTCTCACTACTCTAAAGACGATTTTCTACGGCCCCTTGTTTGGTGAATCTGCGAAAGCTAGTCAGGGCTGTGGTATGACAATACAAGCTATGAACGTTGCAACGTCACACCGAATCGCATTCACCGAGACATTAATTTCAATCGATTTATCAGGGTAATCCAGGATCAGACCAGCCTAACAAGTCAAAGTCCTTTCTCCAGATGTTATAAGCTAAGCCCCAAGCTTGTTAAATTCACAACAATCGAGGCCATGGCGATTGTTGAACAGTTCGTTTTCATTGTGTCTGGTTATCGACAGATACCTTACTAATTTAAATGAAAGTAGGATCTAGGATCTAATTTCAATTCGACAAGGCTCCGCTTACCCATGATTGTTGGTAGCAAATATTTTTCAAAATGACTTTTTAGTCTGCACAATAACTCGAGAGCACAGTTTTGTAGTAATGAGTCATACTGAGTAGACGTGTTCTATAGCGCTCCGGTAAACTGCAGTATTTTTGCAGTGAATATTAGTGGTTTTCGCCAACTCTTTATTTTAAACAATAAATTAAGCTCATCTCTCTATTTAACCGGGGCTTACTCGTGCCTTCAATTGCTAGTCTTGTGCGAATCAATAAAAATTACTTGTGCGTCATTGCTCGTAGTTCGATATTCATCTTAGGAAATGGCAGGAAAACAGGAGAAACAAATGATCTCTGCGAAGACAGCAAGTAAAGAGAAACAGCGTTCGGATTCGGTGAGTTCCGCTTCAGTTTTAACACGTAGTGCTGCATATAACCTGATTGCTGGTGCGTGTGCATGCCCCCAGACTGACGCTCTTAAATGCATGCTCAACGATCTTGAAACAAGGGAGCGTTTTCAGCTTTTAGAGGAGAAGATATCGACTATGATCAGCGATGTCGTTAATCCGCTATCATCTCGACTGAATATGCTGGAAACAAAATTCTCTGAGCTGGAGCTACGATACACCTCACTATTATACAACAATGATGATCTCCTTCGAACTCAGCGCCTATCCGATGTCACTTTAAATGGAATTCCTACTAAAGCTGGTGAAAATCCCATAAAAATAGTGCAATGCATCTCAGGTGAAGGTTTCGTGTTTTAGCGAACAGCGTACTTTTATCTCTTCATTTAAAAGGTACGGAGGAGTGAAGCTCAGCCAACTTGAGGGTTTCTCGACGGACGGCTCGATTTTTGTAAACGAGAGTTTAACGCCTAAAAACCAGACATTATTACGAGAGGCGCTTCTGTTGCGCAGACGCGGCTCACTACATTCCGTATTCACTAATAATGGTATCGTATTTATCAAAATTAAAGAGAATGATAAACCAAAAAGAGTCATTGACCTTAACGAACTGTGTATAGCCGATTCATCATCTGCTGAGGCCGGCGCTAGTTAAATATATAATGATGTTACCATTAGGGTATATCAATATCTTAATAGTCTTTAGTTTAGTTGTATGTACTCTATTTTATAGAAAATTTATTTTTTATTTTTTTGTCAACGTAATTGTAGTAGCATCTGTTCTCTTGTGCTCTTTATATATTATATGTCCCTGTTATTGTTGTGTCGTTTTTGTCGTGGGGAAGGCTGTCTGTGAAACTGTTTTTCTTTTATCGAGTGATATTCTGAATGATGAAAACACCAAGAGGAATATATTCATTCTCTTAACAAAACTTCTCTGCTTTATCAGTGGGTTCCGGCACTGGTGCTATTTTATATATGAATAATTTCACAAGTCTGAACGGAGTGAGAGTGTTGCTGAATATCTTCTGTGGGCAAGCGTTGGGTTTTAATGTTTGTTTACTTAATGCCAGAAGCATTAGAGTTAAAGCAGATGAGCTTAGGCAAATATTTTCAGGGTCAGAGGTGCATGCTGTTTGGTCAGTGAGACATGGTTGCAAGAACATATACCATCATCTCTTGTTTCTTTTAATGGCTACAAGTTATTTCGAAACGACCGCAAAAATAGAGTTGGAGGAGGAGTAGCCATTTATATCAGAGACTGCTATAGGACCAAGATTATAAGCTCTTCAGCTACGCAAGGGTGTGAGTTCATGCTGGTAGAGGTCTGTACTGGTATGACGAGGTGTGTTTTGGCAGCAGTGTATTGTCCACCTGGTATTTACAACGCCGAATCCATCAAGGAGTTTGAGGAAGCGATTTCTCGCGCTACTCAGACTTACAGCAATGTGATCGTAGGGGGCGATTTCAATGTTGACGTTCTTCAGAGCGATTCGCGTGTTAGAAATTTTCTATCCGTGATCCAATCATCACAACTAGAAATCGTTAACGCTATCCCAACTTTTATGAACTCAGTCAACCCTTCTTTGCTGGACTTGTTTCTCACTTCTGATGTAGATCGTGTTTCATTTCATAATCAGCTTTCTCCACCAAGCTTTCTCGATCATGACATCATATTCATGTACTATGATCTACCCCTGTACCCTCCGCAGCCTCAATTGGTATCATTTCGTAACTATAATGGTGTAAATATGTCGGAACTTGGAGACGAATGCAGTCTGCTGAATTGGGGTGACATTTATTTCAGTCCTTCCGTCGACAATCAAGTTGAAATTTTTAGTACCTTAATCAAATACCTGCATGACCGACATCTTCCTCTGATACGCAGAAGAACGCAAACTTCTGGCTGCCCTTGGTTCTCTTCCGAAATATTATCTCTAATATCTGAGCGAGAGCATTTTTATCATCTCCACCGACGGGTAAGAACTGACAATACCAAGTGCTTGTATAAATCTGCTCGAAATCGTGTTATCTCAGCCATACGCAGGGCAAAGCGTCAGTTCTATAAAAACAAGTTGAACCCTGAGTTGCCACCCAAGTTGCTTTGGAACAACCTGAGGAAGGCTGGTGTCAGTCGTAATAAGGTCTGCGATCCCACTTGCGATCTATGCCCTAATGACTTAAATAAATTCTTTACCTCCACTCAGGATATTGTCCAGGCTTTGGCGGAAGATCGAGATCACTTTGTTGATTTTCCTGGATCCAGCTTCTCCTTCAGGTGTGTGGATGGCGATGAAGTTATTAAAGCTATCTTCTCTATAAAATCTGATTCGGTAGGCCCAGATGAAATACATCCTCGTTTCGTTAAATTAATTTTACCCATGATTATTAGTCATCTGGTCTATGTTCTGAATTCATGTCTGACTTGTTCTACATTTCCGCGTGTATGGAAGGTGGCCACTGTTCTCGCACTTCCCAAGACATCGTCTCCTAAAGAATTGAGCGATTTCTGCCCCATTAGTATCCTTTGTTTCTTTTCCAAAGTTCTGGAAAGATTGATGCATACTCAAATGCTCGAACATTTGGGTGCAAACAAACTACTAACAGAATGGCAGTCCGGATTTCGCTCCCAGCATAGCTGTGAAACTGCCCTGATAAAGGTAACTAATGATCTGCGATTAGCTCTAGATAATAATCATGTAGGCGTCCTTGGGTTGCTCGATTTTTCAAAGGCAGGAGCGTAAATCATCAAATTCTGCTGTCTAAGTTATCTGCTCGCTTTGGTTTTTCGTCTTCAGCTACCGAATTGCTATCTAGCTTTTTATGGGACAGATGTCAGCAAGTTAAAGTGAATAATGTTATCTCCAGCCTTCTACCCGTCCTGTGTGGAGTTCCACAAGGCTCTATATTGGGACCTCTATTATTCAGCACTGATGGAGGATTGCCTAGCACGCATAAATGATGACCTTAATAGAATATGCCATTGGTCAATGAGAAATCAACTCTCGTTGAATCCTGGCAAGTCCAAATACATAGTCCTGCATAACAACGCTATTTCCAACATTGATGACTTTCCTGGGGTTACACTAAATGGTTCCACTCTCTCTAAAGTGCAGCGGGTCAAAAATCTAGGAGTAATAATCAACTCTACTATGAGTTGTTGTGACCACATCAACCTCATGCTGAGGAAAATATATGGAGGCCTTCGTCAACTCTGGTTATCAGCTGATATTTTATCGAGAGATATGCGTACGAGACTAGTCAAAGCACTTCTTCTTCCTCATTTTAATTTTGGTAGCTTAATATATCCCAAGCTCGATAGCTAATGCTCTCATAGGCTCAACGTCGCTTTTAACGACTGTATACGTTTTATTTTCGGACTTCGACGCTTTGATCACGTCCAACACCTGAGATCCCATCTGGTGGGATGCTCTCTAGATGACCATCGTACGTTGAGGATGCTGGTCTTTCTGTATACTCTGATGCACTTTAGAACCCCACGTTATCTCTATGATGAATTGGAGTTTTTAAATACTCCTCGAAATAACAACCTACTCGTTCCACGTTTCCATAGGTCCATTCTAGAGCGCTCTTATTTTGTTCAGGCTGCTCGCTCATGGAATGAGCTACCTGTAGCCTTTCAAGGTGCCGGTTCCCTCGAAAAGTTCAAATCACTGTTAAAATAGCGTTTCTCTGGTGAATATTAAATTGAATTAAATAATTAAATAATTGAATGTCATTCAGTTTTCGGCTACGTTCGTCACGACATCTGCGACTTGGCAATGAATTGGGTTTTTTTTTATAATTTTTTTTTTTTTTTTTATAATTTTTATTTATATTGCAATTTTTGCTCATGTTTTTGTTTCTTTTGGATTTTAATTTAATTTAATTTTTCATTTAAGTTTGGTTTCTTTTTGTTGATTATGTATTTATATTTTTATTTATTTTTAATTAATTCCTTTGCAAGTAAGCTCGCGATTTGTATTTTGAACTCTTTTATCTTTATGTGCTGAGCTTTCACATTTGTTTGTTCATTTTTTTTTCTAGTCTAAGTTATTTTTTGTTAGTTTTTAGTTTATTAGTTATTAGTTTTAGTTTGTTTACTTGTGTTATGTACCTTAGTTTATTTAGGATATAGATTTTTTTGTTTTTTTTTCTTTTTCTTTTGCTCGCTTTTATTTTGTTTCATGCCTATATACTAACTTTGTCCTTTCTATTAATGTACTTATATATAAGATAGAATATCTTGTGCACATTCAATAAATTCTATTCTATTCTATTCTATTCACTTGCACTGAAATTTTACATAGCACACACGAAATTAGAAACGGGTATTCATTTAGGGCATCGTAAGAATTTGTGTTAGACCAATTCTATCTTCTTGCCTTATTATCTTACATGTTTGTAAGAGATCACCTGACTATTGCTAGAAACAATTGCGGTGGCGTCTTTTAAAATTTCTAACCACAAAAAGCCGTTAGAAGAAATGTGATATTTAATCTGAATGTCAACGGTAGTTAAAGTACTATACTAAATAACTTGTAGCCTTGCATTTGCATATTACTATTATAGCGGTTTAAAAGATTTAGAGCTACTTATTGATTATGCATTTAAAATTAATTTAACACTTTTATTATACTTTCTACTAATAGATGCGATATCCGTTGAGATCTGCTGTACGTTGATGTTAACTGGTTTTTTTAAATTTATAATATTGATGGCAGTTTCATTCATCGCGACTGGACTTAAGGTTTGCTTTAATAAACTTTTTGTAAGAGTCTGCGAGTTCAAATAACAAATACAAAAGACCAACGTACTCAAACAAGGATTGGACTGTTTTTCATAATATAAAGGTTTCATACTAAGCGCTGTTCTCAATTTTCGATTTATTCCCAACAAATATTATTTAGCATGGTTGCGAAATATGAGCCTTTTTCCGTAAATTAGTCATTATTAAACCAAGTCGTCTTATTTTAAGGGTTCAAATGTAATTTTTAAAAGTCCAGCGATATATTCAACTAAAATAATGAAAATCTGCAGAATAATATTTCAAATCATGTAAAACCCCTAGTAAAACAGGAAGAAATTTAAGTTTTATTTTATATAGAGGACGAGCTGATTGTATTTCTGTAACGCTTTACAGCAACTCGCGCACAGATAAATAACATGAATGAGGATATTTGCAGCCATTCTTAAGGCCACTACACACGTCATGCAAATCGCCATGCACCTACCAAATTGTAGACAAACTCTGATATTAACTTTTGCTTCCACACGCAACCACTTCTGTGCAGCTTCAGTCTCAACTCAAGCTTCGACTTTCGTTAAACAAACTCATGCAAGTCTGCAGACTTGACTTATGCATACCATGTCGTATGATTTTGATGAACGTGCGTAGCGGCCTTAACAGTGGCTACCAATTACATTTATGCACAACTTCAGTCTCATCTCAAACTCCGATTCGCGCTCCATACGCTCATGCAAATCTCATATTGCATGGTAAATCAGAGCAGAGTATGCAGATTGTATACTCGATATTACATTCCTGAATGCACCACTACATGTTTTAGAGCGTGCTAAGAACAAATGTCATTTTAACAGCAGTTTTTTGGGGCAGGTGCGAGAAAATATGAATCACTCGACGACGTCTCCATGATTTCAAAAGTTGTGGTCCATTCCGAAATGTCCCAGCAGCCATATAAAATTTGCATACTCTGCTTGCCGCAAAAAAATAATAAAACAATTTAAACGATGCTAATTAACTCCGCAAAATGTTGAAAATCAATAAATACATGCGTTTCCTTTCAATATTTTCGTGAGTTAGTCCTAGTACTTTTCCATTATTATTACCAATTACAAAATTACTGAAATGTACCGTGACAGAATCTATTTTATCCTACTTAATTCACTTTCACGATAGCATCTAGAGCAACTTTTGTTAATAGTTTAATAGCTGAAGATTTCGAGATTTATACCATTTTACATTATCTACTTATATGAGAAGTAATACATACTTAAGTAATTAAAACATAAACCGATGTAAACTGTTATTTAATTACATAATCAGGGTTGCGTAAAACAAAGTCAAATATATTGGTGGCTGGTAGTAATTAACCTAAAATAGAGGGTACTAAATTAATGACCCAAAATGGTTAAAATAACCCATTTCGAAATATCATTTTATCCCTTGAAATTACAAACGCTAGAATTATTTCAATCATTAGTATTGTAATAGAGTAAAGAAATCTATTGAGATCTACAGAGCCGAATCTAACAGGAGCTACTGTTTATTTTGTGACTTTTGAAATTTTCTCCATTAACCTCCCGTAACTTTCTTGTTATGCACTCTGTGAAGATTACTGTCATCTCAAATAATACGAGTAGTACACCGTCTAAAATTTACAATAAATGCCCAGTCCCCTCTCGAAATCTTCAATCCCATTTTAACGGCAGTTAAAGGACTTTTACTTTACTTTAATCTTGACTTTATTTTGTCCTCTTTATTTTTTACAAAACGTAAATTTAACATAAATTTTTGTTAGAAAAACTGTAAATTGTAGACTCTCATTTTTAATTTGACTTGTTACACCAATGTACTATCTGTAGCCGTTAAAATGTAATTAGCTCACAACCTATTCAGGACATATATACATATATATATAGCACCTAAATGTAGTAAGTCTCGCTACCCCTGACAAACAATTTTTTTTGTCTATAGTTGAGTACTATCACCTTCTGGACCTCCTATGCGGACACAGCCTGGGGCCGGATTCTGTATCACGGAGAATTTGGGAATTTGGGAGATGAGAATTGCGTTTTCTTAGAATTTTTAATTCCCTAATTCTCCATTCCCAATTCACTAACATGGTTGGAGAATTAGGGAAAACGTAAGAAATGTGAAAAAGTGCGAATCGCCTGGGACGATTAAGGGTATCAATTTTTGTTGTAGAGGGTTGGACTTTTTTTCATATGTGAGGTACATCTGCCTATTTCCTTCCACTGTCGAAATAAATTTAAATTTCTTTTTTGTTGGGGTAGTTTTTGAGGGATGTAGGAGGGTAGGTTTTCTCGAGTTTTTCCGGGATAACGAAAGAATGGAGAGTAGAAGGAGAATGTATGTGGTATCAAAAAAAATGGGAGCTCAGCGCGAACAAGATAGGCTTAGGAAAAGGGGCGGGGAGACTGCGGGGTAGAAATGGGAGCTGATTAAGGGAAATTAAGAAAAATTAAGACAATATCAGGAGCTGCAATAATTCGCAGGGGTAAGCTCAGGATCTCTAAGCCCAATAAAAAAAAAGTAAGAATTCACATTGGTAATTAGCCATGCATGGGTATTATAGGCTATATTTTATTTCGATTAACGGTAATTTGCAGATTTGAGCGGCCTCGGCGGTAAATTTTTGCTATCGCAATATTCACGGGCGCCTAACTCTATGTGGGAGGGCTGTAGAGTATTAGAATTTTTTTGATAGATTAAGGGTTTAGAGTACAAAAATATGGGTGAACAATTTTTGGAGCAGGGTGTTTTGGGGGTTGGGGGTCGTACCACCCCTCATAGGAGGTTGCTAAAACTACGTCATGTTTGGTTCCAAATTAAAGAGGGAGGAGAGAGTAATCGAGTGGTGTAGTTTGTCTTTGATCATTTTAACGTGATAGCTGAAATTTGACCGCCTAAAAACTATTTTTTTACACTACGGTCATATACACCCCAGTTTCCATATTTTACATATATTTCTTCCGTTCTTTGTTTCACATCCATTAGTACTCCGTTGTGAACAGTTTTGTCATGGGAAGTAAATTTCCAGGACTTAAAAGTTCTTCGCAATACTGAGATGAAAATATGCTACACTTCTTTTACAGTTATTTCCAAAACGGTTTATCGGATTCAAAAATTATTTACATATTTAATTAGGGGACAAAATGTAGATGCGATTTCATCCTACACACAAGCTTTACCGTGTATATTTAAAAATTTTACAGCATCTCTTCTGTACTGGACGACGACCAAATTGATCAATTTCGCGTGATTTGTAATTTTTAGCGGGTACTTTGAGAGACAAAATCCTTGTTCCTCTGTTAGTATTGCATGGATTTCCATAATTTGTTTTTACAATATAGCCAGGATACGCAGTGAATACATAACTCAATTTGAAATTCCTAGCTACCTAGATACCTTCACAAAACACAACAAAAGTAGACAATACAATTTTTTCACTTACTTTTCCACTTGCAAAACACCGGAGAATTAACAAGTGGAATGGAGAATCTGTCGATGATGGTGAGACAGTACTTGAAACCTTGAGATGGCGGTAGAGGACCGATAATGTCGATGTAGATATCCTGAAAGCGACCAGAAGGGATAGGAAAAGTTCCTATTAGTAGTGTAGCTATGGGAGTTCTGGCCCACTTTTTCCATACAAAAAGTGCAAGGTAGATTCCAACTATTTTGGTGGCTCTGGACTCGGGTTCTGGGCCACTGAGGGGGATTCCGTCTAGTGGCATACGTCACAGGGCATGCCAGGAGAATTCCTTTCCTACCGTCTGGCTGACCAGCAGATGACATTAACTTTTAAGTAATAATTCAATATTTTTTTGCCCATGGTGTGCTGTGCCTAAATGTAGGCTTTTTATTATGATTTTGCTGTTTTCAAGTGTTGCGCCTAAATGTGGACTTTTGGTTTTGAACTGATATTAGCAATAAATAAAGTTAACACTACGCTATTCTTTTTCATACCAATAGATTCTAGGAGGTGCCAGTGGATAGGGTGTTGGTACTGTTGGGGGACAAGATTTTCATCAGAAATCCTCTATGGGCTATGGTTCACGAGATATTAGCGATTTTACCTTTTTAGATATAGTTAATATTAGTAATAATTCAAGTTAACACTATGCTATTCTTTTTCATACCAATAGATTCTAGGAGGTGCCAGTGGATAGGGTATTGGTACTGTTGGGGGACAAGATTTTCATCAGAAATCCTCTATGTGCTATGGTTCTCGAGATATTAGCGATTTTACCTTTTTATATATAGTTAATATTAGTAATAATTAAAGTTATCGCTATGCTATTCTTTTTCATACCAATAGATTCTAGGAGGTGCCAGTGGGTAGGGTATTGGTACTGTAGGGGGACAAGATTTTCATCAGAAATCCTCTACGGGCTATGGTTCTCGAGATATTAGCGATTTTACCTTTTTAGATATAGTTAATATTAGTAATAATTAAAGTTAACGCTACGCTATTCTTTTTCATACCAATAGATTCTAGGAGGTGCCAGTGGATAGGGTATTGGTACTGTTGGGGGACAAGATTTTCATCAGAAATCCTCTACGGGCTATGGTTCTCGAGATATTAGCAATTTTACCATTTTATATATAGTTAATATTAGTAATAATTAAAGTTAACGCTATGCTATTCGTTTTCATACCAATAGATTCTAGGAGGCGCCAGTGGATAGGGTATTGGTACTGTTGGGGGACAAGATTTTCATCAGAAATCCTCTACGGGCTATGGTTCTCGAGATATTAGCGATTTGATCTTTTTAGATATAGTTAATATTAGTAATAATTAAAGCTAACACTATGCTATACGTTTTCATACCAATAGATTCTAGGAGGTGCCAGTGGATAGGGTATTGGTACTGTTGGGGGACAAAATTTTCATCAGAAATCATCTACGGACTGTGGTTTTTCGAGATATTAGCGATCTTGCCTTTCAATATTACTAATAATTCAAGTTACCCTGGGGAGTTGTAGATATCAGCATAATGTCGCCTTGGATTTGCTGTTTTCTTACTTGAATATTTCTTAGTGAGGAATTTGTAGATATCAAAAGTTCCGGATGACTTTCTATAGGCGTTCTGGGCAGTGTGGTTCTGGGCATCAAATATTAAATGTTTACTAAACATTAGGCATGCGTCCCCTATTTATGATGTAATTTGATATCATCGCTGTAAACAAATTCACATTTAAGCTGAATGGTTCATACACACCTGTGTAAACATCCTGTTTAAAAAATTCGCATTTTAGCTGAATGAGTCATGCACACCTGTGTAAACAAATTTAAGCAATATCAGCACATTTATTCTTTTCACGTAATTTGATACCACTTCACTTCCTGTAAACAATCTCATTCGTATTTGCAAATTCAACCAACAGAATAAAGTAATCAAATTAATTTGGATGATTCATGTTTTTTTTTGTGTTTTATTGTTTATTCGATATCATCTCAGCCTGTAAGCAAATTCGTTGGAATTCATCCTGTACAATGATTATTGCAGCAACAGGATCATTCATGTTCACAAACTGTTGCTATAAAAGCCCAAGCAAACTCTTGGGGAGCATCAGTCAGTTTTAGTGAGCCTCAGTGATAGTTTAAAAAGATATAAAAAAAATTAAAAATGTCTTCGATGTTAGTAAATAAAAGTTTTTCAATAATTGAAAATTTGCGAAAAGATGTGATGGAGTGTTTAAAAAATTCAGTGAATAAAGACTATATTGTTCAAAAGTGCAATAGAAACATGCATAAATTTCAAGTTGCATTTCGGAAGTGCAATAAGAGAGCTAGGAAACGACATTTCGAGAGCTGTCTCGAGCAAATTAAAGCATTAAGAGCACTATTGAGAACTCCCCGTCGAGGTGGAGGAATTACTCGCGTAAGAAGAAGTGATTTTGTAAAGTGGGAGGAAATAAAGACAGCGTTCGCAGACAGAATTCGACAAGGTGTTATTGCAAATTTAAAGCATATCGATCCGAAGTTATTTATGCAAGACGCTGCCAAATTATTTATGCGTCGTGTTAAAAATACCTTAAAACATTATTTTAATATTAAAGTTTCTTCAACGTTTTGCAGTGAATTTGTTAAGGAAACTGGTGACAATGAAATTATAAAAGACATTAAATATTTCCAAGCGAGAACTGCTGCAATTAGTGCAGATGTTAATTTAGAGGACTGGTTTAAATCAAACATTTTGGATCCAATAAACACTCAGCTGGAAGAATTCCAGGAAAAAGACAGTGGCTGGGCACTGCACTCTATAATACATCTAGCAGTACACATCAACAAGTTTGAACAGCTTCGAGGATCTTCGTATATACCCTTACCGAAGGAGATTGTATCAAAGAAAGCTTGCATCAATGTACAAAATAATGATGAAGCATGCTTCGCGTGGGCCGTAATCTCAGCGCTATACCCTACAAATGCTCATTCTGAAAGGACCTCATCATATCCACATTATTCAACTGTGCTAAATTTAACTGGAATAACATTTCCCATGACGCTTAAGCAAGTTACGCAATTTGAAGGCCAGAACGAGATATCAGTAAACGTGTTCATTCTAGAGAAAGAGCGTTTCTTCACCACAGTTCCAGTTAGACTTACGAAACATAGGATGGAGTTACATGTAAATCTCTTAATGCTGCAAGATGACTATGACCAAGCTGATGATGATGAAGATCATATGGATGATGATGATGATGTTGATGATGATGCCAGCAGATATCATTTCTGCTGGATTAAAGATCTTTCCCGTCTCATATCGAAGCAAACTTCGAAGCGTAATGGTAGAAGGCATATTTGTGATAGATGTTTGCTCTACTTTTACTCTGCTGAAAAATTAGCATCACACACTCCTGAATGCGAGAAACAAAACGACTGTAGGATTATGTTTCCATCAGAAGAAAAGAAATGGTTAGAATATCAGAATTATAACCATAAGAATCCCGTCCCGTTTTGTGTGTATGCCGATCTTGAATCAATATTGAAGCCGATTCAGGGAAACGATCAAAATACCCAGCGAATCCAGGAACATGAAATTCACAGCATAGCATTGTATTTCCACTGCAAACATGACGCTAAGCTCTCATATTACAGAGCATATCGAGGCAAGAATTGCCAACAATGGTTTGCATTAGAATTGCAAAAAATTTCATCCATAGCTGTACAGGAAAAGCTGAACATCAGACCAATGCAACCCCTGACTAAAGAGGAACGGCGTTCACATATGGAAAATACTTGCTGCCATATATGTGAAAAAACGTTTGCAGCCGATGAGGAACGCGTCCGGGATCATTGCCACTTAACAGGTAAATACTGAGAATATAATTTCATTCATTTTTTTAATAATTTCTTTTAACAGGAAAATACCGAGGACCAGCGCACAATGCATGCAATCTGATGTATCAAGATTGTCCCATAGTTCCAGTCATTTTTCACAATTTATCTGGATATGATGCCCACTTCATTATTAAGGATATAGCTACAGCCATTCCAGCCATTCCTGGTAAAGTGGATCTCCTACCAATAAATAAAGAAAGATACATTTCGTTCACCAAGCACGTTGAAGGCAGTCATATCAAATTCAGATTCATCGATTCTTTCCGTTTTATGGCAGAATCCTTAGATAAGCTATCATCATTGCTGCCAATGGATAAATTAAATATTACAAGAGCTGAGTGGCAGGAATTGGATGATGATGACTTTGAACTACTTACGCGCAAAGGAGTCTTCCCATACGACTTCGTTGACGATTGGACACAATTGGATTTCCAACACTTACCGTAGCAGGAGCAATTCTATAATAAAATGACTGACAGTGATATATCCGCTGAGGACTACAATCATGCTGAAAAGGTCTGGCAGACATTTGGAATACAGACACTTGGCGAATATTCCGATCTATACCTGAAAACTGATGTCCTCCTATTGGCTGATGTCTTCGAGAACTTTCGAGAAGTATGTATGAAGACGTACAATTTGGATCCAGCACATTATTACACCATGCCAGGTCTAACATGGGATGCTATGCTAAAATACACCAAAGTGAAACTAGAGCTGATAACCGACGTAGATATACTGCTATTCATAGAGAGAGGTATTCGAGGTGGTATAAGTCAATGCTCGAACAGATATAGCAAAGCAAATAATAAATATATGGATGATTTTAAGCCTGAGGAGAAAGAGAAATACCTGATGTATTATGATGTAAATAACCTTTATGGATGGGCCATGTCACAGCATTTACCAACCGGAGGATTCAAATGGGTTGATGCTCACAATATCGACGTTTTCGAAATTCCTGATGATTCACCAATTGGATACATATTCGAAGTAGACTTGGACTATCCTCAACATCTACATGATAAGCATAAGGATTTACCGTTTTGCTCTGAGCATGCAGCACCACCTGGAGCAAAATTAGAAAAGCTTTTGACAACATTACATCCTAAAACTAAATATGTTATACACTACCGAAATTTGAAGCAATGCTTATCACATGGTCTCATCCTAAAAAAAGTGCACCGGGTTCTTCAATTCAACCAATCAGCTTGGCTTAAACCATATATTGACTTAAATACCACCAAACGGAAGCAGGCTACCAGCGATCATGAGAAGGACAGCTATAAGAAGATGAATAATGCAGCTTTTGGTAAGACCATGGAAAATGTTCGCAAGTATAGCGATATAAAGCTTTGCGTAAAGTGGGAAGGTCGCTATGGTGCCAAAGCTCGGATTGCGGCACCCAACTTTCACAGTGCAACGATATTTGATGAGAATTTAGTTGCTGTGGAATTAAGGCGACTCAAAATCTTATTCAATAAGCCCCTCTATATTGGAATGGCAGTTTTGGAAATTTCAAAGATATGCCTCTATGATTTCCACTACAGTTTTATGCAGCGTGAATTTGGAGATAAATGTAAAGTCATGTATACAGATACAGATTCTCTAATATATGAACTTGAAGAGAAAAATGCATATGAGTTTATGGCCGAAAATATAAACAAATTTGATACAAGTGATTATCCAGTAGATAATCAATTCAATTTACCGCTCATGAATAAAAAGATTCCTGGTCTAATGAAGGATGAGCTGAATGGGAAAATCATGAGCGAATTTGCAGGCTTGCGCTCGAAAATGTACAGTCTACGTATAAACGATGGTAAAACTGTAAAGAAAGCAAAAGGAGTAAAGACTAATGTAGTCCAGAGGCATATCAATTTCGAAGACTACGTCGAATGTTTGAATAACAAGCGAGTATTAACTGCTAATCAGAGCTCCATACGATCGCATAACCATAATGTCTACACGATCAGCCAAAAGAAGATTGCATTGAATCCATATGATAACAAGCGGTATATTATGAGTGGGACAATGGATACTCTACCATGGGGACATTACTCTATTCAATCAGAACAGCAAGGAGCAGACGCAGAAAACATTTAATCTAAGGCTAGTCTAAGATATGTATTGTAAATAAAAATACCATTTAATGAAATAGTCTAAGATGACATACATTATTGTAAAATAAAGGAAAATATTATAATTATAGGGTAACCGATTTAAGGCAGCCTAATATAGAATGATACCTTAAGAATTAAATGTTAATCTAGAATGATACCTTAAGAATTAAATGTTAATATTTTTCAATTTATAATAAATCAATAATAATATTTTATATATGGTATTCTTTTTTATTCAACTTCCCTACTAAGTCCAGAGCTTCTGAAGGTATTCTTTATCAATATTTGCACACTACAGCAAGCTCCTAATCGGGCGGTTGAGCGTTTTACCCAGAATGCTAGGATGGCTTGAGAAAAAACATTTACACATGGGCTAGAACTTGACCCCTGACATCACCTTTGAAACCGGAAGGGCATCAGGTCCTTGACCTTCATCCGAAAGTGTGTCTTGGAGGCTACAACCTTGATTCCCTATAGCAAAGCTGTTAAGCTGTTATCAGACCTGTCTAAAAAGCTGTTAAGCTGTCATCAGACCTGTTTAAAAAGCTGTTAAGCTGTTATCAGACCTGTTTAAAAGCTGTTAAGCTGTTACCTGTCCTGTTTAAAAAGCTGTTTAGCTGTTATCTGTCCTGTTTAAAAAGCTGTTAAGCTGTTCTCAGACCTGTTTAAAAAGCTGTTAAGCTGTTCTCAGACCTGTTTAAAAAGCTGTTAAGCTGTTATCAGACCTGTTTAAAAGCTGTTAAGCTGTTATCTATCCTGTTTAAAAAGCTGTTAAGCTGTTATCAGACCTGTTTAAAAGCTGTTAAGCTGTTTTTTGTCCTGTTTAAAAAGCTGTTAAGCTGTTATCTGTCCTGTTTAAAAAGCTGTTAAGCTGTTCTCAGACCTGTTTAAAAAGCTGTTAAGCTGTTATCAGACCTGTTTAAAAGCTGTTAAGCTGTTATCTGTCCTGTTTAAAAAGCTGTTAAGCTGTTATCCGACCTGTTTAAAAAGCTGTTAAGCTGTTATCAGACCTGTTTAAAAGCTGTTAAGCTGTTTTTTGTCCTGTTTAAAAAGCTGTTAAGCTGTTATCTATCCTGTTTAAAAAGCTGTTAAGCTGTTCTCAGACCTGTTTAAAAAGCTGTTAAGCTGTTATCAGACCTGTTTTAAAAGCTGTTAAGCTGTTATCAGACCTGTTTGAAAAGCTGTTAAGCTGTTATCAGACCTGTTTGAAAAGCTGTTAAGCTGTTATCAGACCTGTTTAAAAAGCTGTTAAGCTGTTATCAGACCTGTTTGAAAAGCTGTTAAGCTGTTATCAGACCTGTTTGAAAAGCTGTTAAGCTGTTATCAGACCTGTTTGAAAAGCTGTTAAGCTGTTATCAGACCTGTTTGAAAAGCTGTTAAGCTGGTTTGAAAAGCTATTAAGCTGTTATAAGAGCTATTCGAAAAGCTGTTAAGCTGTTATCTGGCCTGTTCGAATAGCTGTTAAACAGTTATCAGAACTATTTTGAAAAGCAATATCGAATCCCCTGTGGAATGCTTGATTATAGGGAATCAAGGTTGTAGCTTCCAAGACACACTTTCGGATGAAGGTCAAGGACCTGATGCCCTTCCGGTTTCAAATGTGATGTCAGTGGTCAACTTCTAGCCTACGTGTAAATGTTTTTTCTCAAGCCATCCTAGCATTCTGGGTAAAACGCTCAACCGCCCGATTAGGAGCTTGCTGTAGTGTGCAAATATTGATAAAGAATACCTTCAGAAGCTCTGGACTTAGTAGGGAAGTTGAATAAAAAAGAATACCATATATAAAATATTATTATTGATTTATTATAAATTGAAAAATATTAACATTTAATTCTTAAGGTATCATTCTAGATTAACATTTAATTCTTAAGGTATCATTCTATATTAGGCTGCCTTAAATCGGTTACCCTATAATTATAATATTTTCCTTTATTTTACAATAATGTATGTCATCTTAGACTATTTCATTAAATGGTATTTTTATTTACAATACATATCTTAGACTAGCCTTAGATTAAATGTTTTCTGCGTCTGCTCCTTGCTGTTCTGATTGAATAGAGTAATGTCCCCATGGTAGAGTATCCATTGTCCCACTCATAATATACCGCTTGTTATCATATGGATTCAATGCAATCTTCTTTTGGCTGATCGTGTAGACATTATGGTTATGCGATCGTATGGAGCTCTGATTAGCAGTTAATACTCGCTTGTTATTCAAACATTCGACGTAGTCTTCGAAATTGATATGCCTCTGGACTACATTAGTCTTTACTCCTTTTGCTTTCTTTACAGTTTTACCATCGTTTATACGTAGACTGTACATTTTCGAGCGCAAGCCTGCAAATTCGCTCATGATTTTCCCATTCAGCTCATCCTTCATTAGACCAGGAATCTTTTTATTCATGAGCGGTAAATTGAATTGATTATCTACTGGATAATCACTTGTATCAAATTTGTTTATATTTTCGGCCATAAACTCATATGCATTTTTCTCTTCAAGTTCATATATTAGAGAATCTGTATCTGTATACATGACTTTACATTTATCTCCAAATTCACGCTGCATAAAACTGTAGTGGAAATCATAGAGGCATATCTTTGAAATTTCCAAAACTGCCATTCCAATATAGAGGGGCTTATTGAATAAGATTTTGAGTCGCCTTAATTCCACAGCAACTAAATTCTCATCAAATATCGTTGCACTGTGAAAGTTGGGTGCCGCAATCCGAGCTTTGGCACCATAGCGACCTTCCCACTTTACGCAAAGCTTTATATCGCTATACTTGCGAACATTTTCCATGGTCTTACCAAAAGCTGCATTATTCATCTTCTTATAGCTGTCCTTCTCATGATCGCTGGTAGCCTGCTTCCGTTTGGTGGTATTTAAGTCAATATATGGTTTAAGCCAAGCTGATTGGTTGAATTGAAGAACCCGGTGCACTTTTTTTAGGATGAGACCATGTGATAAGCATTGCTTCAAATTTCGGTAGTGTATAACATATTTAGTTTTAGGATGTAATGTTGTCAAAAGCTTTTCTAATTTTGCTCCAGGTGGTGCTGCATGCTCAGAGCAAAACGGTAAATCCTTATGCTTATCATGTAGATGTTGAGGATAGTCCAAGTCTACTTCGAATATGTATCCAATTGGTGAATCATCAGGAATTTCGAAAACGTCGATATTGTGAGCATCAACCCATTTGAATCCTCCGGTTGGTAAATGCTGTGACATGGCCCATCCATAAAGGTTATTTACATCATAATACATCAGGTATTTCTCTTTCTCCTCAGGCTTAAAATCATCCATATATTTATTATTTGCTTTGCTATATCTGTTCGAGCATTGACTTATACCACCTCGAATACCTCTCTCTATGAATAGCAGTATATCTACGTCGGTTATCAGCTCTAGTTTCACTTTGGTGTATTTTAGCATAGCATCCCATGTTAGACCTGGCATGGTGTAATAATGTGCTGGATCCAAATTGTACGTCTTCATACATACTTCTCGAAAGTTCTCGAAGATATCAGCCAATAGGAGGACATCAGTTTTCAGGTATAGATCGGAATATTCGCCAAGTGTCTGTATTCCAAATGTCTGCCAGACCTTTTCAGCATGATTGTAGTCCTCAGCGGATATATCACTGTCAGTCATTTTATTATAGAATTGCTCCTGCTACGGTAAGTGTTGGAAATCCAATTGTGTCCAATCGTCAACGAAGTCGTATGGGAAGACTCCTTTGCACGTAAGTAGTTCAAAGTCATCATCATCCAATTCCTGCCACTCAGCTCTTGTAATATTTAATTTATCCATTGGCAGCAATGATGATAGCTTATCTAAGGATTCTGCCATAAAACGGAAAGAATCGATGAATCTGAATTTGATATGACTGCCTTCAACGTGCTTGGTGAACGAAATGTATCTTTCTTTATTTATTGGTAGGAGATCCACTTTACCAGGAATGGCTGGAATGGCTGTAGCTATATCCTTAATAATGAAGTGGGCATCATATCCAGATAAATTGTGAAAAATGACTGGAACTATGGGACAATCTTGATACATCAGATTGCATGCATGCATTGTGCGCTGGTCCTCGGTATTTTCCTGTTAAAAGAAATTATTAAAAAAATGAATGAAATTATATTCTCAGTATTTACCTGTTAAGTGGCAATGATCCCGGACGCGTTCCTCATCGGCTGCAAACGTTTTTTCACATATATGGCAGCAAGTATTTTCCATATGTGAACGCCGTTCCTCTTTAGTCAGGGGTTGCATTGGTCTGATGTTCAGCTTTTCCTGTACAGCTATGGATGAAATTTTTTGCAATTCTAATGCAAACCATTGTTGGCAATTCTTGCCTCGATATGCTCTGTAATATGAGAGCTTAGCGTCATGTTTGCAGTGGAAATACAATGCTATGCTGTGAATTTCATGTTCCTGGATTCGCTGGGTATTTTGATCGTTTCCCTGAATCGGCTTCAATATTGATTCAAGATCGGCATACACACAAAACGGGACGGGATTCTTATGGTTATAATTCTGATATTCTAACCATTTCTTTTCTTCTGATGGAAACATAATCCTACAGTCGTTTTGTTTCTCGCATTCAGGAGTGTGCGATGCTAATTTTTCAGCAGAGTAAAAGTAGAGCAAACATCTATCACAAATATGCCTTCTACCATTACGCTTCGAAGTTTGCTTCGATATGAGACGGGAAAGATCTTTAATCCAGCAGAAATGATATCTGCTGGCATCATCATCAACATCATCATCCATATGATCTTCATCATCATCAGCTTGGTCATAGTCATCTTGCAGCATTAAGAGATTTACATGTAACTCCATCCTATGTTTCGTAAGTCTAACTGGAACTGTGGTGAAGAAACGCTCTTTCTCTAGAATGAACACGTTTACTGATATCTCGTTCTGGCCTTCAAATTGCGTAACTTGCTTAAGCGTCATGGGAAATGTTATTCCAGTTAAATTTAGCACAGTTGAATAATGTGGATATGATGAGGTCCTTTCAGAATGAGCATTTGTAGGGTATAGCGCTGAGATTACGGCCCACGCGAAGCATGCTTCATCATTATTTTGTACATTGATGCAAGCTTTCTTTGATACAATCTCCTTCGGTAAGGGTATATACGAAGATCCTCGAAGCTGTTCAAACTTGTTGATGTGTACTGCTAGATGTATTATAGAGTGCAGTGCCCAGCCACTGTCTTTTTCCTGGAATTCTTCCAGCTGAGTGTTTATTGGATCCAAAATGTTTGATTTAAACCAGTCCTCTAAATTAACATCTGCACTAATTGCAGCAGTTCTCGCTTGGAAATATTTAATGTCTTTTATAATTTCATTGTCACCAGTTTCCTTAACAAATTCACTGCAAAACGTTGAAGAAACTTTAATATTAAAATAATGTTTTAAGGTATTTTTAACACGACGCATAAATAATTTGGCAGCGTCTTGCATAAATAACTTCGGATCGATATGCTTTAAATTTGCAATAACACCTTGTCGAATTCTGTCTGCGAACGCTGTCTTTATTTCCTCCCACTTTACAAAATCACTTCTTCTTACGCGAGTAATTCCTCCACCTCGACGGGGAGTTCTCAATAGTGCTCTTAATGCTTTAATTTGCTCGAGACAGCTCTCGAAATGTCGTTTCCTAGCTCTCTTATTGCACTTCCGAAATGCAACTTGAAATTTATGCATGTTTCTATTGCACTTTTGAACAATATAGTCTTTATTCACTGAATTTTTTAAACACTCCATTACATCTTTTCGCAAATTTTTAATTATTGAAAAACTTTTATTTACTAACATCGAAGACATTTTTAATTTTTTTTATATCTTTTTAAACTATCACTGAGGCTCACTAAAACTGACTGATGCTCCCCAAGAGTTTGCTTGGGCTTTTATAGCAACAGTTTGTGAACATGAATGATCCTGTTGCTGCAATAATCATTGTACAGGATGAATTCCAACGAATTTGCTTACAGGCTGAGATGATATCGAATAAACAATAAAACACAAAAAAAAACATGAATCATCCAAATTAATTTGATTACTTTATTCTGTTGGTTGAATTTGCAAATACGAATGAGATTGTTTACAGGAAGTGAAGTGGTATCAAATTACGTGAAAAGAATAAATGTGCTGATATTGCTTAAATTTGTTTACACAGGTGTGCATGACTCATTCAGCTAAAATGCGAATTTTTTAAACAGGATGTTTACACAGGTGTGTATGAACCATTCAGCTTAAATGTGAATTTGTTTACAGCGATGATATCAAATTACATCATAAATAGGGGACGCATGCCTAATGTTTAGTAAACATTTAATATTTGATGCCCAGAACCACACTGCCCAGAACGCCTATAGAAAGTCATCCGGAACTTTTGATATCTACAAATTCCTCACTAAGAAATATTCAAGTAAGAAAACAGCAAATCCAAGGCGACATTATGCTGATATCTACAACTCCCCAGGGTAACTTGAATTATTAGTAATATTGAAAGGCAAGATCGCTAATATCTCGAAAAACCACAGTCCGTAGATGATTTCTGATGAAAATTTTGTCCCCCAACAGTACCAATACCCTATCCACTGGCACCTCCTAGAATCTATTGGTATGAAAACGTATAGCATAGTGTTAGCTTTAATTATTACTAATATTAACTATATCTAAAAAGATCAAATCGCTAATATCTCGAGAACCATAGCCCGTAGAGGATTTCTGATGAAAATCTTGTCCCCCAACAGTACCAATACCCTATCCACTGGCGCCTCCTAGAATCTATTGGTATGAAAACGAATAGCATAGCGTTAACTTTAATTATTACTAATATTAACTATATATAAAATGGTAAAATTGCTAATATCTCGAGAACCATAGCCCGTAGAGGATTTCTGATGAAAATCTTGTCCCCCAACAGTACCAATACCCTATCCACTGGCACCTCCTAGAATCTATTGGTATGAAAAAGAATAGCGTAGCGTTAACTTTAATTATTACTAATATTAACTATATCTAAAAAGGTAAAATCGCTAATATCTCGAGAACCATAGCCCGTAGAGGATTTCTGATGAAAATCTTGTCCCCCTACAGTACCAATACCCTATCCACTGGCACCTCCTAGAATCTATTGGTATGAAAAAGAATAGCATAGCGATAACTTTAATTATTACTAATATTAACTATATATAAAAAGGTAAAATCGCTAATATCTCGAGAACCATAGCACATAGAGGATTTCTGATGAAAATCTTGTCCCCCAACAGTACCAATACCCTATCCACGGGCACCTCCTAGAATCTATTGGTATGAAAAAGAATAGCATAGTGTTAACTTGAATTATTGCTAATATTAACTATATCTAAAAAGGTAAAATCGCTAATATCTCGTGAACCATAGCCCATAGAGGATTTCTGATGAAAATCTTGTCCCCCAACAGTACCAACACCCTATCCACTGGCACCTCCTAGAATCTATTGGTATGAAAAAGAATAGCGTAGTGTTAACTTTATTTATTGCTAATATCAGTTCAAAACCAAAAGTCCACATTTAGGCGCAACACTTGAAAACAGCAAAATCATAATAAAAAGCCTACATTTAGGCACAGCACACCATGGGCAAAAAAATATTGAATTATTACTTAAAAGTTAATGTCATCTGCTGGTCAGCCAGACGGTAGGAAAGGAATTCTCCTGGCATGCCCTGTGACGTATGCCACTAGACGGAATCCCCCTCAGTGGCCCAGAACCCGAGTCCAGAGCCACCAAAATAGTTGGAATCTACCTTGCACTTTTTGTATGGAAAAAGTGGGCCAGAACTCCCATAGCTACACTACTCCTATTGGCTTTTTGACATGTCGAGTAATTTTACATTGCTGGCAATCTAGGCAGGAACGTGCCCAAGAATTGACATCCCTGTTCATAGACGGCCAAAAGTATTTTGACGTAATTAACTTGTTAGTAGAGCGGATGCCTGGATGGGCTAGATTATGAACCGCATTAAAAACTTGTTTTCTGAATTGCCCCGTAATGAAAGGTCTGTTTCCATTTGACGAAACTTCGCAGAATAGTTGTTTATTTGTGCCGAAAATGGGAAATTCCTTGAATTGATACTGCGAATTTTGAATAATGCTTTGGAATTCCGTGTCTGTAGCTTGAGAATCTGCAATGGCGGCAAAATCTATTAAGCTAGGAAGGTGAATTTCCTCTAGTCTAGGTAGCGCATCGGCCACTACGTTGTCTTGACCAGACACATGTCTAATATCAGTGGTAAATTGACTTAAAAAATCTAGATACCGTAATTGCCTGGGACAAGCTTTTTCAGCTTTTTGTTTAAATGCGAAAGTTAGTGGTTTGTGGTCAGTATACAAAGTGAAAGGACGACCTTCTAGAAGGAATCGGAAGTACCTGACGCCTTTATAAGCTGCCAGAAGTTCTCGGTCGTATGTGCTATACTTACATTGTGCGTTGTTCAGTCTTACTGAAAAGAAACCTAAGGGCTGCCACAAACTGTTAACCTTTTGTTGTACCGCTGCCCCAATGGCTGTATCGGAAGCATCTGTCCATAAAGCAAGCTCGGCTGTGTGGCTGGGAAAAGCGAGGAGAGTGGTTTCGGACAGGTGCTTCTTGACTAACTCGAACGCCTTGATAGCTTCTTCTGTCCAAGCGATTTTCCGTTTGCCGTCTTTTTTTGGACCTTTGAGGAAATTGTTTAGGAGCGATTGCAGTTCAGCTGCGTGCGGCAAAAAACGGCGATAGAAATTAATCATCCCCAGAAAACGTCGGAGATCTTTTACAGAAATTGGTAGTTTACATCGGCTTATAGCTTCGACGCGGTCGATTGGTGGCTTGATACCCTCGGAAGTAATTAGATGTCCTAAAAATGTTACTTCTTGAACCAAGAATTTGCATTTGGAGACGTTAATAATTAAGCCGAATTCCTTGAGCTGTGAAAATACTTGCTCTAAGTGCTTTAGATGCTCCACTTCAGATTTGGAAGCTATTAAAATATCGTCCAGATAGACGAAACAAAATTGAAATTTTTGAAGGATTGTATTGATGAATCTCTGAAACGATTGAGCAGCATTGCAGAGTCCGAACGTCATGCGAGTAAACTCGAAGAGTCCGAATGGTGTGCAAATCGCTGTCTTAGGAATATCTTCGGGTTGGATTGGGATTTGATGATAGGCTTTGGTAAGATCCAAAGTTGAAAAGAATCTGCACCCTTGTAAGTTCTGAGCGAAGTCGTGGATCAGAGGAATAGGGTATCTGTCTGGGATCGTAATAGCATTTAGGTGCCGATAATCACCACAGGGCCTCCATTCACCGTTTTTCTTCTTAACAAGGTGTAATGGCGATGACCAACAACTATCTGAGGGTCGACAAATGCCTTGAGATAAAAGGAACTCAAATTCCTTCTTTGCTGATGCTAGCTTATCAAGTGGTAGTCTTCGCACCTTGGCGACCACTGGGGGACCCTTCGTGATAATGTGGTGTTTGACCGCATGTTTGACTGGACTTGCAAAACCCGTTTCCACAGTCAATTCCCTGAATTTGCGAAGGAGATTTTGAATTTCTGTACTAAATGTTGGATTGATGAGGACAGATAAAGCTGACGATTGCCCGAAAATTCGTCTTCCTGGTGATTTAACGGCGGTTAGAGGATCTATTAACACCTTTCGCTTAAGATCTACTAGTAGTCCGTAGTGTTCCAGAAAGTCGGCACCTAAAATGGGTTTAGCAATATCAGCCACTACGAATTTCCAAGTGAAAACACGTCGCAGGCCAAGGTCAAGAGATAATAATTTTTGACCGAAGGTGTGGATTTCTGAGGCATTGGCTGCTACCAAGCGTAAATCTGTTTTATTTCGGCGATCATTAGGGGAGGGAGGGATAACCGAAACGTCTGCTCCTGTATCTACTAAAAATTGTTTATTGGTTGATTTGTCTGAAATATAAAGACGACCATTGGCAATGCCGTTTCCGCTGGTCGTCAACAGCGGAGGGCCGATTAGTTTAAAGCATTTTGATACTTGTTTTGTCGAGAATTATTATTAACATTTTGATCCTGAGATGTACAAGGTGGGATACACTTCTTTGCATTTGCGCCAAACTTAAAGTGGTACCAGCACAACTCCTTCCTGCTACTAGATGAAGAATTACGAGATGGGGGATTACGAGATGAGAGTCTATGTGCGCTCCTGGTCCTGTGTCTGGGGGATCTGTCTTCAGGATTTTCCCGATGAAGATTCAACGTGTGCTTCAGAAGCTTCTCCAGATTGTCAATCCTACTTGTGAGCTGGCTGTACATTTGTGTCTGTAAGCTGGAAGAAACCTCTGGCTGGACCGAGTAAACTTCCTGACGATTACTCACCTCGCTTTCCAAAGTTCCTGGATTACAAGCCAGAATGGCCTGCATATTAGTTGGCAAGCGTTGTAGCCAAAGTGATTTTAACATTTCCTCGTTAAACCTGTTTCTGGCCAGGCTCCGCATCTCACGAAGGAGTTGAGATGGTTGTGAATCACCTAGGGACATCTCAGTCAACAATTGCCTCAGCTTCTGATTCTCACTGCCGGATAACCTAGAAGTCAATGCTTCTTTCAGTGTCGTGTAAGCGTTGGTATTTGGCGGATCAAAAACTATGTCGCTGACTATGCGGATGACACTCTCGTCCAGTGCACCCACAGCATGATAAAACATTGTTTTGTCTTGATTGATATTAGCCAACCTGAACTGTGCCTTGAGCTGGAGGAACCACATGTCTGGGGAATTCCTCCAAAAAGGCACTGACTTTACAGAAACTGCACTTAAGGTGGCAGACGGATGAGTATTGGGCGACATGACTTGCTCTGTAATACCAGATGAACACTGAATAGCACTTGACACTTGTGACGTATCTGAAGTAACACTCACGTTCGACTCGTTGCGGGCCATATCAACGCAGGCCGGACACAATACCCGAATAAATTGACTAGAACGATAAAGCAATAGGAAAATTTTACAAGGCTTACACAAATCAACCTTGCTTATCTCAGTAGAATTACACAACCCAAAAATATTATATATAGGTATAAGAGGATAACATATATATATGGTATGAGGATAAAACAACAATTTATAACTACAACAATGAAAAGTTTGAATATAAGTGAGTAAGAGTATAAATATATAGATAAATATATATAAAAAAAACTTAGCTTTAGCAATACTTCCGTTTGAGATGAAACAACTTATCTTGAACGCCTTCAATGCTTGACGTAAGTTCAATGGTTGTGGTTCTTGTTGTGCTTTGATGCTTGGTTCTTGTTGCGAATTGTTCCTCAATTGGAACAGTTTAGAGTTCCTTACCGCTGCTGGGGGGTAACTAAAAACTGTCACAATCAAAATCTTCGGATGGTTGATGAAATGTAGAGATCTTCTGGAAGTTGGTTGCTCTGACGGGCAACCGATGGAAGCTCTGGATGAAATGTAGAGGTTTTCTGGATGTTGGTTGCGCTGACGGGCAACCGATGGAAGCTCTGGATATACTGTAGCGGTTATCTGGATGTTGTTTTCCCTTTTTTTTTTATATTTTCCAGGTGGCGTTGAAGCGGATGCTCCAATGGGCTCTCAGATTCTTCAGGAATTAATCCTATGGCCACCGCTTTAAACTTCTACCTTTGTAAAATTTTAAATAATAGGATATATTTAATTTAAAAGCGATGTTGCTTGACTTTTTTTTTTTTTTTTTTTTTTTTTGAATGCTTGTCTCTTCGTCGGGGTCACCAATTTGGTAATCAGATTGTGCCGTGAACCAACTATCCGGGTATCACGTGGGGTAATCCGATCACTCTTTTGTGTACACCAATTGTACTGTTGATATTCTCGTCGAATTGATTTGACTGACTTTGAACAAGATGGTCGTTATGCGATCTGAGAAGACTGCCTTATACCATTAAACAAATATGTCTTCAAAAGTATTTTATTAATAAAACCGCATAGGGTTGACAAATCCAGTTTTTTAAATTATCAATATACGACTTTCGTAGTCTTCAGATATAAATTATTTCTACTTATCGTGGCGAGGACAATCACAGACTGCCTTTTTTAAAAAACATAATCATAATCTTGATTCTTTTTAAAATTCCTGGCCTACTCTGATACTTTGTGAAATCTTCCCGTGCTTTATAATTAATTTCGAAAACGAAACCTACAAATGTCCGAAACGAAAATCACAAATGTTAATCACAGTCACGGCCTACATTTAATTGAACTAATATTACTGATGTCGCCACAAACCCATAAAAATTCGGTCAAGATCCGATATAGACCTTGGGAACTCCTGAACTGAGAAAAGTCAATTATACAGGGTGCTTCCTGGTGAAAGGTCCAAACGGAAGAAGGTGATAGAACTCACCTAGCGAAACAATAAATTATATGGATGGGGGGACGCGTAGCCGCCGGAATATAATACAAGATATGAAGTCGCCGAAGGCACCGACACATTAAAAGGCCTTAACGTGCCGAGTACAGCATGCAGTAAGGGCTCACCCTCACTGCATTTTGTATACTCGTCATGGAGGAAAAACTAAAATTTCATCTTAAACAGGCCCTGAAGCCCAAAACTGTCGCTCTCACAGCCAAATGAAGTTAAAACAAATTGCAAATAAATCTGTTTCCTTTCTAATAGTACTCCTGCAGTAAGACAAGGCAAGAAGACTGTGGATGTCGCCTGCTGATCGGCCCGCTGCTCTCTTTTTTCGACTTTGTTCATGGCTTATATATTCCGGGGTTTACAGAGGAGGCAAAACCCTCGAGAATACTTCACAAGCCATGACACAGACTTGCTCTCTACCACGGGCGAGGCCCAACAGAGTCCTTACATTCTAAAATACTTGCAGTGTTCTTATGTAAAACTTACAAAAGTTTAATTTGAATAGCTCCTCCGCCCTAAACTACTATTCATACAGAAAAATTGTGTTGTGATAATCTTGAGCTTGTTTTCCTATCTTCCGAACCGAAATAAAATTTTCATACCTTTCCTAACAAAATTATTTAAAAAAATTTATCTTAACCAAACGACTACGATTCCTAAAAGAACTCTCAGCTGAGTAATCATTGTAATGCCGCTGTGCCGTCATGGCATGTCGTGGGCTGATGCGTAAGCTGATGATATCGAATGTTGGTGCCTACAGATTCGGACCCCAGCTTCACATACACACCTGCAATTATTACTGAGCTGAGGCTTATTGAGCGTAAAATGGTAAGGTTACTTTGCAATAAAGACTATTTTATTATCCTGTTATGTAAGGTACATAGTAAGTGTAGTCTTTGGGAAAGTAATGAACCTAGTTGTAAATTACTAGAAGACTATTTTCCTGTATGGATAGTAGTTTAGACTCTATAAAATATATAAAGCCGATGTTTTGCTCTTTTCCATAAATATCAATATAGAATATTTTAGAAAACGGAATCCGAAGGTACACATATAGATTTCTGTTTCATGGTTTGGAATTATTTTCGAGGGTTTTGGCGGAGGGCATTTAATATATATATATATTTTTTGTAACTTATTATATTATTATATTATACATAAGCTGTGTGGACTCTCCTCTTGAATTTGACCTATTAACGTCACCAATATTTTGTTCTTTTAGGAACAGAAAACAAGTAACTTTAAACAAATATCGTCAAATTTCAATTTATTTTATACGGTCATAATTTCGAAGAAGAAAGAAGTATGGGGCAGGATGAGCAGTCGTTGAAGACCCATTAGGGTCTACATTCAATGAGTTCTTAATGGTAGTCGTATACCCTGTACTTTTAAAGCTGCGGGACAGTTTGTGAAAAACATAACCAATTTTCTTAATCATCGTGTCATTCGGAAACGATTGAGTTTTCCCTGTCGGCCATACAATTGTTTGTGTAGGGGAGTGCTATCCCCTCCTTCTTTTTAAAGCTCTCCCTGGGAGATACCGTGTATATATACATACCTCTACATTGTACGTTGAACCGCTGTTGTGGGTACCTATAGGTAATGCTTTTTTGCAAATAGCAGCAAGAATGTCCGTGAATACATTAATGGCTATTTGCAAATCTTGTTCATTAGATAAGTTTCGCCGATTTGATTCACTTTAAACGATTTATTTTAGCTGTAGCAGATTCAATTGGCAAACTTTCTTGTATCAAAATTTGATGATGAGCACGCCGCTCCTGTGTCTCGTTTGAGCTTTTGACGTTCGCGTATCACGTTGAGAATGATTCTCGGAGCTTTCATGGTGCAGGATTCTATTTGTATAAGCTCTCATTTGTGAAAACCTATGCTCCCTTCGCTCATTATCCTCTACCAAAGTCTCTCTCTCTCTTTTTCTCTCCTGTCTCTAACTTTCTTTTCCGATTTATCTTAAACGATCTTCCCTTTCTTCGCTTTTTCAACTAACCGTGAATATCTCATAAAACCCGCGCGTTTACTAGGCCTACCCATATTTCACAATACTATGTAGGAGGGTTAATGTTCCAATATATCTTATTTGCCTCACTAAAAAGTATGAAATAAGTTCTACCGTTATAGAGTCCCACGAAAGCAGCCTGTAGTATCATAGACTTCTTCAAACCGACCGTCCAGATTAGCATCTCTAACAGAGTGTGTCTACGTTCGTATCCAGATATTCAAGACGTAAACGTCTCCTCAATCTGTGAACGAAGTGGCGCTTAAGTACTTGTGCGTGGTGTTGTTGGTCAGTCTTCTGATTCCCAACTTCGACACTCATGTAGTACAAGTTAATTGTAGATTTGGCCAGTGTCAATACAAAGCTAATCAAACAATTCACCCGAATACAAGCCTTTGATGCCCATAGAAATGATGTCCTTGTAATGCCAAAATTCGGGTGGATCAACTGCCACATATCGCGCATGAGTTCCACTAAATAAATATAATTTTTTTTTTTATGTACATATATAGGATCTTTATTAAACGTTATAAATTGACCCTTAAAATTAAAACGCAAATAAAACGTGGCTCTGAAAAAAGGAGAAAAAGCTCTAACTGACTAATATTATAATAACAATATATAAGTCAATACGGACGACAAGATAAACTAAAATTTGAATGCACAAAAAAATACAAACTAACACAAGGTTCTTAAAAGAGACAACATATACGGTTACAACAATTTTGAAAAATGCCTAAAAGTTGAAAAACAAACAAAAAATTTATTACTTGTCCTTATTTTGAAAATAGGGTAAGTGGCAGTTCCAAGAAGATCCAAATTTCCCAAAAATTATCTAATAAAAATAATTTCCTAAACAATCGGAATTTCAATATATAAATTTTATAATTTTGTGGCGAGACCGAAAACGAATTTAAAAACTAATAACCTAGAACTACAAACCTTTAATCCCCATAGAAACAATGTCCTAGTAATGCCGAAATTCAGGTGGATCAACTGACACATATCGCGTACGAGCTCTCTTAGATTATGCAAAGCTGGGCAAACGAAGAACATGTGAAACAGGGTGCCTTCACCAGCACAAACTGTGCAAATCCTCTGAACTCGCCTGTAAATATGTGAGAGCTGATTAGGATGTATAAGATTGTGATGCAGCAATTTGAATTCTACATCAGCATCTTTGTAACTAGAAGGATAACTGTAGACTACTCTGCAAGTCATCGCTCTCATTACGCCCATATTCACCACGGAGTATGTTAGCCATCTGTTGTATCCTGTGTACTCCGGAGGTTTTATTGACATAAGCACGTCAGGGATCACGCGTGTCTTAAGTGTGTTGAAAGTTGTTTCAGATTGTCTGTTCAGAGCGAAAGCATCTTCCAACTTAGTGCCAGGGTCACTGGTCCCAAGTTGTCGAAATATCTACCGCGCAGAAAGAGCCAGGTCGTGTAGTTGTGGAGTGTGCGTGTTTATTTTATAGTTTGTAGAGATATCAATGATATCTCCGAGAACTATCAGAGCATGCTTTTCAGCTTCAAAACCTCCAACATTACTGAACACTGAATCTATGAATTCAGGAGTAAACCTGATTGGAATCGATGCGAATTGCGTGTACCGCACTTCAGGCGAAATGCAGGCCTGATTCTTTCCCAGGTCTGAGTCGTTGAGATTAGATCCTGTGGCCAGTCACGAGGGTAGGGTGGTCGAACAAAGAGCAGGTAGTAATACTCCGCTGGCCAATCCCTCCCAGTACATTCACCCACAGTTGAAAAACCAAGGTGTCTCTCTAGCGAAACACTCGTTGGCATGCACGTATTTGGAGACAACTTGATATCACGACCAAGTTACTAAGACTTATCTACTTATCTTGACCGGCATACAGAACGTGCTTTCAGCAATTCTTCGTCGTCCGCACTAAAATGCGTCTATCGCTTTTGCTTGAAGAAAACCTACGAAGCCTTCATCAAACGTTTCACAATTTTGTAGATGAACGATGGACGAGGTAATCAAATAGTTTATCACGACTTACCTACCCAGTAAGGATAATCGACATAGTCGAAAACGCCATAGGTTTTAAAGCTTTAGAGAGTTTCTATAGAGCATTGCGGCTATTATTTGATTTACTCTCGCGTCCAATATACACACCTAAATACTTCAGGCAAGTATTAGTCCATTGGATGTTCCGTGGAGTATCTGTACGATCTCTCCAAAACAGCACGAGTGACCGGAAAAGCTTCATCTCTTGTCACGAAAATAGAAAGGTCATCCCCATACGCCAACATAAGGGGCCTCACATTGGTATATGGTAGATGAACTGAATATTGTGCGAGCATTAGACGAAGATTCACCAGTACCGGCTCCAACGAAAGATCATAAAGTATACCTGACAATACACAGCTCTGTCTGATGCCTCGATGAAACGAGATAGGAGCCAGAACTTCTCCTTGAGCTTAATCAAAATCGCTGAATCTCTATACAGTTTCCCGACAATATCGAGCCACCTGGGCGGAAACCCAAATACCTCGAGAGCAGTCAAGTGATACTCGTGCGAGACGCTATCGAAAGCCATTTATTGGTATAGTGAAATCATGGCCATTTGTGTACCTGTCTGTTAATAGTAGGCAAACAAATGCTTGGCTACCCCGATCTTGTCGTAGATACTACGACCAGGTACCCAATAGGTCAGTTTCGGGTGTATTACCGAAGCAATCACTGAGCGGAGTATCGCCCCTAACGCCTTGTAGACGATTTTGTAGTCCACATTGCATAGAGTTACTGGCCTCCAGTTCGATATGCTCTGCAAATATCCCTTCATTGGAATCAATCGCATAACGGACAACAACTAGAAGGAAAGTCTGAATGTGTCTCAACCGCCGAATTGAAGACTTCAAAAAGGTCAAGAATTAATAAATCCTTGAAACGCATGAAGAATTCTGGAGTCAAGCCGTCATAACCAGGTGAAGTGTGTCGTCTTAGATCCTTTGTCACAGCGATCATATCCTCCAACGTGATTACTGTATCCAGGAGCTCCTTACTGTCTTCAGAGAAAATGGGAATATTCTCGAGAAATTCATGAGTGGTCAAGGATGTTGTCGACGTCGATTTACAGTAGAGACTACAGTAGTAGTCTCGAATATATTCTGATAGCTGTTGTCCGTTGAGGACTTGCCCAGATTCACCAATTATCCATTCAAATTCACAGGAATCATTACGTCGTCTAGTTGCATAGAAGAAGTACTCGGCTGGAGAAGCGCGTTCCCTCAACCAGCGTTATTGCCTGCGTAGAACAAACTCCAAGCTGTGCTTGTAACTTTGTGTTGCCAAGCCTTCCTTTATTCTGTTAAAATAAAGAATCAACTCCAGTTGAGATTGGAGAAGAGCTGCCACCCGAGATACTTCGGCTGACAAGCTAAAAGCTTGATATGCACTTCGATTGAAGTTCGTTTCGATAAAAGATCTCTTCCGAGATGTCTTCCAAACCTAGAGTCATGGAAGTCCTCCAAGATCGGCCCAACTTCGCCTGGATCTGTGATATGCTGTGGGTTCGTATCGCCCATCACCTTCCCTGCTATTACTTCTGCCTCATCGAGGTCACCCAATTCCTCTTCGAATTCCATAAGAGATGTGTCATATACTGCGGAATCTTTTCTTCGAGCTTTTGCCCGAGTGATGGCTAGGCATGGATGCTTTTCGCTTTCCTCGTTTTTGGCTTCTGTTATTCTCTGGGATATTCTACTTAGAGCATCCGCATTGCCATTTTCTCTTCCCTTTTTATATAGAATCTCGACAACTTATTATGAAATCGCACCATACGTGACGTCGTATCTTTAACCTTGAAAACACCCCGAAGTGGTTGGTGGTCAGTAATTACTTTGAAGTGCCTGCCCAACAGATAACATTTATAGTTACTTACGGCCCACACTATGGCTAGTAGCTCACGTTCAGCTGTCGAGTAGTTCCTCTCGGCTGGATTGAGTGTGCGACTGGCGTAACTGATGGGCCTTCCTTCCTGCTCTAGAACTACCCCTAGGGATTCACCACTGGCATCGTCAGTAGCGTGAATTCCTTCGTGAAATCCGGATAAGCTAATAATGAAGGCGTGGTGAGAGCCTCTTTTATCAGGGTGAATGATTTATCACATTTGGGTCCCAATCAAAAATTACCTTTTTCCTTAATAAATTATTAATTGGACCCATGATTAGTGAAAAGTTAGGGACGAATTTCCGATAGCTAGCCCCAGGAAAGACTGGACCTGTCGCACCGTGTTTGGCCTTGGAAATGTCTTTACGACTTCCACTAAACGTTGATCTGGCTTTACTCCTTGTTCCGAGCATACATGACCCAGATACACCACTCCCTTTTTCAGAAACTGACATTTAGAAGGTTGTAGTTTCAAGTTATGGCAATCTTTTATAATGAAAATGATTGAAATTGGTACTAAAAGCTGTTTTTTCTCTGTGTACTGGATCGATTAGTACTTGATGATATCCGTTAGCCAAATCTAACGTTGAAAAGTACCTAGAATGACCTAGTCGATCCAGTATATCCTCAATTCGCGGAAGTTGGTAAGAACAAGGTATACAGATCTTGTTGAGTTCACGGAAGTCTACGCACAACCTATACTTACGGTTCCCAGCTTCATCAGTACCCTTTTTGGGTATCAGGAGTACTGGAAAATTAAATGGACTCTCACTGTGCTCTATTATGTCATCCTCCAACAATTTTTCCAGTTGCTTTTTACATTCTTCTCTGTGAGCTTCTGGCATTCGGTACTGCTTTCTATGTATGGGTCCTGTGTTGGCCATTAGAGGTAATTTGAAGGTTTTTGTTGGAGTATAAGTCAGTTTGTCTCCTGGAAAATGAAAAATGTCACTGTATTCGTAACAGAGCTGAGTCACGGACTCCCTCTCCTCTGGATTGAGATCTTTTCCCAACAATAGTGATTGTTTCATTAATTTTAGCCGCTGTTGCCTTTTATTACAATTCCCTTCACTATCCACTAGTGGTAGTACTGAATACCGGTTCAGTATTTCTAACTTTGGTTTGAAATTTTCTACCTCCACGGCCTCAGTCCTAGCATTTATGATTCCAACAAAGGCTTGTCCGTTCTTAGGCCTGATTAGTGTATTTCCGCAATACACTCCGGGACATATTTCTTCGGCCATACATAACATCTCAGTCTCACTCTCAACTGGGACTCTCACCCGTTGCTCTGTTCTGGGTTTCAAGCGTATTATTAGTCCATTCGTGCTCTCGGGTTCAAGAACAAGTGCAGAAGCTCTCATCCTGGGATTATTCAGCTGGACTTCCGTGCGAGGATGTCCTAGTCTGGTTTCCCGTTCAACAGCTACCTTCACCCGCTCTTCAACCCACATCCCTTTAGGCAATGTTATGAACTCATCCTTTATCAGGCGATGATCTCGTTGACGAGCCTCCATATGAAAGGTGTTATATGCATTTATTTCAATGAATCGATTGATTGCAATAATTTAATGTACAATTATTGCGGTCAATTGATTTTCAACAATTCCGAAACCAATATGCATTACAATGCATTAACACGCAAAATAAAAAAGAAATAAGATTTCGACACCAAGTACACTCGGAACTGTGTCAAACAAATCAATAAATAAACAAAGAAAACAAAAAAACACTTGACATGCATTTGCCGCGGCGATTAATGATTGCGTCACTGACCAAGCATTTTTGTCGTTGCGATAAATGTATGCCATCATCAGTTCCAAGTGTGTGCGGTTATTTTTTAATCAATGTAAGCATATAGTATGGTAAGCATAGGTTTGTTGCGGTTGAGGTTTGGAAGGTATATTAAAACTCGCGCGTTGCTTGAGAATATTGAGCTTTGTTATACAACTTTGATACGTAGAACAAATCAGGTTAGTTGAGTTGAGTTCCTTTAAAGCTTTGATGAAGTGACATATTAGGTGCTTGCATACAAATACCTCGGTAGTGAACGAATAATGATGACTTCTAAACTATTCTTCTAAGTATCATAAGTTCTATATTATTTTATAATATTATTGAGAACAAAATGGCTCTAACTATAGGATGTATATTTGAAGATATGACTTGGATTTTTCTTGTTTTGGTAATTTACTTAAATCATTCTGAGTTGATTGTTGCATTTTATTGATTAGCTTTGGATTTGGGTTTGACGTCAAAATCTGAAATTTTTTTTTATCTTAGCATCTACAGAGATGTTGAATCATAGGATATACTAAGTTTGTTATTCAGTTTGAAGTGCATAGAAATAATGATGGTAGAGCAAAATGGATTGGACACCGACACATAATATTAGAAGTTATTTTGATTTTTGCATGTCAATCTTTCCTGCCTGTCCGTCCGCACAATAACTTGAGAACGCATTTACTTAACTGAAATTTTACACACGGCCTTTTAAATATAACTGTATATTTAATTTCGGAAATGGGGCAAGTCAGCTGAAAGAGTTAGAGAGGGTAGATTGCCATACAAAAATTTCCTGTTTCACTATGTATTTTGGCACTGCCTTAGAAAGCGTTGACGTAGAGAGTTGATATTTTGAATACAGTGTTTTCATAAAAAATAGCCAATAATATTTTACAACTGGACTAAATCGTCCAACCCCTTCTTGGCTTTGCCATACAAAAATATAGGGTTTTTACATATTCTCTGAAAACGATCAGTCTGAACGTTTTTAATGTACCGAAAAGTTCATCAGAATATGAAATTCTATGAAATTTGTTATAATCATTTTTACTGTCCGAGGAACCTTTCTCGAAATATATGCGAAATCCTCTTCAAAAATGAAACTTACACAGATTACAGACGGGCACTCATTAATGCTAGATTTTTTACATAAATAAATTATTGTTTAATATGGTTCGACATTGTTGTAATATCAACTGTAACAGCATTGATCATGGCCAAATATTTTGGCTGTATGTCTAGGATATCATGTAAAAGATGACATCCTCCATTTATACAAGATAATTGTCACAAGAACTAAATGTCGCATGCAACAGCAGAGCAGAGTATATAAATTTTATGTGGTTGATGGGACATTCTGAAATGGACCACAACATTTGAAAATATGGATACGTCGAGCGATTTATATTAATCTCGGGTCTTTTATATTGAGTAGGTCAATCAAATGTATATAAAATTGCTATTAAAGCAAAATTCGTTCTCGACATGCTTTAAAACATGTTGTGGTCCATTCCAGAATGCATCAGCAATTTCACAATCTGTATAATCTACTCTGGTATACTATGCGGTATTTAGTTCTTGTGCCATCAATGGTCTTGCTCACATCCTTCACCAGATTAAGTAATAAACCGAAATGATAACGTGAGGAAGGACAAATATACCTATATATATATATATACTATCGAATTTCGTTAAATCCTGAGACAAGAGCAAAAATACAGCAAACGACAACAAATTCGTAAGAGAGTGGCTCGAAACTAAAACGAAAGATGAAAAAGAATTTTTGCCTCACAATTGTTTTGCAAAGATGGCCTTCTTATGAAAAGGTTGTTTTGATACGATTTTATACACGGAAAGCAATGAGCGCGATACTGCCACTTTGCGTAGCGTAGTCATTCCCAAAGTGGTGTTCTGTCTAATCAATGAAGCTCCACTATACTCGTGACCGTAGTCAAATGTAGTCGACTATTTGCTCCCTTCAGAAAGAGCGGAGTGATCGATAGCCAGTAGTCAAGCGTAGTCCTTAACTGCGAAAACTTGCCATAGTGAACGCAAAATAGTAGTGACACGTACTAGACAATAAGTCATTTTCGTTGGCAGTGAGCGCACACGTCCTGTCTTTAAAAACAAACAAAAGGATCGCATTAGAATTTTAGAGGGAATGCATTAATTAAATTTTTGCTGTATTCCTGCCGATTCTTGTTTTTTTTTCACTAAATACCGCCGCTTTCCTTTTATTTATTGCACTCTTAACTCTTTTCGTGTCTGGTCCTCTTAGGGATAGCACTGTGGGGAGGGACTCTTGCCAGTATAGAAAGAGGACAGGTAGTCAACGGTTTGTTGAATGTTTGTTGTAGCAGCAAAGCTATCTCTCTCATAATTCCGATTATTGTTTTATTATTATTAAAGATGAATCAATCGGAAGGCTGAATAGCTGACTATAATTCTTTTGTATGTAGCCAGCTCCATTCTGATGGGCTTAATCGTAAGCGCCGGAATATAAAAGCCATGAACAAAGTCTGAAAAAGAGAGTAGTGGGACGGCGACATCCACAGCCTTCTTGCCTTGTCTTACTGCAGGAGTTTTCACATAAAAGTAGCTTGTATTTTCCATAAATTTGGTCTAGATTCATTCATTTTACAACAATTAGAAAGAAAACATATTTGGCTGCAATTTGTTTTACCTTCCGGCCCGTTAAGGCCTTTTAATGTCTGGGTGCCTTCGGCAACTTCATGGCTTGTATTTTATTCCGGGGGTTACGGTTTAGTAGATTCCCATACCACAGTTGCACTTGATAAAAATTACGGTGAACAATTTAAAACAGCTTCCTTTGTTGACAAACGGGATATTTCACTTCTGCTTTCTGGTTAGTCACAGCCTCCTTAAATCGTTCGAAGCGAATTCTTTTCTGCGACTTGGTATTAAGACTGGCACCGAATCTTCCATTCTCGTGTTCATTTCTGCCCTACTGGTGTGGTGAGAAGAAATTGACGGGACAATGGCAGATTCGGTGGCGGTGGCTACACTGAGTTGCAAAAAGGAATTCACTATAAGATTGTTTTTTAATATTTTTATCTTCTTGTCAATAACAAATTTGGAAAAAAATGTAAATGAAATTTATTTGCAAAGGAAGCTGTTCTGAACAAACATCTTTTATTTTCTGAAATATTTACAAGCTGTTTTTAATTAATTTTTAAAAATTTCAGTGAATTTTTGCGGCAACTGCGTGCCGACCAAAATTCCCTCTTGACTTCTGTCGCTTCCCCCGTAGCGCCCTTCATTAACATCCAACCTTCTTTTCTTCCATTCAGCCATCCAATCTATCTAGTCTCTTCATCTCTCCAGTAATCCGAAAGATCCTTCAATCCACCACCCCATTCACTAGTCATAAACTTCATCCATCAATTTGTCCCAGCGAACCATCTGGAAATTGCACATATCCATCCCATCTATCTACACTATCTCTTCTTCATTCCCCCCATGAACTCTATCGATCCATTCATATGCGTCTATTGCATTCCATCCCAACCAATCCACATAGCGATCTCATCTATTCAATCACACTAAATATCCATATCAGCCAGGCTTCTTAGGCATCCCATCTATCGGGCCATCCCATATGCTATTACTCTAAAATAAGGGTAACGTACTAATGAAAATAACTTTCATAAATAAATTATGCTAAAAAGTAAAAAAATATTTTTCTTTCTCATAGTAGCTATATTTTACAGAAGAAAAGTTTCATTGCAAAATAAGAAATGCTAGAACTCAGATTAAATCTTAAAAGTTTGGACATCCATAAATATAATCACAATTGTCTGACTGCAATTCATACCCAAACTTTTCAGGTTTAATCTAAGGTCTACCATTCTTTATTTTGCAATGAAAATTGTGTTGTGTATATCACTGAGAAAAAAAAATTTTTACTTTTTAGTGCATTTTATTGACGAGTTATTTATTTAAAATTTTTTTTAATATATTTTATTGCTACTTTTTAGTCATTACATTTTCGCCGATTTTTTTTTCTCTGGATTAGTAGTTTAAAATATTATCGTACCATAATGTAAGTACTTCCATGTAAAAAAAATGTTGCATCAAAAAAGTGGAAAAATTTATTTCACATCAAAGTCCATATAACGGTTAAACATAGAAAATTGAAATGCTCCCATTAAATATGTAAAACATTATTCTAAAGCGTTAAAAAGAAAAATCAGCCCTTTCGCACCAACCTATACTCCCTCTGTACACCAATTCGAAAGTCACGCATTTTAACCATGATCGGGTGAATAAAGTCTGTTATAAAGTTGCTTACAGAAGAAAAGAAAATATTCCATTTAACAGAATGCAGCAAAAACTTGAATTGGATATCACACACGGTCCAAATTGAACAACTCCAAGGGGGTAGTTACCACCCCACCCCAAAACCCCCAGAACCGTATAAAAATCTTACATCATCGGAAAGCTCGCCATTCAAAATATCTCATCTCTTTCTCATCCACGTTTAGTACTACCCTAAAACTATTCCTAAATTTCACATTTTCGTCACAAACGTCGCGTCGTCGCACGAAGTTATAAAAGTTATAAAGTTATTTAGACATGGATTAGTGATTGGATTAAAGTTATTTAAAAAAAATAAGAGGTATGCACTCCCCATAATCACAGCTTCTTCTTCCCATGCTTACGAAATCGCTATCACCTAAAAACGATAAAGACCGCATCGAATGTGTGAACTGTTATCATTATAAACTAAAAACAAAAATGATGAGGAAACAATTCCCGCATATATCTCTTCTCCCTTTTTCAGACAGTAGATACGAACCTAAAGCAATCCAATTTCTAAGAATAATGTCTCAGCAATCAGAAGGCAAATGCCTCATGAAATGAATGCAGAGCACTACCAATACAGAACCCTTCATCTCCTACTCCTCTTTTAGTTCCTAAAGTGTTTCATTACACGTCACACTGTAAACTCTTAAGCTTTTATTCTAAGCACAATATAAAAAATTTGCGTCTTTGGTATGAATCCCTGCTATGAAATGTATATCAGTTCGAGTTATTTACTGGAGCGCCACAAGTGAGTAGTTAACAAAACGCTGTAAAAGGCTATTTGTAACCACTATATATTCTAAATTCTGTACACAAAGCTGATATTCATTAAATAGTGATAATGCAGTAATGCAAGTGATGAATACACTAAGTAATACCATTGATTTTATACATATACATAGATATGCCACCAAATCTGTTACCTCTTTTCGACAGATGGCCTTACATGTACCAAATTAGCAAACAGAGCCAAAATTTTTACCGAATGATTGAAATCATGTTTACAAATGGCGTCATCTATTAGAAAAACATTGTAAAATATGAGGATATCTTCGATAACAAATGTTTTTCTATACCCTAGATGAAATCTATAGGGTATACTAAGTTTGTCATTCCATTTGTAACACCTCGAAATACTGATGGTATGGTAGAGCAAAATAGATTGGACACCCACGCATAATATTAAAAATTATTTTGATTTTTGCATGTCCGTCCGTCTGTCCATCCGTCTGTCCGTCCGTCTGTCCGTCTGTGCGCACGATAACTCGAGAAGGCGTATACTTAGAGAGCTGAAATTTTGTACACGGAATTTTAAAAAAAACGTAAAATTAAGTTCGAAAATGAGACGAATTGATCAACTCCTTCGTGGGGTTGCCATATAAAAATTTCGTTTTCCGCTATATATTTGGACACTGCTTGAGAACGCGTCGACGTACAGAGCTGAAATTTCGTTCATGATGTTTTTACTACATTAGCAAATAAAATGTCGAAAATGGACTAAATCGGGCAACTCCTTCTTGGTGTTGCCATATAAAAATTTCGGTTTTTTACGTATACTTTTAAAACGATCAGTCCAAGACATTTTTATTGTACTAAAAACTTCTGCAGAATACGAAATCCTATAAAATTGGTTATAATCATTTTTTCTGTGCGACAAACCGTTCTAGAAGTACATGTGAAAAACAACTTCAAAATCAAACTTGAATAGATTGGTGACAATACGAAATTTAATACGGGCATTCATCTAGGGTATCATAAGAATTGGTCTTAGACCAATTGGTCTTAGACCAATTCTAGCTTTTTTACTTGTTTCTTCTAGGAATGTGGAAAAAATTTAATAAAGGAATTTAAAGGATTTCATATTTTTTCTCAATAAATTTGCTTTTTATGAGATAAGTATATATATAGAAAAGTACTTCGTAAGAGATTTTTTTGCTGAATTTTGTATTCCTTCTGTTCTACAAGAAATTATTATTTAAATAAATGCATATGTAATTTAATACATATTTCATTTGACACATTATTACAGTAACTTATATATATATTATAGGTACCTTAGGTAAATAAATAAAATATTTTTAAATTAAGAATGGTTTATTCTAATTTCAAAACGCGTCAGTTTTCCAATGCCTCCTTTCAGCCAACGCGTCAGCAGCTTCGTTTCTCAGCAGCCAGCACTGACATATATAATATGGACTGACTACGTTCATAGAAATGCACTACAAAAAGTGGGCTCACGTCTATATTTCTGACTCTTTCGGTCTAAGCCCCAATTATCAACTCAGAGAGAACTGTAAACAACAAATAAATAAGTGAGGTCGTCGAAATAAATGTTTTTAAATTAATTATTTGGGTTAATTAGTGATAAAAAGTGTTTCACCAAAAGCAATATATTCATAGATACTCCACAGAAACTTGAAAGGTTATATTATAATCGCTTTTCCAGCGACACGCTCATTTTTTCAACTTCCCGCCAATGATTTTTTCAATGTTGGCACCGGCGTAAGAACTTTTTTTGACATTAGCAATGGACCCCACATGAAATAGAAAGCTAATCAGTCCATAATATATATGTCAGTGGCAGCCAGCTGCAGATCATTAGTACGAAAGCTAGCAGCATCACCATCTCAATATACATGTGGCCCATCTGTTTGGTGACAGTGGTTGCGTTTACCTCTGTCCATTCTGTTCCACAGGTAAACAAAGCAGTTTTCAAAATGATCTTATTTCGACTTTTTCTCTTTTTTATTAGCTTTTATAAACATATAATCATTGAATAATATATTTTCATTTTTCCCAGACAGTTTTTTTGCTGCTAGTATGTGCTAGATGTTTTTTTTTTTTCGATAGAAATAAATAAAAAAAAATGATTTTATTATTATTATTATGTGGGTTCTCTTGATATTTTTCCTAATTTATAGCTCAATTACATATATGTCGACCCGAGGTCTTGAGCCATATGCTCCTACCCAAATCCCTCATTTGTTTTGGAGACATCCGTAAATCAAAAGAATGTTCTATTTAGGCTCAGGCGCTGCGAGCACCCACATCAATTCAACTTTATTAGATCGTTCTCTGCAACCAATATTGCATAACAATTCTGAAGAAAAATTTCCAGTAATTTATAAGAAACAAGAAAAAAAGATAGAATTGGTGTAAGACCAATTCTTATGATACCCTAGATCAGCGATTCTCAACCCGTGATACGCGTACCCCTAGGGGTACACGTTTGATGGCTTAGGGGTACGCGAAAAAAATTTAGTAATGGCGGATGTTAAAATTAATTTTTATAAGCATAGAAGCCTACGCGTAGATGAGCAATAAGCATTCATTTCTTCTTAGAAATTTACAGCAAATGTTTCGGCAGAACTTTTATTCAGAATGCTGGCCGCATTAGTTACCGTATTGCTACATGCGGTAAAAATCATACAATTGCTGAGAATCTAATTGAACCCTGTATAATAGATTATGCAAAAAATAAAAAATAAATCCTCTTTCAGACAGTACAATATCTCGAAGAATTTTGGATATATCTGATGATGTTGAAGCAAGAGTGATTGATCGAATTAAAAGAACTAAGATTTTCGCTGTACAAGTTGACGAAAGAACAGATGTTGCTAATTTTGCTATTTTGCTTGTTATTGCGAGGTATTTAAAGGACAATGAAGCCGAAGAAAACCTTTTACTTTGCATTGCTCTGTTAGAAAACACAACAGGTGAGGACATATTTAAAGCTATCGATTATTATTTCAGAGAAAAAGGCATAAAATTAGTCTAATTGTTGTGGGCTATGTACTGATGGTGGCAAATCTATGTCAAGTTTTTATTCTGGTCTGTGTGGTCATGTCATGAAGATAGCTCCCAATGTAAGTTGGAGTCACTGTTGCATCCAGAGAATAAGCTTTGCTTCTCCAGAGGATTGAGCAACAACCTACCTCAACACTTAAAAGAGCTAAACTCAAATTTCGAGAAGTGCTTTCACCAACCTGATGAAGGAAACAATTGGATTTCAAATGAAGAATACTTTCGAGTATCTAAATTATCTATCAAAGAAAAGAAGAACTTAAATTGAACTTTCAAATGACTCTGCTTTGCAAGTCGAATTTAAAGGACTCTGTCTTATTAAATTTTGGTCACATATCAGCACCGAATATGATCAGCTTTCTGCTAAAACGCTTAAAGTTTTGTTGCCATTTACAAGTACAGTGCTAGTGGAAAAAGCATTCTCTTCATATCTCTTTATCAAAAACCAATACCGTAATAAGCTGAATGCAGCTCCAGATTTAAGATTATACCTTGCATCAATCGAACCTGATTCCAAAAAGCTACCTACCTCAAAACAAGCTCAAGGATCTCACTGAATATAATAAGTTAAGTTAAAATTAATCTAAAATTGCGAATATTTAACTTTATGTTTATAATAGTTTATATGTATTAAGTATGTTGTTGTTAAAAAGTTATATATCTGTCAAAAATTTTAGTTTTCATCAATAAACATTCTGGGCATACTGCTTGAAACGTTGTTGCTATTTATTTAGTGTTAGAACAAGTTTAAAATAATAACAACTACAAGTATTTAAATTATAAACATTTTTCTAATGTAAGGGATACAATTTAGGATAATGAACTGCCAGAGGGTACCCAAACCAAGTTTGAGTTTTGAAGTGGTTTTTGAATATATCTCTCGAACGGCTCGTCACACAGCAAATATGGTTACTACCAACTTTATAGGATTTCACATCCTGGAGGACTTTCCAGTAAATTAAAACCGTATAGGACTGATCGTTTTCACAGGATACGGAAAAATCCTAAATTTTTATATGGCAACACCAAGAAGGGGTTGCCTGATTTGGTCCATTTTTGAAATTATATTTACTGTTTTTATGGAAACACTATGTACAAAAAATTAAATTTTTTAATGGAAACACTACGAAGGAGTTCCCCGATTTGTTCCATTTTCAAACCAAATTTCGCTTTTTTTTTTAAAAAGCCCATGTGCAAAATTTCGCTTTCTAAGTAAGTCTAATCCATTT
Source organism: Dioctria rufipes (assembly GCA_963924295.1). Classification (NCBI taxonomy): domain Eukaryota; kingdom Metazoa; phylum Arthropoda; class Insecta; order Diptera; family Asilidae; genus Dioctria; species Dioctria rufipes. The sequence goes on from OZ002742.1 coordinate 129,326,183, forward strand.
TGCTCTAGCATCATTATTTCTATGTGTTACAAACGGAATGACAATCTTAGTATACCCTTTAGATTTCATCTAGAATATAAAAAAAAATAATGTTTTTACGCGCATAAGATATTGATTTCTGTATACCGCGATCCGAACCAAAAATTCTAAGAAATTTAATTAAGTGTGACAAATTGTTTGGCGGAAAATACTTCAAACTATTCACGAAAAATCAATGTACCAGTTAACAATCAGATGTGAAAAGGCAGATTGCAGAAATTATATCGAAAATCCGACCGAAAAATTTCTTGGAAGCCCACAGTGCCTAGATAAGAATTTTGTCTGTTCTGCAACTTTCTGCTGCGAAAGCGAAGTATGAAATTCTTTTCACTTAAATCAGGTATCATACACATTTGCCAAATCCTTCAAATCATCTTGATACTAAACAAGTATGCCTATAAATTTCTTTTTTACAGATTATTTCCACATTCCTACACATCATTAGATAAAGAAAGACGGAAAACATAAAATTAGGTTAGATTCTCTGCTGTGATATGGCGCTATTTATTATCGAAGACAACTTATTATCCTCATATTCGCCAAGTTTTGCTAACAGATGGCGTACTTTTTTGTGAGCAGATAATAAAGTACTACAGTAGCGACTCAGTGAGAATCTTGTGCGTGGCCGTGGCATATCTATATGTAAAAATCACACACAGCACGATCTAATGAATCATTAGTACTAACTATTCATTAAAATGCCGTGTGTCACACACAGATGATAATGAAGTACACTAAAGTATAGTTCACACAAGCGAAGTTACTGTCCCAAGTAGCCTCGTTTTCAGTCCCTCACCTCCTCTTGACATACCAATCAGTTTACTGGCGCCAGTACGAAAACGAGTTCTCACTTCAACTTTTTAGCGAACTGGAATGTATTTTTTAATAAAATGTTTTTTTTTTTATTTGTCAATCGTTAAATGAAATAAAATAAAAATAAGTAAAAATTAAAATTAATAAAAACAAAGTTTATCGCGTTAATTCGATCCGTATTGCTTCTTTAATGTGATAAGTTTATCAAAGCCAATTTGACAGAACAACTTAATTACAGAAATGGCTGCATGTCTGCTGTTTATAATGAATCATTATAGACTAATGAGTCGTTAGGTATGTCTTCATTAAGAGTGCTGTGTGGCTAGGGCATAAAGCTCGTAAAGCTTGAGATGTAGTAAAGATCGATGGCTTCGATTTTCAGACCAAGTTGAAGTATATCAATTATTCGAGGTTTGAAGTAAACAACAACAGAAAAAAGATAGATTATGTAGACTGTGATTACAATTACCATTCCAAGTAAGGCAAAATTGTTGTATTCATGCAGGATTTAAAATATGGTTAATTCTCACCTTAACTGTGTCAATACATAAAGCCACAACTAAATTTTTAATATGAGAAGCAACTCTTCTTATCACATTGATATTACACTACGACTCCGTGGTGGTGCCAATGGTCCTGTTTCAAGCCTCAGGAGACATTTTTTATCCCAAATTATGCAAATGCAATTGACTTTACTCCAAACAATTCAGCAACACAGAAGATAAATCAAGATTTTACAGCATAATACATAATAGTTCCAACTGATATTTTTTCGCAAAAGAATGAAATAATTAGAACTAAATCAGATGTTGACACTTTGTACAGCTTCTTCTTTTTCTTAAATGTAAGTCTCTATTTTACACTAATCCATCGCACTACTTCAAGCATGCTTCTAATATGTGACCTCATGTAAACCTCATACCATTATTTTGAAGACGCTGAAATCTACCCTTGAGCTCTGCCGAACCAGGGTACAATAAAGTCGTACATTAATTGAAGAGAGGAAGGATGAATTAATTGCATAGATAGAATAACTGGCAACCGTGTTGTTAAGAGTTAAACAACGTGTAATCCTTGAACAAAAAGCAATCTTCTTGGCAATCCTAGCGCAAACGTAATCACCATGACTATCAAACTTCAAGTTATTATCTAATACTACTCCTTGATATTGATATATTTAATTTCAGCTTTTACCTTTTGCGATTTCAGACATAAATCAATATTCTCTAGATGTTTCTGGATATTATCATTTGCGTCTCCTTCACTAACTCATATGAATATATCGTAAGCAAATTATATAATTTTACTATACCGGCACATAATTTGTATATCATTGAAATAGGCAGAAGCAGGATAACACTGAGAGTTGAGCCCTGTGGCAATCCGAGACTGACTATCCTTGATTGTGACATCCTAATGTTTACTTTGGTTTTTGCAACTTCCCAAGATAAATATAATGTAAACCATTTATATTCTTTGCCTCGTATCCGGTATGACCACAACCTTCAGTAACATTCCTCGATCTAGGGCTTCTTAATATTTATTTATGTCTTAATATTTTGTTTGATATTTGTTTGCAATCGATTTTTGACTGGAGAGCAGTTAGATATTGTCCTCTTACTTCGAACCTTTGAGGAGAGAACTAAAGGACACGACATCCCATAGTAAAGTATATGCATAGCAGCGTAGCCAAAAATTTTTATTATCTTGATTTTGGCAGGGTGTGTTGAGATCTCCTGGTACAGATCGAAATAATGTTGAGATCTCCAGTACAGATCCCAATGCTATCATCTCACGTATATTGGGCTGAGTTGAGCAGGTCACAAAAACAGTAATAACAATACTTAACCTTTTTAGTTTTATTAACATATATATATTATTTATATCTTTACAGCAGGTCACAAGAACGCATCACTTAATCTTTTTAGTTCTATTCACATATATATGTATATTATTTATTGCTCGCGTATTTAGTTTGTCGTGTATAACAAACCGTTACTTGATACCTCTCCTCGAATCCTAAAAAGACTGCCCTTCTTGAGCATTTTCAGCGACCATGTCACCGAGCGTTCTTTGTTTTTTTTCTTTATTTTTTATTTGATAAACCAGGTCACTGCTGTGATTAGCCGGTATTCACCTGCATATTTCGCAGTGACGCGCTTTCACAACAAACCCAAGAATTCTGAGTTTATTATGAAATGCGATACACTGCAACTTTTAACAATGCCACCGTTTAAGCAAAACCTGTTTGCATTTATTGTGTAAGGTCTTGCTTTTCGCCACACAACAATGACCTAGTCAAGAAGCGATGTCAACCAATTCTTGTTTCACATAGATTAATTGATTATTTATATTCAGAACAAGAATTGATTAATCTCTATTCAGAACATTCCTCCCCCTTTCTGAAGTCGGAATCGAGGAGTTAGCGAGATGACGTGGAAGTATGAAGCCGCTATTACTGAAGGCAGTTGTTTGTTTACAAAATTACAAATTTGATTTTGGGTTTTTTTTTTTTTACAAAATTTCAGAAATGAACGAAAGACTTAAAGCTAAGTACATAAGTTTGATAAAAGGGGATTACTTTAGTTGGAACCCTATATGTATGTATATACTTCAAATTAAAGAAATTAAAGACTAAGTAACATTATAGTTATTACGTAACCCAATTAGAATCCTAATAATATTTTCATAATAAAATATTTGACCTTTTTTTTTCTCATTTTCCCTTTAAGTACAAAATTTGAACATGCATATTTCCTGTTGCTAAGAAAGACAGTATAGCTCTAAGATAATATGTATGTATATATATGTATATGTTATTATTACAGATAAAACAGACATGTATAGGTACACATTTTTTCATTATTTGTATTTTTTATTCTTTTTCTTTTTAACATACTATATAAATAAAATAAACATACTATATAATTATATATTAACTAAAATGTATAATTAATTATTTTTTCGTTTTCTCTTTTTTTTTTAATTCACTATTCACTTTTGCCGTAATATGGTGGTGACTAACACAGTATATTAATATATATAAGAAAACATACCTTTCTACCTTTCTTTGTTGTTTCAGTTTTATGTCATATATGTACATACTTCAATTATCTATTTCTAGTTTTTGTAGCAAGCGCGAGAAGTAATGTATCTAAAGAAACGTGTTATTTGCTAAGGTTTATACATATATATATATGTCGTAGACATTTCACGAAAAGTCTAGACACTTCATGGAAAGTATGCAAATAATGTAACGGTTTTGACTTAGACCCTTTTTACATTATGTGTCTGAAATTTTTAGTCATTTCATTAAATGCTAAAAGCGTTTACGCCTATATTGTAATACCACCCTATATAACCAAATACTAGTAGTGGGAGATGGGTGGTGGAGGGGGAGGTCGCACCCAGGCCTGCGACACACATACTCACAAACCACACATACGCACACACCCATATATACACTCATATACACACATACACACACATACACGCGCCGCGCGTGAATGTGTGTGTATGTGTATATGGGTGTGTGTGTGTGTACGCGCGAGTGGTCAGCACAAAACTTTCCTCTACTACTCGCCTACCTCTGCCTCGTCGCTTCTTTTCTTCATTTTTATTTTTGTTTTTATTCTACTTAAAACAATGAATTAATGTACTACCCGGCCATTGAGTAATATTTTTTACTCACTGACCACAGGTGTACAATTTCAAAACAGTGCCGCTTAAATTCGTGGTCACTGTGATTACATATATGTATTTACTTTAGTTCCGCAAATGCATTGCGATTACCTCATAGCTACCTACACAATTCATAGCGGCGCTTAATGGGTCATCATGAAATTGTGCAGCTGATGAGTGTCATCACACTGCATTGCGTTCGATCTACAAATATTATTTTCACAACACTAATTACAAAGTTGTAAAACTCTAGTCAAATTTAATTAAAATATTTTAAGTAAATTGTTTTTTTTTGTCTTTATGTACTAGAAATAAGAAGGTTTGCGACAAAATTATACTCTTGTTTTTTTTTCTTTTCAATAAAGAAGAAGATGTGATAAAAATAAAATTCTCTTTATATATTTTCTCCTTGGTATTCTAAAGTTATTACCATACTATACTATATTTGTTGTATTTAATTATTTATTATGACATTTTTAAACAAACGATTTAATATTAACTAATATGTACTAAAATATGCAATTACACAGAGAAATTATTGCGTTATTATTATTTAAATGTTATGATTTTTATTGACATTCGATAGTTCTTAGGCTTTTATTTTATGTATATATGTACCTATAATTTTATTACCTTATTAATTTATTTTTATTATGATATTTAAATAAAAAAATGAGTTTTATATATATAAACCATTCTTCTATTCTATGTAGTCACCAAGAATGTTTTTTTTTTGTTCTATGCAATTTTACAAGTTGTTTTGTTTTTCCTCTTTTTCTTTTTATATTTTTGTTTTATATAAATATATACATATACATATTACACAAATATAAGGTGTAAAAGAGTAAGCTCTTCTTTTCTTATATGTTCGGCTCTTTTCCTATAAATTACTAGTTTTTTTTTTTTTTTATGGAGTGCGTTTGGTTGTTGGGATTAGGATAGGGGTGTTGAAAAAAATGATGAAAATTGGGGAATAAGAGGATACTGTTGTCCGTATCTTATGTTTGTTATAATTTGTATATGTCCGATTTTTCGATTGGCAGCATGAGGCCATGGGATGTATACCCATATAACAATAGTATATATTTAAAATATATTATACATTATATGCCTTTTTTCTGATGGGAGCAGGGTTTATTTTAAATCCTGGTGCCCTCGGTGCAGGTGTGGGCATATCTTCCAGTTATTGTTCTTGGGGTGTATTTTTAGATTTTCGGACTTTTCGTTTGTATTTACTATACAGATAGGCACAGACCATAGAGATGATTAAAGCAATAGTCACATATGATATAGTATAGTGGTGAATATGATGATTGCTTATTGGATTGAGCGGAATTAATTCCTGCTCTTTTTGGGAATGGATGGATTCCAGAAGGCTCTCCAGATCCGTGTTTGTTGTAATATTTAACGGATTTGTTTCTATAAGCGTTTCTATGGGAGAAGACGTCATATTCCATATTATATTGGAAATGTTTAGTGTTGGGATGAAATGGGAATTTAATTTGGACATTTTTACGTTATGCCCGTGCAGGATGAATTCCTTGCTGCGAACATAACAACCGGGATTGATGTGCATTGTTCCTATTCCATGTAGGGTTTGTGAACTAATGGAATCTTCACAAATAATGTCTATGTGGAGGGATCCTTTTAGGGAGAAAAGCCAGGCGTTCTGCTGTGATAATTGCGTCCAATAGTAATCCTGTCGCAAGATCAGAATTTTACACTTTTGTGTAATAGGTTCCTTCTTTAGTAGATTCACTTCACATTGATCTGTTCTTGTATTTGTGCTTAGGATGGGGAATGAAATTTTGCAGTAGAAATGCATATGGTCCAACGTTGCGCAATTATGAATATCCTGAAGCGTTAATTCAACAAAATGTTCGCAATTGTAATCTATTAATATGTATTCCTTTGCTGGTTCGATATATATGAACGATTCGTTAAGGAGTGTCGGTAACGGTATTGCCTTGAATATCTGGTATGGTTCCTTGAACGGAAGTGGAATTCGGAGCTCAATAATTATCTTATTGTTGAAAATATTCGCTGCTATTGTACTCAATTTGTAAATTTGTGATAAAATATTGTCTCTAGAATTTATGGGAAGCATCATTGAATTTGGCAATTCCTGTCTGATGTTCAATAAGAGTTCTTCAATTTGTCTAGGGAAAATGAGTGTAGGATGAAATTTTCCATGCCTTGAATCTGTTAAGAGATCTATTAATTCCGACTGGGTATTTTGATATCTGAATGCCATTAGTGAGACTAGTGAAATGAGTGATTCCAGTTCAATTGATATTTTGTTATCAAGTGACCTATTTTCCATCAATGATGTGGCTATCTGCACTGATATTAGTTTTTTATGCATGACCATGAATTCCTTTTCAATTGCGGCTTTAGTTTTGTTGAAAACATTTGCGGTTGCTTCGACTATCGCAGTTTGGCTTTTCATAAGTGATAGGAGGGAGTTTTGGTTAAGGGTGAGGTTACGGATTTGCTCGTCATAAATCTTGGCATCATCTTCGTCTAATGTGCCGAAAAGAGCTTTAGAGACTGAGCCTATAGCATTGAAAAGTGCTCTTTGTTTTCTATTTTGGGTCACAAGTAACTTATTCTTATATTCTATGTTTGCTAATATAAGATTTATTTGTAACAACGTACCGTTACAAGTGTGGCTCAAGGCTGAGTGTTTGTCCAGTTTCTGGCAGGTCGCTGTAATTTGTTGGGCTATGAACTGGATGTTGTTGAATTCTGATTTAAAATTCACTAGGTCGTAATAGGTGACGATTTTCCATTCGTTGGTGTAGAGGTTGGCTCTGCCAATCTCTTCGAAGTAAATGCCTGCAGTAGCATTCAGCTGGTTTACCTCTATTCCTGAGCCGTGGATGAAAGGGATGAAAATTAAAATGAATGCTATTTGCATCATTTTGAAAACCTGGAAGATGATACTGATTAATCATTTGGAATGATTTTTTTTTTTTTGAAGGATGAAATTACTGGCATTAATCTGTGAAGAGTTTCAAGTCATTATAATGGACTCTTTTATTTTTGTTGTTGACCTTTATGGTGGAATTTTCGGGGGAATTAATCTCCACTACCTCATACGGACCTGACCATAGTGGTGAGAATTTGTTCTCTCGAACTCTGCTCTTAAGTAGAACTTTATCGCCTACCATAAAAGATTTTTGGATGGAGCTTTTATCGTATTGCAATTTGGATTTTTCTTTATTGGCCATGGCTATGTCTTTAGCTATTTTGAAGCTATGCTGTAGACGCGCTTTTAGCTCGTTTGCGTAACTGTCGTAATTATAGCAAACGGTTGGAGATGATTTTAAATTATTTGGGATTTAGGCTGGGAATCCGTATAGTAGTTCGCGGGGAGTATAATTAGTATTCGAATGGGGGGTAGTATTGTATACAAACATAGCATAAGGAATCCACGTATCCCAGTCTTGTGGATCTTTTGCTACATAAGATCGGAGATATTCTGCTAAGGTTCTGTGGCTTCTCTCCAATGCTCCATTCGTTTGAGGGTGATATGGAGTAGTTTTAAGTTGTTTTATTCTCAACAATTTAGATACTTCGGCGAACATGCCACTTATGAGGTTAGAACCCTGATCTGTGAGGATACTTTCTGGAATACCATGTCGACATACTATCGTTGTCGTGAAGGCTTCCGCTAATGTCTTAGACTCGGTGTCGACTATGGGAATAGCCTCGGAAAATTTTGAAAGGTCGTCTTGGAATGTAAGGAGATATTTGTTTCCAGAATGAGAAAGTGGGAGAGGTCCTACAACTTCTAGGTACACTCTTTCGAAAGGTTAGAAGGTTTTGTGCATCTAAAATTGGGATGGAGATATTTAATTGATTTAACTGATTTGCTTCTGTATATGAGCAGATCTCAGTTAAAATCTTTTCGAGGTCTAATCTATCTCTTTGGGATCGACAAGGTAAATTAGTTTTTGATATAATTATTGTGGAGTCTTTTTTCTTGAAGAAGTTCAGTTCAGTTTCTAAAAGTGGGGATTTATCTTAAAATTTTAATTTCGAATCCAACACTCTTTCAAGTTCGCATTTTTAGTCAATAGTAATGGGAAATTTGTGTCAGTTATAATGACTGAGGAATTGTTCACTTGTGATGGAGTTGGATTTTGATTAATGACACTTGTGTTGGGAGTGTTCAGATTTGCCTGAGCTCTAGCTTGATTCCTTGTTACCACATTTACGCAGGTGGTAGGTTCCGTGAAATGTTCGCTACTATCTGGAATAGCTCTACTGAGAGCGTCTGCATTTGTGTTGAGCTTACCTGATTTATGGACTATCTTGTAGTCATATTCCTCAAGACGTATTCTCCATCTCATCAGTCTTGAGGAGTGATCTTTCAGATTCATGAGCCATACTAATGGTTTATGGTCAGTTATAATTGTAAACTGTCTGCCATAAACGTATGGTCTGAATTGCTCAACTGCGAAAACGATAGCTAAGAGCTCCTTTTCTATTGTTGAGTAACGAGTCTCTGCACCATTGAGAACTCGGCTCACATAGGCGATTGGATGATCTCCTTGATCATCAACTTGTGAAAGAACAGCTCCGATGGCGTAGTCACTAGCATCGGAGGTGACAAAAAATTCTTTGTCAAAATCGGTATATGATAGAATTGGTGCTGTAATAAGTTTTTTGCGTAATTCGCAAAATGCTTCATCACAAATAGCGTCGAACTTGAAAGGGATATCTTTCTTTAAAAGATTTGTAAGTGGTTTAGCTATTTTTGAAAAGTTTGGTATAAAGCGGCGATAGTAGCCGACGAAACCAAGGAATATATCTTTTTCCTTCTTGGGTCTGGGATATGACTGAACTGACTTGATTTTTGCTGGGTCTGGTTTGACTCCATTTTCTGTAATAATGTGCCCTAAATACATAATTTCCTTTCTTAGGAAATGGCACTTGTCGGGTTGAAGCTTGAGGTTGAAGTTGCGGAGACGGCTAAATACTGCTGTGAGTCTGGAATTGTGATCTTTGAGATTGTATCCATGGACTACAATATCGTCCATGTATACGAAGCAATAGATGCCTTGAAGTCCAGATAGAACATTGTTCATGGCTCATTGAAAAGTAGCAGGGGCTCCTTTTAAACCAAATGGCATACGATTGTATTCGTAGTGGCCATAGGGTGTGCTAAAAGCAGTTTTCTCCCTGTCCTTCGAGTCCACTTTTATCTGGTGAAATCCACTGGCTAAGTCGAGTGTGGTAAAATACTTCGACTTCCCCAACTGGTCTAATATATCAGTGATATTAGGCAGTGGGTACGCATCGCCAATAGTAATGTCGTTAATACGACGAAAGTCTACCACTACTCGCCACTTTTTGTTTCCATTCTCATCTGGTTTTTTAGGAACCAGGAGAAGTGGAGAGTTCCAGGGACAATGTGAAGGTCTGATGATGTCTGACTCAAGCATTTCTTGTATTTGCCTATTTATTTCAGTTCGGCTTGCTTCAGGAAGTCTATAAGGCTTGGTATAAATTGGCGGTTTGTCCTGGAGGGTCTCGATTTTGTGGGTAATCGCATCTGTATATGAAAGGAAGTCCCCTTCTATGAAGAAGAGATCGTTGAATTCCCTGCAGATATTGCGAATACTCTTAGATTCCTCTGAATTACAGTGTTCCAATTTTATAAACTGAGTTCACCTCGTAAGGTGCCAGATCGGCGTCCTCCTCATTTGTGTTGAGGATTAGGACTTTTGCCATACCGTTGACTGGTTCGACGATCGAGTTTCCGAGAAATAAACCTGGCCTTATTTCCTTCTTAAAACAGACCGATTGATTTTGAATAGAAGGAGTTGGAATTTCAATAATGAACTCTGATCGAGCCGGAATTTTAATTTTATTTAATTTATCCGATTCTTTCGGATTTTTAAAAGGAAGGAGATATGATTCGAACTTTTGTGGAATTTGGAAGGAGTTATACGACGATTTCGACTTGATCGAATTTGAAGGAGATAAAACTTTATTGAAATTCTTTGACTTCTTTGATTTTATCTTGGAATTCACTTTTTGTGAATCTATTGATGAAGGAGATAAAATTTTACTAGATGTAGCCTTTTGTGCGGCTGTAGATGGAGATATACTTTTACGCTCTTGCTTCATATCTTGTGAAGCTTTGGATGGAGATTGATTGTTATTTAATTCAGCCTTTTTTCTTGCTATAGATGGAGATAGATTTTTACCTTTATGCTTCATTTCTTGTGAAGCATTAGCTGGCGATCGATTTGCATTGCTTTTCGAAGCAATTGATGGAGATAGATTTTTATTAGTATTTATATCGGAGAGTGTTATCTCCGTATATAAAAGACTTTTTGTTTGAGACCTCTTTTCTGGATCTTCGCTTTTCAAATAAACGTATGGATAATTGGAATAATATTCTTCGTACGGATAAGATTTATTTGAATCGTTTATTTCTAAAGAAATGTATTTATTTATATAATTGATACTAGCATTGTATCGAGATAAAAAGTCATGACCAAGTAGGCCATCGTATGAGAGGATGGAGTTTTTTCCCACAATTTGAAATGGGTGCTCTAGGATGGAGTTATTTTGCGCAGATTCCAGAATTTATTTCGCGAAGATGAGTCCTTCTGTAGAAGTTGACTCTGTAAACAATGTATTTATATTGCAGACAGCATCTCTGTAGCAGATACTGTCTGGTTTCAGTGGATGGAGTTTAATTAAGCTGATCTCTGCTCCTGTATCAATCAAAAATGTAAGCTTCGGAGCAGAACAGATGTCGACAGGCAAGGAAAGCGTTAGTGAATTTTTATTTATTTGAACGGGGATTTGAACTAATTTCTTGCTGCCTATTTTTCCGTCGATATTGTCTCGGGATTCCTGTGGACTTGTGCTGTAGTTTGTATGTGCGAGGGGTTGCCGAATGAGACCCCCGCTGCATTCAGTTTCCCTGCCTGGATGCCGATGGACTTTTGCTGTCCTTCCTACTTGGAGACGGTGACCTAGCCGAGATATTGGCATTATTATATCTCGGCGGTGGAGTTCGACTTTCTCGGAATACTGGTTGCCGCCAGTTCCTGTTTTGAGGCTGTCTGTCAGCCGTGTTTGTTGGTGGAGTATTTTTCACCTTTTGGAAATTATTTTGATTTCCTGGGCTGTCGTTAAAGCGACTATTGTTCGCAGTTCTTGTCCTGCATTCCTCGATTGTATGTCCCATCCGATGAAAATATCGACATGAAGGAGATTGTGATGGATATTTAATTTTATTAAAATCTGGAGAGCGTTGTAATTGGGGGTTTAGCTTTGGAACTGCATTGAAATTTTGCGTGGTGCTTTGTATGACTGGGCAACTTGATGCAGCATGCCCCAGTCTATTACATTTGAAGCAACGTAAGTTGTTATTTATACTTTGAAAGGAATTTTGGTTTACCTTGTTATATGTTTGAAAGTTGGGTTGCTTCTGCTCCATACGTAATGAGTGATCTAGAATATGTGATTTTAGTGCAGAGAAGGATTTATCGGAATGTACCTTAGCCAAGGTCTGTAATTGTGGGTTGGATAACCCATCTTCAATTGCTCTCACAGCCTGACACTCATTATCTTTTAACAAAGATTGTAGGAGCACCTTGTCCGTTGTATAGGAATGTGTTGCTTCATTTAGCTTGGACAGTGTTGTATTTAATCTCTGCAAAAAGTCTTTTACACTTTCCTCTCATCTTTGTCTGGAGTTGGTCAATTGGGATTGTAAGGAAGATCTAGAGATTTTTACTTCGAAGGTTTGAGTCAACAGAGGTTTTAATTCAGACCAATCTGATATTTGGTTGTACCTGAATACATCATATGCTTCGGCGGATAGTTTACTCCTTATCAAACTGAGGAGGGAGTGCTTTTCGTTCGTCGTCGATGCCGTCGCGTATATATCATCACAACTCGAAATGAATTTGTGAAGATCTTTGGGATTTCCATTAAAGTTGGGAATTAACGATCTAGCTTCTGATAGAAAGATGGTAGATTGGTCTCTAAAGGAGACATTATGATGATGGTCTGTGAAGTTATGTGTATTATTCGATGCGTTTTGGATTCGAGTGTCCAATTGCTCTTGAAGGGCAATTATCGTGTCTGTGTATGATGTTTCTACCTCGGCGTAAACATCATTTTTGAAATAGTCATGCTCCAAATCATTAGGGCCGGTATATGAAATTATTTCACTATGCGTTGCCTCAAAATCATCCCAGTATTTGTGTAATGAATTTATCTTTTGTGTCAGATATGTCTGTGTCGCAGTTGATAATGAATGATCGATTGTATAATTCGTGATATAGACTTTTGCCTATGATCCTGCAATCTGAACCGTACTGAGTTGGATTGATCTTTGTCTGTATTGTCTTGGGTATCAGCTGCAGTTGTTTTCTGCGAAGTCTTGGGGGGTGGAATGTAAAAGGGATTATTTGTGCGCTCTGTGTGGACTGATATGGATTTCAACCTATCAGACAGAGTTGCCTTTGTAAGATTGTACCAGTCCTCCGTTTTGTCATAGCATGACTGCTTAAAATAATCATGAGTTTCAGTAAAATTTTCGTGATCTTGAATCAGGGTTTCAATTTTTTCAAATGAAGCCCATAGTTCTTCCAACTGTTGGAGTTTTCCAGAAGTAAAATCTGAAGTCCTTTTAGGTTTATTCGCTCTGTGATAATCGGCCAGAATTTGTCTAATTTCTGCCATTTTTGGGACTTGTGACAAGCAAAGCTCATCGAAAGATTTGGTTTCTTCAGTCATGTTTGTGTAATTGTTTTGTAGGGGTGGGTAAAAATTAGTTAGAAGGGGAAGCGATGAAAAATAAAAATTTTATACACGAATGAAAAAATTTTTCGTGGAAATAAAGATTATTATAATTGTACTCTATATAGTACATATATAGCTGCTACGCAGCAGATTGATTAAAGGGATGGGATAAAAGTATAGTTTATAATTATGCTCAATATATGCTGCCCAGTAGCAGATTGATATAAAACTTATTGTTTTTGTTTGTTTGTGTGTTTAATTATTTATAAATTTGGAATTAAATTTGTGTACACTTTTGAGAATAATAAAGGCGTGATATATTATTGTGGAACGTAGAGTAAAAGAAAGGTTTAAATAAACTTTCAATATCAAGAAAAAAGGGAGTGTATTATAATTAAAAAAAAATTGTATGTTTAAATAAAATGTCTGAGTTAAATATAAGAAAAATACAACAATAGGAATCGGAACTATTTAGTGATTTCCAAAAGGGCAAAATTTTAATGCAATATTTGATTAGTAAAAGGAAAAGGAATTGTTACATAAATCGCTAATTCCAACCAAACTCTTTCCTCTCGTCAATAGGCCTATGAAGCTCTATCGCAGGGGATCGATATTTGATTTTTTCGAAGTCCTCTGTCCAACAAGCTCACGAAGTCTTGCGCAGAGGTCGCTTCCAGGAAAAGCTGATTCAGTTTTTGCTGGATAGGTTGTAAGATGTAATATTTGTATATGTATATTGGGGTTTGTTTAAACAGTGAGGATCACAAAATGATATTTAATATTTATGTTTAGCAATTCTGATACGTTTAATTATTGTTGCAACTTGCTATTAATTTAAGTTTAAATTTGTTTACTATTGAATTAGTATGAAACAAAATATATAATTAATCGAATATTAATTGATTACCAATTTTAATTCTGTTGCGGTACTTCACGCTTGGATTCAGCTTGTATGAATCTCTGGTTGGTATAAAAGAAAAATTTTGGGATATTGCGTAACTTATAAAAATATAATATGTAAACTATTGTAATGAAGCCGCAATAAATTAGTATGAATAGAAACGCATAGGTATAATAGCCAATAAAATAAAAAAAAATGTTGATAGAATAATGGATTTGCCTTCTACCTTGATTTTTATCCGTTATGTTTTTTCTGCTGCTGCTGATGATGATTTCCTGGAGGTTTTCCTCTTTTTTGTATTTTTAAAGATGTTTTGATTAGCCCGTTGATATTTATATGTACCAGTATGTTAGTATGATGTTGGGTGTTGTTCATGTATGAAGATGGTGGTGATTATACGTCACGCATCCTGGGTGACGATTTCTTGTTGTCTTCCTTCTGGGAGGTTTTCGTCTTTTTGAGACAGGGGTGAAGCCTCCTTGAGTCCCACGGTGAGCGCTATGGCGCTTAAACTTGTATTTTTTTAATTCCTCTAAGTACTAAGTACCCGGGTTTTTTTTTTTTTTTTATTTTATTAGGTATATTCTATTAATTTTGATAATTTTTTTTTTCAAGCACTAGTTTAACTTGGCGTATCACTGAATTTTATTATATATTATTTTATTAATTTTTTCAAAGATTGAAATTTTTGTCTTAATTAGCACTGATCGATATGGGGTAGGAACACCGCTGCCACCAATTGTTGTATCACACGCACCGTGCTCCTTAGAGAGTGCACGTGGGAGAAAGAAAAACAAAATCCAAAATTTCACTGTTTACATTCAATTTATTTTTCCACTTTTTATTTTCAATTATTCTAAAGTTATCTTTCAATTTAATAGCTCACTTGATTTGTGTTGCAACTATTCTTAACTATACTAATTTCTCACATTAGCTATTCTTAATTAGATTTATTTTTCACTCTTCCAAATTTATTTTCAATTTTTTTGTAAAAGAGAAAATAGCGTTTCCGTATATCTCTGATTTTTTGGCACTCCCGATTTTTTTACTTATTCGCCCGGCGGTTGAAAAACAAACTCCTCGAGGTTTGGGCTACCTGCCCCCAGGTACCCACGAAAAACTTTTAGAAAAAGCTTTTTTTCTTTTTGCTTTCTCACGGCGATGAAAGATCGTACGTGAGAATATGCGAATATTTTTATTTGCAATTCAATTTGCACGACGAAAAATGATATCCGATTACACGGCATGTAGGTAGGTATACCGTGTGAGTGGAGTGCATTACTGATAACGAAATGCAATTTATGCTAAATTGCATTTTGTTGCAGTATGGAAATGCAACTTTAAATGCATTTGAAAATTTTTTTAAATGAAATTTTAAATGAATTAAATTAAAATTAATTTTCCGGGTCATCTTTGCAATGCATCGATATATTGCATAGGGCAATATATTGGTGCATGGACCTTATGGTTGTGATTCGGGGCATTGGGTACCTGAGTCACAACAGTGCCCCAGTTGGTCGAATATATCTTCGATCCTAGGATGTGGGAATGCATCTCCTATTGTAATGGAATTCAACTTTCGGAAATCGACAACAACACGCCATTGCTTTTCCCAATTTACTCCTTATTTCTTGGGAACAACAAGGAGGGGTGAATTCTATTTCTTAACATATCCTCCACTTGGTCTCTTATTATGTTTTTTTGTACCTCTGGTAGTCTATACATCTTCTGATTAACAGGCGAATGATCTTGTAGAATTGGGATTTCATGTTTAATAGAATTAGTACAGGTTAATTTATCTCCTGGTAATAAGAATATATCGTGGTACTCATGGCATATATCAAGCACCGCTTTTCTCTCTTCCTTGTTCAGGATATCATACCATAAAATTTTTTCCTCCAAAATTTTAATTCGCTCCTTCACCGTGTGTTCATTCGTAGTGCTTATGCAGAACGCACCAGCTTTAATTCTCGCATTAACTTTATTTTTTTTACTTGCTTTTATGCGCTGACGCGTTATAGTTTTCGCGCTAAAATCTTTTAAAGCAATAATATCGTAATCTTAGAATGGTTGTATTTCCATATCTATAACATTTAAACTTTGTTCACTTTCATTAACATTAAGTAGAGCAACTGTTATTTCCTTATCTACAGACTTTGTCAGACAGTTTCCTATAAAGATACCTGGTTGCACTTCTTTTGAGAAGCACACAAATTCACCATTAATTTTTGTGGGGATTTTTACCAGTTTTTCTGAACGTGCAGGTATGTGGATTGCTTTCTGAGTCTCCAATCTTACGAGTCGCTTTCGACTGGCTTGTATGTTTTCGCTCGGTTTGGAAAAACATCCCTTATTAACCTGATTCAGTAACTTCATCTCTTTTAGTGGCCCTGTGTTTTGTGTAAGCAATTTTTTGTCAAGTTCCTTTTCATGACTTATGATCGGTCTAACGCAGTCAGAACCCCTATGGAAATTACTATTTCGCTTCAATTCCTCTAAGCGAGCGTGAGAACTGAGTGGTATTGAGAATGGTGTCTTGTTCGTGTCTGTTATTGGAAACTCTAGTGTTCCTTTGGGACACTTAACATTGCACGTCTTTGACAGGAAGTTATAGCCCAGTATCCCATCATATGGAACGTTATCCTCATCGCTATCTTTGACCACATGGAATTCGCATGTTTGTGGATTCTTTAGTAAGAATTTTGCCTCACATGTTCCTGTCATTTCGCCTTCCCCGAAGGCACAATTTAGGCTTGTTTTATTCCTTTCGTTGATAGGAGTGTTCGATCGCAACGTAGATTTTTTTAAAAGGCTAACGTCAGCGCCCGTGTCGACTAAGAGTTCGACCGTGGATCTAGCTGCTATATCCAACGGCAATTTTACTGAACACTTAGGATTTTGGGCGGGCTGACACCATTTTTCTTCATCGTCTTTTAGGCTTTCGCGGTGTCGACGCAAGCCTATTTTTAGTTTTCCTACTGGTTATTTGTTTGTTTCTGTATCTTACTCTCCCACTCTTGTTTCGCACGGCAATTATATAAAGTGTGCCCTTTTCTCTGACAAAACTCACGTCTATCTAGAGTGTTTGCCAAAGTTACTACCTGTGAATTCGCTCTTTGATTGAATTGCATCGAATTTACTTGAGGTCTTTGGTTAAAGGGTTTTCTCCTGCAATTCTGAACGACGTGTCCATAGTTTTGGAAATTTGTGCAAAAACCCTGACTTTTTCCTTTCAAAGCATTCGTCGAATGTGTGATTGGCTCTATTACAGAAGCTGCACGTTACTTTTGGATATCGTTTGTTATTTTCAAACCGGCTGGGGGGGTTTCCCTGCCGCCCTTGATATCGATTTCTTGGTTGTTGTTCAATGAAAGAATTCGGCATTTTGGGGGATCGGTTAGGGTACATTGAATAGCCGCTTGCAGCTATTGGATTCATTAAACCCATGCCTAAGGGGTTATGAACTATTGACATTGCCTGTCTTTCAGCCTCCTCTAATTTCTAAGCCTTTTGAAGTACAGAGGTCAACTCATTACTTATGTCTTGTAAGAGAAACATTTTATGGGAGGGATTTATTATCCCTGTTTTGAATACATAGATCGCAGTCTCTGTTAACTCTGCTTGTACTGCTGTAGCAGTTTCACCATTATATCGTTGAGCAATTTGGGACAGAGAGCTTTTATATAACGCATGAACTTTGTTTGCGAAATCTGTCAATGTTTCACCGGGCATCTGATATAGTACTCGGAGTTCATTTACCAAGGCTACATAGCTTTTTGTGTTTACCAGTTTGCTATGAATCTTGGTCTCTAGCTCACTGATATTCTCGAATTGTGTTCCCTCTAAGGAAGTAGCTGTTCTACCTCTAAAACGTGTGGGCAGTAGAGTTAAAAAGATAGGAATTTCTTCGGCAGTTAAGCAATTTATTACATATTTTCAACAATTGGTGAACACAGTTACCTCTGGTGCGAGGCTTGGGCCTATTTCGCCAGTTAAAATAGATATAATATTGAAGATTAACTGGTTCACTTTTGAAATATCAACGTTAGCCATGTTAGCGTCTTCTGGCTTTGCCTCCGGTTTTTCCCGTAATTCTTCAGAACTGCAAAGGTGTGTTTCACCGTCTTTTCCTAATTCTAATAGGGATTTAGTTCGTCTCTGATACACTAGACCTGACCTTAATGGCATAGGAATAATTTCGTTATGACTTTGAGAGATTCCACTGGCACCTTCTTCGGTCGGTATTGTACCATCTGAACTATCTGAACTATCTGAACTATGGTTTGGACTGACTTTGTCAAAAGAGAAGGAGTTTATCTTTTTCTAATATCGCTTTTGAGCTGAACTTAAGACGAAAAACGGGAATTCTCGTTTCGGCTTGACATCAAGGAGAGTCGAACTAGCTTCTGGTTCTTTTGATGTATTGTTTAACATCCCACATTGAGATATAGGTTTACCATAGCATATTAGCGTAGTTAAGTACTTTTTTTTTTACTATTATTCTTCACTGGAGAATATCAGACATCCTACAACCTCTACGTGCTTTAATTTAGACGTTTCTCGTGAAAACAGTACTTTACTACTTTTAACCTTAAAATATGTCAACTGGAGGTTGTATGTTTTATTGGGAGTGGGGTTAATTAATATTGAAATGTGTATCAGTGACGCGTTTTTGGTCTTTTGAAAGATGTATACGACCATCACAATTCTGCGAAAAGTTCAAAATATTAAGAATAAACACCAGAAGATAGTTATCACTTCATTGTCTAAATAGAATTTGTACAGCTTTAAGAGTATCTATAACTCACATCTTAATGCTTTAATCGTGATAAATTGAAATTGAACTCGAAATCACAAGCTATATGATAACTAGACTAGCATAATTACCTCACAACAGTTAATATAACGGGAGTATATATATATATTTTTACCACAGTGCGTGATAGACAAGGCAAAAAAAAAATATTTTTGTTCTATATATGTACATATATGCGAGATAACACAAAATAAACACTGTAATTTAACACCTTTCTTGTCCAATGCTTTACACTTATCAAATATAAAAGCAAACCAAAGCACACGAAGATAAAACAATTTCTGTAATGCGACTACAAAAGTAAATTTCTCTAAATTTTCTGCCCATTTCTTTTTATAGTTAAATTTTTTACGTTTTTTCCTTTTTTTGTATGAAAATGTATAGAAATATATAATTGCTACAATGCATTATTTTAGTAAATAAAAATTTAAAAGATTAAATATTATTCTTATTTCTAGGTTCTATAATCTTGTAATAACATTTTTCTTTTTCAAACCTCCTGCTTGAATCCAATTTCATATAAGACCGCATCGAGTATGCACTTACTTTTTTTTTCTTGATGTTTTCCTCTGTTAAAACTCTTTCTGCATACACTTTACTCCAACACTGGATCCCTCGTTGAAGATCAGTCTCTAGGCAGATTGAATAGCACCCCAAAGTCACACTCAACTCCGGGTTTAAGGACTATTCAATCCTACCGGCTGCGCCAAATAATGGTGAGATTTCCTGGTACAGATCTCCAGTACAGATCCCAATGCTATCATCTCACGTATATTGGGCTGAGTTGAGCAGGTCACAAAACCAGTAATAACAACACTTAATCCTTTTAGTTTTATTAACATATATATATTATTTATATCTTTACAGCAGGTCACAAGAACACATCACTTAATCTTTTTAGTTCTATTCACATATACATATATGTATATTATTTATTGCTCGCGTATTTAGTTTGTCGTGTATAACAAACCGTTACTTGATACCTCTCCTCGAATCCTAAAAAGACTGCCCTTCTTGAGCATTTTCAGCGACCATGTCACCGAGCGTTCTTTGTTTTTTTCTTTATTTTTTATTTGATAAACCAGGTCACTGCTGTGATTAGCCGGTATTCACCTGCATATTTCGCAGTGACGCGCTTTCACAACAAACCCAAGAATTCTGAGTTTATTATGAAATGCGATACACTGCAACTTTTAACAATGCCACCGTTTACGCAAAACCTGTTTGCATTTATTGTGTAAGGTCTTGCTTTTCGCCACACAACAATGACCTAGTCAAGAAGCGATGTCAACCAATTATTGTTTCACATAGATTAATTGATTATTTATATTCAGAACAAGAATTGATTGATCTCTATTCACAACAGATGTTTGACTGTCACTTTTTTGTAAACAAAGAGCCACGGAGTGTGTTTGGCGTAGAGACGTAGTTACAAAATGGATAATTTACTTTTTATAGGAAATGCTTAATGGCTATTGGACTAATGGCCAGTTTCACAGTCTGGGTTTAAACCAAATATTTAGTTTAAACTCGACGAATGAGTTCACAGCTTGGTTTAAACCCCGGTTTAAACTAGAGTTTAAACCATGCTATCCATCGGTTTAAACTCAAGATAAAAGTGTGGCATTTTATTTTGACAGGGGCATTGTTTCTTTGTATATGAAAATAATTTTATCATGGGCTTAGATTTAGAAATTTCTAGCGATGAAGAAGTTTTTTTTCGATTAAATTTACAACTCTGTCCACGACTGAAAGTAATTAGAAATCGGCCATATCCTTTTAATGAGTGGGACGACGTTGATTTTTATGCTAGGTTCCGTTTAAGTAAAGAACTTTGCCACTTCGTCTTCGAATCTATTCTTGTCCGTTTTCTTGCGCTCTATTATATATCTCTTTTATACGCTAGGGAAGGCAATAGCTCAAATTCACTTATGCTACAATTTGCAGCCTTTTTTAATATTGGCATATTTAAAATTGGCAAATACAGCTACATATTTTTTATTTTTTGGTCTGTTTACTTTTCCGATTGACAGATTGATTGATAGAAAAATTGCTTCACAATTATGGCGATAACTAATTTAGTTCACAATTTAGTACTACCAACGTTACTAAAAGAATGCACTGTAAATCCTGATTTTGTTTGAACAACGTTTAAACTTGGAGGATGGTTTAAACGAAACTTTGGTGAAACTGGGCATAAGTGATAGTAATATTAAAAGGAGTTATACGTGCTCGAAGATTTATATACAACAAGCCGTGTTGAGGAAAATACTTTTAAAATATTTTTGTGGTAAATTCAGTAAATCCCACTGACATGCATATATGTATAAGTAAATTCGCAAATAATTATATCGTCAGTGAGAGCATACTTGCTGAAATCAAAACTGGTGCCACATGAAACAAGAGATCAGTCAGTCCGTTTATATACATGTCAGTGGGTGGTGCGGAAGATTGTGCGCAGTTTCTAAGAAATATTTTGGAATTTTCAATATCAACAATTTATAACGCCGCCTCTGGCACCTCGACAAAACAAGAAGAAGAACGATAGTTGCCACGCTTTTTTCATCAAATGTCGTCTCCTTTAAGGCTGAATTACAATGGACGCAATGGAACGCAACTGAACGGTGTCAAATGTCAAATTTACGCAGTAGAACGTACGTCGAGGTAGGTGCTTACAATGGACGCATGATTAATTGAATGTGATAGTGACGTTTAACCCAAAATTGATAAACAAATATGGATAAAATAAAAAAACTCTTTTCATTCCATTTCCTCTCTGCTAATTATACACTTACCGCAGCACAGTTTCACTTGAGGGAAGAAAATAAACAATCCCAAAGCTAATTTGAGGTTATGTTTATCCGTTCAGTTGCGTTAATTTCAGATTTTATTAAATTTGCTGCGTACGACTGCGTGTTTGTCCGTCCACTGTGCTCAACTCCATTTGAAAAGCGTATAAAGAAAACCGGTTTGACATTTCTCTCCGTTCAATTGCGTTCCGTTGCGTCCATTGTAATTCCGCCTGTATTTCCCTCCTCGGAGCTTCGAACTCTGTCCGTATTAATATTAATTGTTGCAGACTTATGACATTCGCCATGATTTAATTACTGTGACCTACCACATTTCCCATGCGACTATAACAACATATTTTAAGCATAGAAATCTCTAGTGAATGATACTTTTAAGTTTACCGATGTAGCTCTAGCAGAGTTGATTACATATTGTGTCAGGCCAAAAAAACTAATATCACTCTGTCAATTATCTCGAATATACCTACATATTTGCATATCTGCTTAGCGTGTTGTCATTGATATTTCTCCATTCTACTGGAACTTATCAAAACTTTTCTATAATTTTACGAATATGTATTGTAATAACTCTACTAACTACTATCGCAAATAAAAAAACTATACAGATGAAGAACGCATATCAGAAAAATCAAAACCTTATCAACATTTCTGGTAACCAAGTTAGTTAGCTACGACAAAATGTAGCTAAGAATGTTTTTATTAACAGAAAATGCTCCTTATGTTCAGGCGGCCCACACACCAGATTCTATTGGCTGGATTGCATTAAAAACGTCGACGCCGACGTGGTCGTCGTCGTCGTCGTCAAACTCCGAACGAAACACCGGGCAAGTTACATTAACACTGGTCGGCAGCGCCATACAATAATTTCCCTTACATTTTACAGTTGAGTTATTTTCTTGTAATCTCTGTCGGTCGGCAATAAAATTTTAAATAATAAAAAAAATATATTTTGTTTTCCTTTAAGTTCACATTTTTTCAATATAAAATCATTTATTTTCAGAATTTCAAATATCATTTCATTTTTTTCATAATAGATTTAGATCTTGCATATTGGCAGCAATGGAGCGCCAGTGTTAAAATTAGGATTAAGGCTAAAATACAATGTGGGCGACACGACAAAAACGCCGTAAAAACGCCGTAGGAAACGTTCGTGAAAATACAATGTGAGCGACAAGGGCTGTCATTCGAAATTAAATTTTATGCTGTCATTTGTGTCAAATAACAATGGAAAAAATTTCAACAAATAAATTAAAAAAGATAATTAAAGTTGCTTGTGCAGCGTTTTTGGCATACGAAGAGTTTCTTCCATTTTTTAATATCTTCTAATATATCAGCTGAGGTTCTTTAATTAATGTTTTTCTAATTAATTAACACTAATTATTGTTTAATTAAATTTATCACCAACAAATTATTATGCTTTACTTTCCAAAAATAATAAATGTTTTTCTAATTAATTAACACTAATTATTGTTTAAATAAATTTATCACCAAAAAATTATTATGCTTTATTTTTTGCGATACGTTAAACGTCAAACAATACATATGAACGCAGCCTAATACAGATGAACGCAGCCCAAAATTTTAATTTTTCGAAACGCACCCTAAACGTGCGACAAATTTCAATTTTCATTTAAGTTCGACGACAACGTCGAACGATGTCGTCAGCATTGTAGATTATACCATACATCGCCATGTTATTAAAACCCAAATGACAGCGTTTTTTACGGCGTTTTTTTCGTTTCGCCCACATTGTGTTTTAGCCTTTAGAGATGGTTCGAAGACCACGCCGACGACACCGATGCAGTACTGTCTCTATATATTTTTGTCATAAAACGACCACCACGCTGGCGTCGGCGGTGTTATGTAATCCGGCCATATCTTTTTATCAGAACAAGGCAGTTATGCCTCGACTAGATGAACGGAGTGCCACAATTTTTTTTTAGAAGTTTTTTCCTTCGAATTTATATGAATTCGTCGAGGCCGACAGCAATACCTCGCTCCCAAGGTATATTACAAGATATTCTCACTAGATTTCTGACACATTAAAGCTGATTTCCCGTGACGTCACTTTATGGTGGAGCGTGGTTCGTATTGAGAGTACTTCTATTCTATATACCTTACCTTGCCTCGCTCCAATATCAAATCATCGATGTAATTTTTTTTAGAAATTAACTGGAAATATTTTCTTAGAATTTATATTACACATTTTTCGAGACTAAAAACAATTTTTATGAATGTAGCAGAAAACACGTAACTATGTATGCAATAAGAAGTTTACAGAAAATGTTTCCGTAAAATTTTTATTCAGTTTGGTGGCCACTTGGAGTTATTTTCAGATAGAATACTTTCATTTGTGCCTTGGTCGGCCCCCAAATGCCCATAAGCATTCATTTCTTCTGCCGCTGTCAGCCTCCAATAATGCATAAAACTTCTAAGGAACAAATTTCCAGTAAATTTCTAAGAAAGAATTGAGGCCTTCCTACATCAGGTCGAAGCATCGTCGATTTTATATTCGAGCGAGACGTTGCAAATATTTTTAAGTGACTCGCAACCAGTGTTGCCACAAGAGGTGTGAATAAAAGTAGCAAAACTCAAGGGAAAAAGTAGCAAAGTAGCAAAATTTTGTAAAAAACAAGTAGCAAAAGTAGCAATCTTAAAGAAAGAGAAGTATAAATCAATAATAACATTTTATTTAAAAAAATATATATTATCTCTTTCTGTTAACAATAGCAAAAAATTAGACAATTCGTACAAATTCAAACTGAATAAGTCGCGGAGAAAATATACGTAGAGATTAGTTGAACAGAAAATATTAATTTTTTTTATAAATAAATTCATTCCTTTTCACAGTCGCGGAATTAGAAAATATACGTAGAGATTAGTTGAACAGAAAATATAAATTTTTTTTATAAATAAATTCATTCCTTTTCACAGTCGCGGAATTAGAAAATATACGTAGAGATTAGTTGAACAAAAAATATTAATTTTTTTCATAAATAAATTCATTCCTTTTCACAGCACATAATAAATAAGGTAGTACATACTTACATATATATTAAACGTTTTATCTCGATATTTATGATTATTAAAGGCGATTTTAAGTTGCTTTATGTAATTACGGTGTCTGGACAAAAATATTTTTTAATTCGACTTTCTACTTGCCCTTTTACAAATATTATGCTTTCAATGGTCTTTAGAACAAATCTATTTGACTTATTCGTTTTAGTTAGTTGGAGTTCTGGGAAGACTCGTTTAGCGGCAGCAGAACTGTGTGGTAGACACATTAAATTCATTACGAAATCACAGAGTTCTTTAAATATATATTGCCCCAATCAGTTTTTTAAAATCTAACGATAAGTCCAAAAACTTTCAGGATCAGTCAACTGATTTCAATTCGATTACACCTTTAAGAGTAGTCATTGAGTACTAATTTTTCCTACATACATCAGAATGCTTATAAATATATTGAAATGCTTTTAATAATGGCAAAATAGTATCGTTACATTTGCATGGTCTATCGAGATCTAGACAACACAAGTATTTTAAAAAGTCGCTTTTGAAATCGAAGCGTTTTCTTATTTGACTATATACAATCAACATAAAACGAAAGGATATTTGACCTTATAGTCGTCAAAACTGAATCCACTAAACCCTTTTCTGCAATAAATAAATCAGCATTTGCACTGATGTATATCTCATTAAGCGGCAAATAATTCTCTTGATATTGTAGGTCAATGAAATTCAGGCAATCTGAGTTATTTATTAAGTTAAGTTTAAAAAAAAAACAACAAATTACTCGTAGATTGTCTCAATTGTTTTGCATAATGTATATAACCTAAATTTTTCTGCTTGAAACTCTAAGTTAATCGTAGTTACAACTTGAAGGATTTGTGACAAAAAATACAAAAATATTTCAATTAAAGTATTTCCCATTTCTTCAGCAATTTTTCTTGCAATTATTAAGTCGTCTTCTAACGAAGATGATATAAAAAATAAGTGAAGAGCTTGCCATTGCTCCAAATTTCTGTCAAGAACTTCCTTTAAAGATAGCCATCTCGTTGGAGCTATGTTAAGGATTTTTCTGCTTTACACCAGCATAATCCTGGAATTCTCCAAACTACGATATTCTGTTAGAAAATTTATTTCGAACTTCCTCTACTTTGAGTATCTAATAAACTCGATTGTCTGAATTTATGTTAAAGTAGCATTTTAGACAGAATAATAGAAAAAAAGTATCATTTTTGCTACAATTGTAGCAAAGTAGCATCACTGCTCGCAATATGTATCTGACTTCTGGTTTTGAATTTTCCTATTCGACTCGTTATCCATATATTTACTTATTTGTGCTACTATGTAAATTAGTTCCATTTTTAATTAAATAATTTACTTTAAGATATTTTTGTTGTATTCTTTTAAACTCACACTACTTCTCATTACAGAATATTTCAATGTTTAGAGAATTTCTGCTTGTAAAATTAATAAATGGGGAAAAAGCGACTTTTCAAACGCCTACTTTTTCTAAGAAACGGGAGCGGACTTTGGAGATGCTTATAAAAGATTTATATGAGGAATATGTGCACGATAGTAAAGTTGTAAGTCAATTTTATGGCTCAAAATAAACAAAATATTTGAAAATTTATAATATTTTAGAATATGTTAAATAGGAGGGCTTTTTCGGAAGTATTGTCTGATGCCCCTAGAACATCCAAACTAAAAGAAGACGCAAGACAAATTGAATTTGTACGTATAGGGCAAGCCTTAAAACTCGAAGCAATAGTCAGAGGTGATGCACCAACTAGCTTAGCTTCAGCAAGCCCTTGCACAATTTTCAAAAGACCTCCATGGGAGCCACAATGCTTTTACCCATCATTTTACCATAGGGGCTCCCTAATAGGAGACTCTTATGGCAATGATAAACTTATTATAGCTACAGATAATGGAACCTTTCTGGTTAAAGGTATAAATCGATTCTTTTTATTGTTAACTTATTTTTCTATTTTAATTTGCAGAGGATCAATCTCATCAGCCTGTCTTTGACAAAACTTTGGTCATTAGACAACTCAACGTTATAGAAGATCACACATTATTGCTTATTCGAGGTGGATCAAGTACAAACAGGGATGGTCACAAAATGCATGTTTTCCGTCTAAAAGAATTCCAAGATAATATTATTAAATTAAGAAGTAGAATAGACGTAAAAGATAGACGGATAGACCGGACTCGGGGATGCAACCTGTATGCAACATCGAAAGCCAAGGGGGGACATTTAAAAATGGCTGTGGCTGTTGGAAGGAAAATCCTTCTTTTTCAATGGAAGCATACGGCTGCTTGGGCATCATGGTGCCCCGAAAGTGATACAGAAACAGTAGATGGTTTCATTTTTCTAAAAGAGATACAACTACATGATAATCCTACAATTTTAACGTTACTTGAAGGTCCCACAAATACGATATCTGGTGGACTGATATGTGTTGGCTACAAGTATTGATACAATTTTATAATATATTTAAAGTACTAAATTAAAAAAAATTTTTTTTAGGCACCATTTCGAGGTTATTTGTGATCAAACTGGTATATCTACTAAAATACATGAAATCGAGAGCTCCAAGCGTACTCAGACTCAATTAATCGCCGCAATAGAGCTGTGCGATGGCCAGGAAACTGAACTCTTATTGTGCTATAATCGTTAGTTTGTCAAGTAAAATAGAAAATTTATTTTACTTTTATATATTTTATAGACACGTGTCATTTTCAAAAATTGAATGAGGATGTGAACACCAACGAGTTTGATTTTCATTGGAACGCAACGCCAGCTGCAATTGTGTGCACATTTCCCTATATTATTGCATTCACTGCAGATTCAATGGAAATTAGGCTTCTTGTCAATGGTAACCTTGTATATAACGCAACAATGCCTGAACTTCAACTTATTACATCAAAACACGATATATACTTTGTTACAACAGCCCCCGAATTCATATCAAAGAATTTTCATATCAGAGGGCTCGTACCTGAGCCACAACTGATCAGAAAAGCGAGCGAAGGTATTTCAAATGAAGATGTTATGAAAATTCGGCACAAAATTACGGAAGACACAACTTTACCAATAAATCAAGAAACAAAACTTCAGACCCTGCTGACAATACCCAACCTGTGTGATTATACTCCTTCTATTCAAAGAGCAAGATCACTACAAAAGCCGAAAAATACCGCAGAAGAATATAAGCGCCACATTTCGAAAAGCAATTCTTGTGGAGATTCCTATTCATCCAGTGGAAAAGATCCCGAAGAGCCAGGGGTACCACCAAACTCACCTAAAATCAACTTCATAGGTGATTCTCTAGTTTCACCCACTAAACGTCATACAAAGTATCGAAATCCCTTCCTGAACCAAACAGAAGCAACCAATTCTCCTGAACGAACGAAACCATTCAGGATATATAGAATTCCACTAGCTAACCTAACCGGGGGGCATTCACACTTTCATGCACACACCACTGCAAGTTCCAGCAAAATTTCCATGGTACACAATATTAAGATTGCAGAAGATCATTCTGAATTAGATGACTGTTCAGACAATAATAAAAGTTATAACAAAGAACTACTCGTTAGTGATCCAGTGGAAAACATCTCGTGTAACTGTGCTAATCTATCACTTTTCAAATAATTGTTATCAAGCAATGAATCCAACAAATTCTTAAAGAATGGCAAACAGATCGTTTTAATTGTTAAATTTTCAGAATATTTGACTTAAACGTTCAGAAAGATTTACAAATATTTATGGCCATACTCTGATGTTTTACATAAGAATGGAAATATACAAAAAATGCAAAGATATGAGCGGCATATATAAATTCTTTGAAGTCTTAAATGAACCTTTTTAGCAGCAAATATAAATCCTTTACATATGCTGATGATGAAGCGTCACAACACACTGTCATTCACACGAGTTCTTAGACTCCTATCACTCATTAGTCTGTTATTAAGGCTTTCTACATCTACAGTACTTAAAACGGCTTCTTATCTTGTTATCCAATTAATGGCCAGTTTCATAGTCTGAGTTTAAACCAAATATTTAGTTTAAACTCGACGAATGAGTTTCACAATTTGGTTTAATTCCCGGTTTAAACTAGTGTTTAAACCATGCCATCCCTCGGTTTAAACTCAAGATAAAAGTATTTGAAAAGTGTGACATTTTATTTTGGCAGTAGCATTGTTTGTTTGTATCAAGAAAATAATTTTATCATGGATTTAGATTTAGACATTTCTAGCGATGAAGAAGATTTTTTTGAGTTAAATTTTCAACTCTGTCGACAACTGACAGTAATTAGAAATCGGCCAAATCATTTTAATGAGTGGGACGACTTTGATTTTTATGCTAGGTTCCGTTTAAGTAAAGAACTTTGTCACTTTATCTTTTCTTGCGCTCTATTATATATCTTTCGTTATGCACTAGGGAAGGCATTAGCTCAACTTCACTTATGCTAAAATTGGCATCCTTTTTGAATGTTGGCATATTTAAAATTAGTAAATATAACTACATATTTTTTATTTTTTATTTTCTGATGTTTACTTTTTCCGATTGACAGATTGATTGATAGAAAAAATGCTTCACAATGGTGGCGATAACTAATTTAGTTCACAATTTAATTAGTACTACCAACGTTACTAAAAGAATACACTGTGAAACCCGATTTGGTTTAAACTACGTTTAAACTTGGAGGATGGTTTAAACTCGACTGTAAAACCGGCCATAAGCGTTGGAAAAAAATTTCTGCTGTTGAACTGCTATAAGATAAAGTTGCTAAGTTAAGGCCTAAACACAATTGCGATAGACGACAACGAAAATTCGCTGCGAAACAGGAAGTCGTAAAATTGGGAACACAGTTATAACGACAAGCATTGAGCGACGATTGTGAAAGGAGAAGATACTGAAATTTCATTTATTAAATGTTTCGAGCGTTTTAAAAGGAGATTTTTAATAAGAATATTTTTATTATATTGAAAGAAATGCAATGGACCAAAGTGTGAAAAATAAAATTTAAAATGCAGAAATTAACTAAATTAAACGCTTTGAAATATCCATCCAAACCACGTTTTTTTGTCCACTTGTCTTACCTGTCTTACAAATCATAAATTATTCTATGATTTCGTACTTCCTTAATAAATTTTTCCTCAAAGCTCATTATTTGAAAATTACCGCGGTGTGCTACCACCTCAAAAAGACAAAACTGAATGCCAAAACAATTTCATTCGATTAATTTTATTGGTAGTATTGCAGCGACGACGGCAAAATTAGAAACTTATCAATCCCGACGATAACTTCGTCGATCGCTCACCGTCGCTCGTCGCAATTTGGTGCATTCGCATAAGATGTTGTGCTTTTAGAAGTTTGTCAGCGATTAATCGTCGTCGTTTGTCGTCTGTCGTCGCAATTGTTTTTAAGCCTTTAGACATAAATGCAGCCAATTGCTGCTGTAAAAATTTACTGCAAAATGCTGGAATTTTCAAGCCAACAGCTGCCAAAGTTCGTATTGTGTCTTGCAAAAGTTGGCAGAGTTTATAGGGTTCAAGCTCTTTAGGTGAGGCATAAAAGAGAATTGACGCAGCAAGCATAATTCCACTAAAATATTAGAAGTACTTTGCAGTTAAGCTAAGTTAAAACACAGAGGAATTGGTAGGCGGTAAAAATAAATTCTACCAGAAAAGATACAAAAGCGAGCGACGAATAGAAAAAGGTTGGCTGCCCCTGCCCTAGATGATGAAAATCAGGGTATACTAAGTATATCATTCCGTTTGCAACACATAAATATAATTCTGGTAGTGCAAAATGGATTGAACCCCCACATGTAATATTAAAAGTTCTTTTGATTTATGTATGTCGTCCATCTGTTTGTCAGTCTAGCCTCACGATAATTCGAGAACGTGATCACTTAGAGAACTGACATTCTCTTCAAATTTTGTTTTTTTTTTTACATTATTAAGCCAAGCTTAGGGGATACCTAATGATGAAAAGCACAGCATGGAAGGAAACCGATACGGAAATGATTAGAGGATATGAGAAGAGTGGCAGAGATACTGATGTATGTCGCCCATAGACTGTATGCCGGGGGAGAGACAGGAGATGGTAGACTGTTCCACATTCAGACAGTTCGGGAGAAAAAAGCATTACGAATTTTTACTGTACGGCCAAAAGTATTTTGAATGGTAAAAGGATGCGCACGGTTTTCAGCGGGGATCAGACCAGATAGTTCATCAGGACATTGACCATACATATTGCGATAAAGAAGCGAAAGGCATCCAATATTGCGGCAGTGTTCGAGCGAGTCGATATGACAAGTAATTGCCAAATCGCCAATGAGCTTGAAGGCTCTCTTCTGGACAATATCTAATGAGGGTAGGGCTGTACGAGCAGTTCCGGCTCATATAAGGGAATTATAGTCCATTCTTGGTCTAATGTAGGCCTTGTAGAGGAGGGCTAAATTTAACGAGCTGAAATATTTCTTACACCTTTTCAGAAATGCAGACATTTTGATGTTCCTTTGGCAACAGAGCGAATATGATCTGTTAAGCTTAACTTACTGGAAATATTAATGCCAAGAAAACCTACTGGCGGTGAATCAGAAATTAATGCTTCATCAAAAATTGTTTTGATGAAATGAGACAACTTGGAGTTTTACATGCATTGAATTCAACACGAATTACTTTGCCCCAAGCGAGGGTGCTGTTAATATCGTTAATCACTGATCTAATCATGCAATCTCGTTTAAAACATACGGGTGTCAAAGGAGTAAGCGAAATCAAGGGTACTGTCATCAGCAAAACTATGGCTGAGTGCGATCGTAAGGGAAAACAGATCATTAATGAAAATGAGGACGAGAGACGGAGAGATGACAGAAGCCTGGGGTACACCCGCATTAATAAGATGATAAAAAATTTTCAATCCATAATAGAAGAGGAGGGGAGAGATCAACTGTTTTAAGTTTGGCTAAAAGAACTTAGTGCCACCCTCTATTAAAAGCCTATGAAATATCCAGACCAACAAATTTAGACTGACCAAAATTGTGAAGAGTACAGTTTCAACGTTCCGTAATAAAAGTTATCAAGTGTCCAGACGAGCGTCCAGCTCCGAGGCCTTATTGGCGGTCGTTGTTAAGCTGATTAGTTTCTAGATCGTCAATTATATGGAGTTAATGATACTCCTAAAAACCCTTGAAAAAATCGAAGATATTGCAATTGGTCGATAAATTGTGTAATCGCTACTGTTGGACACACCTGAAATAAAATACAACATTATAATCTCTTATGTAATGTAATTGTTACTTCCCTATATACATTTGTCCAGTCCAGTTTGACCAAAAGATGTCCTGTACATCCAATTAACTCAGCTGAAATTGAAAGAGATTACACAAATTAGTTCATATCTTGAAATTATATGCGACAACAACAAACATATGCAAATGTGAATATTGAAATTGATTCGCGAAATTCATATGCTCCGCATACTAAAAATTTGCAAAACATGCAAATATGTTTGAATATACAAATTATATGAATTCGCAAGATGTGTAAACATAATAATTAAAAAATTTTAACAATTTTTGCCATTGTTGACAGTTTGGAAATCCTTTTTCCAACATGCATAATTTAGCATAATTTGCATATTTTTTGCAAATTATTAAGGCTGGAACTCACAAATAAGTAATAATAAACACTTGAAAAGCAATAAAATACACTTACCTGCATTATTAATCCATTTAATGTTGCTAAAACACACAAAACAAACACGACACTTTCGTACTTAAATACCGCAATCGCGTCTGTCAAATTGACTCGCTGAAAGGTGAATTTTGTGAATTCGAGTGCGCGCAACCTGTTGATCAAATTTAAAAGGCGCGATATTTAACAGGTAAGCCACTATTTAATAAAAATTTGAAATTAATTCCCATAATGAGTGGGAAAGAGAGAGATGTGGGAACGAGGTGCAAGAGAACTGAAAAATATTAACGTTCCACATAGGATATATTCATAATATGCCAGGGGCCGCCATATTTATAATTTTCAGAAAAAGTAAAACATTTAAATAAATAAATAAGGAGAACTCGTGGATAATATGAAAGAAGTTGCTTGAGATAAATTGGCCAAATTGAAAATAATTGTACAAGTCAAGGAAGCACGAGAAATATGCTAAATTTGCATTTTTCTTGTGGAACTTATTACAAAATGGCCGCGGAGACTCAGTTTTGTGACAGTAATCTTATATGAATAAGCATCCGATAAAGTAATAGGCAGTTTTTTTTTCGTTAATTAAAAGTTTTTTTTCTTGAATTTTCAGCAATTAGCATAGAATAAAAAGTACCAATGTACATTATTATACATGCTACAAGTTTTGTGCAGTTGGTGTGCGCAGAAGGACAAGTTTTATCTGGTTAAGATAAGTATTGTGTTAATACTAATAATTAGTGCGTCCACTTAGTTTAAGTTTCTTGTCTTTCACTAATACACCCAAGTCTCTATAGTACATTTGAGAGTATACATCTAAAGTGAAACGAAAACGTATTCTGGGTTTATAGACTTTTGTGCCATAGACCCTGGTAGCAAACAGCTGTTTTGTGTATGTTAATTCGTTTGTGAGTCTGATCACAAAAGCCGTATTAATATTTATATATTAAAATATTGAAGTGTAAAATAATTTGATTAGGTATATTTATATTATTACTATTGCACTTTTGTTAGTTTACAAAGCACTTTTGTATTCTATCGATAATTCCAATTATCTATGTCCTACTCAATGTACCTAATAATGTTGTAAGCTGAGGTTTTTTAACGCTTTTTTGTTCTATTGTTATTACGGTTTGTGGTGCTGGCAAATATATTAAAATATAAAAATCTGTTGTTTTCTTCTAAAGCCATTGACTCCACATGCAAAACGTTTGGTAAACTAAACGTAATTTTCATTCCGAAAACGAACCATTTTATAGTACAGTTTGCGAAATATAATGTCAACTACCACTACACTAACAGTCTACGTTTCTCAGTTTCACTTCGCTTTGGCCTGATGATTCGTTTCTGATTCGCATTCACAACACCAAAGCGTTTCTTTTGCGTACACTTCCACGCAAGAATGTTTACCCTATCGTTACGTTTTTATTTCGCCTTGCTTGAAGGGAAGCAAATAAACAACGTAGTTAAGCTAGTTCAAGATTGAAGTGAGTTGAAAAAGTAGTGCGTTAATCGTGGTGAACTTATAGCACGTTATAAATTTCATTTAATTAAACGTATGCCAAGATACGGCATGTTAATTACATATGAGATTTAAAAATTAATGAACATTATCAGTAATTATAGTGAAATAACTTACACACGTTAGGGTGACCAGATATTTTTTTGGGAATCCGGGGACATTAATTTAAAATACTTTTTTTTCTCAGCCTTTATTTGAATTTAAATTAGATAAAATTACAAAACAAGTCATATTCAATATATGTATGTATATAAATAGATATATGTATATATTTCAACTTTTCAAGCAAAACAGAACTTCTTACGTATTTCAACAATTAATAAAAAATAAAAGTAACAAAAAATTTTTTAGATTGTGTTATTATATTTAATGGAAGAATGTATTTTTTTTTAAATGTGTTCATTGTTAGATAGTTTTTTAGAAAAATCTTCACAGCTCATGCGAAAATTTGTTTTTGTTTCAATTATATTTTTTAAAGTTTCTACTTTCATACGTGATTTTTCATCACTCCAACACAAATTGACTGCGGAAAAAATTCTTTCAATAGCAGCGTTGCTCCCCGGCAAGCTAAGACTTAAACTAATTAAGTTCAAAAGATTTTTGTATGGTATCAAGTTATTTTTAAAATAATCAAATATAGCAATCCATTTTTCAACTGTACGTTTTAGATGAAAGGTGCTCAAATAGATATGTAATTTCATCAAAGAAATTACCCTCATTTATAATAAAGTTTGTACATTTTGCTTTCAATATTAGAATCCCTGCATTAAGTTCTTCTCTGTTTGGGATTGTTCTTAGTAATAAACAATTTAAGGAACGGAGATCATCTGTATGTGTACTTCACGCTGTGATGTACGCAATTGCTCTCTCATAAAACATATTTGAGGTATTAAAATATGAAGTCGTGCTTAAAATGCCATTAAAAGTTATCAAGTGTCCAGACGAGCGTCCAGCTCGGAGGCCTTATTGGCGGTCGTTGTTAAGCTGATTAGTTTCTAGATCTTCAATTATATGGAGTTAATGATACTCCTAAAAACCCTTGACAGAATCGAAGTTATTGCAATTGGTTGTGTTATAACCCCAATTGCCGCCGTGCTTTCCGTTGGGAGAAGAGCGGCTAAGGAGGAAAGTTCAGGTAGGGCCTCCTTTTGGTTGTATGGGCCAAAGAATCTCCAAGGAACCAAACTTTTCTTGAATAAAAAAAAAAAACACTCGCAGATCTTGAACAAATTTATTGAATAGACCTTAAATTTTAAAAAGAGTTTGAATTTTAAACAACACTTTGGGTTTTTAAGTAAAGTTTAGATTTTACACAACACTTTTTATTGTATGCACGACTTTAGACTCTATACAAGACTTTTGATTCTATGACTTTTGATTTTGTGCAAGACTTTCCCGATAAACCCGCGTGTGCACCTCTTGAGTGTCTATCCTGAACTTCGACTTGTTTTCAATTGGATATTATTATCATCCAAATAGCTGACGCCCTTGCGTCAGTAAAAAGTATATAATACTTTTTATGATTGGTTCGCTTAACTGACCAATCAGACAAAAAGGTAAAAAGAGACCGGAAAGATAAGAAACAGGAAAGACATTTGCTTTTGTTAATTTCTTGGCTTGGACCTTGAAATTCGATCGTGCACTTGAAATTTTGACTGATGTGCAATATGTAGTACATTAACTCGATGAGTTATGTCTATACAAAAATGTCGAGCAGGCATTTTTGTTTATTTTCGTAAGTGGGCTATTTATGCTACGTTAAGTAATTTATGGAAAAAGGAATATTTGTACATTTTTGTGCATTTTAAGACTTGTTAAGAGAATTATTAGGGTAAGTAATTATGAATATGCCTGGTATGCAATTGTACATATTTGTGCATATTTATCTATGCGTTTTAGGAAAGTTCATGGGAGGTAAGTAATATGAATAAGATTTTGTGATTTTAGGATATTATGCATTTCAGGCATTTCAGGACATATGGTGTGGTATTTTAAGACCACAATATGAAAATATTTGATTTTATTGAAAATGCACAGAAAGTAATATGTATATGGTTGTGATTTTGGGATCACAACATCCCTTCCCCCTTAGAAAAAGAAAATTCGTAGCCTGAGGGGTGACGAATTTTCTGTATAATCAAGATCCGAGCTTCTTTTAATGAAAAGTGTTGTTTTATTTTTTGTTACAAATATGAAAAGGAAAATCCATATACTGGTAATAGCGATCGCGTCGGGAAAGTCTTGTGATTGTTTTTTTTTTATAATTATATATGTGATACACTATAGTATTTAGTTATAAAAGGTAAGTACAAAAATATGAATGTAATATCTAGTCGTAAAATAAGTATACAAATTATTTATATAGCTTTAACTATAAAAGGTAAGTACCTACGCATATAAAGGATTATAGTATATATTTATTATATATATATTTTTTTATAATTTTTTTTATTTTTGTTCCATTACTGATTATATTCATTATTTCCTATTTATTTTTATTATCTAGTAGAACATTTTTGTAAATAGGAACAAGAAAATAGTTTTTATTACATAGAAAAAAAATTTCATCATTTTGTTTTTGTTTTTTTTTAGTTAAAATGTATACATATCATTTTTTTTCTGTTTTTTTTTTGTATATAATGCTATATGATATCTGTTTTATTACTTATTAATTTGGTTTTCTATATATAAAAAAAATTGTTTATGATTAATATCTAGTATTTTTAACTAGTATTTTTTTTTGTTTTTAAAAAAAAAAATTTATGTGCAAGTGAAAACTACTCTAGGCGTATCATTTTCATTTGTGTTAGGTGTTGCTTGATTATCCATTACGGGTGTAGACGCTCCTTGATTCTTTCTTATGAGTTTTGCACGGAATGTGTTTAAAGCTTTGTAGGTTATGACAATAGTAACCAAG
The DNA here is from genome assembly GCA_963924295.1 of Dioctria rufipes. Classification (NCBI taxonomy): domain Eukaryota; kingdom Metazoa; phylum Arthropoda; class Insecta; order Diptera; family Asilidae; genus Dioctria; species Dioctria rufipes. The sequence goes on from OZ002742.1 coordinate 129,363,185, forward strand.
AATAATAGAACATATATGAGTGTATAATGGTGAATGTCATGTTCATCTAGGCTCTTGAGATCTATACTTTCTGCTGTTTTTTGGCTATCAATTTGTTTTGAAAGAAGTATGAGATCATTCTCATTCGTGTATTTAATCACTGCTACCCTTGAAGAAATGTCTTAATTACTTTCATTGAGGGCAGATACGAAGTTTGAAATATTTAAGGGAGGTAAATAAGATCCTTGCAATTGAGAAGTTCTTACGTTAAAACCTCGCAAAGTGAGATCTTTCGTTCTCACGTAACATTTATTGGGGATTTCCACTATTCCTGTATTTGATAGAGTGTGGTGTGTGATTTGATTGGAACATATTTCGTCCAGAGGAATAATATTTAGGGAAGAGTATAGCCAAGTGTTTGATCGAGACAGCTGTATCCATACAGTAGAGATTGGTTCGATGCACTGCGCAAGTTGAAGGTAATGGACTCTCACGTCTCAATAACTGTACTTCGCATTGTGGATTATTTGAATCTATATTGAATAGAGGATGGGTTAGGCCGCACAATAATTGATTATGTTCTTGTGTTATACAATTTAACAACTCGTCAAGGGTAAGGTCTGAAAAATGCTCTCTGTTATAGTCAATTAGTAGAAATTTTATATTAGGTTGATAGAAATGAACTTGTTATTGTGGCTAGTTGGTAAAGGAATAATTTTATAAAGTTGGTAATCCTCTTTAAAGGGAAGTGGTATTCTCAATTCGTAAATTATTTTTTCATTTTGAACTGTGGTGCTTATTGTTCCAACTTTATAGATATTTAAAATGTCATTTTTATTCAGACTTGATGGTAAGTGGACGTCTGATGAGATTTCTTTTCTAATGGTAATTAGGATATTTTCTAGTTGTTGTGGTGACATAATAGCAGGATGCGGTTTACCATGACGGACGTCAGTGATCAGGTCTAGTATAGCATTGATAATATTGTGGTAACGTATTATGATGAGTATGGTGAGAGAGGTTAATGACTCCATCTCGAAAAACAACTTCTCATCGTGTTTGAGACTTATCAAGCCGTCTATTATTTTTTGAAATTTGGTTTGAAGAGCATTAATTTGCTTTTTAACTATTACTTCGCTTTTATTAAAAATGTTAGCAGTGGTCTCGATAATTAAAGTTTGGTTTTTGATCAATGAAAGTAAGTGATTTTCGTTATATTGGAGTTTGTCAATTTGTTGATCATAAAATTTCGGATCTTCTTCATTTAGTGTGCCGAAAAGTGTTTTGCTAGCCGCTCCAATAATATTAAAGAGACCGCGTTTAGACCTATTGTCATTATGTTTTACTAAGCTGTATTTCTGTTCTATTTCAGACATAAGATGATTTATTTCCGCTACTATACTATTACATATAGTTACATCCTCTTTTAGTTGCGCGCACAGGTTGGTTATTTCGTGCACGTGTACCTTCGTATGGTTTAAGGCCAAGGTTAACCCGGAAAGGTCGTAGAACAGTACCACTTTCCATTCATCTGCGTAGAGTTCCACTGTTCCTACCTGTTCAAAATATATACCCGGACTGTTGTTAAGTTGTGTTACCTTCATATCGCCGTATGCTGTGTTAAGCATAAATAAAGTGAGGATGTATACTGGAGTGATTATCTAAAATGAGTGGAGTGAAGGTAGAATTAGGTGTCGTTCTTACGCACACTTGTAGTTCCGCGAATAAGGATTAATGCTGAGCCAATGTGTTAGTTACATTCACAGACCTATATGTTAGAAACATTGAAGTTTTGTTATATACAGTTATGGTTATGTATTCAATCCTTAAAGCATTTTATGTCGTTGTTGTGTAAGGTTTTAAGCTTCTTACGCACTTTGACTACTGTATTGTCCTCGGATGGAATTTGTACGACTTCAAAGGGGCCTTCCCACAGGGCTGAGAGTTTATTCTGCCTTGTGTGGTTTTTAATGAGAACTTTATCTCCCACGTTAAAAATTTTTGGTTTAGTACCTTTGTCATAGTACATTTTTGATTGGGTATTTTTTTAAATGACAAATTCACGGGCAGTCTGATGACAGTGTTGCTATCGTGATTTGAGCTCATTTGCATAATTATCATAGTTATATGAGATGTTAGGCTTTTGTCGTACTACGCTCGGCAAATTAATGGGATAACCGTACAATAATTCATAAGGAGAGTACCCAGTGCTGGTGTGGGGAGTTGAATTGTATACGAATAGAGCGTATGGGATCCATGTATCCCATGTAAGAGGATCTCTATTAGTGTAGTGTCTGAGATATTCTGCCAAAGTTCTGTGGCTACGTTCGAGTGCGCCATTCGTCTGAGGATGGTAAGGTGTAGTATTGATTTTTTTTATTTTCATCAATTTACATACCTCTTGAAATAATTGACTCAAAAAGTTTGTACCTCTATCGGTTAAAACTGAGTTAGGGGGGCCATGACGACATATTATTTGTTCTACAAAAACTCTTGCTATGGTCTTAGCTTCCGCATTAAGTAAGGAATACGCCTCTGAAAATTTTGTGAGGTCGTCTTGAAATGTCAATAAGTATTTATTAGTCTCGTAAGTTACTGGTAATGAGCCAACAATGTCGAGAGCAATTCGCTCAAATGGTTGGGAACTCGTAGAAGTCAGCTTCATAGGTATAGGGGGTATATTTTGTAGTTTATTTCGTTGGCACGATTCATATTTTCGAATATATTCTCTTACGTCTTTTGCCATAGATGGCCAGAAGTATTTTGTTTTAATGCGCTTGAGTGTTCTGGATACTCCTTGATGTCCACCAAGTGGTGAGTCATGAAATTCGTGGATATCGTCCACAAAGGTAAGATTTATTTTAGAATTCGCAAAAAGGTGTAACTTAATATTGGCAGTACCGAATACTTGGGTGAAGAAGTGAAGAATTTGACTGTGGTCGTGATTATTATTGAATTTTGGCAATGAAATTCCTAAATCGTTAATTTGTAGATTGATGCATTCAGAATAAATCTTTTTAATACATTTTAATGTAATTTCTCTGTCTGAGGAACTCCGAAAAGGGAATGGTACCGTAGTTATCAGGAAGGTGGTCAAAAGGTCTATGGGTGTAAAAATTTCGAGACTTTCTATAGTGGGTTTTTTTATATTGGGCGATTAACTTTGATAAAGACTTTTCTTCAGGTGATTCCATGAGGGGCAGTATAAATGCTTTGTGCTTTAATTTATTATCTGTAAAGATTGACTGTAATCTCTCCTCGCGAGTGACATTTTCGTTAATAATCAATTTTTGTTCCGACGTTCTTGACTTGTTCTTCTTCAGATACTGTTTGCATTTCCCTTCTTTGATTCCTCGTGGTAACCAATATGTTTTTGATGTTGTGTTCTTTATTTGTTTCTGTTCTACTTAAGGCATCGGCATTGGCATTATATTTCCCTGGCTTGTACTTTATCTTGTAGTCATACTCTTCCAATAAAATTCTCCATCTTGCTATTCTGGAGGTAGGATCTTTGAGATTTAGAAGCCATTGTAATGGTCGATAATCAGTGATAATCGTGAATTGTCGTCCAAAAATGTAAGGACGAAATTGCTTCACCGCGAATATTATAGCCAAAAGTTCCTTTTCGGTGGTACTATATCGAGTTTCGGCGCTATTAAGAGTTCGACTGGAATAGCAGATCGGTTTATCTTCGCCTATGTTACCTTGAGATAGTACCGCGCCGATTGCAAAATCACTCACATCAGTTGTTACGAGAAATTCGTTATTAAAGTCTGCATAAGATAGAACAGGAGAGGTAATCAGTTTTTCCTTGAGGGTTCTGAATGCTTCATCACAGTGAGCATCCCGTTTAAACTCGGCGTTCTTTTTCAATAGTTTGGTGAGTGGCTTTGTGATGCCCGCGAAATTAGAAAGGAACCGACGATAATATCCAGCGAAACCCAGAAATGACTTAACGTCTTTGGCCTTTTTGGGAGTAGGAAATGTTTTTACGGCTTGTATATTGTCTGCGTTAGGCTGTATGCCTTTTTCCGAAATTATGCGTCCTAAATATATTAACTCTCTCTTAAGGAAATGACACTTGTCTGGTTTAAGTTTCAAGTTATGTTCACGTAAACGTTCGAGTACATTGATTAGTCGTTGATTATGATCCCGTAGGTCGTATCCGTAGATGACGACGTCATCGATGTAAACGAAACAGTCAATACCCTGTAAACCCATTAAAACATTATTCATCAGACGTTGGAACGTCGCAGAAGCATTTTTCAAACCAAATGGCATTCTATTATATTCATAGTGCCCAAATGGAGTACTAAATGCCGTGTTCTTGCGATCGTTCTCATCCACTAATATCTGGTGGAACCCATTTGCAAGGTCCAAAGTACCAAAATACTTGGATTTTCCTAACTGATCTAAGATGTCAGTTATATTCGGCAAAGGGTACGCGTCTCCAATAGTGATGTCATTCAGCTTTCTGAAGTCTACTACTACTCTCCATTGCTTGTTCCCAGCACTATCTGCCTTTTTGGGTACTAACAGCAACGGAGAGTTCCATGGACTGAAACTGGGTCTGACAATACCATCGGAAAGCATTTCATCCACCTGTTTATGGATTTAATTTCTGTGAGCCTCAGGAAGCCTGTATGGTCTAGTGAACAAGTGTGGTTTGTCCTTTGGAGTTATTATATTATGAGAAATACCTGTAGTAAATGTAAGATGGTCACCTTCTAAGAAGAAAAGATCAGTGTATTCGCTACATATTTCGGAGATAGATTTCTTTTCTTCATCGTTACAATGGTCCAGTTCAAGATTATCTTTTAATTTGCTCAAACGATTTTTAACAGGGTTTTTTGAAGAATCTGTATTGATTATGTTAAAATTGTCTAATTTTTCCCATTGTAAATTCATGTCTTCTGAGCGCAGCTTAACCTTTTCATCGTTTGAATTTAGAATCATTATTTTTACCCTTTTATTTTCTGGACTAGTTATACTACCAGCTACATATACGCCAGGTAGAATTTCGCTCTTCTTTACTACTATATCGTTGGGATAGATAAAGGGATCCCTATAATAGTCACACTTCTTGACTCTAATGTGTATTCAGAGCTTTTAGTAGGTGTATTATTACCTAATGAGATTGAGTTTTCCTTTTGTATTGTATCTACGTTCTTTACAGAGTTCCCATAATTGAAAATTTTACCGCTTTTAATGCGTTCTTTTACGTTATCTTCTTGTTGGTTCTCCCTAGTTTTGATTTATTCTTCCTCAGTTATCTTCTTAGTTTCTTTATTAAATTTGCTTTGTTGCACTTTATTATTCATTTCTGCAACTTCTTCTGATTTATTCTTTGTACATTTCTTGCTTTTTCTTGCCAAGAAAATTTTACATTCTGGAGGGACGTGCCTCTCGTTAACGTATATTTCTAATTCATTAGTTTTATAATTGAGAATACAGTTGTACTTTCCCAGGAAATCATTACCAATTATACCGTCGTATATTAACATGGCACTGTTTGACAGCATGTGGAATTGATGCTGTATACACAGTGTCCCTTCTCCCGAAGAGAATTTTAGGGATCCTGTTAATGTTCCACGAGTAATTATTGACTCGCCGGCTATGGTAGAGATAACACATTCTTGCAACTGAGGATTGTTTGGTATATTACTAGGGGTATCTTCGACGTTAGGTTTAAGTAAGCTAATATCTGCGCCAGTGTCTATGAGAAAGGTAGAGTATTTTTTACCATTTGGGTCAAAACCGATTTTGATACTTGGTTCACCCTGAGATTTACAGAGCGATACCGATATGATTATGCTGTTTTCACTACTTAAGCATTTTGATTGTCGACTGTGAAGTTTATTCGGGAAGAGTTGTCGACTTCCTCTTCTCAGATATATAAGTTTTCCGAAGAAGCTTTCGGGTGTTTCGTGGATGTGGACGGCTTAGTGGAAGGCGCGTAGCGCACATTATGGCTATTTTCCCTTTGAAATGTGGTCATGTTCCTCATTGGTTCATTTCTATTATTCTGGTCCCTACTGATGGGAGTTTGCGTATAGCGTTTATTAACGTAGCTCGCTTGGTTTGCGTAGCCTTGCTGTCGTTGCGTTTCTAAGGCCAATCTTTTTCGACATTCTCGCCACGAATGATTTGGTTTGCTGCAATATGTGCATACCAAGTACCTGACCTCATTTTTCTTGGATTGAAGCGCGGAAGATTCCGATAGCAATTCTCAGTAATATGTCCTTCTTTCCGGCAATTTTGACAGAATGGAGGTTTTGGATACCTGGGTGCAATTGGCTGAGCAGGATTGCTATGCTCCAGCCATGAAGATTGCTCTATAGCATAACTAATGGCTTTTCTCAATTCGGACTCAGCCTTAGCCTTAACTAAAAGTTTTAAGTTAGGATTTTTTAATCCGTCTTCGAATGCCTGTTTAGCCATTATATTATTCTCCGAAACTAGATACTCGCGAACGCTTTTTTCGTTTACGCTTTTTTCGTTTACGCTTGAGTAAGTGGAGGAGTTTAGGGCATTGAGTAAGAGACCAATTCGGTCACCAAATTCCTTAACACTTTCCTTATAGTGTTGTTTAGCAGTTAGTAATTCATGTTGACTGGCCGTTCTCGATTTTTCTTCCATAAAATGCTCCTCAAGTTGTTTTGTGAGATCAGACCAAGAGCTTATAGATTTGTATTGAATTATCTCGAATGCGGAGCACTGAAGTCTAGTTTTGACTATGTCAAGAAAGAGTTTCGTTTCAGAGTCAGATTTCGTGGAGGAAAATAGTATGTTTCCACACGCAATGAACTTATTTAGATTACCTGGAGTACCGTCAAACTCAGGTATCATATTGTAAGCATCTGTAAGGCTTATTTTGAGTTCGGTAGCCATTTCTGTATCAAAAGGTAATTCCTCGAATAGGTCAACAATTTCTTTCCTTTTTCTGGTAAGAATTTTGAATTAGTGATCAGAATTTCTTTAACGAGGAGAATCGGTGATGACGGTCTATAGGCAAGACCAAGATAAAAGAATAGGTAAAGATGTAGTCGTATATATGTGCAATTTAAGAAGGAGAGAGAGAGAAAAAAAATTATGTGTAAGATCACCAAATTGAGTATGTTAATTTGTACACTTGGGTCTCAAATTTTCACTCTAATCCGTACAAATTGTGTCAAGCATAGCTCTGGGAAAAGTAAAGAACCTCATATGGTGGGAAAAATACGTCAGATGATTCAAAACTTGTAGGAAGACGTTTAACAGAAGACGATTTAAAAAAAAATTATTCCGATCGTGAAGAAGAAACAATTGCTATGATTAGTAGACAACCAGTTCTCTTTGATCCAGAGTATTTTATATTAAAGCGGCGAAATTCTGGCTCAGAAAATTCAAATAGCGAATCTTCCGATGTCTCCACTAGTTCATCATTGGATGCAATGCATAAAATATTCACAATTAAGGAAAGCGCAGTAAAGTAAAACGCAAATTTAATCAGAGAATTATAAATGGGAAAACTCTATCGATACCAGTGTGTCTGGTAATAACAATAGTATAATCAAAGATAAGAAGCTTCAAATGAATGAAAAAAACGGATAATAAATTATTTTTAAGACAAATTTATCACGCCCAAGAAGTTGTATATAAAAAAGGGAAAAAAACGGACTAAGTCGTGCTAGTCGTTAGTCATTAGCTAGTTTGTTTAATTGACTTTGGGGGGAAAAACACAAAAATCAAGCAGCGAGTTTGCAATATAGCAGCACCATAACACAAAAAGAATTTGTAATATAAATTTATTTAATTTTGTAATTGTATTTTATTGTATATATTTTTTTTTATTTCGTCCTCTTTTGTTTTTTCTTTTATTGTATATATCTATTAAAAAAAAAATAATTTTTATCTTTCCTTGAAAAAAAAAATTATTGTGCAAGTATCAAACCGAGAAATACTTTCTCATATTTTTAAAATTTATTTTTGTGAACATTTTATTTATATTTTTTTTTCAATAGCATTTTATGGGTTATCTTGAACCATCTAAATTTGTGGTTAATATATTTTTCACTACATACGCTATATGCACTTTTCCTTCCTTTTGTTTTTTGTTTTATGCAGATTTAGATCTGTTTTGGTTCACTCTATATATCTATATAACATATTATAATTTCCTTTTATTTCCAAAAATATTTTTTTTTATATATATATATCCCTTTTTTTTTGTTAAAAAAAATTTATGTGTAAAAATAAAATAATTATATATATATATATATGTATGTACCTTTGTAGAAAGTTTTTTTTTTATTTACTTGGATCTACCTCTTGACATCAATTTAAATGTTGAAACTTCACTCTGCTTCCTTATTGGATTTAGCTTCCTTCCTTCCTTAGGTGTGGGCACGTCACACCACTGGATCTCACCAGAACAAGTCAGGAATATTACCTCTGACAACAAAAATTTTTCACTGTTTAGTTTTTTTTTGTTTTTATTTGTTTTATTACAACTTTTCTCTCGTTTTTCTTTTATTATTATTATTGGGAAGCTAATAAACCCAGTTTTATTTTTTGTTGAATTTTGTTATTTTATTTTCATTATAATCGTTATGTTACAAACGAATTGTTTAAAAGAAGATTTTTTTGTTGCTTTTATTAAAAGTTTTTTTTTGTTTTTATAATTTTGTTGTTATGAAGGATTAAATATTTTCATTTAAGAATTGACAACGTCTTTTTGTTTTTTTTTTTTTTTTAAAGAAAAGTTATTCTGTTTAAATTTTTTCTTTCAATTTAATAAACACACACAATCCAACACTGTTCAATTAAATTTTTCTCGGTACACTTTGACGAAATTTCTCCACTTTCTATAGCTCTTTTAAATAGAATGGCTTAACTGGATTAGCAAATTTAAAAAAAAAAAATTTTTGATTTATTTCTTCTTGAAGTCAATTTGTGATTCGTGTTATTATTTAGACATCAGCACCGCTGCCACCATTTGTTATAACCCCAATTGCCGCCGTGCTTTCCGTTGGGCGAAGAGCGGCTTAGGGGGAAAGTTCAGGTAGGGTCTCCTTTTGGTTGTATGGGCCAACTAATCTCCAAGGAACCAAACTTTTCTTGAATAAAAAAAAACACTCGCAGATCTTGAACAAATTTATTGAATAGACTTTAAATTTTAAAAAGAGTTTGAATTTTAAACAACGCTTTGGGTTTTTAAGTAAAGTTTAGATTTTACACAACACTTTTTATTATATGCACGACTTTAGACTCTATACAAGACTTTTGATTCTATGACTTTTGATTTTGTGCACGACTTTCCCGATAAACCCGCGTGTGCACCTCTTGAGTGTCTATCCTGAACTTCGACTTCTTTTCAATTGGATATTATTATCATCCAAATAGCTGACGCCCTTGCGTCAGCAAAAAGTATATAATACTTTTTATGATTGGTTCGCTTAACTGACCAATCAGACAAAAAGGTAAAAAGAGACCGGAAAGATAAGAAACAGGAAAGACATTTGCTTTTGTTAATTTCTTGGCTTGGACCTTGAAAATCGATCGTGCACTTGAAATTTTGACCGATGTGCAATATGCAGTACATTAACTCGATGAGTTATGTGTATACAAAACTGTCGAGCAGGAATTTTTGTTTATTTTCGTAAGTGGGCTATTTATGCTACGTTAAGTAATTTATGGAAAAAGGAATATTTGCACATTTTTGTGCATTTTAAGACTTGTTAAGAGAATTATTAGGGTAAGTAATTATGAATATGCCTGGTATGCAATTGTACATATTTGTGCATATTTATCTATGCGTTTTAGGAAAGTTCATGGGAGGTAAGTAATATGAATAAGATTTTGTGATTTTAGGATTTTATGCATTTCAGGCATTTGAGGACATATGGTGTGGTATTTTAAGACCACAATATGAAAATATTTGATTTTAGGGAAAATGCACAGAAAGTAAAATGTATATGGTTGTGATTTTGGGATCACAACAATCGATAAATTGTGGAATCGCTACTGTTTGACACACCTGAAATAAAATACAACTTTATAATCTCTTATGTAATGTAATTATTACTTCCCTATATACATATGTCCAGTCCAGTTTGACCAAAAGATGTCCTGTACATCCAATTAACTCAGCTGAAATTGAAAGAGATTACACAAATTAGTTCAAATTGAATTATAAAACCAACTGATAAATAACAAAAAACTACATCTCTTGAAATTATATGCGACAACAACAAACATATGCAAATGTAAATATTGAAATTGATTCGCGAAATTCATATGCTCCGCATACTAAACATTTGCAAAACATGCAAATATGTTTGCATATACAAATTATATGAATTCGCAAGATGTGTAAACATAATAATTAACAAATTTTAACAATTTTTGCCATTGTTGACAGTTTGGAAATCCTTTTTCCAACATGCATAATTTAGCATAATTTGCATATTTTTTGCAAATTATTATGGCTGGAACTCACAAATAAGTAATAATAAACACTTGAAAAGCAATAAAATACACTTACCTGGCTTACCATTTAATGTTGCTAAAACACACACAACAAACACGACACTTTCGTACTTAAATACCGCAATCGCGACTGTCAAATTGACTTGCAGAAAGGTGAATTTTGTGAATTCGAGTGCGCGCAACCTGTTGATCAAATTTAAAAGGCGCGATATTTAACAGGTAAGCCACTATTTAATAAAAATTTTAAATTAATTCCCATAATGAGTGGGAAAGAGAAAGATGTGGGAACGAGATGCAAGAGAACTGAAAAATATTTACGTTCCACATCGGATATATTCATAATATGCCAGGGGCCGCCATATTTATAATTTTCAGAAAAAGTAAAATATTTAAATAAATAAATAAGGAGAACTCGTGGATAATATGAAAGAAGTTGCTTGAGATAAATTGGCCAAATTGAAAATAATTGTACAAGTCAAGGACGCACGAGAAATATGCTAAATTTGCATTTTTCTTGTGGAACTTATTACAAAATGGCCGCGGAGACTCAGTTTTGTGACAGTGATCTTATATGCATAAGCATCCGATAAAGTAATAGGCAGTTTTTTCTTTAATTAAAAGTTTTTTTTTTCTTGAATTTGCAGCAATTAGCATAGAATAAAAAGTACCAATGTACATTATTATACATGCTACAAGTTTTGTGCAGTTGGTGTGCGCAGAAGGACAAGTTTTATCTGGTTAAGATAAGTATTGTGTTAATACTAATAATTAGTGCGTCCACTTAGTTTAAGTTTCTTGGCTTTCACTAATACACCCAAGTCTCTATAGTACATGAAAACTATAAACACTGCGTAACAAAAACGTATTGAAAACGTACCTCCCTCTAAGCATTTGAGAGTATACATCTAAAGTGAAACGAAAACGTATTCTGGGTGTATAGACTTTTGTGCCATAGACCCTGGTAGCAAACAGCTGTTTTGTGTATGTTAATTCGTTTGTGAGTCTGATCACAAAAGCCGTATTAATATTTATATATTAAAATATTGAAGTGTAAAATAATTTGATTAGGTATATTTATATTATTACTATTGCACTTTTGTTAGTTTACAAAGCACTTTTGTACTCTATCGATAATTCCAATTATCTATGTCCTACTCAATGTACCTAATAATGTTGTAAGCTGAGGTTTTTTAACGCTTTTTTGTTCTATTGTTATTACGGTTTGTGGTGCTGGCAAATATATTAAAATATAAAAATCTGTTGTTTTCTTCTAAAGCCATTGACTCCACATGCAAAACGTTTGGTAAACTAAACGTAATTTTCATTCCGAAAACGAACCATTTTAGAGTACAGTTTGCGAAATATAATGTCAACTACCACTACACTAACAGTCTACGTTTCTCAGTTTCACTTCGCTTTGGCCTGATGATTCGCATTCACAACACCAAAGCGTTTCTTTTGCGTACATTTCTACGCAAGAATGTTTACACTATCGTTACGTTTTTATGTCGCCTTGCTTGAAGGGAAGCAAATAAACAACGTAGTTAAGCTAGTTCAAGATTGAAGTGAGTTGAAAAAGTAGTGCGTTAATCGTGGTGAACTTATAGCATATTATAAATTTCATTTAATTAAACCAAGATACGGCATGTTAATTACATATGAGATTTAAAAATTAATGAACATTATCAGTAATTATAGTGAAATAACTTACATACGTTAGGGTGACCAGATATTTTTTTGGGAATCCGGGGACATTAATTTAAAATACTTTTTTTTCTCAGCCTTTATTTGAATTTAAATTAGATAAAATTACAAAACAAGTCATATTCAATATATGTATGTATATAAATATATATATGTATATATTTCAACTTTTCAAGCAAAACAGAACTTCTTACGTATTTCAACAATTAATAAAAAATAAAAGTAACAAAAAATTTTTTAGATTGTGTTATTATATTTAATGGAAGAATGTATTTTTCTTAAAATGTGTTCATTGTTAGATAGTTTTTTAAAAAAATCTTCACAGCTCATGCGAAAAGTTGTTTTTGTTTCAATTATATTTTTTAAAGTTTCTACTTTCATACGTGATTTTTCATCACTCCAACACAAATTGACTGCGGAAAATATTCTTTCAATAGCAGCGTTGCTCCCCGGCAAGCTAAGACTTAAACTAATTAAATTCAAAAGATTTTGGTATGGTATCAAGTTATTTTTAAAATAATCAAATATAGCAATCCATTTTTCAACTGTACGCAAATTGAACAATTCATCCGTTTTAGATGAAAGGTGCTCAAATAGATATGTAATTTCATCAAAGAAATTATCCTCATTTATAATAAAGTTTGTATATTTTGCTTTCAATATTAGAATCGCTGCATTAAGTTCTTCTCTGTTTGGGATTGTTCTTAGTAATAAACAATTTAAGGAACGGAGATCATCTGTATGTGTACTTCACGCTGTGATGTACGCAATTTCTCTCTCATAAAATATATTTGAGGTATTAAAATATGAAGTCGTGCTTAAAATGCCATCTTCTTCCAAGTTCCTTAGTAAGGGTTTCACCAATGCAGGCAAGAATTTATCCACTTTTCGGGACTCCAATTTCAATTGTAGATCATATACTACGTTTGTTGACTCAATCATATTTCTGTCATCACTCTCAAGTGTTTTGATTGAATCTTGAAATAAGCATAAATTTGCCTGAATAAATAAAAGCCACAGTTCTGTGGTTGGATCTTCAAAAAATGTTTTTTAGTGTTTGTGGGCAGTGATCTTCTGATAAAAAGAACGACTTTAATTAAGGATATATTTGTAAAACTCTATTTAAGGCAGTCATTAAAGTTAACCATCTTACAGATAAGTGTCCTAGAATTTTTTGGTATTCTTGTCCCACAAATTCACAAAATTCTTTCAGTATTGTTACTCTAACTGTATATACATGAAAATAACTAAAAGCTTTTGTTAAAAAAACCTCTACATCAAATGGTATAGAATCCACTGCAGTGTGTGCGCTGTTATGAATGATATGAGCCATACAGCCTAGTCCTATAATTGTTTTACCCAGATTGGACTTAACTTTTGTGAAAACATTTTCTTGTCCTCTTCTTTTTAATCCCCAGAAATTAGAGTTAGTGTTGTCTGAAGAAATTGCAACTAATTTACTTTGTAAATTACACTTTTCAGTAATTTGGATGACTTTAGTGGAAACAATAGCAGAAGTTTCGCCAGGAATATCGATCAAATCTATAAGCTTATTTTTAATTCCGGAATCATCGCCATTTAATTTAAAGTAACGTACAATAACGGGTAATAATTTGATTTCATTATGATTTGATGTGTCTATAGACAAAGACACATAATCAGCATCATGTAAGTCATTTAGTAGTTCTTCATGGGACCAAGGGGCAAAAATATTTGTAATAAGCGATTCACACTTGGTTCTGGCACAAGTGAATTTTCTTTCGTAAATTTTTTTAATTAAAGAACTTCTACAATCCATTGAACGAAAGCTCTGATTGTGAGAAACTGTATGGAATGCAAAAGTACCTTCTTGAATTGCTACAATGAGTTCAACTTTTGCAGGTTCAATTTTTTTAAAGTAATTTGAGACATAACTTGATGTTGCTTGTGCTGCTAAAGCTGTTTTGTGTTTTTTAGTTTCTTCATGCTCTAGAATAGAAGATCTTCCTCCACTAGCAATAGAAAATGTGCTACTGCAAATTGTACAAAAAAAATGATGAACGGGGTAAATTTTTCGCAGGCTGTAAATATGGAAAGTTGTGTGCTAATACATTTGTTAGAACACACTTTCGCTTCTGCTTGCGTTTTTCATTTTCTATATTACTAAAAAAAGCTAGAAAATTTAAAAAGTTATCACTTATTTTAATTACAGTGATATTAGTTTTTTTTTTTAAATACCTTAATTTTGATTTATGTGAGCTGAAAATGCCGCTAAGGTTAACAGAATACAAAATTTGGAAGTGAACTGTCAAATAAATGTCAAAAGAAAATAAAAATTCAGGAAAGTGTTCTCTTCCCTCAACAGTCATCAAATTAGATTGCGTTCACTCACACCCTATGCTCCAAATTCTTCATTGCAAAAATTCGGAAGTTTTGTGATTCGGGTACTGTCCCCGGAAAACGGGGACGTCTGGTCACAACATACGTAAATTCTGTGACATTGCTAAAAGTTGTGCTTAGACTTGTCTTTAAACTATAATAGCCATTTTTAATTAACCTGTGCTACAATTCGTGCTTACACGTGTCATCAGGTCTTTAAAACCATTATTTTTAATTTTATTACAATTTGTGCATCAAATTACTTCGAATAATATTTTAATAATTTTGTCCCACATGTGGCATTAAATAACTTGAATAATTCTTTCTATAAGTTGTGTTGTGCCCACACGTGGCATCATAATAGTAGGAACATTTTTTCAACAATTTGAGACCACACGTGTCACTTAAGTATTAGGAGCTTTTTGGGCCAATTTGCCCATCCAGGTTTCATCAACGTATTACAAACAAGTTTTGCTACGTTTGTCCCGCACGGTCAGCCAACGATAAATAGTAGGTTATAAATTAATATGGAGTCAGTAGAGAAATCATTCCACACGGAAAGCGTGCTGCGTACTAGAATAGAAAAATTAATTGAAAATGGACGACAAACGACACTTGTTAAACGAACTCAAGCTTTCTACGAGTCTAAAATGATAGATTAAAAGAAACTACGGATGGTATATAGTGAAACAGATATGGCAATCAATCAAGCTTTATTAGAAAGTTCTGATGACACGCAGCATGACTATCTAACTCCAGATAATTACAGTACAACAGAATTAGAATACTCCGAATGCATGGGAGAATTTAACTCGTCAACTGTTTTTCTACAGGAGTCTTTCCTTCCTCGAATTTAGTTGCTCAAATTTAACGGTAACTACGACTTATAGCGATCATTTCATGATCTATTCGTCTCTCTTGTTCATGACAATACCAAGCTGACATCAGTTCAAAAGCTGCGTCATCTTAACTCTTGTTTAGTGGGTGATGCCCAGAAATTGTTATGACATACCCCAGTAACAAATGAAGATTATATGTCAGCGTGGAACAAACTGAAAGCGATATATGAAAACAAGAGAATTTTATTTAATCATCAACTAAAAGTCTTGGTCTCAAATTAAAATTATATTCAGAGACTCCAAAGGGACGCAAGCCAATAATCGATACAACAGATGAGTGTATTCAACAATTAATTCTGTTCAAGAAAGAATTTTTTTGGATATCTCCGGTATATAGCAAAAGCTAAAAAATGTTCTAATTTGTTATTTCATCACACAACCCATTAATTTTCGGTGACAAGTTTCAAGTCTTGGTTTGACAATTAATAAGTTTAGAGGTTGATACGACATCATGGGATATACTGCTGATACATCTATTAGTACAAAAACTGCCATACATTACCCTCAAACAATGGGAAGAAGAGCAGGGAGGTACACAAGAACTCCCAACATTTAAATCATTTAAGCAGTTTTTAAGTACGCGTTGAAGAATTTTAGAATCATTAGCAGAGAGTCTTTTTAAATCCACACAACCCAAATCAAACAGCACACCTGAAGTAACCAAATCCTACCACATTACAAAGGGAACAAAATGCCCGGTATGCAATGCAAGTCACTTTCTACAAAGGTGCCCAATTATCGTAAGATGGAAATACCATCTAGATAAGGCATTCGGCCGTTGTTCTAATTGTTTAGGGATTCATCATATGAACAACTGCACTAACAAATATAGATGTCAGAGATGCAATAAAGGGCATCATAGCACTCTACATGAACAATATAAGAGGAACAAACCCCAATATTCAACTGTCACAACTGAGTACAGGTCAACACCAGACAACGTTAATTTGTTAATTTGTCAAGTCAATCAAGCTAACATTACTACAAATGAACGTTCTCCGCAGTTACAGTCAGATAATAATACTGAATACTTAAACACTAGTAAAAATTTTGCAACCAGAGAAAACCATAATGCCCGGCTATCAACAGCGTTAGTAGTGGCACAGACAAAAAGCGGGAAGTCATATATTCTACGATATCTAATAGATAGTAGCTCACAATCATCCTTTATCACAGAGGAAGCCTGCAGGAAACTGAGATCATGGCGAAGCGCCACAGCAGTGCCAATTACTGGCTTAAACATAGCCATACAGTAATTTCAAAGCAACAAACCACGCTTACACTTCGATCACTAAAAACGAAGTCTACAACAGTATTAAAAGAAAAGTTTTTAATACTGAACAAAATCACAGATCCTTTACCTTCTAGAATAGTTTCCAGAAAGGAATGTTTATATCTCAATAAACTGCCACTAGCTGATCCCACATTTTGTAAGGCTGGAAAGGTAGATGCATTACTACGAGCAAGAGTTCATGCTCAAGTAGTCTTAAACGGCATTTAAAAGGGATCTAGTACCCCCCCTACAGCCATTAACACAATATTTGGTTGGATGTTACTAGGGTCAACAACAAATGTTGTAGGCAGCAATATATCAGCGTTTACACTCACGACTGATGACTTAGCTCAATAACTCAAAAGTTTTGGGGAAACACAAGAGTTTCCATGAACCTCCCCACCAACGTCTGCACAATGGGACATATCAAGTCAAAGTGCCATTTGAGAATGATGAAATGCGTAAGCTGGGGCAATCAAAACAACAAGCAGTCAAACGCATTCAAGGAATACAGCGTCAACTTGAAATAAATTAAGCATTGAAAACCGAATATGAGAGATGTTTAAGCGAATATCTCGAGTTGGGTCACATGGAACAAATACCTCCTCCCAACAGCAACGAACCACATTATTACATACCATATCATGCAGCTGTTAAAGAAAGCGAGACAACAAAATTGAGAGAAGTATTCGATGCTTCGGTGAAGGCGTCCAATGGCAGCTCACTCTATGAGTTCTTATTAAAGGGACCCGTGTTACAATCCAAATTAATCGCCACGATGCTCAACTGGTGGAAATATAAGATCGCAATGAATGCGGATATTGAAAAGATGTATCACATGACCAGAGTGCATGCGTAGCATCGGCCGTTTCAGCGAATCGTTTGGAAACATCCCGAAACAAAAGAGATCCGATATTTTCACTTGAACACCGTGATATTTGCAACATCTCCTTACTTAGCTTTAACAGTTAGCCTATCACGAGCAGTTAAGATGGCCTCTAACATCGAAGGCCACAACCACAGACTTGTGGTTGACCTACCTACTGGAGCTGATGACATAAATGATGTTAAATACCTAATAAACGAACTAGATGGTATGTTGAAAGAAAGGGGATTCAATCTTCAGAAATGGAGCAGCAACAACCCTGACTTTTTAAAAGATCTTCCTTTAGATCAGAGTGAATTTAAAAACATCTTGGCGATTTCTGATACCGAATTGGTCAAAATATTAGGCATTCGTTGGCATCCTGATTCAGATAGTTTTCCTTTTGTAATAAAATCATTGAAAATCACACTAAAACAACTAAACAAACTACCTTAGCAGATGTTGCATCTCTATACGATCCACTAGGCTGGTTGACACCAATTGTAATAATAGCAAAAGTGCTTATGCAATCATTGTGGATCACCGGATGCACATGGGGCAACAAGATTTTAGAAGTAATTGAAGATCAATGGGATATGTTCAAAAGTAATTTAAAGTTTATAGAAGCCATCTGATGTATACCTAAAAAGGGTTAACAATGATAATTATAATTAATAATTATCATCGAAAAAAAAAATTATTAAATATTTCATTTTCATACATAAGTATAAGCTAATCATGCATAAAACATGGTTAGCTTGTCTCTCTAGAAGGCGAAGAAATTGCCGTCAGCAATTTCTTCACATTCCTTTCTTACAAAACAAAAACCATTTCCCATAAAACGACTTGGGACAAATAAAAGTTTTAAATTTCAACCCAAGTCGTTTCGATCAAAAAACAAAAACCCCACGACAAATCCTACCTTCAGTAAGATTTGTCGTAAATACCATATGTATGTACAAATATACATACATACATATCGAGCGCATGAAATTTACATCAAGTCTTCACCGAAAAAAGCTCTTATGAGCAAATTGTCGCGAGCTGCATACATTGTGATCGAAACAATGTGTGCACCATCGTCCGTCGCGATAATTGTGGCCATGTTTAAACATGCCCAGCGACAAACAATTTTCCCAGGATAGGAATGATAATTAAGCACTTTCCTATCCTGCACCAGTAGACTTGAGATTGAAAAATCTAAGTCTCGAGAGTTGCATTTAAAACTTCGGTTCGGACGGTTTGGCTGTTGATCGTTTTAGGAAAAATTAAAAGTGACTAAATCAGTACGAGTTAGGAAAAAGAGAATAAGAAAAAGGGGTAAATGAAGTTTGTTGTTCGGTGGCTAAGTAAATAAAGTAAGAGTGATTCGACCTGTCAAAAGATCACAAGAGATCCATGGATATAGGAATATAAAGTTAAAAGGAAGTGTTTCAGTTGTAAAATATAAAAGTGGAAAATAAATACAAGAAAAAGGGAGAACAAAGCAAAAGGTTGTTGTTATTAGCGTGGGGAAACAAAAAGGGATCCCAAAAACCAAGATAAAGGATTAACAAGATAGGAGTGTATATATATACCAAAGGATATACAACAAAATTGGCGCAGCCGGTAGGATAGTGGAAGCCTGCTTTCTAAAAGTAAAAATAGAAAGGCATAATAGCTTTAAAATCCGCTATCCTGCGGACCTAAGTGGTCCCATTGACTAAGCCACTCAAGCCAAGTCACCCCCAACACTCGGGTAGATACCATCTCTAGGCGCCTCCGTTCCAGGCGGATTCCCTACTTAGTGCAAAAGCACCACCGAGGGATACAAGTGAACAGTCTACAGAAGGAAGTCGAAAACCATCCAAAACCTCCCAGAAGGACGAGCATTAACCAAGTTGGAAGTAACCTGACAACCAGCTCGAAGTTCCCGGAATCAAATCATCAGAAATTTGAAGATCAACGATCCTGAGTTGAAGAGGAAATCGAAGACGAATCATAAGCCCCCTTATCAATCAACCGACCAAGGATTGAGAGGGAACTCCAAGGCGATTAAAGAAACCATCCTCTCAATCACAGCAAAGGGACCTAAGCAGGCAAAGAGCCCCCCTTTCACCAAAGAGCGCATCATATGCCAGCCGACAATCCTGCTATACCTCAGCAGGAGGTAGCCGCAGCAGCGAGGGAAAACCCTCCATCTTTAGCTGACGCGGGATCAGCCCCCGGTGCCAATACACAGCACCCCGGTGAAGGTACATCATCTGCTGGAGGAGATAAATCTCAACTGCCATCGCCAACAAGACCTGGAGACTCACAAGCGGGACCGTTCTGCCAGGTCTTAATAGACAAGTAAGTCTTGATAAATTTTTAAATAAATTGTACCAGAGAGCGCGCAATCACTCAGTGTGATTCACTAAGCAAAAAACTGGGTCAAACCCGCGAAAATAGATTTGCACAAATACAGACACTGAAAGAAAACACAGTTCGGTTCCGTGAGGAACTAAGTAGGCTTGCTGAATCCACGGGCTCCCTCCCAGTAAGTAAGGAGAGTACTAAAACTCCAAATTTAGAATTAGGAAAGAATAAGAGTGTTAATTTAAGTAATAGTGACGGTGACAGTGACAGTGAAGTGACTGCACCAATTCCCGAAGGACTGCTGATCGATTGGTTCGAAGAATCCTTAACGGAAATCAGCCCAGAAACAAGCCCAGTTAGTCCACGGAAATTTAAATTTCCAGTCAATAGACTACACACAATGGTGGACTACGCTAAAGTAGCTAAGCTAACAGCTCAACTCGTTCCCTTATTTTCGGATGAAAATACCTCTCAATTGGGACGAGAATTATAATTATTCCGCGGCTGCCGCAAACAAACTACGCAGTGCCTAAATGATGAAGAAAAACTGGCTTTCATTCAGGTCCTCCCTACAAGGCTCAGAGGTGACGGCTATCAATTATTCGCTTCAGACGTCCCTGCTTCATTTACTGAAGCAGAGGAACGTTTAAATAGAACATACCTTCCCCGTGAGACATACCAAGAATTAGTGAATAAATTAATCACCACTAGACAAAACCCGTTAGAATCTCTCACTGTGCTCATTACCAGATTGAAACAGTTATTGACGATTTGCAACGAGGCAGCGACACAGAAATATGGAGCTGAGGCAGTCCCTGCTGTGAAAGCACAGCTGATGGATTTTGCCAAATATGCTTTAAAAGGTGGAGTCACTAACCCACATCTGTGTCAGTATTTGCTAACACAGGGAGAAGGTGATTTGGAAGCACTAATTCAAAAAGCCCTGGACATGGAGAAATTACAGCAAAGTGATACATTCGTCCAGGCTCCTCTGGTACAAGCTGCTCCTGTGGCCCTAGTAAACCCAGAGTTACGAGTGAGAGCATACTATAGAGCTCCCGGCTATAAAATGCCATCCACACCTATGTTCGCATCACCTCGAGCGCCAAACCCAAATCAGTTTTCACGTAACGTGAATAACCCAGGTTCATCACAGTCACGACAACGACCATTTAGAAACACTGATGCCAGAAATTCGGACACAGATGCACTGGTCCGTATCATCACTTGTAACTTCTACCAGTGAAAGGGTCATATGCACTCAGATTGCCTTAAGCGCAAGAACACCCCTTTCTGCTCAAACTGCAAAATCTATGGACATGACGTCCATGATTTCAGAAAAAGACAAAAAACACAACAGATTGTTCCTCCACGCCTCTCTAATAGATCTACGCAGGAGCAACACAACACAAAAAGGCCTCAAGTCTTCAATATAAGACTCAAATGCACCTTTTGTGGTCGCCGAGGACATGCAGACGAAGATTGCCGCCAGAAGAAGAAATGGGAAGCCCGGAGTTAGGGAATCGACATGCAGTCGACCGAAAACTCCCCGGCTCGACTTTAAACCCACAACGCAATTCAAAAGGGTCACCTCAAGCGCCCGAATGCGGTGTCCCTACAGTGAAACTTCCACTGGATATAAGCCTTAACGGCCATACAAAATTAGTAGTGGACACTGACGCTGAGGTTAGTAATAGTAAGAATTAATTCCGATGAGGCATGCACTTTACAGACCCCTTTTGGAACCGGAAAGACATTGAGAAATTGCAAGGGCAACTTCAATTTTAAAAATAAAATTCCCTGCAAGTTTCAGGTGGTACAAAACCTGCCAGGTCTTTCCGATGACGGCCTATTAGGGAACGATTTACTATCAAACAAGTGTAATGGTGAAGGCCCAAATATAGCACTCAAGTTTGCTTGTACGGAAACAAATCCCAAAGAGTTTACTGTACCCTTGTCATGCAAAACGGACAAGCTGTATTCCAGAAAAGCAGTCGAAGTGAGGTCACTTGCAGAAAAGATGGAACTTAAACAGGTTAAGCTATATACATTCACTGTCTCCAACCCATCTCAAAAGAGTAATGCTGGCTGCCAGGTTCAACAAGAGCCGACGGAATGCGAAAAGAGCTGTCTGGGTGATCAAAAGTCCAGCGAAATGAGGCAGCATCTAGTTACTTTAGAGGAAGCAATATGCATACCTGTTAGGTCACAAATTATCACCACAGTCCCATTGCCAGTGAAGGAAGAAATGCTCTGTCTATCAAAAGAGATAGGCGATGGAGTCTTCCTGGCCAACAGTTTACTCCCTACTCGGAAAGAAGCAGTGCTAGTTGCCGTACTTAATATTAACAATTTCCAAATAGTCATGAACAGTTTATTATTACGACTGCTCCCCATACATGACTACGCCATCATCCCAATACCAGAAGCCACTGATACACAACACGTTCTCAAGCAAAAGTCAAGCAAGACTTCTTTCTCAAAAATACCTAGATATAAGTTACTAACGAGGCCCAAGAGCCCTATTTACGACGCGTGCGAGCTCAGTAAGACCCGAGTAGAGGCAGCAATGACAAGAAGATAAGTTATACTAATGTTACATGGCCCCAGAGCCAAATCAGAGATGCGAGCGAGATCCAGAGGCCGACAAGCAAAATGCAGCTGGGTCCTCCATCCTATATATCTAGATGTAAGATAACCACAAGGATAAGGAGCCCAATAACAGGTGCGTGTAAACTCAATAAGACCTATTCTTAAGCAAAGACGACTCCACCACCCAACAAAGTTGGTGTTAAGAAAAAACAGTGGCCCAAGAGCCCTATCAGAAGTGCGTGCGAACGCAGTAAGACCTATTTAAAGACAAAATTGACTCCACCACTGAGTAATATTAGTGTTAATAAAATTACTATTAAGAATAAAAAGTGGCCCATGGGCCCGAAAAAAGACGCGTGCGAGATTCGTAAGATCTCATTGAAGGCAAGGTTGACTCCTCCGCCAAGTAATATTAAGAACACTAATTTTCCACGGCCCATTAGCCAAAATACGAAAGCGTGCGAGTACTTGTACAAATGTAGAGTACCAATAAAATACGGTACTCCACCAATAAGAGAGAAGGAAGCACATATCCTCCCAGTTAGTACAGTAAGTGAAAATAAGTACCAAAAGGTACAACAACCTAAAACGCACGCAAGCTTTTCGGAAAATACAGCTATCTTACAACATGTAAGATACTTATTTCCGGATCACGAAGATCCCAAACACACTCCGCGAGTCAACAGGTTAGACCAAGAGATCAGCCTAGACCCAAATCTAAATGCGGAAGAAAAAGCTTCGATATCCGAACTCTGCTACGAGTACAACGATATTTTTTATCTCAAAGGTGATAAGCTCACATATACAAATGGTATCACCTACAATATGCCCTTAATACAAGACCAAGCGCCCATAAACCAATAGGCCTTCAGATTACCAGAGACACAGACACAAGTAATCAACGACCAATTAAGAGGAATGCTAGACAACGGTATAGTCCAAACTAGCAAAAGCCCTTGGAAATTACCCTTATTAGTAGTCCCTAAAAAGGCGGAACCCGATGGTGCAAAAAGGTGGCGCGTCGTTGTCGATTTTCGTAAATTGAACAAAAAGACAATTGGCGATGTATTTCCACTACAGCGAATCGTGGATATTCTTGACCAACTAGGTCATGCCAGGTACTTTGTCACTCCCGATTTGGCCAACGGCTATCGCCAAGTCTTAGTTGATAAAAAAGATCGACATAAGACCGCTTTTAGTACTAGCTACGGGCACTACGAATTCAAGCGTATGCCTATCGGACTCAAAGGAGCTCCCGCTACATTCCAACGCCTCATGAACTTCGTTCTGACAGGCCTACAAGTCCTCGAATGTTTCCTTTATCTTGACAAGATCCTCGATAAACTTCGCAAAGTCTTCAACAAATTGAGAGAGAAGAACCTCAAACTGCAGCCAGAGAAGTGACAGTTCTTGAGACGAGAAGTTGTTTACCTAGGGCACAACTGCTCTAGCGAAGATGCATTACCAGACCCCAGCAAAACGGCCTGCGTCCAAACATTTCCTGTTCCTAGAACCGTTAGGCGAGTTCAGTCATTTTTAGGACTTGCCAATTACTATAGGAAGTTCACTCCGGACTTCTCAAAAATCGTTCGTCCAATTACGAATTTACTGCGCAAGGACGTACAATAAACTTGGACCGAAAAATGCCAAGAAGCATTTCAAAGCATTAAACATGCTCTAATTTCCCCACCACTTTTAATCTATCCAGATTTCTCTAAACTTTTCAATCTTACAACGGATGCCAGCAACGAAGCATTAGGCGCTGTGCTTTCCCAAGAAGAAGTATGGAAAGACCAGCCTATCGCCCATGCAAGCCGAACGCTGAACAAAGCCGAGGGAAATTACTCCCCTATTGAAAAGGAGATATTGGCTACAATCTGGGCCACTAGGAATTTCCGATGCTACCTTCAAGGTAAGAAATTCACCGTCTATACTGACCACAAGACTCTCAACGTTGTCTTTAATGTTAAAGACCCGACTTCCCGTTTGGTGAGATTTCACCACAAATTATCAGAATTCGTTTATACCATCGAATACAAACCAGGGAAGTATAATAACAATGCAGATGCATTAAGCCGCATCCCACAAGTATTAAACGAAGACTATACAGGCAACACCTTAACGGTACAAGCCCAAGTCCACCACACTATGGACTCTGATTTGGAGGAAAATATTTTCCCAAATAACAGAAACAATAAGAAACCCGCTCATTGCTTCGCCGTGACCAGAACCCAAAAACAGAGAGCCAAAGAAGCGAATACTAGCCCCAGCGCTGAAACAAAGCACGCGGCAGTGGAAGATAAAGAATAGGAACCCCCAGAGACTGAAATACAACCCCCTGCTACGCTTGAACAAGATATAAGTCCAGTCAAGGCACCTGAGATAATTACGCGCCCTAAGGAATTTCAAACAATCCTAAAGGATTATCACGAGACTATTTTCGGCGGCCATCAGGGTGTCATTAAGACTTATAAAAGAATTATACGCAAATATTGGTGGAGACACATGCTTAGCGATAAAAAGAAATTCATAAAAAAATGCCCTAAGTGCCAAACAATGCACGCATCTCCACAATTTAAGATGCCAATGGTAATAACGGACATGGCAGAACAAACGTTCGATAAGGTTTACCTCGATATAGTGGGTCGACTAGAAGAGACCATATCAGGTAATAAATATATCTTAACTTTTCAAGATAATCTTAACAAATTTGTCGATTGGTATGCCATACCAAATGGAGAAGGAGCAACGGTGGTGCAAACCTTCTTCGATGAGATTGGCACGCGTTATCGCATTCCAAAAAAATAGTCATCGATCAGGGACCTAATTTCCTGAGTGAGCTATTCAAAAAAGTCTGCAAACTGCTAAAAGTGAAGAAGTTACAAACTTCCCCATACCATCCACAGTCTAATGGAGCACTAGAGCGTGTCCATAAACCATTAGTCGAATATCTGCGTACAATCGTAGACGTAAATCCCAAAACATGGGATCAATTCATACGAACCGTTACATTCGTGTAAAATAACAGTGTACACGAGGGTACTAAATTTACCCCCGATAAATTGGCTTTACGGCTTCACAGCTGATGTCCCATCTAATTTAAAACGGGATCCTGAACCCGTGTAGAAATCTTATTCCTTTATTGTTCAAACCTTACACTGAAAGGAAATATTAAAGTCTTCTTATTTCACTGTCCAAGTGCTTCCTAAGGCGCTGTGAAACAGTGTGCTTGACAGATAGGAGCGATGAAGCTCTCGGTTAGCCAAGCGACTATTCCAAGTGGGAGCTATAGGGCTCACTGTTAGGATAGCCAGATAAATAAAAAGAAGGTAGAGCTAGAGAGCCCAGTTACCTTTAGGTGCAGCCATGTTGGAGCTAGGGAGCTCGCAGTTAGGATCTAGAATAGATACGCAACCGTGGAGTTTGATAAAAACTCTGATTTATTTCATTTAATTACACTGAATTTATACATTATGAAAAGTGCTGACATTACTTATTTCTATAATTTCAACCAATCACACACCTTCAGCCATTGTTATATTCAATTATTGATCATAACTGCTGTGCATGCAAATAATGCACAGCGGGCATTACCCAAAGTTTCAGCCAGGTAGAAGTAAACAAAGAAAGCTACAATGTAATGCTTTTCATTGATCATTTACTCTATCGTACCATATGCTGTTGGTTTTTGCTTTTCTTGTTGCAAAGCAAAGGCATAGCGTAAAGATTTTCATTGATACATGACACTCATTTGTGCTTAATGCACTTCGCTTGTCCATAAATAGGTGGACATAGCTTTTGTTTTATTTTAACATTTTGTATGGCATTCTGCATATACAAAAGAATGCTGTGAATCACCTTATGGGTGTTTTGCCTGATCAATGTTCTTTTTGTTTTATTCTTTCTGCATGTACTGCAGTCAATCACCTTATGGGTGTCTTGTATGATTTGCTTAATTTATTTTAATGGTGTGTGTGTGTGTTGATGCGCTCTACACCCGTTTATAACCACGAAAGTTATTACCATATTCTCAAATACAGACTACAAAAATCATATGCCACGGCTCGTAAAAATCTCTTAGCCAGCAAACAACGCTCAAAGGCATATTACGATAAAACAGTCAGGCCTGTCACTTTGCATCTAGGAGACAAAGTTCTCCCCAAAAGTGAAAGCCGAAAACACAAAGTGTCTCAAATATGGGTTGGCCCATATCTGGTAATCAATGTACGACGCGTGCGAGCTCAGTAAGACCTGAGTAGAGGCAAAAATGACTCCACCGTGCAAGAAGATGAGTTACACAAATTTTACATGGCCCCAGAGCCAAATCAGAGATGCGAGCGAGATCCAGAGGCCGACCAGCAAAATGCAGCTGACTCCTCCATCTAATATATCTAGATGAAAGATAACCACAAGGATAAGGAGCCCAATAACAGGTGCGTGTAACCTCAATAAGAACTATTCTCAGGCAAAGACGTCAAGGTCCTTTCAGGACTGAATGTGTGCCGGTTTGTTTTTTTTATTGATAGACACGAGATTTTTTTTTTATTATGGCAGACGGCAGCGGCAGGTTTTCCGTGGAACCTCCCCACACTCTCCGCAATTGAGCCGAGGCGAGCTAGCGTGCCGTCCTGCAGTCAACGCTGTCCGTCGAGTGATCTGTCAGCTCATGCTGGCAGTCTGGACTTTACGTCGAAGCCAGTCACTCAAGATATTTACATAACAAATTATCAACTACTGATGTAAATTAAATAACGCGTGATTCTAAATGCAAGTAATTTTAATGTTCAACATCCTCCCCCCAACAAAATTGCACAAAAGAGCACATTGCAAAAAAACTTAATTTGGAAGTGGTTGGAGCTGAACTAATGAGTGTATTTCCGTTCGGAATAGAAAAATTGTCTCCTAGTAAGAAATTCAATAGAGTGAAGGTTATTTTATATAGCCAACATGACCATCATCATGTGGAAATTGAGGCAGCCGTTGTACCAAATATATGCGTGGATGTGTTAATTTCTCCGAAGAGTGACATTCCGAAAATGAAAGGTTTGACATTTGCTGATATTTCCATGGATAAAGTTGAGTGTGAGGACGGATTGAGTTTATTGATTGGATCTGATTATCATTGGGAGGTTGTTACGGGACGTCATAAGCGAATTACCAGGAGATTAAGAGCAGTTCAAACGATATTTGGATGGACATTGCAAAGTTCAGCAAAGGCAAGTGTTGGCAGATTAGAAGGTGAACCAGTGGGCATTGTAAGTAAGTTTTCAAATAATTTAATTTATGCATCTGATATAGAACAAAGCCTTACAAATTTGTGGAGCCTTGATATCTTAGGGATTCGCATAGCCGGAAAGTGTATTATTAAGAGACAAGACCGCTATGAAGTTCAGTTACCATGGCGAGCTAACGTTCGACTGCATAATAATAAAGAATTGGTGTTCGACCAACCTGAAAGAAAACAAGAAAATTAGATTTAATGCAAAACAAAAATCTTACCGGCATCTGGGAAAACACAGATGCAAAAGTCCTTCGACGACCTGAAATAAATAAAATGAATTAACTAAGTGAATTTACAGAATTCAATATAGAAATAAATGCAAATAACATCAACAATTGTGTTTATGTAGCACCATGTAGACACTTTACAAACTCAACGACTTTTATGTTAGACAACATAAAATTAAACAAATAACAATTTAGGCAGGATGTATACATAATTAAATTACCCTTTACAAGAATGCACAGATACCTTAGGTGAGACTTCGCAAAATAAACTCACCTTGACAGGTATCTATGCCATTTGTAAAAAAAGGTAGAAATCATACTTAATTAACACAGAAAACTAAGAAATTTATACACTCACCTGTAGTTAAATGTATAATTCCCTCGCTGAATAATAATCAAATACACAAACACACAATTTACCACAAAAAATTAACAATATTAAAAAACTCGCGCGCGGTTGACATTTCGCATAAAAATAAACACGTCAAACTCCATACTCTCGCGATGTTTGATATATCACCCTGGGGTGAAAAGAGACGCAGAATCGAATGGGCGCATTCGCGTCGCGTAATTTTTCACGGTTTACGGAATATTCGCGAATTTTCGAAATTCCCTTTACACCAATGAGTGCGAAAGAGACACAAAGGTGTGAAAGGGACAAGGATGAAAATGAACAGAATGAATTATGAGAGGAATTTTGTACGTTGAACTAAAAGATGGCGTATCGATAAGTTATGGCACAGATTCGGAAAACTTATCATAATTACGTGAAATTAAAAAGGATTCCTATGGGAAAGATGTCAAAAAATGCAATTTGTAATTTGACATCAAATGACTACAACAAATTCACATATTGTAGTCGAATTAACCCTAAAAATTGCATAATTCATTTTTATGGATACGAAATCGGAACAAAATTCTCTATAAAAAGGGGGTTCATTCTTTCTTCTGCCTTCATATTTTTCAAAGTTGTCAAGGTGTGAGCACATGCATTAGCATTCCTCGCACAATTTGCAAATTTTCCCTAGTGTTATCATCAATAAAGGAAATAGAAATTTCAGCAACCTTAGTATATTCTTCAATAATATAAGCATTAAATTTTCTCAAGGGCAATTCGCAACAGCAAACATTTTCAAGTGAATTCATTGGTTGAATTTTTAATAGCAGCATATTTAAATTAAATTCAAGGTACCTTTGTGAATTAATCATTTATCTTCAATTTGGGTTATATTTTATTGTGCTTGCATGCCAGGTATTGGTTATACACACATGTGTGGATTTAACAAGAACGATTGAATTTTTTGTATTCTTAATCTCTTCCTTTCAGCCATTTAACTAATTCACTCAAGTAAATCGACATTTCTAGCAATTATTTATCGTGTAAAAAATATGCCATTAGGTCAGTTTTACACAACATAATAATTGGAAATTAGATCTACCTTGAGTTCTAATTATTATTTACTTTCAGCCATTAGTAAATATATTAGTTAAGAAACAGAAAGGAAAAATTGTTCTTACCTTGTATATATGAAATTGTAACGTAGCACAATTTTCTAATTTGTTGTTATTCAAGAAAGAGATAAATTCGAGTAAAATATAGTTGCTTTTTGTACATTTAAATTTCCTTTAGTTATATACATATAACAACACAGTGAATCAGTGAATTGCAAGTGAAGTTTCTAAGCTTGTACGTGTAAGTTGAGGGAAGTAAATTTTGCATATTGATAGAAATTGTTCAAGTAATTAATTTCCTCATAAGATTAATATTTGTTGCAATAAATAATTGAGTGAACAATAGAGTGACAAATTATCCTTTTTTATTTAACCGCTACACTCCACCAGAATATTTTCTTTCAGCATACGTCGATTCTCGTTTGTAATTGCAGTATTCTTTCGAAAGTCAATTAGAGGAATTGACAGATTTCATTAAACTGTACTTTGCGAACGCAGTCTATTCGTATTTGTCAATTAGTGGAATTGACATCAGCTATGGGAAAACATTTTGGTGGTTCCATCTACTCACTTAATTGTTGAGCTACGTTTATACGCGAGAACGTCATAATTTTGTAGACTACGTTTATAGACAAGAAATATCAATTAATTAGTTCATTGGTTCACTCATATATAGCGTAGTAAAATAAGATTGATTTATCTTTATTTTAATTTGCCTTTACTCGAATTTGATTTCAATCAATAATGACAGACGTAAAGGGGTTATTAAATAAGGCACATGCAATAAAAAATCGCCTGATTAAATCCATCGATAACGGCAAACAAGCAATATCAGAGACCCGATCAAAGGGTTTCTACGAAGCAAAGCTCTCAGAGATAAGGAGAGCATGGCTCGAGTATGAGAAAATCGACCAATTGATCAACGAATTTATCCTCGCAATCCCACCAGAAGGCACGCTGAAATATATTTCTGATGACACTATTAGTATTCTAGAGACAACTTATTGCAATTATAAAGGTACACTATATGATTCAATTAATCATACAACAGAGCTGACAGATTCCACACTTTTGTTAACACAACAAACACGTGTGGAACAACAACAAAATATTCTTCCTAAGATCATATTACCGGAATATAATGGTGATTATGATGGCTGTCGCTCTTTTCATGATGTTTACGTCGCTGTAGTACACAATAATACAAGTTTGAAAGACGTTCAAAAACTGTATTATTTGAAAGTTTCTTTAATAGGAGATGCGGAAAAACTACTACGGCATACTCCTATAATAAATGAAGACTACTTACCTGCCTGGAACAAATTAAAGGCAAGGTACGAAAACAAAAAGATATTGGTCAATCATCAACTAAAGATACTGACAAGTCAGTCAAAATTAAACATAGAGACTACAGCTCGTTTAAAATCCTTAATCGACACTACAGAGGAATGCTTGCAACAACTAAAGAGCCTACAAGTAGACCTATCAACATGGGATGTGCTACTTATTTATTTAATAGTTCAAAAGCTGCCCTTCATAACGCTTAGACTTTGGGAAGAACATCAGGGAGCATCACAAGAACTTCCGAAATATAGATAGTTCAGCTCGTTCTTAGACAATCGTTTGAAAATATTAGAAGCACTTACGGATACTCTGGCGCCCAGAACAAGTCATGCCAAGAGTGTATCCAAACCAACTACGGCCAAGACATACCATGTTGTTGAATCAACAAAGCCATTATACGTAGTGAATATGAAATGTTTAGCGTGTAATGACGAAGATGCTTATCTTCTTCAAAACTGCAAGGAGTATCAGAAAATGGACATCAAAGGTAGAAAGTGGTTCATCAAGTCCAATGGCCACTGCTATAATTGTTTGTCTAAGAAACATTCACAGCATGCTCCAGTCGTCATCGATGTCTTAAGTGCAAACAAAGACATCATACGACAATTCATGAGGATGTAACTGCAAACAGGTTACACCAAAACGTAACTGCAGACAGGTTATACACGAAGGATGGAGATGCAAAACATTCTCATTCTAGATCAGTTGAAAGTGAAGATAAGGTAAATCGAGTTCAACAAAATAACAGCGATAGTCATGATTACATACAAGGAAAGTCATGCAACAGACAAGGCACTGGGGGCTCACAAATCACTTAGACCTATATGAATAGGGAGCGAGCGTCGGCATTACTATCCACAGCGTTGGTGAAGGCTCAAGGAGCAAATGGAAAACCACTAATGTTGCGATGTTTAATTGATCCTGGATCAGAGTGTTCATTCATAACACAATCTGCATCCCATAGGTTACAAGCTAATTGTAAGGAAACATTAGTAACATTAGTGTAACAGGGTTGAACAAAAGCCCAATGAGTAACGTGAACAAGCAAACGAAGCTTAAGTTACAATCTTGCGGATCAAATGAGACAGCAATAGAAGAAAACTTCCTGATCATCAACAAAATCACTGATAGTTTACCAACTACACCAATTACAAAGGAAAGCTATCAAGATTTAGACAACTTAGAGTTAGCAGATCCCACTTACTAGAAGCCTGGCAAAACAGACGCTTTACTAGGTGCCAAGGTTTATGCTAGAATCGTACAAGAAGGTATTGTACGAGGTTCAAACAGCAGTCCAACAGCAACCAAAACAATGTTTGGTTGGATACTAATCGGAACAACCGAGGAAGTAGTCGGTGACAGTACAGTCAAGACATTCATGGCTACCGCAGACGCTCTAGACACACAACTTAGACAATTCTGGGAAACAGAAGAAGTATCTACAAAACCAATTCTATCCCAGGAAGAACAAAGCTGTCGACATATCTTTCAAGACACTTGCATTCGTTTAGAATCAGGAAGATATCAGGTGAAATTGCCTTTTATAACTAATGCAAGCCATGAAACGGTATGAGAATCTTCAAAAACAATTTTCAAGAAAACCAGAATTTAAACGAGAGTATGAAAAATGTTTAGTTGAGTACATCCAATTAGGTCACATGGAGGAAGTAAGTCCGCCACGTAATGATGAGCAATATTATTACATACCACATCATGCTGTGTTCAAAGACAGCTCAACAACAAAATTACGTGTTGTGTTTGATGCGTCTGCCAAGACGACAAATGGCACATCTCTTAACCAGCATCTGTTAAAGGGACCAACATTGCAGCCGACTTCATATAATACATTACTCAATTGGAGGAAATTCAAGGTTATCATGAATGCAGATATTGAGAAAATATATCGCATGATAGAAATGCACCCAGAACATAGAACTTTCCAAAGAATAGTTTGGCGGAATCCTATGACAGGTGCATTACAGGATTATCAACTCAACACCATAACATTTGGGACCACCTCAGCTCCTTATTTAGCCTTTAGGACTCTACAACAACTGGCTGCAGATGAAGAGGACACTTGGCCTTTAGCAGCAGAAGCAGTCTCTAATAATTTTT
Organism: Dioctria rufipes; assembly: GCA_963924295.1. Taxonomy (NCBI): domain Eukaryota; kingdom Metazoa; phylum Arthropoda; class Insecta; order Diptera; family Asilidae; genus Dioctria; species Dioctria rufipes. The sequence goes on from OZ002742.1 coordinate 129,396,081, forward strand.
ATGTAGATGATCTGTTATCTGGCGCTGATGATTTGTCTAAAGCAAGGGAACTGCAACAACAATTAATTCAAATGACGATATCAGCTGGCTTCAACCTGAGGAAATGGGCCAGCAATGTTAGGGAATTATTGCAAGATCTTCCGTCTGATCACATAGAATTAAAAAATTCTCTGATATTTTCAGATACAGAGTCCATCAAAACCTTAGGAATTAAATGGTTTTCTCAAACCACTTATTTCACCTTCAGTGTGGACAAAGCGGATCATCTTATCACAAATAGCCTCGTTATACGATCCGATAGGTTGGTTAGCTCCTGTCATAATAGAAGCTAAGATCTTAATGCAAAGCCTTTGGATTACAGGTTCAGCATGGGATGATCCAGTCTCAGAACACATCCAGAAATGGTGGACAGAGTTTACAAATCACTTAGCTGCATTAAAGCAATTCCGGATCCCAAGGTGGATTCATTATGTTACAGGAGTACGTATGCAACTTCATGGGTTTTGTGATGCATCGTCTAAGGCTTATGCAGCAGCGATCTACCTCAGGGTAGAACACAACAACGATGAAATTACTTCACATCTGGTAACCGCAAAGACAAAGGTAGCACCTCTCAAGCCAATAATGATTCCACGCTTAGAATTAAATGGCGCACTACCTGTTTATATCGCAACTAGTTCTTTTACTGACCGCCTGGAATAGGGAGCCCTGGTGCAGAAACCAGTGCTGTGGTGATCTAATGTTCTGGTGAAACACCAGAACATCAAAATTCTCAACGAAACAATCGTGTGTAATATCTTACACCAGACACCACTCTTCCTTTTAGCTTCCGAAGATTTTTTAACACTTTTCTAACAAGACAAAACCGCCTTCACTTCTCAAACAGTAATGAAAATTTATTATTGTTCAAGACTAAATTTATAAAGACATATTTGCTTACTTTGATGAAGTCGATAACATGCAAGACAAAAAAATACAAAACTTAAACATAACAATTCATTCTCACTTGAAGAGTGAAGATAAAGAATTGCATCGTCGGCTTTAATTCCGCGGCATGACGATACAATGTTGCTGCGATAAATTCCAAATTACAAGCTGCGATAAATATTTCATGGGGGGTTATTTCTATGGGAACGTAATCTGATATGATTTGTTTATGATACTGTAGGAATGCGTTCTTTGTGACTGAATATTCGTGCTGATTATGAAATTTTATTTTTCATGCAACTTGTGAATTGGAAAATAATGCTAAAATCCTAATTAATTAATTGTAATGCTAGGGTAGAATTCAACATCCTCCCCCGCGTTGAACGTTGAGTTCAACCAGTTTTTCCGTTTCGCGGCTCAGGCTTAAGTTCGGCGGCGTCCTTCTGGGTGCGGCTACAGGAGGTGTTGTCCTTCGGTCCTCACGGCATTTGATGAATCTTCTTATTGTGAAAAAAGCCAGAATGCCCATAGCGAGGAGAAGGCTCGTATAACCAACGCTGAAGTGGTGAATGGTTTGATGGAGTGGCGTCATAGGACTTCCTTCTTCAACCTGAAGATCTTGTAAGCTTTGCTTCAGCTCTAACAAATCGTGGGAGATGTTGTAGGATGACATTGGCTTGTGAAGTAATTTTGTGACTTCAAGCGGAGCAAGCATTTCAGTTAGATTCTGTGATGGCATGAAAGCGCTTCTCAAAGAGGTCGGATAAAGACTGTGGGCTTGTATTGTAGTCGCCTCGTCCTTAATGGCACAACCATTACTAATATTGAGCATGCCGGATCCTGATAATGACCTTTGGGAAACTGAATGGCCACATATTAGATTGACTGTTGTTTCTCCTTTCATCACATAAATCCAATGTTTTGGATTTATGAGCTAAATCCATCTGGGAACCTTGTCAGTCCTTGTTATTTTACACGTGGTGGGCGACGGAGAGTTAGTGAGGTATCCAATTTCACAAGCGCTCATACCAGAATCAACCCTATATAGCGGATGATGTTCTTTGCACATGTGAGTTGCATGTCCAATTGTGGACCACGCTGACATCTCATTGTCCGAAAGTGAATAGAATTGATCTCGATGTAAACTTATTATCAAGAATCGTGATGAAGGTTCTATCACCAAAAATGTGTCGTTCGTCAACACCGGTACTGGGAAGATCCTTATCAATTCGAATGGTTCATAAGTGAACAAGGGTAACTTGAGTCGGAATATTATTTGAGCTGGTCCTATTCTTCCTTGCACTGTCATGAGGTTGTATAGCTCTATCAAGTCATTCTGGCCTGCAGGTAGACGTAATGTTGACGGCAGATTCTCCTTGATAAGTGTACACTGAGCCTTGAGCTGTTGTGGCGACAATAAAAGTGGGTTGATTTTGCCGTTGTGTGTGTCTATGATTACATCCAACAACATAGACTGCATTCTTTGATAATTTGACGTCATTAAGGTTAATCTGATGGATAGTGCATTGAAGGTTTCTGCTGCTCTTTGATCGCGAAGTTCTTGCTTCTTCTGCTCAATCGTCTGATTAATGTGTCCTTTAAAATCCCGTTATTGATTCTCCGTTCTTTCGTTTGACTTTTTTATGATATTGGCCGTTGAGTCGATGATGGAGGTCTGATTCTTTAATAATTCCAGCAAATGTTGTTGATTTCCTTCAACATTGCTTATGATTTGCCTCATCCTTTCAGCATATTGAGAATCTAATACTCCGAACAAAGAACTGGCCAAATTACCAACTATATCGAGCGGCGCTCTTTTAGCACGTGTAGGTATATGATATAGTAGCAATTCGTTGTTCTTTTCCATCTCTTTCAGTATTCCATGGAATTGTGAGCAAGTCTGTGAACATACCTGATGCTCGATCATAGCCTTGCAGACGTGATTTAAGATGGCAGTGCCGTTTTTTATCGTAGCAAATTCCTGCCAATATGACTTCATTTCATAGTATATGACCGAATTCCGTTCATTAGAGATTAAGTGGGTCGAGCCCATACCTTCAAAATAGATGCCGGGCTGATTCTTAAAAGGTGTTACTTCTAGTTGACAGCTCCCTAGTATCGGCATGACTAGGCATGTGAGAAAAAATAAGCTCGCAGCGGAAGTTGACGGAATCTCTTCATGAGGTTCGGTTGGCCCTTTTTCTTCGCTGCTGCTGGAGGATTCGGAATGGCCAATCTTATTCGTTTGTTCTCGTGGATGCTTCTTTTTAGCTGGTGGTAAGTTGTCGATTTGTGAGGAATAACAGGCCTCTTCCTGCTCTATTGGTAACGGAGCAAGTTTGTGAATCGGTCTCCTGAATACTCCAGAAGCAGTTTTAACGTCTGCCACTCTGATCAGTCCGTCATCGCCTTTGATGGCTAGGACTATTCTTCCTAGTGGGCAATTTAATGCGTTAAGATTTTCATCTTTTACCACCACCATTGTGCCAGGCTGTACGTTGTTGCACCGTTGTTTCCACTTTTAGCGGTGCTGAAGCTCGCTCAAGTATTCTCTTGACCATCGTTGCCAAAAATTATTCTTCAAATGAGAGACCAATTTCCATCGTTGAAGTAAGCTCCCCTTTGCCGGGCCAGCATGAGGATCTACTATGCTTGTTAACGACTCCCCAATTAAGAAATGCCCTGGGGTCAATGCGGAGATGTCATTTGGGTCCGATGACATTGGCGTTAGTGGGCGGGAGTTTAATATGGCTTCTATTTCTGTCATTACAGTTTCCAGCTCCTCGTATGTAAGCGATGCTGCAGATACACTCTTCTGGAACAGATGCTTGGCAGATTTGACGGCGCCTCTCACTAGCCGCCGAAGTGTGGCGCCCTTGGAGGAATAAAGTCAAACTCTGCGCTTTTTGATGTACTGAACCTTGTGATTTTTTCCTGTGACTCCTTACTGTATATCACTCTTTCCAATTCTCTCAGTTGATTGCTGGCCCCGACAAAGTTTGTCGCATTATCGCAGTAGATGTTTTTGCAATTTCCTCTTCTACTGATGAATCGCTTCAAGGCTCCAATGAAGGCGTCGGTGGTCAACTCCCTTACGACCTCGATGTGGACTGCCTTGGTTGCGAAGCAACAAAATAGTGCAACATAAGCCTTTGAGGGTCTTTTTCCTCTTAACTTGAAATGCGCCCAAAAAGGTCCACAAAAATCGATCCCGACATTAATGAAGGGTCTGGCTGGCTGTACTCTGTGAGCCGGCAAGTTGCCCATAAATTGCTCTAGAAGTTGTGGCTTGAATTTCCGGCAGCGGACACAATTCTGTACTATTGACCGCGCTATGGTCTTGCCCTTGATGGGCCAGAATCTTTGTCCAGTAATGGCCAACAGTGCTTGAGCGCCAACGTGTGAATTGGTGATATGAATATTGGTCATCAATAATCGTGTGGTATTGTGGGCGTATGGCAGCAACATTGGGTGTTTGGCGTCATAAGTCAATTCTGATTCCTGCAATCGTCCACCTACTCTAATCAATCCCCTTTCATCCTCAAATGGGCTCAGGCTGCTTAAGCTACTATTCGACTTTACGTGGTGCAACTGGGTTAATTGTTTTACATCTTCTCCGAACCCTTGGGATTGCGCTTCCTTTATAATTACCACCAGTGCCCCTTCTAATTCTTCTACACTTAGTGGCGCCTTCTCACGTGCATCCGGCTCCTGGCGAGCATTTGATACAAATCTCAATATGTATGCTACGATCCGTGGCAGATGTTTAAAAGAGTTGCGATGATCTATGGCGTCGGTAATGTATCTTGTCTTAATTGATGCTGATAACACCACCTTGGCTTGCCTTTTCTCCAAGTCTGTTTTACGAGTCACTATCTTAGATGGCCATGCCGATTCTTTACCGTGCAGAAATAATGGGCCGTAGAACCATAAACTGCAGTCCTTCAATTTCTCGGGATCAATTCCTCTAGACACCAAGTCTGCCGGATTTTGCTGTGAAGGCACGTGACGCCATTGATCAATTGCAGTTTTTTCCTGAATAGCGGCTACACGGTTGGCAACAAATGTGTGGTAGGAAGCTGATGGTGAGCTTAGCCAGGCTAGAACTATTTCCGAGTCGGTCCAAAAATAACATGCATAGTTTTCCTTCAAGTGTGTCTTTACTCGATGAGCCAAGTCAGCTGTAAGTTTCGCTGCACATAATTCTATTCTTGGCACTGTTGTGGTTTTGGTTGGTGCTACTCTCGATTTTGCGCAGAGTAACCTTACCAATATGGTACCGTCTTGGAGAATTGAGCGCACATATATTGCAGCTCCGTACGCCTTTTCTGAGGCATCAGAGAAGTCATGTAGCTGCATTTTTTGTGGTATCTTCCCTGCGCTAACGTGCCTGGGAACCTTGATATCATTCACAAACTTGAGGGCCTGACGAAAGTATATCCATCTACTGTGTAACTCAATTGGTACTGCCGCATCCCAATCCAGTTTCAAAACCCACAGCTTTTGGAGAAATATCTTGGCACTCACCAACACAGGCCTCATGAGGCCCAGCGGATCGAACAAGTGAGCGATATCTGAAAGTACCTTCCTCTTCGTAACCCTTCCTCCTTCGGTCCACTGGGTTCTAACCGAAAATTCATCCGTCCGTGGGAGCCATGTCAAACCGAGTGTTTTAATGTGACAGTCATTGTCATCAGTAAGGTCTAGCTGAGGGGCGACGTCCTCAAGGGGTATGTTTTTGATTATCGTTGGTTGATTAGTACACCACTTCCGTAACTTGAATCCGGCGGATAACAAAATTCCGTTTAATTGTTCCTGCATTTGAACAGCTTCTTGCAAATGATTTGACCCGGTCATGACATCGTCAACATAAAAATCTTGCTTCAATATCAATGAGCCCAAGGGATGCTGTGTTTCATTTTGTCTGGCTAGGCTTTGGAGACAATTCGTTGCCAAGAATGGCGCCGTTGTTACGCCGTATGTGACTGTCCGCAGTTGATAACATTTCGTAGGCTGCGATAGGTCGTCCCTCCAGAAGATTAATTGGAATTTCCTGTCATCCTTGCTGACTTGTACTTGGCGGTAAATTTTTTCAATGTCAGCTGTGAAGACATATCGTGGTAATCGGAACCGCAGCAATATGGAGAAAAGCTCATCCTGGACTGTTAGGCCAGTATGTAAAATGTCATTCAATGACACATTTGATGAGGTTTTCATTGAGGCATCGAACACTACTCGCAATTTCGTAGTTGTGCTGTCTGGTTTCATCACGCAATGATGCGGCAAAAAATAATGCGGTGTAGGAAGGTCTCTTAAATTGACTTCCTCCATGTGGCCTAATGCAATGTATTCCCATATGAAATCCATGTACTGCCTTTTCATCTCTGGATTCTTGTTTAACTTTCGTTCCAAAGAATGGAAACAACGTAAAGCGATATCCTTGGATTCGCCCAGATTATGCGGATCTTGGGAAAAGGGCAGCTTAACCATGAAGCGACCTGTATTGTCTCTTTGCGTGTTTAAGTTAAAATGTGACTCACATCTGAGCTCGGAAACCGTCTTGGGTTGTCTGGTGCTGTCAACCTCCTCCAACTTCCAGAATCTTTCCATTTGTTCCTCGAGAGTGCCATTTTCTTGCGAGCACACTCCGCATACGGCTTCAGAGCGTTGTGTGGTTTGTATTCCTCCACCAATCACCCAACCAAATACTGTATTTTGTATTGTGGGTAAGTTCTTTCCAAGCTTAATTTGACCAACAGCCAGTAACGCAAAATAGCTTTCAGCTCCAATCAGTAGATCGATGCGATCTGGACGGTCAAATTGTGGATCGGCCAATTTAATGTTCTTGGGTATGATTTGTGGCAATATGAATGCTTCGATTCTCTTTGAAAATCCACTTGTTCTGGATAATAATTCTATGTTGACTCGTTGTTGAGTCTGCTGTATTCCACGACCAATACCACGGATATTCAAATGATCCCGAGTTGGCTTTACTGACAATGTCTTGGCCATACGGTCGGTTATGACGTGTAGCTGAGAGCCGGAATCTAGAACCGCCCTGCGTTCCACTTCGACTCCCTCCTCGTTCCTCAATCTCACTAATAACGTACTGAGGAGAACGAATTTCCTTGTATTTCTATCAGTTTGGGCTGCTAAAGTCGTTGACTGACTGACTGGTACTTGGTTAGCAGCTGATGCTGAATCTGGGCCTGATTGACTTCTCATAAGATGTGCCCTCTCCATGTTGGATGAGGCGTGGCTTGTTGGCCCTCTTGAACTGTTGTCTAAATGCACCAGTGTGTTATGCTTACCGGAACATTTTGTACAGCTTCGTAAATTGCAACTGGCTGCCGTGTGCTTCTCCTTCATGCAGTTGACACACAAATGGTGCTTCCTCAATAATTGTAGACGATTGTATGGCGATAGTGAGAGAAAGCTCTTGCATGCAAATAACGCATGGGTCTGTTTGCAGGCTATGCAACGGTTCCCGTTTGAAGTGGCTAAGAGAGCCGACTTGGGGTGCTGGATACCCTTCAGGCTTAGCCTGTCCCGGAGGCAGCTCTGGACTCTCCTTGTTAATGTTTCCAGGGATTGGAATCGGATCTCCAAAAATTCTAACACTCTTTTCATAGAGCTCAATTCCCTTGGGGCCTCTAATGATTGCTCAAATAAGGTGTGTGTAGTTTGATCAAACCTTTTAGTTATCAAATGAACCAACAATGGATCCCAATTGTCTGTTGGTATTCCTATATTTTCTAACCCAAGAACTCACTCGTTTGGAGTATCGTGGAGCTTCTTTATGGCTGCTGCCGATTCGATCTGTCTAGTCGGCTGGGATAGTAGCTTATTCAATAGCGCTGTTACTAATAGTCGTTTATTATCGTATCTGTGCTGTAGAGTGCTCCAAGCATCTTCATAATTTTCGTTTGATACTGGTAAATGCTGTAGTAATGCCCTTGCTTCTCCTGATAAGTTGCTCGTTAAGTAGAACGTCTTTTGGGCATTGCTTATAGGCTGATTATGTATCAGCTGGATATAGAGATCTTGGAACTGTGTCCAACGTAAATAATTACCATCGAATGTAGGTAAGACAATTTTTGGCAATTTGATTAAGCCGCTATGCGCTTGTGAAGATGCAGCCTGATTTGTTGCTGAGTTGAAGTCGCTTAATTTTTGCTGGAGTGATATGATTGTATCTTGTATCCAGCCGTCTTGTTCATAGTAGAGATCAGGTTCATATCCCAATGGGTTTGGTCCTGCGGACTGTTCCCAGATGAGCTGATCGTTAACCATCATATCACGCTGATATGTCCGGAGCAGGTCCACCTTTAATTGATAATAAGGCTTCTCATGAGGCTGCCCGGCCTTAGATTCAATGTCCTGGACGAGATGTGTGATGATTCTCATCAAGGCCTTCTGCCGTCGTACTAATCTTTCGACCTCACCATTTCCGGTCTTCATGCCTTCATTCCCTGGAGTCTGTTCAATTTCGTTTGATCTGTCATCACCTCGTAATGTCGGTTCAACATCACTTGGGGTTGCGATGAGTACTGGGATAGTAGCTGCCGTTGTAAATGACCCTGGTGGAGCTGGTGATTTAGGCCTTGCTGGATGTGCACGTAATTCTTTCATCAATTGCTGATATACTTCCTTGATAGCATCATGGTATGATTTTTTGAAGTACAGGTTCTCCTTGTATTCTTCTTCAAGCGGTGCCAACCTTTTGTGATTGTATTGAAAGAGAGCCCAATATGCCTTGGAAATTTCCAGGCGCTTTGTTATATACTGCTCGTCTTTTCGTGAAGCAGAATCCTTTCCGTACTTTATGTACAGTTTCTCTAGCTTGTCGCCAACCATGGATTGCTCATGGATGACTTCTTCGAATACGAATTCTTCTTGGTGTGAATCCATCGTGGTTGGATGACTTCTTTTTCTTATTTCTGTTAAAGTTGAGCCTGGTATTGGCTGGGAATATCTTACTGCAGCCTAATAGATTCCTTTCTAGCCTGGTGGCGGCCGTCTGGATAGCCTGTGGTGGCTTATTGCTTTAGTAGTAGCGAATGATAACTTAAGTTAGCTTCCTGTAGCCTGGGGGTTGCTTTCAGCCTGATGGCGGCCTTCTGGATAGCCTGTGTGTGGGATTCAGATCACGTCGGGATCACCAAAAATGTTTATATCGCAACCAGTTCTTTTATTGACCGCCTGGAATAGGGAGCCCTGGTGCAGAAACCAGTGCTCTGGTGATCTAATGTTCTGGTGAAACACCAGAACATCAAAATTCTCAACGAAACAATCGTGTGTAATATCTTACACCAGACACCACTTTTCCTTTTAGCTTCCGCAGATTTTTTAACACTTTTCTAACAAGACAAAAACGCCTTCACTTCTCAAACAGTAATGAAAATTTATTATTGTTCAACACTAAATTTATAAAGACAAATTTGCTTACTTTGATTGATGAAGTCGATAACATGCAAGACAAAAAAATACAAAACTTAAACATAACAATTCATTCTCACTTGAAGAGTGAAGATAAAGAATTGCATCGTCGGCTTTAATTCCGCGGCATGACGATACAATGTTGCTGCGATAAATTCCAAATTACAAGCTGCGATAAATATTTCATGGGGGGTTATTTCTATGGGAACGTAATCTGATACGATTTGTTTATGATACTGTAGGAATGCGTTCTTTGTGACTGAATATTCGTGCTGATTATCAAATTTTATTTTTCATGCAACTTGTGATTTGGAATTTAATGCTAAAATCCTAATTAATTAATTGTAATGCTAGGGTAGAATTCAACACTACTATTTGCAAGGCTAATTAAGGCTGTAATACAAGGCATGCAGTTACAAGACATTCCTATAACAGCATGGACAGATTCTCAAATCGTATTACAGTGGATTAAGGATCATCCATCCAAATGGAAGATTTATGTTGCAAATCGGGTTGTAGAAATACAAGAAACATTAAAATTCAAGCAATGGCGACCCATTGCATCAGTCTATAACCCCGCTGATTTTGCCTCACGTCGCATTTCAGCAACTCAACTACGTAACAATGAATTATGGTGGTACGGCACCACATGGTTAAAGCAAACTCAAAATAAGTGGCCAAACAATTGCGAATTTACTGAATCAACAACATTAGAGCAAAAGGCACCGATTGTAACAAGCCTTCTCATCAACGTAGAAGACAATATTCTTATGAAATATTCTTCGTTCACCCGTCTTATTCGTGTCACAGCAATGATTCAACGGTTCATTCATAATTGTAAAAATCCTAACAATAAAAGGATTAATGTACTAACTAGTAGTGAGTATATCCAAGCACAAAGGACTATATTCAAGTTAGTACAACAAACGGCATTTCCAAAGGAATATCATGATTTACTACGACAACAGACAGTGTCAAAATAGAGTAAACTTATACGGCTCAATCCAATGCTCGACAGAGATGGATTGATCAGAGTAGGCGGACGTTTAGATCACGCGTTGATTTCCTTTAATATAAGGCATCCAATTATACTACCTCGTGACCATCATGTGACTGACATATATATATTGATAAAATACATTTGGAAACATTACATGGTAGTACATCATTAGTTTTGAGTACAACACGTAACTCTGTATGGATTTTGGATGGAAGACGTTGTATCACCACTCGATTGCCCAAATGTATTACTTGCTTCAAACAACGCCAAGCAACCATGACGCAGTTAATGGGTAACTTACCCCCAGCTAGGGTAAATATCACAAGAGCATTCTCAAGGATTGGAATTGACTATGCTGGACCAGTGACTGTGAAATCATCCAATTTGAGACATGCCAAATTACAAAAGGCATACTTTTGCATTTTAATTTGTATGGCAACGAAAGCTATACACACCAGTTGGTATCGAGTATGGCAGCAGATGCTTTCGTTGCAGCTTTGAAAGGATTTGACAGCAGAAGAGGTTTGTGCACGGAAATCTACTCCGATTGTGGCACCAATTTCATTGACGGCAAATCAATTTTAGAAAGAGAATTACAACAAGCAATCAAGCAAGCTTGGCCAAATGCTGCTGAATACTTGGCAGACAAATCCATTTCGTGGCACATGAATCCACCAGCAGCTCCTCATTTTGGAGGATTGTGGGAATCAGGTGTCAAATCTATAGAATACCATCTGCGAAGATCTATTGGCAACCCGAACCTCACATTTGAGGAATATGTTACACTATTAACCCAGATAGAAGCCTGCTTAAATTCAAGGCCCTTATGCCGAGTTAACAATGATCCAAGTGATCAAGTTGTTCTGACTTCTGGACACTTTCTAATAGGACAATCGCTAAACGCCATTCCAGAGCCAAATCTTAATATGGACAATGTAACACACTCCAGTCGATGGAAAAGTGTGCAACACATGGTGCAAAAGTTCTGGAACCATTGGTCTAAGGATTACTTAAACCAACTCCAGAATAGACCAAAATGGTTTCAACCAGAACCTAACGTCTGAAAAGGAGATGTGGTGTTATTGAAAGTTGATAATGCTGCCCCAACTATTTGGCCATTAGGTATTATTGAAGAAGTCCACCCAGGAGCTGATGGACTAGTTCGTGTCGTCAGACTCATAACACAAGCAAGTACATTTGTCAGGCCTATCAACAAAATTTGTAGATTACCGTTAAATTAATTAACAAATATGTGTAAAACTAACACATTTGTTAAATTCTGTGCTGTCCTCCTAAAACAAAAACATTTACTTATTAGTTTTTATTTACAGATGTTTGAATTTACAGTCGACCAAGACATTTTGGACATTTATGATGATCTCAACTTCAACTTTTCTCTGCCTGGTAGTCCTCTCAACGCTCCTGCATATGACCTAAGCGAATTTAACAACTTATAGTCCGATATCGTCGAGGCCACTGCAGATTCGGAACCAGATGTTCAAGGAACAGCTGCTTCAACCAACGACTGGCGAGCAGGACTTGTCTAGGACAGTGAAACCTTACAACGCTGTAGAAGGAGATACTCCACAGACGAAGCCAGTCATACAGGACCCTGCAATAATTAATGGTTCCCAAGTCAACGATTTACAAAGTCTTCTAGTCACTACCACAATTGACGAGGCGAAGATGAGAATCGAGAACTCGTTCCGGCGGTTTATAACTCGAGAAAAGGTGGATGTCTTCCTGTCAAGGGATACCATAAAAAGAATTAACTTCTATGACATACAACAACGTCGGAATAGAGAAAAGACGACTAATTTACCAGATCGTTATCAGGTACGCTTGCGAGTACGTGCTCTCCATCTGCTGAGATTTTTCAAGTACCACAAACGAGGGATACGTGAAATCAAGAAACGGTTGAACATGAATGTTCAATAGGGGGGAGAATGGTCGACCAACATAAAAGAAAAGAAGAAAATTAGATTTAATGTAAAACAAAAATCTTACCAGGGAAAATACAGATGCAAAAGCCCCTCAACGACCTGAAATAAATAAAATGACTTAACTAAGTGAATTTACAGAATTCAATATAGAAATAAATGCAAATAAATAATAACAACATCAACAATTGTGTTTACATAGCACAACGAATTTTATGTTAGACAACATAAAATTAAACAAATAACAATGTAGACAGGGTGTATACATAATTAAATTACCCTTTACAAGAATTTTCTTCAAGAAAGAATTTTTTGGGATATCTCCGGTATATAGCAAAAGCTAAAAAATGTTTTAATTTGTTATTTCATCACACAACCCATTAATTTTTGATGACAAGTTTCAAGTCTTGGTTTGCTCATCAACAGGTCCCAAATAGCGAAATTGGGTGATTAGAAAAACAAATGAAAAAATGAAAAAAGAAGAAAGAAATGAAAAGTTTAAGAAAAATAGAAAAAAACAATTTTTTTATTTATTAAAAAAATTTAAAAATTTTTAAAAAAACAGATTCATTCGAAGCGAATCGAACCTGTATACGCCACGCAGTGGGCTGAAAAATGAAGAAGAAAAAGGAAGAAGAAGAAGCGTTTCGTGTCGGCAGAAAACCTTCCACTCATCGGTGCAGCTTGGTTTTCTGCCTGCTGCAGACGCTTGAAAATAGATCAAACCGATCTCTTCTCATATAAACTCAGAATAAATTCTGGGTGTGAATTATATGAGGAAAAAACACTCCTATACAATCCCAGGAGGAATAATGAATAAAAAGAGATTACTCTTTTGGATTTTTTACCGGGTTAAACTTAATTTTCTTCAAGAAAGAATTTTTTGGGATATCTCCGGTATATAGCAAAAGCTAAAAAATGTTCTAATTTGTTATTTCATCACACAACCCATTAATTTTTGATGACAAGTTTCAAGTCTTGGTTTGACTCATCAACAGGTCCCAAATAGCGAAATTGGGTGATTAGAAAAACAAATGAAAAAATGAAAAAAGAAGAAAGAAATGAAAAGTTTAAGAAAAATAGAAAAAAACAATTTTTTTATTTATTAAAAAAAAATTAAAAAATTTAAAAAAAAACAGATTCATTCGAAGCGAATCGAACCTGTATACGCCACGCAGTGGGCTGAAAAATGAAGAAGAAAAAGGAAGAAGAAGAAGCGTTTCGTGTCGGCAGAAAACCTTCCACTCATCGGTGCAGCTTGGTTTTCTGCCTGCTGCAGACGCTTGAAAATAGATCAAACCGATCTCTTCTCATATAAACTCAGAATAAATTCTGGGTGTGAATTATATGAGGAAAAAACACTCCTATACAATCCCAGGAGGAATAATGAATAAAAAGAGATTACTCTTTTGGACTTTTTACCGGGTTAAACTTAATTTTCTTCAAGAAAGAATTTTTTGGGCAGGCAGAAAACCAAGCTGCACCGATGAGTGGAAGGTTTTCTGCCGACACGAAACGCTTCTTCTTCTTCCTTTTTCTTCTTCATTTTTCAGCCCACTGCGTGGCGTATACAGGTTCGATTCGCTTCGAATGAATCTGTTTTTTTAAAATTTTTTAAATTTTTTTTAATAAATAAAAAAATTGTTTTTTTCTATTTTTCTTAAACTTTTCATTTCTTTCTTCTTTTTTCATTTTTTCATTTGTTTTTCTAATCACCCAATTTCGCTATTTGGGACCTGTTGATGAGTCAAACCAAGACTTGAAACTTGTCATCAAAAATTAATGGGTTGTGTGATGAAATAACAAATTAGAACATTTTTTAGCTTTTGCTATATACCGGAGATATCCCAAAAAATTCTTTCTTGAAGAAAATTAAGTTTAACGCGGTAAAAAGTCCAAAAGAGTAATCTCTTTTTATTCATTATTCCTCCTGGGATTGTATAGGAGTGTTTTTTCCTCATATAATTCACACCCAGAATTTATTCTGAGTTTATATGAGAAGAGATCGGTTTGATCTATTTTCAAGCGTCTGCAGCAGGCAGAAAACCAAGCTGCACCGATGAGTGGAAGGTTTTCTGCCGACACGAAACGCTTCTTCTTCTTCCTTTTTCTTCTTCATTTTTCAGCCCACTGCGTGGCGTATACAGGTTCGATTCGCTTCGAATGAATCTGTTTTTTTTAAATTTTTTAAATTTTTTTTTAATAAATAAAAAAATTGTTTTTTTCTATTTTTCTTAAACTTTTCATTTCTTTCTTCTTTTTTCATTTTTTCATTTGTTTTTCTAATCACCCAATTTCGCTATTTGGGACCTGTTGATGAGTCAAACCAAGACTTGAAACTTGTCATCAAAAATTAATGGGTTGTGTGATGAAATAACAAATTAGAACATTTTTTAGCTTTTGCTATATACCGGAGATATCCCAAAAAATTCTTTCTTGAAGAAAATTAAGTTTAACCCGGTAAAAAGTCCAAAAAAGTAATCTCTTTTTATTCTTTACAAGAATGCACAGATACCTTAGGTGAGACTTCGCAAAATAAACTCACCTTGATAGGTATCTATGCCATTTGTAAAAAAAGGCAGAAATCATACTTAATTAACACAGAAAACTAAGAAATTTATACACTCACCTGTAGTTAAATGTATAATTCCCTCGCTGAATAATAATCAACTACATAAACACACAATTTACCACAAAAAATTAACAATATTAAAAAACTCGCGCGCGGTTGACATTTCGCATAAAAATAAACACGTCATACTCCATACTCTCGCGATTTTTGATATATCACCCCGGGGTGAAAAGAGACGCATAATCGAATGGGCGCGCTCGCGTCGCGCAATTTTTCACGGTTTACGGAATATTCGCGAATTTTCGAAATTCCCTTTACACCAATGAGTGCGAAAGAGACACAAAGGTGTGAAAGGGACAAGGATGAAGATGAACAGAATGAATTATGAGAGGAATTTTGTAAATTGAACTAAAGATGGCGTATCGATAAGTTATGGCGCAGATTCGGAAAACTTATCATAATTACGTGAAACTAAAAAGGATTCCTATGGGAAAGATGTGAAAAAATGCAATTTGTAATTTGACATCAAATGACTACAACAAATTCACATATTGTAGTCAAATTAAGCCTAAAAATTGCATAATTCATTTTTATGGATACGAAATCGGAACAAAATTCTCTATAAAAAGGGGGTTCATTCTTCATTCTGCCTTCATATTTTTCAAAGTTGTCAAGGTGCGAGCACATGCAGTAGCATTCCTCGCACAATTTGCAAATTTTCTCTAGTGTCATCATCAATAAAGGAAATAGAAATTTCAGCAACTTTAGTATATTCTTCAACAATAGAAGCATTAAATTTTTTCAAAGGCAATTCGCAACAGCAAAAGTTTTCAAGTGAATTTATTGGTTGAATTTTTAATAACAAAAATAATAAATAAATTCAACGTAACTTTGTGAATTAATCATTTATCTTCAATTTGGGTTAAATTTTATTGTGCTTGCATGCCAGGTGTTGGTTATACACATATGTGTGGATTTAAAGAACGATTGAATTTTTTTTATTCTTAATCTCTTCCTTTCAGCCATTTAACTAATTCACTCAAGTAAATCGACATTTCTAGCAATTATTTATCGTGTAAAATTAGAAAGGAAAAATTGTTTTACCTTATATATATGAAATTGTAACGTAGCATAATTTTCTAATTTGTTATTATTCAAGAAAGAGATAAATTCGAGTAAAATATAGTTCCTTTTTGTATAGTTAAATTTCCTTTAGTTATTAAATACATACATATTAAATACATACATAACAACACAGTGAATAAGTGAATTGCAAGTGAAGTTTCAAAGCTTGTACGTGTAAGTTAAAGGAAGTAAATTTTGCATATTGATAGAATTTGTTCAAGTAATTAATTTCCTCATAAGATTAATATTTGTTTAGTCAATAGTATTATTTATTGCAATAAATAATTGAGTGAGAAATAGAGTGACAAATTATCCTTTTTCATTTAACCGCTACACTCCACCAGAATATTTTCTTTCAGCATAAGTGGATTCTCGTTTGTAATTGCAGTTTTCTTTCGAAAGTCAATTATAGGAATTGACAGATTTCATTAAACTGTAGTTTGCGAACGCAGTCTATTCGTATTTGTCAATTAGTGGAACTGACATCAGCTGTGGGAAAACAATTGGCTTCATCTCGTTTAAGGTCTGTTATGAGAGGATTGCGTCGTGTGCCTGGCCGGCGTCAAGAACATGGCGCTGCTTTGAAAGAGTTTATCTCAACTGGATTTGCTGAGACTGTGTGTCACGAAAGGGAAGTTTCCCAAATTTTTTTATCTGCCTCATGGACCCGTATATAATGAAGAAAGCTCTACTACACGTTTTCGAATTGTCTTCGACGCTTCTGCGCATACGGAAAGTATGCCTTCTTTAGATGATCAGCTGCATACTGGTTACACTTTATTGCCAGATATCCTGAAGATCGTGCTAAATTTTCTATTGGGAAAGATGGGAATGGTCGCAGATAGAGAGAAGGCTTTTCTGCAAATTGCACTAGCAGAAAATGACAGAGACAGCCACCGATTTATATGGATTTCCGATGCTCAGGGGACGGTTAATGGAGTCTCCTTCTAGCAGATATATCGCATGACAAGATTGACGTTTGGCGTGACCTCAAGCCCGTTCCTCTTGTCGGCTACATTGCGCACGCATCTGGATTCTGGGAGTGGTAGATATTCTGACACTTGTCGAATACTTTCAGAATCTTTCTACATGGATGATCTTGTTTTCAGTACTACGGAGATAAATAGAGGAATCAAGGTATACCATGAATCTTTGAGCATTATGGACAGAGCTGCCATGAACCTGCGAAAGTGGAACTCCAACTGCGAAATGATACGACGCCTGTTTGCGGCGAATAGTACTGTAGAAGCACAAAATGTTCTTGGACTAGTGTGATGTGTTTTCAGTGACGAATTATCGGTCAATATGCAAGCTGTAGAGAAATTTCTAAAGGAGCAAGGTGGACGAGAAGGAACAAAACGAAACGTTTTGAAGGTAACCGCCAGAATATTTGATCCTCTAGGTATGCTCGGGTCAGCCGTTATTCGATTGAAAATTTTATTTAAAAAAATTTGGCGTTTGAAATTGGACTGGCATCATATATTAAGAGACCTTCTTCAACTTAAAAATTTTGAAATTGCAAGAAGTACATGTTTTTGCTGATGCGGGCCCGGATGCCTACGGAGCCGTTGCGTTCGTAAGAAGTGAAGATGTGTGAATCGAATGACTTGACATTACCCAATCTGGAGCTCACGGCAGCCTTAATTGCAGCTAGATTATGCAGTTACTTGAAACGATCGTTGAAGATAGACTTAGGGGATTATCACATGTGGTCTGATTCAGAGATCACCTTGCATTGGATCAGGGGCGATACAAAGAAATGGAAGCCTTACGTTCCGCGCCGAGTTGAAGAAATAAAACAGCATACCGAAGTCGTTTGGTGGAGGCACTGTTCCGGAAATGACAACCCAGCAGATTTGTTGACAAGAGGCAACTCAGCTCGAAATTTAGCGACATATGCTCTTTGGGCGGGTGGACCCACTTGGCTGAAGAAGTTCGAGGGCGCCAACAAAAACGGTCACTCTTTCAATAACGTTCCTGCTATTCTAACTTCCTTATTTTTAGAAACGAATGTACCCATCGAAATATTCGAACCGATTTTGAATGCTTCTCAGTATAGTTGTTGGAAACGTTTGCTGCGGGTCACCGCTTACGTATTCACATTCGTTAAGTTCATTTTAAAAAGACTGCGCCCCAGAGCAAGTATTTGACACCTGAAGAGATTTGTAATGTTGAAAATTATTGGATAAATTCTGCTCAAGCTGAACAATTTCCGGATAAGCTAAAAGCACTACGGAGAGGTAAGCCGTTGCCCAAGGCTTCAAGAAATTTATCAATGGCTCCATTCCTGGATGAAGGTGCACTTCTAAGAGTTAAGGGCAGGTTGCAATCTTTAAACTAAGGTGTCAACGTTATGCACCAAATTATTTTCACTAAGTGAGCTTATCGTCCACGATGCGCACCAACGAACGTTACATTCTGGAACTGGAGTTGTACTTACGCGATTGCGAGAAAAGTTTTGGATTTTGAGAGCACGGCAGCTCACAAAATCGGTGTTAAGGAGATGTGTTGTATGTAAAAAATGATCGGCAAAGCACCATCACAGCCGTTTGCTTCATTGCCCCGTGAGAGGTTACTGGCCTCCCGGCCTTTTGAAACAGTAGGAGTGGATTTTGCGGGTCCTTTATACATCGGTGATTCAAAAAAGTTTAGTTTATAATTTTCACTTGCGCAGTGGTGCGAGCCGTACACCTAGAATTGACTACTAGCATGACAGCAGAGAGCTGTCTATTGGCCATACGATGGTTTATAGCATGCCGAGGAATTCCGCAGACTATATATTCTGAGAATGCAAAGTCATTTAGAAGGGCATCGAGGGATCTAGCAGAGCTTGGTAATGTCTTCAGCAGCGAGGTATTTCATGGATTCCTGAGTCAACGGCAGATCTCGTGGCGTTTTATTGTAGAGCGAGCCCCTTGGTGGGGGGGATTTTGAGAGCGATTGACACGAAGTGTCAAAGAAGTCCTGAAGGTAGTACAACTTGAAACCGTCTTGGCAGAAGCGGAATCAGTAATTAATGGCCGCCCTTTAACTCACGTTAGCGAAGATCCTATGGACCTTTCACCACTGACACCATCTCTTTTATTACTAGGTCCTTTAATACAATCTGCAGTACAGAAATCTATAGATGACAATATCGGTACTCAGCAATTACAATCTGCCTGGAATATGCGTTTGCGGTTAACGGCGACTTTGTGGAAGCGGTGGAGAGTTGAATACACTCAAGCTCTAAGATCTTTCATGAAGCTCGAAGACGGTCGCCCACGTACCTAAAGAATGGCGATATAGTTTTGGTCTACAATCAATCACGACCGCGTTTACATTGAAAGCTGGCTCGAGTTGAGACCACATTCCCTGGAGGAGATGGTCTGGTCAGAGCCTGCGAGCTGAGATTTGCTGATGGGACTTTGCTGAGAAGACCTATGCAGTTATTATACCCACTGGAGTTGCAATTTTACCGGGGGGAGAATGTTAAAAATTAAAATTACATGCATTTAGAATCACGCTTTATTTAATTTACATTAATAGTTGATAATTGAATTGTATTAGTTGTATCATTAATAATTGATAATTGAATTGTATTAGCTGTGTCCATGCACATGTATAATGTAGAAACAGCCAAGCTTGACTATATTTGTGAATTTTTTAGTCGAAGAGTAAGTAAGCAAGTTATTCACTATCAAAACTCTCTAGATAACGGTTCTTATACAGGGTGTTTCCCCTTAGCAGGTCCACAGAGCGGGAGGTGATAGTACTCACCTAGACGAACCAAAAATTGTATGGCAGGTGGGGGGGGGCAATATCAACCGTTCAGGAGTTACAGGGTGATTCATAAAAAAAGCTAGGTTTTTACAAAACACCATGTATCTTAAAAACTACGGGGCGTATGGTCATAGTTAAGGGCTCACTATGCAGAACTTCATGGCCTTTCCAACGACAGCTCAACCAGCCCCGTGCCCCTCTCCCCACAGATGTTATGAAGGTCTAAACTAAAAATTTCGGATTTTCTTTCCTTTTTTTTTACTTTGACCTCTATTATTTTTGCAAAAAGGTCATTAACATAACTTTTTTTTATAAAAACTTTAAACTGTGGAGCCTCCTCTTTAATTTGACCTAGTATATCCTATGTGCTATCTGTATCCGTTAAAGAGTTATTAGCTCTAAACTTATTCTCAAACCTATTTTCAAACCTATCCTCAACGATAATTTGTTCCCTTAGTACGTCATTTTAATAAATATCGTCTAATTTCGGTGTGACCGGAATAGGTTATGAGTTAATAACTGTTTAACGGCTACAGTTAACACATAGGGTGTAATAGGTCAAATTAAAGAGGAGGCTCCACAGTTTACAGTTTTTATAAAAAAAAGTTATGTTAACGACCTTTTTGCAAAAATAATAGAGGTCAAATTAAAAAAAAAGGAAAGAAAATCCGAAATTTTTAGTTTAGACCTTCATAACATCTGAGGGGAGAGGGGCACGGGGCTGGTTGAGCTGTCGTTGGAAAGGCCATGAAGTTCTGCATACAGTGAGCCCTTAACTATGACCATACGCCCCGTAGTTTTTAAGATACATGGTGTTTTGTAAAAACCTAGCTTTTTTTATGAATCACCCTGTAACTCCTAAACGGTTGATATTGCCCCCCCACCTGCCATACAATTTTTGGTTCGTCTAGGTGATTACTATCACCTCCCGCTCTATGGACCTCCTAAGGGGAAACACCCTGTATATTTCAGCAAAAAAAATTGTAGTTGTAAATCTATCCGGCCGACTCTCATTTAGTATCCTCCTTATTAAATTTTACAAGTAACTAAGCAAATTTAAAGAAAAAGAAAATGTTATTTAAAAAGAATGTTATTTAAAGAAATTCCGACTTGAAAGTTTTTACACGCCGTCCGATGTATGAAGACTACAAACTTTCTTCATGGTCCGCACACTTTACCGGTCATTGACGATGCAGGTATTTTATTGATGCAGCAACTGATACTCAAAATAAAATTAATGAGTTGCACCTTTGTCAGAACAATGCCCTGGTCACTGAAGTAATCTCATTGATGTGTTGCAACTTTGATTTATCAGAACATTGCACTGGTCAATGAACGGTCCTCACGTCTCGTAGACATTTCGGGGCGCCTTGAAATCCTATGGTTTCAACAACTGAAAGGATAAAAATGTTATTAGATAAGGATTTTCTTCTGAGGGCGTTTCCTCCTTGCACAAGGTGATCACCCGCTGATGGAGTTGCTTGAAGGGCACTCCGACTCGCCCTGCTTAAGGACATGGGATGTAAGGATATGTAAGGTACTTAAGATGGCGGTTCAGTATTAGGTGAAAAGTGAAGTTCCTTAATTTTTTAATGATGGATAGACTCTGGTCTGTTGCTTCAAAGTGTCAAGATTTATAGATGTTGCTGTTATGGCCCAATATACGGAAGATTCTTCCAACAGCCAAAGGCATTATAGCGAAATAATTAGCAATTGCTAAACAATAACCTCGAATGGTATTGTTCTACAACCGTCGGTTGTTTTGCTGATTAGCCCAACAGCTGGCTGCGATGAGCACTTAGTGGAGCAATCGACGATTACGATAATAATTTACCTCACATGTTAATTATTACATAGGGCGATTCTTTACAACTAAGCAACTCAGGTGCTGCAACCGGTAGAGCAAACGACAAGGTTATGTCGTTTGTTTACATCCGCGTTGTGAGCAAAGAAAGCTTACTGCCGAGTACTAGGGCCTAAAACACCAATGACTGGTCTGGCGAGTGCCGTTCAGTGAGCAGTCGAAGTTAAGTCTTGTTCGTTACAACGCCTGAAGTTTCACGTCGGTTTAGATTACCTTAGCGCCGCTAGCTTGTATTAAAGTAAGATAGGTCAGATCTCATAGTAAAAAGAATGTTAGTAAATTGACTTAAGGCGTTTTAATTGAAGAAGTTTGCGAGTTTGTTTGTTTTCCGTTATTTGATTACATTGCACATGATAATTGGCGCAGCCGGAAAAAGTTTAAGTGAGGTATGGTGAATTTTGTTTTTGGTATTTTTATGTTATAATTATCCTTTTGGATAATTCATTTTTTTTGTAGTATAGTGTAGTATAATTTATGCGTTTTTTATTTTTATTACATCAGGAGCAAAGCGGTTTAGCTACTCCAACACACATATACTTGGGAGCAACGCTGTTTAGTTACTCCATCACACATAAAATAGGAACAAAGCTGTTTAGCTACTCCAATACACATACATTAGGAGCAAAGTTGTTTAGTTACTACAAACACGCAAACCAGGAGCAAAGCTATATTAGCTACTCCAACGGGTTACACGTACAAGCAACATTACAGGACATCAATAAATAGTATTTGTATTACAGGAAATTAATTAAATTGGTTTAGGATAAAGTTATCAAGTGAATGTGAAAAATATATAAGGAGTTAATAATTTTAATGCCGTTATCTTCGCTCCTTGTGTATAAAGTTTTCAATGCCACGTTTCGTTTTAGGCGTTGATAGTACACGCCGTTCTTTAATTTCTCGCATTTTTAATTGTAATTTTATTAACGGGAATAATCTTGGGTTCAATTAAAGTATGGTTTATTACGTGCATCTGAAGAAGAATAAATGAATAATATTGAGCATATTTATATGTATGTACGCAGTATAGCTGAGTTGTAATTGAGTGTGTTAATTATATAATAGTTTTGAATTGTAATATTAAGCGTAAAGTGTGTATACCTCAATAGTATAAGTAAGAAGAAGAGTGCCTCGCGAAGTATTGTGAAATAGCGCTAAACTTGGAGTTATCGGAGCTGTCAACAAGATCCATGCAAGCATCCAGTGCATTAGTTGGAGCAGTAACAAGTAAAAAAAATCACGGTGGTCATAGAAGAGCGCAGTTTATAGTAAACAAAGAAAAGAAATACACACAACATAGTCGAGGATGAAGCTACAATCAGTCTAAAACCCAACAGCCGCCCAGAATTCAAATCCGAAATCGCCAATGTTATAGATGCGGGAAATCTCATAGTGAAGCCACTTGCCCCGCGAGGAACTGGAGGTGCTGTAGGTGCAACCGCGATGGGCATACCAGCTATGTCTGCAATTATAATGTTAAAAATATGTATATTCGTAAGTGAGTCAAAACCTTTTAAAAGAAGGAAAATGTTATATTAAGCATAAAGTGTGTTCACCTCAATAGTATAAGTAAGATGAAGAGTGCCTCGCGACTTGTCATGCTAAAAATTAAGATTGGACCCTCTCTGCATGACCAGCCGTGAATCGCGCTTCATCTTAACCTACAGCCATCCGAAATTTGTATTTAGATATTAGCAACTAGGATTAATAAACAATGAACTTGATCCAGTGTGTATTATTATAAAGGAACACAACATGAATGTTTAGCGTTATAATTTTGAAGACAAATTACCACAACGAGTTAAACAAAAACAGATAAGAAACCAATAACTGTATAACAGATGGCAGATACTTATTAAAAAGTCATGGATATGGTGTCCAAATATATTCCCATGTTCTCGGGAGAAAGATCACTGAAGCTAGCAAAGGAAGTATACAACTTCCTAAACTGTTGCAAAGATCTTTACGAACGTCTTAAGCCTGAGGAGTAATCTATCTTCATGAAATGTGTAAGATATCGGCATGCGGACGACGCATACTATCTGGTAAGTTCTGGGGAACCAAAGGATTTTGAGTTATTACAGCAGACCATTAAAACTGCCTACATGCCCGGGAAGTCCTATGGCGAATTAAGAATGGAAATGATAGCGTGTCGATAAAGAGCCGGAGACGACATCAAATAATATGCGACAGACTGAAAGATTTGTTGAACCAAATTAAAGCGGCAGTTTCAGCTAAACATCCAGGTGCAGTTAACAGGACGAAAATTCGGCTCATTGGAGGCGTTGAGAGAAGAGCGGAATTTTACGAAAGGGACACGAGTAGACTACAGCTCAGTGGCAATAGGTTTTTTTTCACAGGAAGGATGGAGAAGTGACAATTTCAACGGAGATGAGCCCGCACCTCGCCACAAAAATTTCTCTGCACTGCAAGAGCCAGTTCATACAGAATCATACAGAAGAATGCCTGGGAAAACATATGAACCTAAACCCAAACATTGTTTAAAGTGCGGTCGGCCTGGATACTTTGTGGGAGAGTGCCAACAATTACCTTTCTGTACGGGAGGTCAAGAATATGGGCATGTGATATCCAATTGCCAAATTCACCGTGTAAGAGTGGCCAACTATGCAGCTAGCAGTCAAGATAAATTCCATTCACGAAGGGAGGGGCTTTATTGCCAATTCTGCCGAATACGTGACCATTACTTGGATATCTGCGTAAAGAAGATAAATTGACTTCCAGTAATAAATTTATCATGACAGTCATATCAGACATAGCTTTAGAAGGTAAGTTTACGCTTTTAAGTGACACTGGGTCCACGTGTACTTTAATTAAAGTCAATAGAATAAAAGAAAAACCCCGATACAAACACAGCAGAAAATACAAATTGGAGGACTGTTTGGATTTGTTAGGAGCTCCATAGGCATTTATGAGGCGAAGTTGCTTATGGATAACCGTTAGCAGGATTGTAGATTAAACGCCATAGGCAACAAGGATTCAATTCCAGCAGACGGTATCCTTGGGATGGATTTCCTCAGTTATAATGCTGTTATCGACTGCGTGAATAGGAAATTGTGGTTAAAAAGCGCCAAGGCGCTATAATTATAGGAAAAATTTATACCCTCAACTGGAGAAAGCACAGGGGATAAAGCAAAAGGGTAAGTTAACGATGCCAAAACATAGTTGTCAAAGTAGTATGGTAGCACCGCCGGTCAGAAATAAGATTAAAAGGACAAATTTTACGCCATATTTGTCCGGGTAGCACAAGGAAAGTAATGGTTATGACCCGGGAATCGGGGGGCTTAACCAAAATATGTCCAACAAATTCCCTCCAAGCTAGGTAAGGATGTGGAAAGAATATTACAGATAACCCAGTGGATCCAGGTAAATTTCTAGATAAAAGTAAGGAGGTAAGGTAATGTCTTTAACAGTAATAAAAAAATGAAAATGTGAAAGTAACGAAAAAGATGTAAATTTGAAATCTCTAAAATAGAAGAAGTTTAAAAAAACGGAATACGAGAGGTAAAAGAGAAGTTGGAAAAAAAGGGAATGAGCAGATTGAATAGAAGAAAAAATAGCAAGAAAGAATATAGTTAAAAGATTATTAATTTATGAAGGCAAAATATTGAGATCAAACCTAAATGAATAATGAAAATAATATGATATTAAAATGGTGAAAAATAAACGAAGAGGTTAACAATAATAAGAGTAAAGGAAATAAAGTTGCAAAAGAAACAACAGATAGAGGAAAAAGATTGAAAATGTACATAGCATAGAGAAAAATAAAAGGGTAGCCATAGGTTAAATAAATAAAGGTAAGATCGATAAATCTGTATATTCAACACTTCTAGAGCACAGGCGGCAGCAGAAGGAGAGGAAATATGAAACGAAGATCGGACGAGCGAAGTACAAGAAATTAGTAAGATGCAGCGGAAAAGGATAACTACGCTGGTGCCTTTGAGCTCGGATGGTGACATCCACGGATACTTTACGCCCGGAAGAAGAGTGAAATAATTATTTGAACATGCGCAAGATATACACTATTCCTGTAACAGTGAAGCCCCCATATATGATCTACATAGACGCTGAGCAGCAGTGAAAAAGCAAAAAACAATAGCTGCATCTTAGAGGAATTTTTATTGGACGGCTACAATTGGGAAACCTGACGAAACTACTAGCGCATAATTTCATGTTGAAAGGTCTGTAATATGGTATACCTACTAATATACATAATATACAAGAGATATAACAAAACAACACAAATCTTTAAGTACGAGTGGACTCCCAATATAATTGAGATAACTCCATCGCGCACAAAAGAAATTCTTTTTTTTAAAACATTTCGATCAGTCGTTCCAACCATAAGAGCAACGATTTTTTGACATGTTTGTTGCGATGAAATTAAAGAAGCGCTTGTAGAAAGAAATGGTAATACGTTCTATGATGATCACATTCTAAAAGCTACAAACTCGTGTAATGGCTTCCAGAAATGTAATGCAGATGAAATTACTCTTAAATGCGGGAGAAGCATTCCAGCGTAAGATCTTATTTGAATTCAAACGTGATAAAGTTCCAGCAGCATTATCAGGAATATTGTGCCGTTTGAAACGTCAGAGGGGTGGAAAGGTTCGAGCCTTCATCAGCAGACCATTGACGGGGCCAATCCAATCGAGGCATTCAAGCAAGCAGAATCCAGTATAGAAAAGCTCATCCCAACAACAGCAAACATACAAACCGCAAATTTATCAACCGAATTCTGACGGATGATGATGCGCGATTGTCAATTGCGTCTCTAAGACTTGCCGGTCCAGTTCACATTTCTTGTGTATCAGATGGGCATAAAGATCTTCAATCTGTTTTTTAATATGTCTCTATACGTAGACAAATTTAAAATTAATGTACGTAAAGAGATCTAAACTTTTTGAACACTTTCGAGCGTTCTGCCGTCACGCTACTTTCTTTTAAATTTTGAGTTTCTTTTTTTTATTCCCACTTTGAGTATTCATTTTTTCTCTTTCCGTGTTCTCCCCTTTCTTCATTCCTCCTGTCATTACAATTATTCATTTTCTTTTCTTTCTATCATAATTTCTCGGGTACCTAAAATAGAAAAAGGGAATAAATATCACATTTACGAAAAGCAGTCATATGCGACTTCTCCTTAAGGCACATATTCGCTGTCCAGAAAAAATGAGAGTGTCCATGTAACCGAGGTCTAAAATCCGCACGAAAACCAAAAGTTCAAAGCGAAAAATTTGGCAACGCCGTCTCATATTCGGCACGAAATTATCGTGACATATACCGGTGTCACAAAACCTTCCAATAAATAAACGGCAACTCGCGTAGTCGTAAAATATCACGCGATCGAAATTCTGCCCTATAGCTACGATACCAAGAAAAGAATATTCAAAAAAATGTTCCGTCGCCAGCAGAAGTGAGTGGCAACAAATAGCACTAAAACGCTACACATACACACCCACCGATTACATAGAGTACCGTCGCGAGCAAGCAAGATTCGAAGTGGTATTGTGATGATGAAAAATGCTCGCATGCCGGTGGGTCGAAGTGAGGAACGGCTGCGATATAGGGAGACTGTGTGAAGTCGAGGAGCTCGTTGTTGGATGTTGTCGGGTGAACATCAGAGATTTAAGTCGTGCGCGGTTCCCTTTTGTGAAATGCATACAGGACTTTGTGAAACTCTTTGTTCTATGTGAAAACTCTCTAAGAATATATTTCTTTCAGTTATTTATTGTTGTGGAAAATAATTGACTTTTATGCCCCGATTGTGCCGTGGAGAACTACTGAGAGTTCGCGCGTGTGGCTCTATAGAACTGTTATCGCGTAAAATTTGGGTACCGTTTCACGTGCATATCGCTGTGGAAAACTAATAAACATTCCACTCAGAGATCCCGGAAAATTTCTCACTTGTGCGCGACGATTCAGCAGGCACATTTGTAGCAAGCTAAACTCTCAGAAATGATGGTTGATGTATTTAACTGTGTACTGCCCGTAGTCAGAACGTACACGCAATAAATGATTAAGTGACTGAAATGAATGCACTGGTATAAAGGTAGTGGTTTTATTCGTTTATTCACTGCACTAAATACTTCGAGTTCAATAAATACGATAACTTGAGAACTACAAGATATATATATATATATTATAATATAAGAAGCTGAAACCAAGACGTTTAATAAATAATATATAGAAATTTGTTTTATTCAACTGTAGCAATTGACTTGTACTCACCTGATCGATATGTAGCAGCTGATTTACTTGACCTTTTATTTGACTGAGGTGTGGGATGAGGATATTCTTTATTGCAGTCGATACCCGCAATAAAGTGGATTTGTTAGGAATTGTCTTATTACAGTCGAGACCCGCAATAAGACTCTTTATTACAGTCGATACCCGCAATAAAGTGTTTTGTGTTAGTGATTTTCTTACTACAGTCGAGACCCGCAGCAAGAATCTTTATTACAGTCGAGACCCGCAATAAAGTGTTTGAGTTAGTAATTGTCTTACTACAGTCGATACCCGCAGTAAGACTCTTTATTACAGTCGATACCCGCAATAAAGTGGTTTTGTTAGTAATTGTCTTATTACAGTCGAGACCCGCAATAAGACTCTTTATTACAGTCGAGACCCGCAATAAAGTGATTTGAGTTAGTAGATTTCTTATTACAGTCGAGACCCGCAATAAGAAACTTTATTACAGTCGAGACCCGCAATAAAGTTATTTGTTAGTAATATATTATCTCAGTCGAGACCCGAGATAATATTCTTTAAGTCAGTCGAGACCCGACTTAAAGTGAATGTTAGTATATATCTTAACTTCAGTCGAGACCCGAAGAAAGATTCTTTATTTCCGTCGAGACCAGAAATAAAGTGTATTGTTAGTAATAATTTTTATTGCAGTCGCTACCCACAATAAAAAACCTTTAATTTAATCGCTATCTAAAATAAAATCCTTAATCCAGTCGGTACCCAGAAAAAGAATATTTTATTTTAGCCGTCAATTAAACAAAGTATTTAATTTAGTAATAAAATATAACACTAGGAAAAATCACTAGGAAATAACACAAAGGAATAAATTGCCAAGTTAATCACTGCACTGCTAAATCACAAAAGAGAGCGAATCAAGTCAAACTGCTGTTTATATAGCCAGAGTTTGCGCACGGCACCAAAGAACGGTAGTCAACGGCGCGTGGCAACAGTATTGGCATAGCAACAACTTGCATAGCAACAACAACCTGACCTAGCAACTGCACTTCATCATTGATTCATAAAGTGTTACCATTTTAGTTATTGTTGTCAACAAGCTGCACTCAACTTATGAATATAAAAAATATTTTGCGTAAATTCAATTTATTCCTAATCCAGTGTAGTATAAATGTTAATAACAACTAAATCTTTCACATTTTGTTGTATAAGAAAGTTTACTTACCCGACAAAATTTGTAAATTCCTAAAACCAACACCTCCAGCGCACCCCGACGCAGCCAGAAGCAGCACACACGATTTGCTGCACATCTCACTCTTCTGCTGCGCAGTAATTTCTCGTGTAATGGCGGAACGTGGTTCGTAATGAGAATTCTTGTATTTCGATACCGTGGTGGCCATACTTGTTGCTGTCCAGCTGACTTGAGCTGACAGCAGCAGTTTGTTTACAGAAGGATTTTGCTTCGTGGGATTACTGCGATTAATTAGGTAAGAAAATTTATGATTTAAATTAAAAGATTTGATTCTTTGTGGTCCGTTTTTTTGTTTCTTTTTCAGGTTGGAAGATCTGAGTCAGGAGCCCAGTCCTGAACATACTGCCCCCCGTTGAAAGGTTGGAATGCCTTTCAATTATATGTTGATCACTCCAGCTGGTGTTAATATATGTAGTGTTAATCTATCCTTTTATATATTTTAGAGCAATAAACTATTTTGTATAGCACATTCTATATGTTGTAATTTTGCTACAAACAAAAGAGATGTGAAAAAATGGTTGGAAGACGAAACCAAGAGATTTTGCAAGCGACGTGGCCCCAAATACGTCAACGCAGAGTCGAAGTGAAATTGAGGAAGCCCCGGTAGTAATATTAAAGGAAACGAAATGACAGGTTTCTAGAATGGAAACTAAGAAAATCCTTTTGTTATATTTTATTAAAGAATTTTAATATGTCCATCCTTTAATAGCCGCACGTTATAACGGGTTCCATCCTTGGTTGTCACTCGTTGCTTTCGTTTCTTCGATCTTTGTAGCGCATCCCAGGAAACGGTGATGTCCTCTATGTCTCCCGTCTTGTTGTCCGTCACGATTAAGTGCAAATCGTTGTTTTGCTCTGTGGCAGGTACTACCACAATGTCCTCCAGAATCTTAATTTTGGGCGATGAAGATGTCTGCTGGGCTTCATCCAGTATGGCTGCTGATCCCGATGGTGTTGGCCCTGCTTCGGTTTGCTGACGCCTTGGTGAATTTGGTGGAGAATCGGTTAAGTCGATTACCTCTGATTCCTCCAATTGCAGGTACTGAAGTCGTCTGCTAACCTTCTTAATCTGCAAGGCGGTTTGTAGTTGGTTGAGTTGTTTTTCCAACTCCCAAATCTTCTTCACATCGCGCTCTATGGATTTCCCTGGCGTTGGTGGTGACTCAGTATTTTCCTCAGTAGAATTGTTAGACGATTCCATTTTGCTTTTTTAAAACTCTGGACTAAACTGTGGCTTGTGAAATGACGAGCTCGCTATTTAAAAAAGACTAACGGGTTCTCTTAACTATTCATGATCAGGCTGGTCATTTACATTGAAACAAATTTGCAGAGACGAAATTTGTTTTTTTTTTTTTTTTTTTTTTTTTGTTTTTTTTTTTTAATTTACTGGTCCGTCATGATACATTGTAGCGATACAATTTCAATCACTCTAGTGAAGAATGCACTTTGATGTAAACAATGGATGTACATACATACATAGGTGCATACAATTGTGACGATTGGAATTTCAATAGATTATTGAAATTTCGAAAGAAAAAAAAAAAAAAAATTTTACGAAAATAAATGTTTGTTAGCTAATGTAACGGTTTGCATGTTATTGTAAGGCAAGAATGCGCTTTTATGGTTAGGAAATAAATTGAAATTTTGCATGGGTATGAAAATTTTGTAAAAACGAAAATAAATTTGATTATGAGGAAATAAATGCTTCTTTGGATATTTTGTTTAAATTAAATAAAAAAAAAATAAAAAATATGTATGTTTACAGGGAAGTTAGTTTGATGGGATAATGTGATCTTTGGGTTTTAAGAATAATCATATAATCTTGATTGTTGTGATGATTAATCGTTGAGAGAGTAATTTAGTTTAAAGGAAGAATAGCAAATTTTGTTATTGGCCTTTTTAGGACTCCATTCTTCGTTTTTATACTAACAACTCTTACCAGCTGATCAGCTCCTGGATGTAATTCAACGATTCGTCCCAATATCCAGCGACATGCTGGTAAATTGGGTTCTTTTATAACCACCAAATCTCCTATTTTGGGATTGGAGACTGGGTTATGCCATTTTGGTCTATTTTGCAATGAGTTTAAATAATCATTGGACCATTTATGCCAGAACTGTTGCTGTAAGGCTTGTAGATAATTCCATCGTGTTAATGATGAAACATTCTTGTTGATCATTGGCTCTGGAGGAGTGATCAATGAGTTACCTATTAAAAAATGTCCTGGTGTTAAAATAATTAAGTCCTCTGGATCCTCTGAGATGGGGCATAATGGCCTAGAGTTTAAGCAAGCTTCGATTTGAGCTAACACGGTTGCGAATTCTTCATACGTGAGTGCAGAATTTCCTAGTATGCGCTTTAAATGAAATTTAATCGATTTCACTCCCGCTTCCCATAATCCGCCAAAATGTGGAGCTGAGGGCGGATTAAAATGCCACCTAGTTCCATCTTCTGCTACTCTTCCTGCCATTTCTTCGCTAGCCTGTTTTATCGCATTTTTGAGATCCTTTTGCAAAGTTTTGTCGGCTCCAACGAAGTTGGTCCCGCAATCGGAATATATATCGGTGCAAAGTCCTCGTCGACTAGAAAAGCGGCGGAATGCTGCGATGAAAGCTGCTGTGGTGAGATCGGAGACTGGCTCTATATGGATGGCTTTAGTGGCCATGCAGATAAAAATGCATATATAACCTTTATAAAAACGATTGCCTCGATGTTTCGACATTTTCAAATTTATGGGGCCAGCATAATCAACACCAGTTTGTTGGAAAGGTCTGGATATGTTAACTCTTGATGCGGGGAGGTTTCCCATGATTTGATTTTTATTGGAAGCGGATTGTTTAAAACAGGTAACACATTTATGTAAAACATGTTTGACGGTTTTTCGTCCTTGTGGTATCCAAAATTTGTTTCTTATTGTTGATAGAACCAATTGCACACCTCCGTGTAATGTTTTCATATGATAGTAATTAATTATTAATACTGTCAAGTTGCTTTCTTTCGGCAGTATTATTGGATGTTTTTGGTCGTAGGAAATATTGGCGTTTTGTAATCGGCCACCCACACGCAATAAATCCTGATCATCTAAAAATGGAGTTAAAGGTAAGATTTTACTTTTGGCATCTAGTGAGATGCCTGCTTTTAATTGCTTGATTTCGTTTTCGAACGCAATTCGTTGAACAAGCTTAATAAGTAGATGTTTCGCTTGAGTCATTTCTATAGGTTTTAATTGAACTGAATTATGCTGGTAATTCGGAGTTATATTTGTAGCCTTCTTGCGGCAATGATTGATAAATCTTATACAATATGCAGTAATTCGTTGCAACTTTGTGAAAGTCGAGAATTTACAAATTAACTCATTGATATCTACATACGTGGTTACATAGCACACTCGTTTTTGTTCCGAGTCTACATTACTATCGTTCAAAATATTTGTATGAGGCCAATTTTCCTCCGAGTTTAGCAGCCACTGAGGTCCGTGCCACCATAACTCCTGGGAGCTTAAAGATGCAGGTTCAATGCCTCTGGAGTTGCAATCAGCAGGATTATCAGCAGACCGCACGTGACGCCATGCCTGGATATCAGTTAGGGCCTGGATTTCTGCAATCCTGTTCGCTACGTATGTTTTGTATTTATTTGGGTGATTGCGTATCCACGCTAAGACTATGGAAGAGTCTGTCCAAGCGAATATGGGCGTATTGATCATATTTAAATCTGTTTTAACACGATTTATAAGCCGAGCTAACAGTACTGCTCCACATAACTCAAGACGAGGAAGCGTGATCGGTTTAACGGGTGCTATTTTTGTTTTTGCCATTAGTAGATTGACATGGACATGGCCCTCTTCATCGATGGCCCTGATGTATACAGCAGCCGAATAGGCTTGGTTGGATGCGTCGGAAAATCCATGTAATTGGCAAGTCGCTAAATCACTAGTTGTAAAAATCCAACGTGGTATTTGAATTTCGCTAATGTAACTTAACTTTGTTTTGAATTGTCGCCAATGCATATCAATGGATGCAGGAATTGGATCGTCCCATGAGCATCCAGAAAGCCATAAGGTTTGCATCAGAATCTTAGCTGTCACTATAATTGGAGATATCCAACCTAGTGGATCAAAGAGTGTCGCAATTTCTGACAACACAGAACGCTTTGTAGAAATGCGATCTGCGAACTGTTTATATTGCAAGGTAAAATGATCTACTCCTGGGTGCCAATGTATGCCCAGGGTTTTTATAGATTCATCACTTGCGAACCGTAATGGAAGTTGTACTTCCCTGTGCTCTTCTGGGATGCTTAATAGGAGATCTGATGAATTACTGACCCATTTTCTCAAATTGAATCCTGCTGACGACAAGATGCTTATAAGCTGCGTTTGTATTTCCAAGGCTTCACCGATGGAATCTGCTCCAGTGAGGAGATCATCAACATAGAATTCACGTGGTATAATTTTTGCAGCCACAGGGTATTTAGTAGCTTCATCACTTGCTAACTGATGAAGGGTTTTAATTGCTAAGTAAGGAGCTGGTGTTGTGCCAAATGTAACCGTAGTTAATTTGTATTCTTTGATCACTTCATTAGGATTATTTCTCCAAAGTATCCTTTGATAATTTTGATCTGCAGGCTGAACATTGATCATCCGATACATCTTCTCTATGTCGGCTGACATAGCGTATTTGTACTTTCGCCATCTAAGTAACGTTGTGAAGAGTTCAGATTGTAGTACTGGGCCTGTATGCAACTGTTCGTTTAAACTTTTCCCATTGGAGGATTTAGCCGAGGCATCGAAGACAACTCGAACTTTGGTAGTTGTACTGTCTTTAATAACGGCGTGGTGTGGAAGATAATAGCATTTATCTTTATCAACTTCTTCGTCAACTGCTGTCATGTGCCCTAATGATTGATATTCATTAATGCAGGCTTTGTATTCCTGACTGAGCTCAGGATTTTGCTGTAATTTGTGCTCTAAGCTGTAAAATCTCCGTAAAGCCATGCTACGCGAGTTGCCTAAGCTTGGACTATCTTGTATAAAGGGCAAACGGACTTCATATCTGCCGTTTGCATTTCGATAGTGAGTTTTTTCGTAGAACTTTTCACAATCATGGTCGGCCTTAGACAGTTGTCTTCCAGGTAACAGTTCTTCGGTTTCCCAAAATCTTCGAAGGAGTTTATCAAGTGAGGACTCTTCCTCATAATGAGCGTGTGCTGTTAAGACAGACGCTTTAGGACTTGTGAACGTATTGTTGATATTTCCAAAAAGAATCCAACCGAGCGTACTGTTTTGCGCGATTGGTGTTCCTGGAGGACCTTTTCGTAATCCTTCCAAGAGAATTTCCCCGTATACATCCGCTCCTAAGAGCAGGTCGATTTTTCCTGGTTTGAAAAAATATGGATCGGCGAGTTGCAGGTCTCGTACATGACTCCATTTCTTGTTTGGAATGGTGGACGGAGGTAATATGTCTGTTATAGTCTTTACAACCAGGGCATTGATCGTAGTTACCTTGTTCGATGATGAATAAGGGTGAATTTGTATTGTTGCCTGTTTTTTCACATTCATAGCTTCTGACTTTCCTAAGCCAGTGATTTGTACTGACATATTCCTAGTTGGTAATTGTAGTTTTCGTGCGGCTGCCTGCGTAATGAATGTGACTTGCGAGCCTGAGTCTATTAAAGCACGCAATGTGAGTACGGTGCCCTTTTTTGAAGACACTTTGAGCAATGCTGTGGCAAGCAATGCTTGTGTTGTTCTTGTTGATTGATTCGCGTGAAGCGTGTGCATATTAGATGTAGAAGGTGAAGGTTGAGCTTGTGAATTCCGGTTTTCTGATGCTTTGATCAAACCCGGTGGAGATGCGTTATTCCTATGGAGTAAGGAATGATGTTTCCTTCCACATCGCTGACACGTAAATTTGCTTGAGCAAAATTTCGAGTTGTGACCTTTTGAAAGGCAGTTAATGCACAAGTTGTTTGACGTGACAATTTTAAATCTTGAGTCTACGTCTTGTTTAATAAATTTTGGACATTTGAATATCCGATGTTGCTCTTTGCACATTATACATCTGTCACCAGATGATGAAAAGTGAGTGGATGCTCTTGAAATTTGAGCTGGTTTGTTTACGGAATATGGTTTTGTATCTGAGATTGCTTCTAGAGTTCGGAATCTCGTCTCTAGAAAAGCCTTTAAAGATTTTAGGGTAGGAAGTTCATTTGTACTATTAACTTCTTGTTCCCATAAGCGATGCGTCTCTGCTGGTAAACATTGCACTAGCATGTAAATCAGGATTGTATCCCAGTGTTTAGTGGGGACTTCCAATGCTTCGAGTTCATAAATACATTCTGACGATTTGTCTAGCACAGTTTTTATTGCTTTGGCTGACTCGTGTGTTGCTTTAGGTAGATTAAATAGAATTTTTAGCTGAGCATTAATTAATACTCGCTTATTGTCATACCTATTGAGCAATATCTTCCATGCGTTGTCGTAACTCGCATTGGTCATTGGAAGCTGACGCAACAAATGTTCTGCTTCTCCAGAAATATTCGATTTTAAATAATGTAATTTCTGCACTGAAGATAACGCAGAATTTGTATGCACCAGTGACTGGAATAAATCGCGAAACGACCTCCATGACTCATATGACCCTGAGAACTTTGGGATTGTGATGCTAGGTAACCTCATATACGAAGAAGATTCATTCTCCGTGTTTGGTTTTGAATCTACTTTTGTTTCGAATGCATTTAGTGCATCTCTGAGAATACCTCGAAACGTGTAGTATTGATCTTCCACGCTTGAAAACTGATCTTTTGCAAAATAATCGTATTTTTGCAATTCGCTATCTTCTAAAGCCTGAGTAGCTTGGAGAATCGTATAATGCGTATTTTTGTAGTCGGACCAAATTTCGTTTAGGGCGATTAACCGCTCAGAAATAAGTCCTCTTGTTCGTTTTTCTACATCAGTATTTTTGTAGTTATTGAACGATTTTTGGAATATTTGAGCTGAGGTGGCTTGATTAGCGAGAAGTTTTTGCAGTGTAGCCATGTTTGAAAATTAAAGAATATATACCACTAGACTTTAAATCCGGCTCGAAGGACCATAAAATGTACTGCCCGTAGTCAGAACGTACACGCAATAAATGATTAAGTGACTGAAATGAATGCACTGGTATAAAGGTAGTGGTTTTATTCGTTTATTCACTGCACTAAATACTTCGAGTTCAATAAATACGATAACTTGAGAACTACAAGATATATATATATATATTATAATATAAGAAGCTGAAACCAAGACGTTTAATAAATAATATATAGAAATTTGTTTTATTCAACTGTAGCAATTGACTTGTACTCACCTGATCGATATGTAGCAGCTGATTTACTTGACCTTTTATTTGACTGAGGTGTGGGATGAGGATATTCTTTATTGCAGTCGATACCCGCAATAAAGTGGATTTGTTAGGAATTGTCTTATTACAGTCGAGACCCGCAATAAGACTCTTTATTACAGTCGATACCCGCAATAAAGTGTTTTGTGTTAGTGATTTTCTTACTACAGTCGAGACCCGCAGCAAGAATCTTTATTACAGTCGAGACCCGCAATAAAGTGTTTGAGTTAGTAATTGTCTTACTACAGTCGATACCCGCAGTAAGACTCTTTATTACAGTCGATACCCGCAATAAAGTGGTTTTGTTAGTAATTGTCTTATTACAGTCGAGACCCGCAATAAGACTCTTTATTACAGTCGAGACCCGCAATAAAGTGATTTGAGTTAGTAGATTTCTTATTACAGTCGAGACCCGCAATAAGAAACTTTATTACAGTCGAGACCCGCAATAAAGTTATTTGTTAGTAATATATTATCTCAGTCGAGACCCGAGATAATATTCTTTAAGTCAGTCGAGACCCGACTTAAAGTGAATGTTAGTATATATCTTAACTTCAGTCGAGACCCGAAGAAAGATTCTTTATTTCCGTCGAGACCAGAAATAAAGTGTATTGTTAGTAATAATTTTTATTGCAGTCGCTACCCACAATAAAAAACCTTTAATTTAATCGCTATCTAAAATAAAATCCTTAATCCAGTCGGTACCCAGAAAAAGAATATTTTATTTTAGCCGTCAATTAAACAAAGTATTTAATTTAGTAATAAAATATAACACTAGGAAAAATCACTAGGAAATAACACAAAGGAATAAATTGCCAAGTTAATCACTGCACTGCTAAATCACAAAAGAGAGCGAATCAAGTCAAACTGCTGTTTATATAGCCAGAGTTTGCGCACGGCACCAAAGAACGGTAGTCAACGGCGCGTGGCAACAGTATTGGCATAGCAACAACTTGCATAGCAACAACAACCTGACCTAGCAACTGCACTTCATCATTGATTCATAAAGTGTTACCATTTTAGTTATTGTTGTCAACAAGCTGCACTCAACTTATGAATATAAAAAATATTTTGCGTAAATTCAATTTATTCCTAATCCAGTGTAGTATAAATGTTAATAACAACTAAATCTTTCACATTTTGTTGTATAAGAAAGTTTACTTACCCGACAAAATTTGTAAATTCCTAAAACCAACACCTCCAGCGCACCCCGACGCAGCCAGAAGCAGCACACACGATTTGCTGCACATCTCACTCTTCTGCTGCGCAGTAATTTCTCGTGTAATGGCGGAACGTGGTTCGTAATGAGAATTCTTGTATTTCGATACCGTGGTGGCCATACTTGTTGCTGTCCAGCTGACTTGAGCTGACAGCAGCAGTTTGTTTACAGAAGGATTTTGCTTCGTGGGATTACTGCGATTAATTAGGTAAGAAAATTTATGATTTAAATTAAAAGATTTGATTCTTTGTGGTCCGTTTTTTTGTTTCTTTTTCAGGTTGGAAGATCTGAGTCAGGAGCCCAGTCCTGAACAAACTGTGATTCATGAGTTACACTTAGATCACGTCGGAGTCACCAAAAATGTGAAATTCTTTTATTTTACGTGAATGTAGATGTAGACGCAGTCAAGGTTTTACGCCCTGGCTGTTGATTGATGGGCTGTACGCGGTACATAAACCACTACAGCAGAAAATACTCTGAAAGGTAACGGGCTAATTATAAAAATGAAAAGTGCCGATATCTGATTGAAAACAAACGGAACGATTTATTTAACTTGTTCCTCTTTATATTTAAAATTTATTTAAAGTAATCCTTGCTAATCTAGCATTTCCTCACTGCCGCAAGTCGTGCTTGAGAATTATGGAATTTGCTGACGGTGAGAAAATGCGCAGTTGAAATTATCGTAGAATTCACATATGGAGCAATGAACTTTGTGCATATTCAACAAATTGATTGAATGAAATGTAATAAGCTGTAATTATGTGCTGACAATAAATTTGTTGGATGTGCACGTACAATGACCTTACATTATTTTAGTTCTAAGATTGTTCATTCTCCTTCCCGTTGAACACTCGTTCAACTTAGTTAGATCTGCAAGACGCGATTTCTACTTCTTGGTTGTGGCATCGGTTTAGTCACCCTTGGGTTGCAATACCTTGTTCTAGATGTCCATCCGAGATATACTGCTATGACAATGATGAGGCTCAGAGCGAGATAACTTACACCGATATGATGACTCGCATCCGTGTAAGTCTGGTGTGGCAGGACCGATAAGTTTAGTGACTTAAGTTGTTTTTGAAGATCTTCTAATGATCCCACTTCGCCTGAACATCGAGCGCTATCAGCTGGCGTTATTGGTCTTTGCTTGGGAGCTATGTTTTCGTAGAACAGCCCGAGCTTCGTATATGAAGTTTTCGAGTTGCTTGAATAAATTTGGTGCCCATGCATGGTAACGTAGTCCTCCTTTATTACACAATTTGGCTTGATTTTTAGAAGACCAGAGTTATTCAAGACGATTGGGAAGACTTCACCATCACAGACTACGTTAGTTAAGGTTTTGAACCTTAGAGAAAATATCCAGTCATTAGTGTTAGACAATTATATCCAAATGGGTTGTTCTTGTACTTCAGTTAGTTTACATTGTGGTAGGACTGGGTTGTTGTTGAGTAGTTCGATCTCGCATGCGCTGATGTTGGCTCCTTTATGATATATTTGGTGTAGCTGGTTGCAAAGATGGCGTGAATCTTCAAGTGCTATGCATGAGTACAAGTCTTGCTCTTTTATGGGATAGTATTCATTGCGATGCAGAGTTACTGCCAAGTTAGGAGAATATGATGATTCGATGAATGAATTGTTGATACAAATAGGTATTGATATCACTCTAAATAGGTGGAAATACTCTCCATTTATCAGTGGCAGCATTATTTGAAATGTGACATGGTCATTAACAATCCAGCCTTGGCTGTCATTATGTGATATAATTCTAACACATTCTGTTGATTAATAGGAAGTCGGAAGTTTGGTGGTAAATTATTCCGAATTCTCATAACTTATTGTCTTAGCTGTTTATCGGATAGTAACAGCGGGTTTATTTGACCATAACGAGTGTCTGTAAGAACTTCAATAATTGCTGATTGAAATCGTTGGAGGTTGCTGGAAACGAGTGATATTTGGATTGCCAATGAACTGAATAAATGCTGGATCTTGGTTTGCTGACCTTGTTCGTC
This sequence comes from Dioctria rufipes, assembly GCA_963924295.1. Classification (NCBI taxonomy): domain Eukaryota; kingdom Metazoa; phylum Arthropoda; class Insecta; order Diptera; family Asilidae; genus Dioctria; species Dioctria rufipes. Next base: position 129,435,782 of record OZ002742.1, read on the forward strand.
TTCATTGTTTATTCTGCCGATTATTTGCCGTATTTGAGCATCTAGCGCCTTGAACTTCTCCTTTGTCGTCGCTTGGTCGTGTTTGATGATGTTTATGGTTGAATCGATTACAGATGTTTGATTTTTCAAGAGCCCTAGGAGATGTTGTTCATTCTCTTGAACAGAATTTATTGTTCTAGACATGTCTTCTGCATATTGGGAATCGACAACCCCGAATAATGCTTTCGCTATTTATTGTCTGTCTAGGAGATGTTGCTGAGATATTAATTCATTCTCTTTATTTAATTCTGCCAGGATATGCTCAAATTGGTGAACTAATTGTAGGCACGAGCCATTGTTAATTATAATTAATTGATTGCACAGGTGTTATAATGTTGTGGTCCCGTTTTTAGTGTGCTGACTTCCATCCAATAGTGCTGCAAATCGTAGTATACTATCAGCTCCCACTCAGTTGTTATTAGGTTTATTGTTCCGAGATTTTCAAAGTGCATGCCAAGTTGGGTCTTAAATTGGGTAACTTCAACAGAATCTCCTTTTAGAACTGAGAGTATGAGACAGGCAAGCAATAATGTTACTATTGAGCTACCTAGCGATGATCGTATTCTTTTGCTAGGTGACTGATTTATGGTGGTGGAATTTTCCGCAGCATTGTGGTCTATACTGTGTCGTTTTGGAGGAGGTTTTTTAATTTGTTCCTCTTGAGCTGCTAGGACTTCCCTTGTATGCCCTTCTTCACATGGTAAAGGGGCAAGCTTATGTATTGCACGTCGTAATACATTCGTTGAAGTACGCACGTCTTTTGGATCTGAAGACATTGCTGTCAGAGGACGTGAATTGAAGATTGCTTCTATTTGTATAATTACAGTTTCTAATTCCTCATATGTGCGCGATTCTGATGAGATGCTTCGTGGTAGCAGGCGTTTGGCTGACTTGACTGCAGCCTCCCACAACCCACCGAACTGCGGGGCTCTTGGTGGAAGGAAATGAAAATCGATACTCTTGTTGCTACAAAATGATGTTATTTTCTCCTGAGCTGGGTCTGAATATATCTGAACCTGCAGTTCTGCTAATTGATTTTTTGCGCCTACAAAATTTGTGGCGTTATCACAGAATATATTTCTACAGTGTCCCCTTCTACCAATAAATCGTTTTAATGCTCCCATGAAAACGTCGGTTGAAAGGTCGCTCACTACTTCCAGGTGAACAGCCTTTGTGGCAAAGCAACAAAACACTGCCACATAGGCTTTATGCAGTCGCTTGCCTCTTATTTTGTAGCGAAACCAGAGAAGATCACAGAAATCAACGCCTGAGTTGATGAATGGCCGGGCTGGTTGAACTCTCAATGGTGGTAGGTTGCCCATTATTTGTGTTAGCAATTGTGGTTTGCTTCTTGCGCATTTGACGCAATGCTGTACTACAGCGCGCGAGTTAAGTTTATTCTAATTATGTTTTAGAAAAAAAATAATAAAATAAAAGACACAATTTTAATTGAAGACTTTATTCTTTTTTAAACTTTACAATTTGAATGATGAATAAAAACTGATTCGATACCTGTACTACAAATTTTACATTACAGGTATCGTAGACCTGACTCAAGCACTTTTTACCCATGTCTCGAGTTGCATGAACTTTATTTAAGCTGAACGTTATCTGGTGGAAATTACCTAAGCAATTTTTGTGAGAAAGTTGAAGCATTGGAATTAATATGTATGAATTTATGTTTTATGAAAAAAATGCAGTTAATGCGCAAATTGAAATGTGAAAGAAATAAATATGATTTAAATGGGTTTATTATAGGTTTATGCAGGGCATGTAACTCCTCCCCCCATAGAATTGAGCGATGGCCAAAGAAACTGGATCCTTGTAGGTTCATTGGCAGGAGCGTTATTAGGGATGATTGGTAGGTTGTTGTTGTAATTTCCAGATTTCTTTTGAAATCTCCAGTAGATCCCGGAAAGTGTGAGAATAATTATGATGATACTGATGATGCTGGTTAAACCCGTTGATTTGTAGAGATCATCAAGGCGTACGTATGGTCCCAGGACTTCTGCGAATCTCTTTTCAGAAAATTGGTAGTTATCCAGCCTCTTTAGGTTTAAGCTTCCAGTAACTATCGTGTTGTTGATCTCGTTGAATATGGTTGGATAGATGTTTATTTCATCCCAGTAGGTATTCTCTATTGCGCTGTATGTTATGTCGTTGATTGTGATCTCACATTTGTAGAAATGAATGAGTGCAGTTCCTTTTATTTTTGGTTTGTTGGGGCCGCAAGTAGTGACGATTGTTGTTTCAGGCACGTTGATTAGGACTATATAATTTGGTTCTGGCTGGAAGATTTCCATGTCTCTTTCTCTTTCTTGTAGTTCGCAATGTGCTGGTGTGTTGGTCAGCAGATTTCCAATACATTGAGAGTTATTAGTATACTCTCTGTAGGTAGTCTCCTGGCAGTAGTACACTCCTTCTATGCTCGAACATTTCCTGTCGAAATATTGAATATTCTCGGGATTGATAATAAGGTAGGGTTTTGTAGGGATTATTCTATTGTTGGCTGTAGGCAATGGTATAATATGGAATAGGGAGTAATTTTCTTTTGATATGATAGGTATCTGAATATTAAATATAATGTTGGTATCATTATAATATGCTTGTAGGCCTAAAATTTCATATATGTGCTCGTCTGAATTTATAATTATGTTTTGCTTCTCAAATATTGCATATATGTGTGAAAGTTCTGTTCGACTTAGTATATGCTTTGAAATTATATTTAATTTTGCTAATACTACCGCTTCTGAGATGCTATTTATGTGGTCGTTGAGCAAGTCTATATTGTAACTAATCTGATTTAGAAATTGTAAGTACCTTATAGTAGAATCTTCTGATCTAATTTTATTTTTAACTTGAATTTGGAAGTGGTTCAGATAATCTGTGATAATTTGTTGTTGATTATTTATGTGCTTAGTCACATTATCAAACCGTTCAATCATTTGTTTATTGATTACGATCTGGTTGTTTACTTGGTTGTTAATGCTATTCTCTTTATTCATTATATCTTCGATTTGCTTATTCAATTCGGCTGCGTCATACGCGTCCATGTTCCCTGTTATGCTCTTAATAACTGTTCCTAGTCCGTCTATTAGTCCTCGTTTAGATCTGAATCTGGGAGTTAGCGTTTGTAGATTATGTTTTAGTCCTTTAAATTTTAACTTTAGTATATTTAATGAGTCTGTCATTTCGTCTAGTTTTAATTGTTCGAAATTGTCTAGTGAGTCTGATATTCTGTCTATATTTTGTTCGTACTGTTTCAGTCTTACTATGTGGAGTAAATTATTGAATCCTTGTATTGTCTTAGCGGTTCCTAGCTGCATGGGGAGAATTCCCTTGCTGTTCGTCAGGTCTTGTATTTCTATTTTCTGTCCCGATGCCAGTGGAATGATCCTGAAATTTACGTTTTTTCTTTATTTTTGATTTATGGAGTTTTTTATTTTGTGTGGTTAATAGGGTTACGTTCCTATTTGTTTTTACTCTATGTTTGGTGAACCTACGGGTCAATTTATTTCTCCTGTTCTCTTTTTTAAAGATTTCCGAACCTTCTTGGAACTGTATTGGAGGGTCCCTATTTTCGTTTAATTTCTCTAAATTCTTTGATGTATTTTGTTCTAATCTAGTTTTGATAATAGGGTATATCTGGTTTTGAAATTCATGTAACTTGTTCAAATAATCATGAACATTTTGGTGCTGTAACTTCTCAAATTTATACGTTCGACCGTAGAATACTTCATAGGGTGTTAATTTTGTGGAGGAGTGAATGGCATTATTGTATGTAATAAGAGTTTCGCTGAGAATCTCATCATGATCCCTATCTTTATGTCTACTGTAAATTATTCTATAAATCTCAGTCAGTGTTGAGTGCAGTCTCTCTACAGGTGAGTTACTGCTACTTTGGTGGAGTGAAGTGGTATGAAGTTTAATATTATATTGTTTGCAAAAATCTTTGAATATAGAAGCCGTGAACTCTGGGCCGGAATCTGAAACTATTTTCTTGGGAATTCCATGTTGGCTTATGTAGTGTTTTAGGGATTTTATAATTAAGAGGCTGTTTCTAGCAAGTAAGGTGTAAGCGGCTGCAAACTTAGAGAATTTGTCCAGAATGGTTAGGACTTGCTGATTGTTTATAGTGTAGATATCTATGTGTAGGATATCAAGTGGTTTGGTTGGTGTTTCAGGTACCATATATTGCACTTTGGGAGGATCTCTGTCATACTTTAATGTTTGGCAGGTATCACAATTATTTATAATTTTGCAAATCTTATTTTTCATGAATGGGAAGTAAAATGTTCTTTTGAGATGGGAAAGCGTTTCATTAATGCCTCTATGATTATTGTTTGTATGATAATTGGTGATGGTTTTATCCTGGTCGTCGGTATTTTTAACATCCTCTAATATTTCTGTGCATCTAATAAGTTTGAACAATTTAGATTGAGAAAAAAATTTTGAATAGGTATTTTGTAGAGTTCTGAAAATTTCGTCGTTGGTATATACTGCGGTTAGACGGTTAGGTGCAAGGTACCTTTTGAGAACTTCCACTAATGTTGGCTCTGAGTTATTAGTTATGCAAACAGTTCTTCTTTGTTTGTTTTTAAATGGCATTTCTACTGTTACCTCAGGACTTCTATTCGATTCTTCTATAATGAGTTGTAATGTAAATTCATTTAGGGGTCTCTCAGAAATTGGAATGCCGTCATCCATATTTTCTTCGGCAGAATGGATAGTTGTACCGTTAACGCTTTGTAGAGAGGTGTTAGTATTTTTCGTTTCATTTTCAGTTAGGTATATTTCGGTTTTACGACAAGGTTTGAACTTAATTCTGCTTAAAGCGTCTGCGTTGGAATTTTTTGTACCCTTTTTATAAACTATATCATAGTCATATTCTTCGAGTCTCAGCCTCCAGCGGACTAATTTCGAATTGGGGTCTTTTAGGCTCATAATCCATGTCAATGGTTTATGATCCGTGACTATCGTAAATTTTCTCCCGAACAGATAAGGTCGAAAATATTTTGTAGCCCATACTATGGCTAACAGCTCTTTCTCAATTGTGGAATAATTGACCTCAGAATCGGTAAGTGTCCTACTTGCGTAGCACACGGGCTTATCACTTCCGATGGGGCCTTGAGAAAGCACAGCTCCGATGGCATAGTTGCTGGCATCCGTTGTGAGGACAAAGGGTCTCGAAAGATCAGGATATTGTAGTATGGGATCGTTCGTCAAAAGGTCTTTGCAAGTTTCGAAAGCTTTGACATATTGGTCGCTAACCACAATAGCTTTACCTTTTTTGAGGCATTCTGTGAGGGGTTTAGTCAGTTTTGCGAAATCCCTTATGAATTTTCTATAGTACCCTAAGAGGCCTAGAAAAGATTTTATTTCCTTTTGTGTTTTTGGTATAGGGTAATGTTTGATGGCGTCTATTTTTCCTGGGTTCGGTTTTATACCTTCTGTTGTTACAATATGTCCTAGGAAGGCTATTTCTTTATGTAGAAATTCGGACTTATCGAGCTGGACCTTAAGGTTAGCTTCCTGTAGTTTTTGAAAGACTTTCCTTAGGCTTTCAACATGTTCCTGTAGTGAGGTGGAATATACGATTATGTCGTCGAGGTAGACGAGACATATCGTGCCCTGTAATTCCCTTAACACGTTGTCCATGACTCTTTGGAAAGTACTGGGGGCATTCTTAAGCCCGAAAGGCATTCGAATATATTCGAAGTGACCTCCCTCAACCGTGAAGGCTGTCTTTTGGATATCCTGTGGATCCATCTCTATCTGATGGAATCCACTTGCCAAATCTAATGTGGAAAAGTACATGCTCTTGCCTAATTTGTCTAAAATTTCTGTAATGTTGGGGATTGGATATCGATCACTGATAGTTTTCTCGTTTAATTTTCGATAATCTATCACCAATCTCCATTTCTTTTTGCCGCTGGCGTCTTCCTTTTTGGGGACGATCCAGACAGGAGAGCTCCATGGAGAATAGCTTGGACGGATTATGCCTTGACTAAGCATATCATTTATTTGGCTTCGTACCTCCTCTTTGTGGACATACGGATATCTATAAGATTTTGTATAGATTGGAATTTCATCCGTAGTTCGAATTTTATGTTTTACTGTATTCGTGAAGGTCAATTTTTGGCCTTCTTTGAAGAATATATCGTCATATTCTTTACAAACTTTGGTGAGGGCTTTTAATTCCTCTTTATTCAAATGGCTTGTACGAAGTAGCTCTGTAATATCCTTTGGTGGGGGTTCTATTGAACAGTCATAGTTTATATTGAAGTTATTAATTTCCGTGAATTCTTCAGCGGAGAACTTTTCGACTTTTAGGGGTTGCTCTATGAAAAGGCTTTGCTCGTATTGGGCTGAATTTATCACTTCCACTTGGCTATACCAATCTTTAGAATGATAAATTCCTTCTGAGATGAAAAGTTTCGGTTTGAGTTGTACAGCACTGATGTAAATGTTACCCTTTTGTACGTCAACGGGTAATTTTACGATGACTCTTGAGTTTGAAGGGATAGCGTATTTACTAGACATAAAATTGGGTTTGAAATGCAGAGGGATTGAGGCGTTGTTGGTAATTAAAACTTGGTTTGATAGGTCAACCTTAGCACCTAAGGTGGTTAAAGCATCGAGTCCGAGTAGACCGTCAAAGTAACCGTGAAATCGGAAAACGAGAAGTCTGAGTTGGCCTGGTTGATTAAATTCGTAAAAGTTGGGAAGGATTATTTCTTTGTTTAATTTATGTTGATTTAGGATTGTTGTTATAACTATAGGCTTGGTTTCTAACAGATCGTCTGGGTGAACATACTCAGGACTTATAAATGAGGATGAAGCGCCTGTGTCAATCAGAAACTTTAAGGGGCGGCCAAAGGGAGATGAAACGTTAATGTAAGGAAGAATGAAGCCGTGTTTGTTGACGTCTAGGTATCCGATTGGTCTATCGAGGCTGGTTGCGCAAAATTTACGTCATCTACTTCGTTTTTTGGGAGTTCTGATGGCACTGTGTCGATATTGTCATTATCGTCATGGAAATTATAGTCGTACTGATAGTAATCATCTAGACTTTGTTCGTAAGAATGAGGTTTTGGTGGGTAGTATTCATCCACACTTGAATTTAAAGTTCCTTCTGTTACGTTGAACAATTCTTTGCTCACAAAATTTGGTTGTCCGGTTGATCGGAAGAAATTATTGAAGGGTGGCCTATTTCGAGGTTGGGGACGATTAAATCTCGTATTGCCGGAACCTATCTCCATTGGTTCGACTCTTGGTAAATTTGTTTGATTTGGTTTATTGAAGTTTTGTGGTCCTGTCTGCGAGAAAAAATTATTATACTGGGGTGCTTTCTGTACTTGTGGTTGGAAGGAGTTATTGGATTGTGGAAATCTTAGTTGCTGCGTGGGAAATTGCATCGGATTAGACCTTTGAACTACAGCATTAGTATGAGTGAAAACCCTTGGTTGAGTATTTATTTGACCAGGGATGTAGCTTCTATTGGGATTTGGTCGAGTATATTGAATTGGTTTTGGTGGCAATGAAGGCCTATTGCTAGTATCTGCTTTAGTATAGAACATATTTTGCTCTTTAATGCAAAATGAAAATGCTTCTGCAAGTGACTGTGGTTTCATAGCACGAACTATTGAACCTAGTGGTTCCCTGAGCCCGGATAAAAATGCATTTAAACACATTTCTGAATATAGCGTTTTCTTTGCTGTGACAACATTGGCTTCCTTTTCGTGAATATTTACATGATTTGTCATACTTGCATACAATTCCACAATTTCACTATAAAATTTCTCCACTGAGTTATGATTTTGTCTGGTTCTGTTTAAGTCTTTTATGAGAGAAGTCTCATTTCTTTTGTCTGAATAATGTAATATAAGGGTTTCTCTGATATTATCCCAAACTAACGAAGTTCCATACATATTAAGAACCTCATTAGCTGGTCCCACAATTTTATTCCTTATTGCTCTCAGTAGTAGTTGGCCATATGGTGTACCACTTGTGATAGAAATCATTGAAAGGATTTCATCGACATTATCGAGGAAATCGAAAAGTAGTCTTGCATTCCCATCAAATTTTGGCAAATCTTTGATTGCGTCGGGAACTCTTAGTGAATTAAAAACGTCCGTGAGTGTAACTGTTGTTGTAGCTGGGGAGACGTTGGTCACGTTTGTCGGAAGAGTTATAGGAATGTCGGTATTGTTAGATGTGTTATTCATATTTATATTAAGATTGGTTGAATCAATGGTAAAAATTAGATTATCTGAATCACTTTCACTAGTGTATGTTGAAACTAAATTAATTTTAGTATTATTTATATTTTGTATATCACTTTCAACTTTGTCGTTGTTTAATCTATCTGCACTTTTATTTTCAATATCACTTTCTATGTGTATGTTGCTGATACTTCTACTTAAATTAACACTTAAATTTTCTTTTGTTGGACTTTCGCTTGTATTTTCTGTGGATCTAGATCCAAATAAACTTAATCTATTAAATTTATTAGAAGTAGGATATGGTTTGGAAGTGTTGAAGTGGTTATGTTTCTTGGGATTAGGCATATAGGGAATGAGAAATATTCGAATAAGTTCGACTTACATGAAGACAATCTGCCACATTTTCTTAAGCGATGTTCCCTCGTTGGTGGAAAATTGTCTTATTTATCTCTTTCCTTATTTTCGTTCGCCTCAGGATTTTTTTTTTTTTTTTTTTTTACGAATTTCCACAAATCACTTATTAGTCGATAACCCGTCGATTATTGTGATATAGAATCGATAATCCGTCGATTTTTGCGTAAAATTTGCGTAATATTTTCCTTTTGTAAGAAAATTCACATTGAACCGATAAACCGTCGATTTATTAAGAATTTTATACTTTTGCAAACGAAAACATAAATCCGCACGACTGCGCCAGTTAAGTTTATTCTAATTATGTTTTAGAAAAAAAATAATAAAATAAAAGACACAATTTTAATTGAAGACTTTATTCTTTTTTAAACTTTACAATTTGAATGATGAATAAAAACTGATTCGATACCTGTACTACAAATTTTACATTACAGGTATCGTAGACCTGACTCAAGCACTTTTTACCCATGTCTCGAGTTGCATGAACTTTATTTAAGCTGAACGTTATCTGGTGGAAATTACCTAAGCAATTTTTGTGAGAAAGTTGAAGCATTGGAATTAATATGTATGAATTTATGTTTTATGAAAAAAATGCAGTTAATGCGCAAATTGAAATGTGAAAGAAATAAATATGATTTAAATGGGTTTATTATAGGTTTATGCAGGGCATGTAACTCGCGCGAGGGTCTTTCCTTTAATAGGCCAAAACCGCTGTCTTGTTTTGGATAGTAACCCCTGTGGGCCAACGTGGTAGTTTTCTTGATGCGTATCGACCATTAAGAATTTAGTTAATTCGTGTGCGTAGGGCAGCAACATTGGATGTTTTGCACCATATGAAAGGATGGAAGCTTCCAAACGACCTCCTACCTGTAAGATACCTCTATCGTCTAAAAGCGGCGACAGAGTGGCAAATGAGCTTGTTTTGTTAACCTCATTGTACCGTTGTAGTTGGTTAACATCTTCTTTGAATTCCTTTTCTTGCATTTTACCTACGATTAAGAATAATGAATTATCCAACTCTTTAGCAGTAAGTGACCTTCCCTTCATGAGCTTATCACATAGTCCTTTACTTCTTTTGATAAATCGTTGAATATATCCAACCACACGTTGTAGCCTGTGTAAGAGTTCTTGTGATTTATCTTATGTATATAGTGGATTGAACTGTCTTCATCTTCCATTGATACGGTTACAGGAAAGGTCGATGCCTTTCTTTCTTCGTTACACTGAGTACTCTTTTTGTAACGCAGGGGCAATATGCATTCGTTTCTACGCAGGTATGGAGGGCCGTAGAACCAAAGGTTGCAGGTTTTAACTTCTATGGGTCGATTCCTCTGGACAGAACATCAGCAGGATTTTCTTTGGATGTTACGTGTCCCCATTGTTCGGGGATTAAAGCTTCTTGATTGGCTGCAATTCTACTTGCTACAAAGGTCTGGAACGAAGTGGATGTAGCGTTTATCCAGGCGAGCGTGATCTCTGAACCAGTCCAGAGGTAACTAGGTGTTTCTCTTAAATTCAGGTCTCCTTTTACTCGGGCCATTAACTCTGCGGCTAACTTGGCAGCGTATAGCTCTAGCCGTGGGAGGCTTACCTTTTTTGTTGGAGCGACTCTTGATTTTGCACATAGAAGGTTGACAATCATTCTTCCTTCACTATTGATAGAGCGCACATATATAACGGCGCCATATGCCTTTTCAGAAGCATCAGCAAATCCATGCATTTGCATTGATTTCGGTGCTTCAGTTGAGAGGACATGTCTTGAAAACTGTATATTGTTCAGTGTTTTCAGACTGTCCCGGAACCTAATCCATTTAGTGTAACGTCCGATGGGAAGAGCGGCGTCCCAGTCATGCTTGAGCATCCACAATTCATGAAGGAATATTTTGGCAGTAACTATAATGGGCGCCAACATCCCAAGGGGATCAAATAACCGAGCAATTTCTGATGCGACTATCCTTTTCGTCACTTTATTAGTAGATTCCCAAATGCTTCTTACACAAACCTTATCTGTTTTTTCCATCCACGTTAGGCCGAGCGTTTTAACAGAGAGGTCCGTTTGATCTGTGAAGTTTTGTTGAATTTCTTGATCTCCTAAAAGTATATTCTGCAGCAATCGTGGAAGGTTGGCGAACCATTTGCGTAGTTTGAAACCTGCTTCTTTAAGTACAGCGATTAGTTGTGTTTGCATCTCGGGAGTAGTGGCGAGGGAGTTAGCGGCAGTCAGAACATCGTCTATATTAAATCCTGTTTTTAGTATTTCGCTTCCAACTGGATATTTGGTTGCTTCTATTTGGGCTATCCGTTGAAGACATTTCATGGCTAAGTATGGTGCCGCAGATGTGCCATTTGTAACAGTACATAGTTGGTAGCATTTCAGCGTTTGGTCTGGATCACTTCTCCATAAGATGGCGTGGTATTTTTCGTGGCAGGCGAAACCGAAGAAGTGTGGTAAATAGGTCATTCTGTATTGTTGGACCTTTGTGTAAAATGCCATTTAAAGAAATGTTTGTGGAGGTTTTCGTTGACGCATCGAAAAACACTCTTAATTTTGTGGTGCTACTATCTGGCTTTATTACACAATGATGAGGAAGAAAGTAGTGTTGTGATGAAATGTGTATTGAACTGACTTCTTCCATGTGCCCTAGTCGTATGTATTCGTCCATAAAATCGATATACTGTTTCGTAAGTCTTCGTTTCTTGCAAGCCTTTTTTCTAATGCATTAAATCTTCGTAGTGCAATTTCTCTTGAATGTCCAAGGTTGCTTGGGTCTCCTGCAAATGGTAGGCATACAATAAATCGTCCGGTATCGTCCCATTGAAACGTTTGGTTGAAGTGTGCTTCGCATTGTTTTTCTGAGAGCGTGAAGTTTTTTCTTGGAACTTCTTCCGCTTCCTCAAACATCCAGAATCTTTCGATGGCCTTGTCTAAATCCACCCCAGAATATGTACATATTCCACAAGTCGCCACAGTTGCCGTTTTACCACCAATCTTGCCAGCTACGGTCAAACCAAAGACAGTGTTTTGTAAGGCTGGCAGATTTGGTCCCAAACTGATTTGTCTAATAGATAGAAGCTGAAGATAAAACTCGGCTCCGAGGAGAAGGTCCATTGGTTGACTGGGTTGATTTGAAATTATATGAGTAAGGCCTCCAATCTGGTAGAAAATCCATTTTTTCTGGAGTTCAATGTGGCACTTATTCTCTTCTGTGAATGCTGCTTTTCCTTTCCAATGCCTTGTATGTGCAATGATTCTTGCGTTGGGTTCACACCTAGCCTTTTAACAATTTTTGTGGCATTCTATTTCCTTACCATTCTCACTCACTAATTTAACTCGTGCAGTACTCAGAAGTACATGATCTAGCTTTTCTTTGTTCTTGTAGGTTGTTAAAGCAAGCGGCTGATCGCTTATCCCGAGGTTAACTGAAGAGAAGGTATGAATTCCTGAACGTTAGGCCTTAATTGATGATCCGCTGGTTTGTTAGATACCTTCAGATGTTCAGTCCGTTGAGTTTGCTCTATGTGAAATAGGGTGTTATGCCTCTTAGCACATTTGGTGCATCCTCTGAAGGTACAAGTCGAAACCCAATGACCTGACTTTAGACAAATAATGCACAGGTTGTGTTTACGTAGTAAAATCAGCCTGCATCTGGGTGACATTCGCAGGAATCTACTGCAGTGAAACAGGTGGTGGCTGTCACTACATGCTGCAAATCTTAGATTTGATGATATAGTTGATGTTAGAGTTTTGGCTTTACTCTGTCTTTTGTTGTAATCGTCTGGATCCTTGCCCTTATGGCCCAGTGCTTCAAGAGATTGGAAGGGAGTTTCAAGAAATGCGAGATATTCCTTAAGTGATTGAATCTCGTTTGGCTCGGCTAACGATTGTTCGTAAAGTTGTTGTATGGTCTTATCCACTTTTTTTAGTAGAATGTGGAGCAGGAGTGGATCACAATTTTTGGTAGATATGCCAAGATTTTCCAATCCTAATATGCACTCTTGCGTTGTGTCATGCATTGTCTTTATTGATGTGGCGGATGAGATTTCTGCTGCATGAGATGACTGGTTTAGTAATTTTTTGATGAGTGCTGCGACTAATAATCTTTTGTTCTCTTATCTATCCTGTAATAATTTCCATGCAGTCAAGTAATCAGATAACGTGAAGTATCTCACCAACTTCTCAGCTTCTCCCACTAGTTTCATCTTCAAGTACGACATCTTTTGACAATTGCTCATTGTCTGATTGTGGACCATCTGAGAGAACAGATCGAAGAATTGTCGCCATTTTGCGTAGTCGCCATCAAACCTTGGTAGTGCTATTTTTGGTAAGCTTACAATAGCTGTATTAGATGCTGGAGCCTGTGTTGATGACAGTGGAGCATGGCCTTGTTTTTCTATTATTGCAGATAACTCGATTAGGTGGCGATGCACAATGTCTTCTAGCTGAATATAGCCTTTGGTATCATAACCCACTGTGGCGGGGTTCTCCACTAGCTCCCATATGGTGTTGTTGTGCTCTTCCACTTGGAACCAGTAGTGCTGAATTGTCTTGACTTTTAACTCGAAGAAGGACTGTGGATGTTGTTTGGTGTCCAAATTCTCAAGTATGGCGAATAAACGATTAAGTGACTTTATTATCAGTCTTTGTCTTCTCATTATTCTGGTTATCTCTAATAATGGCTTAGCAGATTCAGGTAAATTTCTTGCTACCAAGGGCTTGGGCATAGCTCCTTTGGAAGCTCCTTTTGTGGTTGACGTATTCGTCAAATGGTTTTGTTGTTCATCGTTGTCCATTGAAATTAGTGGCTCTTCAGATGTTTGACTATTGGCGTCTTACTTCAATTGCATGATTTGTTCAGTGAAATGTTGAACATATTGTTCATACAATTGTGCTGTCGTTTCATAGCATCCCGTGGTGAAGTATGAATGATTTATAGGCGGAGAAGGCAGATTTCTGATTTCTTCATCGATCTTCTCGAAAAGCGACCATGCAGCTTCTAGACGACGAAGCCGTTCTTCATAGTAAGTTACAGTTGTTTTCCTATCGAGTGAATCTTTATCGTAGTTAGAAGTAACTTGTTTCACTCCTTTCGCATATTCCTTTTGCTCAGCAGCTATTTGATCCATATCTCTGGATTGCGTACCCTATGACATGTTTCTTCTTGTAGAATTTGAGAGTCTTGCGGATTGTAGCAAGCTTAACTCTCAGAAATGATGGTTGATGTATTTAACTGTGATTCAAGAGTTACACTTAGATCACGTCGGGGTCACCAAAAATGTGAAATTCTTTTATTTCACGTGAATGTAGATGTAGACGCAGTCAAGGTTTTAAGCCCTGGCTGTTAATTGATGGGGTGTACGCGATACATAAACCACTACACCAGAAAATACTCTAAATGATAACGGGTTAATTATAAAAATGAAAAATGCCGATATTTGATTGAAAACAAACTGAACGATTTATTTGACTTGTTTATCTTTATATTTAAAATTTATTTAAAGTAATTCTTGCTAATCTAGCTTTTCCTCACTGTCGCAAGTCGTGCTTTAAAATTATGGAATTTGCTGACGGTGAGAAAATGCGCGGTTGAAATTATCGAAGAATTTACATATGGAGCAATGAACTTTGTGCATATCCAATAAATTGATTGAATGAAATGTAATAAGCTGTAATTATGTGCTGACAATAAATTTGTTGTATATGCACGTACAATGACCTTACATTATTTTAATTCTAAGATTGTTCAAAATCTTATTAAATAATTACCTGCGTGAAGATTTAGCAGGGACATTCCTGAAAGGAAAATTATGTAAAGTTAAGTTTTTTATTCAAAGAATTTTATCAATTCATTACCTGAGCGACGATTCAGCAGGAATATTCCCCAAAGGAATATTGTGTGAAGTTCAAATTTTATCAAACAGGAATATTAATAATTAATAACCTGCGCGACGATTCAGTAGGAACATTCTAAGTGGTAAATTTGTGTATTTCAATTTCGATTTATACAGAAATCTTATTATTTAATTACCTGCGTGACGATTCAGCAGGAACTCTCTGCCAAGCAATTTTGGGAATCCCTACATTTAAAAAGATCAATTGATGATTCATCTATGTGCAAGGAAGAATATTAGGAACATTCTATCTGGACAACCGCGAATATTTCGACACAGATAGAAGTTATGCATGCCAGACTGGTCAGGATCAACCTCCAAAAGTTCTGAAGGCTATCTAAGGAGAGCCAAAGGCTTTTATCACGAATTGTTGTTGGTCAGGATTAATAATATAAGATAAACTTTTATTTACTGATATAAGTGCTGCGACGGGACCTTTCTTGTCCGGGGTTGAGTGTTTTTATGTCTCCTTTAATTTTTATTGGTTTTTTTTTTTCCCTTTATTTTTATACACATAAATATAATTTACACATAGTCTATAGCACCTAGCCTCTCATATATGTATATTCCTAGGGTAGATGTAAGTTCGCAGAATAGGGCTCGAGCATGTAGGCAGGTAAATCACAAACAGTTATTTTGCTAGTAGGTTAAGTTTTGTGAACTAGCGAGTCAGGATCAATTGAACTGGTCGATGTCCTTGAGAACGGGCACAATTTTTTTTTTTTTTTAATAAAGCGAAATACTAAAGCGTACGCGGACTAGTGTTCTCATTTACATCTTCTTTTCTCACTTCTGGATCGCTGCCAAATTATTCCTTACATCGAATGAAACCATCGAAGCATTAAGCTTCGACTCTTAGATAAAGCAGCCAGCATCATGATGTAAAAGGTAATGGGTGGCGGTGCGGACATGGCATGAAGCCTCCCGGACGGACACACACTTGAATTATGGGGCTAAGTTATTTACAGTGACTGCGACGTCGTAGCCAGGGTGGATGGGGGCGATGGGCCAATTTAAGTCCAGTCAGGACTCCACCTACACCAGGGTTCCACGTTCTCTCTCTCTCTCTCTCTCTCTCTCTCTCTCTCTCTCTCTCTCTCTCTCTCTCTCTCTCTTCCTCTCGGCGTTGAACTCTCTCCGGGTGGTTAAGCATTTGTAGGGCGTTGTCTTTAATTTTGTGTTATTTCAGCACCTCGCATCGCTGGTACGATTTAAATCGCATCTCTTTCAGGTCTTTTCTTTTAGGTTGCACCAGTGGAGGCGAAGCATCATGAGACGTGTAAAATTTTCTTTTTGTCCGTCCGTCCGTCTGAAGTCTAATAAAGATGAGTCAGTTTTTTTTTTGTTTCCACACAGCTCTCAAGCACTGAGGGGACGTAGGTGGCAAGAATCACCCCAAGCCGGCTGATTGCTAGCGGCCATATATTGTGCCGTGACCCACATATGTCCCCAATGTGAATTTTGCAGCAAGAGGTGTCTATTGCCGCACCAATCTGTATTCACTGCAAGATGGATATAGATAGGGCTGACAGCGGGCGCGCTCTTCGCTACAATGGCGCCCAAGCTTTGGGTTAATTTTTTTTTTTTTTATCTTAAATTTTATAATCCTGGCCGCTCATTGGCTTCGCTAAAATGGCGTCCAATTCTATGGCTTAAAGTTTTTTATCATAAATTTTATAATCCTGGTCGCTTATTGGCTTCGCTACAATGGCGCCCAAATTCGGTTTTTTTTTTCTTCTTCGGCCTTTAGTAAAGGTTTTCTTGGCTAAAGTGCGATGTCTCCCTTTTGTTCCTTTTTGTAAAATTACCTCATGTCAAACTTATTTTCTTTAGTAGATCTACCGATTATTTCATAAATAATTTTACCAGTTTTATAGATATTTATCCAAGTTATTCAGTACTTTTCTTCTCTATTTCGATTTTTCAAATAAGTTTTATATTGCTAATTTCAGTTCATTTCAAATGAAAGTCTTTTCGTCAATTTAAAAATGCAACTTCTAGTTTGCTGAAATGAGTTGCCTTTCCAGTCTGCCAATGGCTTGACCTACGCAAAGCTATCGTTTTGCTCCCGTAAAGCTCTCTGCTTTCATGGTAGCTCCTTTTTTTTCTCTGGTTGGATCTGGCTTTGGTATCTGGCGAGATGGCTCGTGATTTCGCTCCAACCACGTAAATCTCGTCGAATCACATTCCAATATTATCTGCATTTTTATTTCTTTTTGACTTTTATAACCTTCTTGATGAAGTATCCATCTTCCTCGGTAGTGAGTAGGTTTTGTACGCTAGGCGTACTCTCCGAGACTAGAGCTTCAGCCCGTGAACACTGGGAGATGGTCATCCATCGACAAGATGTTCTCCAAACTTAAAAGGCATGGCCAAATCTCAACTCCGTCGTCAAGCTAGTGAATGGCGTTTATCTCTTTATCTTGTGGTGTCCTTGGCGATGGAATTGAGTTGGAACGGCTTAAAGCTCTCACATCGATCGAAGAGATGATCCATATTTTTTTTAAATTTCAAATTTCTGCTACTCCTTCATCAGTGCCTGTCGTAAGACGTCGGTACTGGCAATGCATGATGATCGGGTGATCAGTGGACATTAAACGTTGTATTCGTAGCATGCTGTACGTGCCTCAGCTCCGTTCGCAGATGCTAGTTCCAGGAAGAAGCCAGTATTTCTTTTCTATATTTGTGGCAGTAATTGTAGTAATTTGTTAATTCGGGACATGACTAGTGATGGTTTGTTTGTATTTTCTTTGGGTATCTTATTATAAAACAGCTACTGCTTATTCCTGAGTACCGGAAGCCACTGAACACTGCCTGGGTAAATTGAGAAGAAAAATTCATCATTACGACATAGGTCTTTCTTCGGGCGGTGGAGTCAGCCAAGTTGTTTTAATTTCTTTCCTCGCTAACTAATTTCCTGCTTTTGACTAGTCCGAGAGTTGGAAAAAGAGGGTTGGAGAGAGAGATTGAGAGCGATTTATTCTCGTTACAGCATTGAATTGCTGAAATTTTGGCGTGTGTGTGATCGGGTGGACTGCTAACTATACATAATTTATAGATCCTCCTTTATGGATTTATAGAAATGTCATTATATTTATTAATTTTTTTTTTTTTTTTTGAATCTATATACCTATATATGCATAATTTCTAGCTTTTCTTCTTTAGACTCATAATAAAAGTATTAATTTTTGAATTTTCTTTCGTACGCATGTATATATATACTTATGTATGCTAATAATATACACGCACAAAGAATAGGCATTTAATCTTTAGATTTATAATAAATTTATTATTTTGAATTTTCTTTGAACTAATAAATTGATAGAACGGACAAATTAATAGATCTTCCCCTTCGGATTCATAATAAATTATTATCTTGAATTTTCCTCTGCACATATATATATACTTATATTTGCGATTAATATACACGCACAAATTACAGGTATTCCTCCTTGGAGTATCATAAAGTCAGTATTTTGGGATTTCTTCGAATTTACACATTCATGAGCGCACAAATTTAATACGCGTGAATCTTCAGATCTACGTCTTGGTATCATAAGATTATTAATTTTTTTTGTTTATTATTTTTTTTTTGTTTAATGGATTTATATACTTATATAGGCACAATTATAATACACGCACGGCTTACCGATCTTCCTCTTTAGATTTGTAATGAATTGATTGTGTTGGAATCTTCTTTTAATTTGCATATATTGACATAGGCACTAAATCAGTACGCGTAAAACTATAGATCTTCTTCCTTGGAGGTATAATAAAATTACTATTTTGGAATTTTCTTTCGACTATATATAAATATATATATTTATGTACACACGAATCAGAACGCGTAAAATTTCAGACGTCCCTCCCCCATTTTTTTTAGGTATCATATGGGTAATATTCTGGATTCGTTTTGTTTTTATTATTTCAAATACATCCACGAACAAATTGATTTCAAACATTTTCGTAGTTGTATACACAAGTTACATTACTTCTCGGAAGCTTCAATACATACCTTTGTATATATGTGAGCACCCTTTCGTCAAATAACTCGGACACACTATTACTCCTTCGTCGAAATATTCTCGGTCTTCACATACTAGCCATATACACCCTCTCTATTTTCGGGATATTGGTATAATCCGAACACAAATTTCTACTATAAGTGATCAGTTACAACTGACTGAATATGGAGTTTACATACCTATCACCAGACGAGCTGGCGATTGAATACCTCGTGCGAAACATTAATCCTTCTCACGAGGACGCCCGGGATCAGCTCCAGAAGGCTTTTGAAGCCGAGCAGTTAGATCCTAGCGGAGAAGCGCAAAGATCACATGCTCACCAGAATACCTCGCGGGAGGTCGACTATCTCAGCAGCCGAATGAAAGCTGTGAGGTATGACCTCATTAGGGACCCTATTCGAACGGATGGTGACCGTAATCGCTATCGTAGTCAGATCATCCACGTTGTTCACAGAGCCCGACGGTTGCACAATACTTCTCCGTCTGTGCGTTCAGAAGTCCAAGAACATCTTTCGGCGTTGGAAAGTCTCCTCAGTTCGGTCGAGATAATTCAGCTTACATTGCAGGGTCGAGTGTCTGATGGGGACGGCGCCTGTGGCCGGGAAATTCCATCAGTCAGCGTGACAGAAAGTAACTTTGGAAGGGCTTTACTAGCGGGTGTTTCTCCCAACGCTTCAACTCGATAAATCTACACGACCGTTAGTACTCCTAAGGTCTACACGACCGTTAGTACTCCTAAGGTTAGTACTGGGAGTCCCCGCTTCAACTCAGGTACGCCTGCTCCTAGCTTACTGCTTCCAGACGGGAGGAATATTCAGCAGAATCCTGCCGGCAACCATGTCGCGCAGTGGCTGCAGACGGCCTTACTTGAGGGAAGACCACGCCTCCGTTAGGTGAACGAACGTTTAGAGGACTTGCACCTAGGACCCACTCGCGGAGCAGGAGCAAATCCCCCACCATCTTGACCCATTTTGATTCACGACCACCCTGGTCGTCTGAAAACCTCATCCTATCATCGGCAGGGTACTGCCAGAGACTGTAGTAGTATAACAAATAGTCCAGTCTTTAGATGGAAACTATACTTCGATGGTACCTCAGGTCTAGATGCGACTGAATTTATTTTTTGAGTGGAGTCACTAGCCCTGCTAGAACAAGTACCTTATTTCGAACTCTGCGCAGGCTTTCATTCGTTCTTTACTGGAAAAGTCGCTAATTGGTACTGGCTGTATCTGCGAGATCGCCGTTCCCATTCCTTGTCGGAACTATGCGCGGCACTTCTTCGGGAGTTCAGGAATCAGGAGACAGACTAGAAAATACGCTAACTAGTAGAAGCTCGAGCACAAGGTCCTCGAGCATCTTTTATCGACACTCGCTTAGCGATTCATGCGTTTCAAAAACATATCGCCTGATTCCCGAAAATCAGCTCGTGGAGATCCTAAGGAGAGATATGAAGCCGGCTTTGCAGGAGGCATTGCGGCTGCACCACATGGATAAACTTCTCGACCTGAGAGACTTGTTCTGTACGTTCGAAAAACTGTGGTCCCAGAATAAGCCACAGTCTCTAGAATTACCGCTACAACGTTCGGTCCACGAATTATATTCGGATAGTCAATATCTGTCAGACCACCCGAAAGGCGAAACACATGACGTGGTAGCAACCCTTCAAGCTATGCCACAGAGTTATTATCAACCACCTCCCAGAACAAAACTCATCTGCTGGAATTGTGCTGCGGAGGGACACACTAATCATGCCAGTCAGGTGCAACCACAGCGATTATTCTGCTACGGGTGTGGCTTAGTAAGGATTGTGAAAAGCAAGTGCCTAACTTGCTTGCCGGGAAACTTGAGGCGGAGTCAGAAATGAGTGGGAACTCCGCGTAATCTGACTCCGGCCTCGGTCTCCAGAAGTCCCAAAAGCGAAGCCGCAATAAATACTGAACCAGAGCATTTCCGGTAGGCCAGTTGCGTGGATGTGATGGGTGTGCCTCGCCCAAAAGCAGGCCAGCAGAAATCCATGACGTACCTGAACATAAACTGCTCTCAGTAGTTACTAAACCTGCACAGTTGTTCACGGCACCAATAATCACACGAGATGTGGGTGTCCAAGCCACCCACATCCTACTAAAGGAGGATTCATGGGACTCAGAGTCCTGCAGTTGTACATCCTCCGAAAGGACACCATCAGATTTCGCCACCGATTCAGACAGCGATTCCAGTGAAGAACCGTTTTCTTTATCAGCACAAACTTGTATGCTTCCAAGACCATATCAGGCACTCGCTGCTACCACAGGCTGCCGTCGCTGATACCACGCCACCAAGTAGCACAGACCTCCGGCCTTGCGCGAACGTTTTCATCCAAGGCCAGCGAATATGGGGGATACTAGACAGTGGCGCCAGCGTCAGCGTGTTAGGTTTCGGGTGCGAGAAATTCCTGGAAAGAGTAGAGATCCGCTTCCATTCCATGCCGTCCACCATATCGACTGCGGACGGTTAGCAAAAGAAGGTGCTGGGTCACATTCGGGAGCTGGTGAAGTATGGGGAGAAAACGCGCATATGCGGCTCCATATAGTCTCCTGTATTTGGGGATTGATTTTTGGAGTCTTCGGCCTAGCTCCAGTCATGATAATCGAGCTGTATTCACAACCTAATCCCACACCCATGTGCTGTCAGAAACATGACATGTCCGATGAAGTTACCCAACGCTTGTAGACAGTTGTTGAATCCTTTCCATCCTTTGGTAAGCATGGCCCTGGGCACAAGTCATACGCCCATCAAACAACGCTAATATGCTGTGTCCCAAGTGATACAGAAAGCAATGTACGACGAGCTTAACCATATGCTAGCACTCGGAGTTATCGAGGAGAGTCAGAGTGCATGGTCCTCTCCCGTCACGTTAGTGAGAAAACACAATGGGAAGGTTCGCTTTTGCTTGGACGCCTGTAAGATAACCTCTGTGACTGTGCCGGACGCATTTCCTTTACCTTTCATCGATGGGCTTCTGAGTCGATTACAAGAGAGTCAATTTATTTCAGCCATCTACCTAAAAGAAGCTTTTGGCATATTCCATTGGCAAGACCCTCCCGTGATAAAACAGCATTCGCTGTTACAGTGCGGCCATTGTACCAGTTCACAGTCCTCCCCTTCGGACTATGTAATGCTCCCCAGATGTTTTGCAAGTTGATGTGTAAGATCTCTCCACACCAATTGCATGACCAAGTATCTGTTTACTAAGACGACTTGCTGGTTACCTCCTCCACGTTTGATGAACACCTGAAGCGGCTCAGTACAGTCGGTGACCTGTTGCGTAAGTCCGGCTTAACCATCAACGTGGAGAAGGGTAAATTCTGCATGCGAGAAGTCAGGTATCTTGGTTTTGTGGTTGGAAATGGCTGCATGAGAGCAGACCCCGAGAAGGTGATTGCCATTCAGAGCTTTCCAAGACCAAACGCCGTCAAAAAAGTCAGAAGTTTTCTGGGAGTGTGTGGCTGGTACCGGAGTTTCATTCCGCAGTTTGCTACGATAGCTCTCACAGACCTGATGAAAAATAATATTAAACTCCTGTGGAAGGAGCAGGTAGAACAAGCGTTCAAACAGCTGAAAGGATGTCGTACCACTGCGCCAGTACTTGCTAATCCAGATTTCTCGCGGCAGTTTCTCATACAATGCGATGCAACGGCAATGGGTAGCGTGTTATTTCAGCGATCTGATGATCGCGTCGAACACCCCATCGCGTTTATGTCGCAAAATTTGAACTCGGCACAAAAAAATTACAGCATCACCGAGCTAGAGTGTTTGGCGGCAAAGGTCTGTCAAACGCTTCCGACCATATGTTCAGGGCCTGTAGTTTACGATTATCACCGAGTAACGCTAGCCTTAAATGGCTCATGGACCAGAGGGATCTATGTGGCAGGCTAGCACGGTGGAATCTTAAACTCCATGCCTTCACATTCAACATCAAATATCGGAAACGCAAGGAAAACGTGGTGCTGACGCTCTGTCCAGCTGCTTTGCGGAGGGGTTAGGTAGTTCTATTATGGGGACGGACGCTTGTCCACCCGCCGTTGAACCATTCGTTCTAGATTCACGGGCATATCTCGAAACTTTTTATGTCGAGCGAGTTCAGAGAATAATATCTAACCCAAACAATTTTGATAACTGCCGAGTCACAAACCGCAAGGTGTACATATCATTTGCTTCCCCCAAGAATATCGTGGGAGGGAGTCACGTCTCTTGGAAGCTCTGGGTTCCTCAAAGGCTCGCCAACAAACTAGTTGTTGATACTGAAGTTGTCAAAGTAATTAAAAGTAATTGAAAGTATTTGACAAGAATTGAAAGGAATTATATAGAATGCCAAATACTTTTTAAATACTTTTGGGAATTTGTAGGTATTTTTGTAATGCAATCGCAAATTCAATGACTTTCCGGTATTTTCAAGTATGACTTGCCATTCCAGGAATGGGACTGTAAAATTTTAATTCCAGTACAAGAGGCTCAGTAATGGGAATTGCCAATTCTTAAATAATCGATACTAGTAATGGTACTTGAATTTTACAACTCTGGTTTTAGGTATGTAACACCATTTTGCATTAGGTTGAATTTGCTTGTAATCATCTTCCTACATTACCGCATTACCATTCTCTGCATGGATATTTTAAAAATGTAATAAAAATAAATTTAATTTAATGATTTTTGTGAAGTAATGAAAACCAGGTAGGTTTTGGGTATATAACAGTGCCAATGTAACCAAGATCTAAAATCCGCACGAAAACCAAAAGTTCAAAGGGAAAAATTTGGCAACGCCGCCTCATATTCGGCACGAAATATATCGTGTCATGTACCCATGTCACAAAACCTTCCAATAAATAAACGGCAACTCGCCTACGCTACGATACCGAGAAAAGAAGATTCAAAAAAATATTCGGTCGCCAACAGCTGTTAGCGGCAACAAGTAGCACCAAAACGCTACACATACACACTCACCAATTAGCCAGAGTTCCGTCGGCAGCAAGCAGTGAGATTCCAAGCTGTATTGTGATGATGAAAAATGCTCGCCTGCCGATGGCTGGAAACGAGGAACGGCTGCGATATAGGCAGACTGCATGAAGTCGAGGAGTTCGTTGTTGGATGTTGTCGGGTGAACATCAGAAATTTAAATCGTGCGCGGTTCCATTTTGTGAAATACTAATAGCACTTTGTGAAACTCTTTGATCTATGTGAAAACTCTATAAAAATATATATCTTTCAGTCATTTATTGTTGTGGAAAGTTTTGTGGGTGAGGCTCGCTACCAACGCCGTGAAAAATAATTGACTTTTACGCCTCGATTGTATCGTGCAAAACTTCTGAGAGTTTGCGCGTGTGGCTCTATAGAACTATTATCGCGTAAAGGTTGGGTACTGTTTCACACAAAGGAAAATTGTGTAAAGTTTAAGTTTCTACTTAAAAGGAATTTTAGTAATTAATTACCTGCGTGACGAAACAGCAGGGATAGTCCTAAAAGGAAATTTGTGTGAATTTTAACTTTCTATTCAAAAGGAATTTTAATAATTAATTACCTGCGCGACGATTTAGCAGGAACCTTCTGAAAAGGAAATTGTGTGGAGTTCAGTTAGTTTTCAAAGGAATGTTAATAATTAATTACCTGCACTACGATTCAGCAGGAACATTCTAAAATGGAAAATTTTTGTGAATTTGAATTTCGACTTAAAAGGAAATCTTATTAAATCATTATCTGCGCGACGATTCAGCAGGGACATTCCTAAAAGGAAAATTGTGTGAAGTTCATATTTTTATTCAAAAGAATTTTATCAATTAATTACCTGCGTGACAATTTAGCAGGGATAGTCCTAAAAAGAAAATTGTGTGAAGTTTAAATTTCCATTTAAAAGGAATGTACTGGTAACACTGGTAGCTGTCAAGTCGCTTAATTACAGAGCTCCGCGTAAATTTATTCTATTAAAATAAATTATTGCGCCTGTGAATATAAACATTAGTGCAAAGTGATCGCTGAACGTTTGATTACTCGAAACTTATGAAATTGCGAAGAATTTCATACGCTGGAGTGTTCGTGTAAACTTTTATGCTGGCAAATTTTGGAAGCCGGGACGGCGTCACCTTTGCCGCCATATTGAAATCAAAAGTTTAACATAGTTTTAATAAAAAGAATTGCTCGCAACGGCTCAAGAATCAATTGACATTGGAATTGAATGAGTCTTGCTTTTAATGTAACATCATTCATCTGCTTGAAGAACATATCCAGTTTTCAATACGGTGAACATATCTCAACGTGATAAACGAAAAGAAGCGACCCCTGAAGACAGTTGAAGAAGGCGCTACGCTCATCGCGAGCACAATATTTTGGCACGTGAATGGATTAAGATTCCTGTAATTTATGGCGGAGGGGCCCCTGCGCGGCGTAGACCGAGATCCCTTTGGTGCATAATTAGTGGTGATACTTCATCTATAGTTCCTCAACTCTCACAAGGAGCCAGCTAAGTAAAACGTATTCTCCTATATATCTGCTGACCAACATTTTATTTGTGCATATTAACCAATTACCAATTATATTTATGTCTATCTATGTATAATAGACTTTAAAAATTGCATAACTGATACGCCGACAGATTTACGTAATATTTCAGTAATTGCCTTACGCTTATCTATGATAGATTTTAAAACACGCATTAAAGCTGATATTTTGATAGACTTTATAATTATAAATTTAAAAAACAGTTCGTTGATATATTTAATAACTAGAATAACGGATCTTTAATAGATTCATTGAACTTATATTCTATAGAGACTATATTAGGATTTTTAAGTCTGATTGCAGCCGTAACTAATTTACATAAGTCTCTGATAGGCCTTAGAATTGGCCCTTCTGGCAATACAAGCGCCGATAGTGGCCTTACATGGTACATATATTTGATATCATATTTCATTTGTATTCCTCATATTATATAAATGGGATAATCACAGTTCATGGTTGTGTTGTGTTGGTACATATATCTGACATTGTATTGGATTGAATTTGATTTATATTCTTACAAGGTGCATATATTTGATATTAAGTTTGACTTATATTTTTCAGAAAATATTAATAGAATAGTCACAGCTCATAGTTGTGTTGTGGTACATGGTACACATATTTGAGATTATATTGGATTTATATTCTTCTTATTACACCAATAGGGTAGTCAGTTAATGGTTGTGCTGTCCTCTCGAACACATGCTATATGCTAATACAGCATAGTGTGCTCAAGCACTGAATGGTTGTGACTCTGACAGTCTACGCCTGTGACTGGGTGCTGAGTCTATAAACAAAGATCTCTCATCTGCTCCTGGCATGCCAGGTATGAGGACCCGGCTCTCCTACGCTCTTTCGGGGACAGGCTCAGCAACTAAAATCAACAGATCCATTAAAGCTAAAAATAATAAAAATAATAATAATACATCTACCTCGCGTAACACATCTATACCGCTAACAGAAGCCAAATTGCAAACCAAAAAAAAAAAAATTCAATCAAAAACAAAAACAAAAAGAGAAATAGGAACAAAAAGAAGAACTCAGTAGCTGAACAGATTATTGAAAACCATATATGTGCCATCTGTGACGGCTCGGGAGATCTACCCAAGAAATACCCGAAAGAAACTGTGGTTGAGTGGATTCAGTGCTTGTGCTGCATCACGTGCTATGCGCAGGAATCACTTATCCCACATACTACGCGTGTTACAAACTACATACTGACCTCATCTGGATCTGCCGCTGTTGCATTAAATTGGCTAATTCACAGCTAACATCATCAATAAAGTGTGAAGCTGAACAGCATTCCCATCGTGATTCAGAGCTAGCAGAGAGATCACGATCATCACTATCCGTTGCAAGTCTTTGCTAACTTCTGAGAATACCTGTACAGGCAGTAAAGTCAGGGACTACCTTCTACCAGCTCTGTGTGCAAGCGTCAACTTGCCAAAATCATTTTGTGATAGGGTCGAGCTTATCTCACCGATCAGACCCAAATCCGGTTTGCCTACTCAAATTCTGCCTAAAGTTTTTATTAGGTTCTATAACGAGGAAGACTGCAACGCATTTTTTGTAGCTTACTTAAAGCAGCTAAAAATAAAACCATTAACGCTAAATGCAATTGATCCTGTGGGTGCCAATACCACAGTTTATATTAACGAAGACCTGTTACCCCAAGAGCTTCATCTTCTTTATTCCGCACTGGGCCTTAAGAAACTAAATCAAGTGGAGAGGGTTTACACAAGGAACAGAACCGTTTATATATTATACAGGTCGGCCGACTGTGCCAGCAACTTTGTAGCAGCTCGTTTCACATTGGAATTGGCACTTCGTCACTCAGAACCAACAAATTCACCTGTTTCCTTAACGTGCCTTAATCACCATGAGCGGTCATCACTATAATGTTCCAACGCAAGCGGATATTTCTAGCTACCTCCCACCTAACAACTTCAATGTCATGTCTTTTAACGCGCGGTCTTCCCCCAAAAATATTAATGGCATCAGACGCCTTGCCGAACTGGGTAACATTAGCGCTCTGTTGGTATGTGAGACGTCGTCCAAGAAACATCACTCCTCGAGAATGCTGGAGATTCCGGGGTATAGGCTGCATAGGCTCGATAGAGCTTTCAAGAATGGAGGCGGTGTGTCTGTCTATGTGGTTGATTCCCTGAAATCCCGGGTCCTGTTTCGGTGGATTGATAATAGCTGGGAGATCCTGGCTGTTCAGGTTTTTAATGGTGATGCTGATTTTGAGCCCATTACGCTGATGGTCGTCTATAGAAGTGCGGCGACGTTCAATGATAACGAGATGGATGTCCTTTCAGATGCGCTTGAGCGTGCAGTTAACTACTGCCCGCGCGTTCTTATTGGTGGTGATTTAAACATTGATGTCAGTCTTCCATCCACCTTAGCCAACACTCTGACAGACCTCCTAAGTGAAAAGGGTCTGGAAATTATCAATTATCTTCCCACGCGTCATGGGCCAACGTCGGCGACTACTTTAGATCTACTAATCTCGCTACCAAGTTTTCTACCTGTGTTCTCTGGTCAATGCCCTGGAATATCAGATCATGAACTACTGTTTGCAACTTTTAATGCTCATTGTCAAACTCTGAACCGCTGGAAGACCTTCAGAAATTTCTCAGCTATTCAGGACAATGCTCTTCAGGCAGACCTAGAAAGAACTGATTGGTCCCCCATTTATAACGACCCCGATCATAACTCTGCAGCTCAATATTTCTCCGACACACTATGCTCAATTTTTGAGAGACAGGTCCCACTCAAAACAACTAGAATTCGCACTATTAATGATACAATTTTTAAATTCCCGGAAATTCTACTAAAATGACAAAATCGCGATCCCGCATATAGATAATGGAAAAGTGATAAATCGGTTGCGAATCATCGCGAGTTTCAACTATTGAGAAGGCAGGCCGACTACATGATCAAATCTAAATTAAGTAATTATACGATGAAGGGTATCAGGGGGGGGGGGGAATGTCATCAATTGGAGGAAGGTAAATGACATAAGCCTGGGCTCCAAAGCGAGGGCTCAACCTGATTTCGATCCGGACGAATATGCTGAGCATCTCTGTCCCAGCTCTATATTGCTGCCAGATGATCAAAGAGACAGCACTGCGGATGTGCAGCATGTTCCCTCCTCTCCTCTTCCTGAGGCCATTCCATGCTCCCATGTCACGGTTCCTAGTGCCACCTAGGCATCCACCGACACTGAAATTTTTAGCTTCAGTAATGTCTCGGAAGTTGACATATTGAATGCATTTCGGAAAATAAAGTCAAATACAACTGGATATAATGATGTTCCTCTCATATTTTACAAAATCATTTTACCAAACATTCTGCTGATTATCACACACCTGATGAATAGACTGATGTCTTCATCGCAGTTTCGAGACCACTGGAAAGTGGGTCTGATCACTCCTATCCCCAAAAATAATTCCCCAGCTAATATCTCCGAATGGTGGCCGATTACAATATTACCAACAATATCGAAAGTCCTTGAGACACTGATAGCGGATCAAATCTCCACACATGTGGATACTAACAATCTAATGTCAGACCGACAATCTGGATTCAGGCGACATAATTCAACCAGCACCGCTCTGCTGGAGGTTGCCACAGACATCCGTGATCTCTGCGACAAAGGTAACTGCGTCATTCATGTGTTGCTAGACTACAGCAAGGCTTTCGATTCAGTTCCACACACTCTACTGATTGAAAAGCTACGTACACGTTTTGCGTTCTCTACATCAACGTGTGCATTGATCAAATGCTATCTAATGCAAAGGCAATTTATGGTAAAGTGCAATGACTCTTACTCTGCGATGAGATCGGTATCGGATGGAGTGCCACAGGGAGCGGTGCTGGCCCCAATCTTGTTTTCGCTCTTCATAGACGATATCTGTACACTTCTGAACAGAGTGCGTTTCCACATATATGCAGACGATCTCCAGATATACTCTGGTGCACCCGGGGACAAAATTAGCGAGGCTGCGGAAACTATTAACTCAACTCTGGCCGGGATTGCGGAGTGGTCTGCTAACAACAGTCTGTCCCTCAATCCCTCCAAGACTCAGGCCATCGTATATTCAACTCGTCTCAGAAATATCACTAACTTATCTTCTGATCTCCCAAATATTCATCTTCTAGGCCATACCGTTACACTCTCAACCAAGCTGATCTTAAATCTCGGCCTTCTCATGGACTCAGGCCTCACCTGGGAGCCTCAGATAAACAAAATTTGTTCTAAAGTGTACTATAGTTTGCGTTCGCTCTATGCTGCTTCCCAGCATATTGATCTGCTCACCCGCACAAGGCTCTTCTCGGCTCTGATTCTACCGCTTTTTTTCTACGCTGATGTAGTCCTTTTCCCAATCTCCATCGGTAATCTGTCTAAATTAATCCGTGCGTTCAAGGCCTGCGCTAGATATTTCAAACGAGGTTCACATGTTCCCCCACAGTTTCTTGAGATGCTTCTTCCTTGTCCACTTGCTAACATGTACGAATTTAACACCCTAAAGCTAATATTCAAGGCCAGACACGGTCTACCACCAAACTACATTACTAGACGTTTCACTTGGAGCACCCTTAAAAATCATAGAATTGTCCTTCCCAGGGTACGTACGCAGTTTAGTGGGAAAACTGTGTTCCTGAGTGGAGCCGTATATTGAAACCGTATGTCTGATGAGGCTATACGCAGTGCCTCACTAAATCATTTAAATCTGAAGCTCTGGACTTCCTGACAGCAGCTATCTAATGGCCTTCTGCCTTCTATCCTATCAATAATCGCTGTGTGAATATGGTCTCCAGTTTTCCATAATTTATTCTTCAGTTGCCTCACATCCTCCGGTCCCGGGCTTGGATTGTTTACCAGATATCCATCATTCAGAAGCTTCAACTATCTGTGCTGGACCTATGCACTTTGCACTGCACTATGCTGTAAATTAAGCTACTACTTCTATATTGTTATATTTTTATATTCTATATTTTATACTGTACTATATATTAAGTCTAATGTTATTTGCATTATTTTATTATTTGTTTTGCTAATATGTAAATCTACTATGTAACTTTCAAAGATGTGCCCAGCGCTATGCGTGCCTTTGGCAGGGGTACTCAAATAAATAAATGTTTATGTTTATGTTTATGTTTATGTTTATTAATATTAATAATTAATAACCTGCGCGACGATTCAGTAGGAACATTCTAAAAGGGAAATTTGTGTGAATTTAAATTTCGATTTAAAGAGAAATCTTATTAATTAATTACCTGCGTGACAATTCAGCATGAATAGTCCTAAAAGGAAAATTGTGTGAAATTTAAAGTTCTATTTAAAAGGAATATTAATAAATATTAACCTGCGCGACGATTTAGCAGGAACCTTCTGAAAAGGAAATTGTGCGGAGTTCAGTTTGTATTCAAAGGAATGTTAATAATTAATTATTTGCACTACGATTCAGCAGGAAAAAAGGAAAATTTGTGTGAATGTGAATTTCGATTTAAAAAGAAATCTTATTAAATCATTACCTGCGCGACGATTCAGCAGGACCATTCCTAAAAGGAACATTGTGTAAAGTTCAAATTTTATTTAAAAGGTATTTTAGTAATTTATTACCTGCGTAACAATTCAGCAGGAATAGTCCTAAAAGGAAAATTGTGTGAAGTTTAAATTTCTATTTAAAAGGAATATTAATAATTAATAACCTGCGCGACGATTCAGTAGGAACATTATAAAAGGGAAATTTGTGTGAATTTAAATTTCGACTTAAAGAGAAATCTTATTAATTATTTACCTGCGGAACGGTTCAGCAGGAACCTTCTGCCAAGAAATTGTGGGAATCCCTACATTTAAAAAGTTCCATTGATGATTCACCTGTGTGCAAGGAAGAATAGTAGGAACATTCTGCCTGTACAACCGCGACTCTTTCTACACAAATGGAAGTTATATACATGCCAGCCTAGTCAGGATCAACCTCCGAAAGTTCTAGAGGCTATGTAAGAATTGGTTTTGGTTTTTATTTACTGGTATAAGTGCCAGCTTCTGGTCCGGGATTTTGTTTTTTTGTCTCCTCATTGGGTTTTTTTCTTTTTTTTTATATATATTGTAACAAGACGACTTACCCCGTTCCTGCCAAGCACGGGCGATAGCCTCCGCACTAGCTATCTTCATCCTTAAATGATAGCCAACAGTGCTGTGAGACGTGCTCTTCTATTTTAGACACCCTATTTCCTTAGCTGCCAAAATAAGAAATGGTCAACAACAATGTCTTGATAACAATGTGGCACAAAAAGAAAGGAAAGTAAAAGAAGAAGTACACATATACCCTTTCGGAACGAAATTAAAATAAACTTATCTGTGAATATGCGGCAATAAATGTGGACGGTAAAAATAATTCCAACAAGCGACCCCGGTTCATAAAAGCTCGTATACCACCTGTAAGACGGGCAGAGCTATCGACACCTACAGCTAGACCCTGCGCTGTTTTAGTCTGCAGGAATATTCCGTCACCAACAAGACTTATATAAATGTGCATTGCTAAGACAATATATGAGGCAGCAGCAGCAACTCATCTTACATAACTGAGGTTATAATGCTGTAGCGTTCAAAGTCTTTCCCCTGTTTGTAGCGGTAAGCTCATTCCGAGGAACGAGAAAGTAATTTTCTTCTGCCCACTTTACATAGTGTTTGCCAGAGTTAAAGTTGAATTTGATTGACGACCAACACTTGTATTATGCATACCGAACTCCACCACTTGCCCGACAAATTTCAGAGACTTTCTAATAGGTTTACGAATAATATTTGAAGAAATACGGTAGAGAAAATAAACACGAATCACGGGAATGTCAAATCTCAAGACATGTAATAAAAAGAATTTTGAAGTCACTAAATCTAAACATGTATTAAAAAATTAAGGTACAAATTTTGGCATGTAGTAAAGGAATTTGAGAGTGAATAAAAGGTAAATTAGTACTAAAATTGAAGCTAGAAATTTAGACATGTAATAAAAAGTATTTTGAAATCACTAAGTCTAAACATGTATTAAAAACTTAAGATAGAAATTTTGGCATACATTAAATGAATTCGAGAGCCAATAAAATGTAAACAAGTACTATAATTGAAGGTAGAAATTTCGACATGAAGTAAAAAGAATTTTGAACTCACTAAATCTAAACATGTATTAAAAAATTAAGATAGAAATTTTGGCATGTATTAAATGAATTTGAGAGCCAATAAAATTTAAACATGTACTAAAAATGAAGGTAGAAATTTCGACATATAATAAAGAAAATTTTGAAGTCACTAAATCTAAACATGTATTAAAAAATTAAGATAGAAATTTGGGCATGTATTAAATGAATTTGAGAGTCAATAAAATGTAAACATGTATTAAAAATGAAGGTAGACATTTTGAGGTGTAATAGGAAGGATTTGAAAGTCACAGAGATAACTTGCACATGCAAAAATATAGGTCAGTCCATGCAAAATTTATAAACGAAGAAAGTAAAACTAGTAATAAGGTACGTCACGTAGGCCCCGCCAAAAAAGAAAGAAGGGGATAGAGTTTTTCAGCCATGAGTTTTCGACTTACTTTTGTTCTTGCTGTCCAAAAAAGTTGGCTTCTGCTCTTTAAGAAGGAAATACAGTTTTGCTTAAAAATAAGAAATAAAAAGGATATTAAAGAGTCGAGGAAGTGTTATTTTTTGCATTTAAATATTACACCAAAAATAAAGGGGATCTGGGATCTGCTGTGACCCAACTAGCGCCCGCTCGGCCAGCGAGTCAGGTAGCGGAGTCCAACCCGAAGGAAGCAGGCAAATATTGCGGCAGCAGAACAACGTTAACAGCGAGCTGTAACGAGGATAAACCGTCCAAAGCACAACGGTTAAGGCTTAACCGTAACCACGTAACCCTATTTAATTAATTTTCGGGAAACAAGAAGAAACGAGAAAATTACAACAACATATATACTTTACACATAGTTTATAGCACCTAGCCTCTCATATATGTATGTTCCTAGGGTAGAGGTAAGTTCGCAGAATAGTGCTCGAGCATGTAGGCAGGTAAATCACAAACAGTTGCTTTGCTAGTAGGTTAAGTTTTGTGAACTAGCGAGTCAGGATCAATTGAACTGGTCGATGTCAACTAAGTGATAAAGCCTTGAATATGGGCACAAAATGATTATTTTTGAGTAAAGCGAAATTGTAAAGCCTACGCGGACTCGTGTTCTCATTCACATCTTTTTGTTTCTTACTTCTGCATCACTTTAGAAGTTTTTTTTTGCGCTGCCAAATTATTCCTTGCATCGGATGAAACAATCGAGGTTAGATCTCCCAGGCATTAGGCTTCAACTCCTAGATAAAGCTGCGTCATCACTACTATTGGCCGTCAATGGGGCTGGACGTTCAGAGATTTATCAATCAGTGCGAGGTTTGTAAAAGCGCGAAGCCTTGCAACTGCTCTCTTAGACCTCCTTTAGGAGAGAGGCGTCATACAGAACTTCCGTGGCAATGCGTGTTTTTCGATTTATTGGTTTTTACACACGAAGCAAGGAAGGGAACAGCTACATCTTCATAATTCTCGACCATCTAATCAAATTCGTACTGCTGAAACAATTCCAGAAACCTCCTCTGCATTAATCTTATACTACTAGATAAAGCAGCCAGCATCATGATGTAACAGGTAATGGTTGGTGGTACGGACATGGGGTGAAGCCTCCACACGCTTGAACTCTGGAGCTAAGAGATTTACAGTGACTGCGACGTCTTAGCCACAGTGGATGGGGCTAATGGGCCCAATCTAAATCCAGCCAGGACTTCACCTACACCAAGGCTCCACGTTGTCTCTCTCTCCCTTCCTCTCGGCGTTGAACTCTGTCCGGGTGGTTAAGCATTTGTACGGCGTTGCTCTTTCATTTTGCTTCATTTCAGCTCCTCGCATCGCTGGTACTATTTAAATCGCATCACTTTCAGGTGTTTACTTTTGGGTTGCACCATTGAACGGGAAGCGTCATGAGACGTGTAAAATTTCGTTTTTGTTCGTTCGTCCGTCCGTCTGAAGTCTAATAAAGATGAGTCATTTTTTTTGCTTCCGTACAGCTCTCAAGCACTGAGGGGACGTAGGTGGGAAGGACCACCCCAAGCCGGGTGATCGTTAGCGGCAATATGCTGTGCGGCCACCCACATATGTCCCCAAGGTGAATTTTGCAGCAAAAGGTGTCTGTTGCCGCACCAATCTGTATTCACTGCAAGATGGATATAGAGAGGGCTGACAACGGGCGCCCTCTTCGCTGTTTTAAATATGCACTCACCAGTGGTACTCTTGACTATTATTAGCCTTGGATGTTCAGTTTGAAACACGGGGTGGCGGCAAACAGATGTGGCCTTTACAGTTTCTAAGGCTGTTCGAGATTCTCATTTTCCGAACTTACACGTAATAAATAAAGATAGCAAAACAAATAAAGAAGTCATTGCGCAAACAATCACACTAAGTACGCAACACTTCATGCAATCACTCCTCAATAGAATTCATACACACGAAACACATTATATATTAAATTTAGAATAGACAAGTAAAAGTTCATTGTATTACACAGCCAGACAGATGTTATCACTGTTTAGAAATACGATTTTTATATGTTTACATAATATCACAGTAAAATCACAGTTAGTTTTGAATCAGTTTATCAGCCAAAATTTAACTTGTAATGAGATGTTGTTTAATTAGAAAATATTTACCAAACAAATTCTCAATTAAAGGAAAAAATTGGTTTGGATACAAATTAAATAAGAAGACGTGCAGACTTTCGCATATTAAAAAATCTTCGACTTTATTAAAAAACTCAATTCGTCACACGTCTTAATTATGTTCCTCTAAGCACAAGTTACAGTAAAAATTCAACATAGAAAAATAATATTTAGATCATTTGCGAATAGTTTCACTTGATTTATTCTCCTTTTTATTTCACTTAACGTAATTAATATAGCTAGCAGAACTGTTCGTTTAACATATAAATTATTAAACGATTTTCTCCTGCAGCATTTACTTTACACTTATGTTCTATAAAATAGAAGAAAATTAAAATATAATAAAATAATACCAAATGATAAAGAGTGATGCAAATAATAAAGAAAATTGAAGACCAAATAAAAAACTGTAATTGAAATAATAAAAAACTGATGAAGTCCAAAAAGCCAAAGAAATAAACTGATGATGTTATATGTTGTTACACCTTCTTACACCTTCTTAGGTATAACGCGATATAATCAAAACGTAAATACAAACGCAGCTTTCTGAGAAACAAAGTTTATTATAAATTAATGTAATAGATTACTCTTAACAATTTTTCGGTGTTGATTATCCACTTTGTTAAAAAACACTTATTGATTTTTCACTTTTTACTTTATGACAGGTAAAGATTTTACTTTAGTATGATACTTAGGAGGCCTTACCTTTGGTAGGGGGACTCTCCTAGTTGGTTCAAGAATACTCTCTGCTTTCCCTAGTTCAACCGCATCATATTTATATTATTTATTTACACGGGGATGATACTCCCCTCCACAAATTTCTAAAATTCAGCAATTTTCTAAGGGAAAATTGATGATCGCTCAATTTTCTGTTTTGAATAACAAAATCAGGAAATTGAGCGGAAATAACAAATTCTAAAAAAAATCGAATCGAAAAACAATTTTCTGTAAGTTCGGTGATCGATTCTATGCATAACAAAATTTCAGGGTCATCATAATTCATTAATTCATGAAACTTCATGACACTTTACCAATGCAACGAAGTGCAGCCATTCAAAGGTGCACCTGTTGGGTAATTTTGCCGGTCTTAGATCGGTCGGTGACGTAGTCACGTATTTGGGCTTAATTGCCTGGTGACGATTTTCTTCGTCTGCTTTCATGAATGAATCATTACGTTGAGCGAATACTAGCGCCGGATCATATTACATTTCATTTGTAGAAGAATTTGTGATCATTTTAGGCACGCGCCAAATGGGATAGAATATCTGACACCTGATGGTTGTTGTTTATTGTTTGTGGAAGTATACTTTGTTGCATTTACGTTAGGAATTCGTAATTTTAGGATTATGCAACAAGTTTATTGAATTTTAGAAGATTTGAAATGCCTTTTTTGGGATAAAAGGTAAAAACTTGATTTTGCTAGACGCATGACGTGCGTTTGAGATTTGTGTTTTGATTTACGTTATGAATCCGAGATTAGGTAGTTAGGCATGGTAGGTTTAGTGGATTCATAACACCTTCCCCCTAATGAGGAATTTCGTATTCTTGAAGAGAATCGAAATTACACGTAGGTTAGGTTGGTTGAACTAGGTATCTGCAGTTTACATGGTAATTTATTTTACTTAGGCTAGTAATTGGTTATATTCTAGATTCTATCTATAATTTATTATCTAGGTTCTTTGACTTATAATTTTAGATAGTTGTGCTTATAGAAGTTTTTTGGTTAACACGTATTTTCTTAATGTAGAATAGATTCTAGTACAAATTTTAGTTTATACTTATATTCATGTAGCAACATAAATGTTAAGTATTTTAAATTACTAGTATTTCAGTAAATGTATTTCTTAGATTAACAAAATTTATGTTTCTTATAATATATAAAATTTTTCGAGTTAATAGTATTTGAGTAAATATAATTATTAGCTTTACAAAATGTTTTCAAATTAATAGTATTTGAGTAAATATAATTCTTAGCTTTAGCCCTCTCTCTTTTTTTGATTGTTATATACATATATATGCTCATTTTTAATAATAAAAGGAAATTTGTATTTTTCTTTCTCTTCTACCTTGTCTTCTTTTAAGGTAATGCTCTGGTTAGAGGAAATCTATTAGTTTTAGTGGTTTCTTTATTATTTTCATATTCATTTTCGTTACCACTCTCTTGAATTGATGGAGGTGGAATGTCCGTCGCTTTAAGTCTTTTAGCTTTTAGATAGGGTAGGGCTATTTTTATAGCGCATATGATTATAATGATCATTATCGTTATATAGATAATGGAATAATGGTGAATGTCGTGTGCTGTCACGTTAATTAGATTTTTGTTTTCAGCCTTTTCTAAGGTCTTTATATCTTGGCTTAGTTCAAAAAGTGCCTGATGTTCACTATTTTTTATAGTGATTGTATTTGGAGGATTATACTTAATTTTATGATAATCGAGGGTGATGTTTGTTAGATTGATCGATGGCAAATAGAATTTTTCAGCGATTGAAATTTTTTCGGAGTGTCCATAGAGCGTTTGGTCATCGCTTCTTATATAGCAATTGGGCGATATTTCTAGAATGCCGGTTGCCTTTATCGTAATTGGTTCGATATTGTTACCGCAAATATTATCTACAGTTCGAGGAGATTTCAAACTGAATAACCACTTGTTAGGGTTGTTCATTCCACATGATAGGGGAGGCGTTTGAGAGTGCCTTAATAACTCCATTTCACATTGGTTGTCCTTCGCATTTAAGTTATGGATTGGATGCGTTATTTGACAAATGTAATTATGAGGAGTTTTTTGCAAACATTTTGTAATATCTTCACTACTGGAGGGATAGTGTTTTTCCCTATTTAGTGTGACTAACAAGTATTCGGTAGTGGGTTTTATATAAATGAATGAATCGTTAATTAGGGTAGGTAAGGGGATTACTTTATACATTTGGAATTCTGTATTTAAGGGTAGGGGTATTTTAATTTCTATTATGATTAAATTATTAATTTTATTGGTACTTGTACGGCTAACTCTATATAGATCTAAGAGTTGGTTCTGCGTAGTGGCTACAGGTAAGGTAGTGCCCGACGGAAGGTTCTTCCGAATAGTGGATAAGAGATGCTCAAGTTGATATGGGGTTATTATGAGCGAATTGAGAGTTCCGTGCTTTATGTCTAATAACATTTCTAAAATGGCCTTTTGGGCATTTTGGTATCTCATCAAAGACAATATTGTGATGGATAGAATGTTCTCTAGGTCTAATACTGCGAAATTTTCGTTAACATCTGTCGCGAGTTGATTAAATGACTTCGTGACTTTCTCAATTTTGTCTTTAATCGTCTTAATGTCATTTTCGATTCCCGTTGAGGTTTTGTTGAAAATATTGACAGTTTTGTCGACAATCAATGTTTGAGATTTCAGTAGTTCTAAGAGATGGTCTTCGTTAGCTCTTAGTATGTGTATTTGTTCATCATAGTGTTTAGCATCCTCTTCATCCAGCGTCCCAAATAAAGATTTGCTAATACTACCAATGACGTTCAAAAGAGCTCGCTTGCTTCTCAAATTTTTGGGTTCCAAAATTTCGTTGATCTGATCTATTTCATTTAAGATCAATCTTTGGGTGTTTATTTGGTTTTCACAGTGATTTTTGCCTGAGTATTTTGTAATATTATGACATAAGTCTTCCGCTTGCTCTGCTTGCATTTGCAATAATTCTAGTTCAAAATAAAAATTGTCTAAATTGTAATACATAACTAATTTCCATGTATTGCTGTAGAGCTGTGCATTTCCGAATTCCTCAAAGTAGATCCGGGTGTTGCTGAGAAATGTGTAACTTGAGTTCCACTAGTTTGGCTGACGCATAAAGCCAATAATACAATAAGTCCACGAACGAATGAGTTGATGAGTGAGTTCATTTTGATCTGAGGGGAGGAATTGAATGTTTGGGAGTTAGTCAATGAATAGTTTCAGATTGTTATTGTGAATTTTCTTATTTTTATTTTTGATTCTCACAATAGAATTTTCTGCAGAAGTGGTATCTATCACTTCGTATGGGCCTTCCCATAGAGGCGCTAACTTATTTTTTCTAGTGTGGTTTTTGATCAATACTTTATCACCAATTACGATTGTTTTTTGCTTTGTAGCCTTATCATAATAAGACTTGGAATTTTCCTTGTTCTTTATAAGCCTTTCTCTTGCCATTTTGTGGGAATATTGGAGTCGTCCTTTTAGCTCATTTACGTAATTATCATAGTTATATGTGACTTCGGGGTCTTTTTGTATGGAAGAAGGAATTTCTACATGAAATCCGTACACAAGTTCATGTGGCGTATAGCCAGTGCTTGAGTGAGTGGAATTATTATAGGTGAACATGGCATAGGGGATCCAAGTGTCCCAGGTTAGAGGATCTTTTGACACATAGTGTCGAAGATATTCGGCTAAAGTTCGATGGCTTCTTTCTAGCGCTCCATTTGTTTGTGGATGGTAAGGAGTTGTCTGTAACTTATGAATTTTTAATAATTTACAAGTTTCGGTAAACACTGAGCTCAAAAAATTGGAACCTTGGTCGGTCAGAATAGCTTCAGGTAGGCCATGTCTACAGACAATATGTGTAACGAATGCTTCTGCTACCGTATTTGCTTCAGCGTTACTTAATGGAATAGCTTCCGAATATTTTGTTAAATCGTCTTGGAACGTGAGCAAATACTTGTTGTTCAGGTAACTAGATGGTAAGGGACCTACAATGTCCAAGAAAATTTTTTCGAAGTGTTTACTGCTCGTTGTAGTAATCTTCATAGGAACTTTCTGGTTGGGTCTTAATTTGTTCACTTGGCATGAAGAGCATTTTTTTATGAATTCCTTAATGTCTTTATTCATACCTTGCCAGTAATAAATTTTCTTTAATTTATTGATGGTTTTTGTTTCTCCTTGGTGACCGCCTAAAGGAGTGATATGATAATCTGAAATGACTTGTTTGATAATTACGGGGTCTTCCAATTGAATTATTTTGTTGAAAAAAAGGATAGGCTTCTTATTGGAATTTTGAAATTCCTCGGCGCATAGTAATTTTAAGTCGAGATAACTCGGAGCATTAATAATGGGTATTGAAATGGCCACAGTTTTATCAGTAGGAATGTGTTCTTTAAATTTCTTGAAAATATTCCTGACTTTATTTCTATCGCTTGCAGTCCTAGTAGGAATAGGTACACGCCCGACTATAAAAGAATTATTCTTGGTTTTATGTTCTACTATATCTCCGACTGGTATTACTAGATCTTTGGGCAGATATGTTCTTAACAAATTTTCTTGAGTACTGTAATTGATAGGTAAAATGAAATACTTATTTCTTATGCCTCTAGTCTGCAGTAGGTTTTCCTCTATGATAATCGGAGTAGAATCGTGACTCTGTTTAATGTCTTGAGTCTTTTGTTGACTTCTAGTAATAGCTTGTATAGCTTTTGTTTCAGGTATAGCACGACTGAGTGCGTCGGCGTTTGAATTTGCTTTGCCCGGTTTATATATGATTTGGTAGTCATATTCTTCTAATTTGATTCTCCACCTCATCAATCGGGAAGTGGGATCTTTTAAATTCATGAGCCACGTGAGGGGCTTATGGTCGGTGACTATAGTAAACTTGCGACCATATAAATAAGGACGAAATTGTTCAACGACAAATACTATTCCTAATAACTCCTTCTCAATTGTTGAGTATCGAGTCGCAGCAGGGTTTAGAGTTCTGCTGGCGAAACATATAGGTTTATCGATACCAATTTTTCCTTGCGATAGTACTGCGCCGATTGCGAGTTCACTTGTATCCGACGTTACAATAAATTCTTCGTCGAAACGTGGGAATTGTAAAATAGGAGAATTAGTTAATTTTTCCTTCAATAATTTGAACGCTTCGTCACAAAAAGCATCCCATTTGAAAGGAATGTCCTTTTTTAACAGAGTAGTGAGAGGTTTGGCCAATTTGGCAAAGTTAGGGATAAATCGACGATAATAACCGACAAAACCTACAAAAGATTTTACGTCCTTTTCTTTTCGAGGTACTGGATAATGTTCGACTGCTTCGAGCTTAGAAGGATCTGGCAAAACTCCGTTTTCAGTGACTAAATGGCCAAGATAGGCTATCTGTCTTCTGAGAAAATGGCATTTCTCAGGCTGCAACTTCAGGTTATGTTCCCTGAGCCGCTCAAAAACATGCTGGAGTCGAGAATTATGTTCTGTTAAATTATATCCATAAACGATTATATCGTCCATGTAAACAAAACACTCGATGCCTTGCAATCCTACCAACACGTTGTTCATCAGCCTCTGAAAAGTGGCTGGAGCTCGTTTTAGACCA
Organism: Dioctria rufipes; assembly: GCA_963924295.1. Taxonomy (NCBI): domain Eukaryota; kingdom Metazoa; phylum Arthropoda; class Insecta; order Diptera; family Asilidae; genus Dioctria; species Dioctria rufipes. Next base: position 129,476,978 of record OZ002742.1, read on the forward strand.
AAGGGCATTCGATTATAATGATAATGCCCGTAAGGTGTACTAAACGCAGTCTTTTCTTTATCGTTTCCATTTATGGGAATCTGATGGAAACCATTTGCTAGGTCTAAGGTACTAAAGTACTTAGCTTTCCCTAGTTGGTCCAAAATGTCAGTTATATTAGGGAGGGGGAGTGCATCTCCTACAGTGATATCGTTGAGACGCCTAAAATCAATCACTACTCTCCATTTCTTATTACCAGCTGCGTCTGGTTTTTTGGGAACTAAAAATAATGGTGAGTTCCATGGGCTTGAACTAGGGCTTATTATTTCATCTTCAAGCATTTTATTAATTTGTTTATTAATCTCGTTACGTTGTGCTTCTGGCAACATATATGGTCTAACGTTATCGGTAGGTTTTCCTGGTAGCAAAGGAATTTCGTGCTTAACTGCACTGGTACAGGTTAGAAAATCCCCGTCTAAATAAAATATGTCGTTATACCTACGACAAATATTTAGGATGGACTGATTTTCTTCAGCGTTACAGTGTGAGAGGTCTAACTCGGATGTGAGTTTAGTGAGTCTCTCTTGAATAGGATCCTTTTGCGAGTTTAATTTAATAATATCAAAATTCCTTAACTCATGCAAATGTGGTCGAATTTCTGTTTCACTTATTGTAACTTCTTGCTGATTAGAGTTGAGTAGGAGGATTTTCACGTGACCTGTTTGATCAGGTTCTATGAGTGTACTTCCAAGTAACAATCCTGACTTCAACTCTTGGTGTTCACAAAGAAAACTACCTCTTTGTGATGTTCTTATTTTGGCTACCAATTGAGTGCGAGCCGGTTCTTTAATACTGCTGGCATTGCATTCATTTGCTCTACTTTCTTTATTTGTAGAATTATTTTGAGACTCGCCTTTCTTTGAAGGGGCCTGTTTATTTAATTTATTTGTTTTTGCTTGAATATGATGAGACTCGCCTTTCTTTGAAGGGGTCTGTTTATTTAATTTATTTGTTTTTGCTTGAATATGATGAGACTCGCCTTTCTTTGAAGGGGTCTGTTTATTTAGGCTTGGGTCTTTCAAACCTCCATACCTGTTATCTGCTCTTATTTGAGGAGATACCTCTGAGCTTGGGTCTTTCAAACCTCCATACTCGATAAGTGTATCTATCCTCTTATTTGAATCCACATTTTGATAAAAGGGTAATTTTAATATTAGCGATTTGTTGCTATAATCGATTATACATGAAAATTTGTCAAGAAAATCGTGCCCTAGTATACCGTCGTATTTTAATTTAAATTTTTCCTCTACCATGTGAATACGGTGCGTGAATATATCACCATTTATTTTAAAATTACATTCAGCTGTTCCTAGCGTAGACAAGGGTTTTCCTGCTAGTGAGGATACAATGATGTTTTCTCTTTTGTTTACTAGGGTATCACCTAGTGCTCTAGTGGCTTTATGGACTGATATTTCAGCTCCTGTATCAATAAGAAAAGTGCTAGTATGAAATGCAGTAATTGAATTAGCGATCGTCACTACTAGCGAATGGTGATCACTTATTAAAGGGAGATTTAATTTTGTGGTAGATTTGTTGGTTGGGAATGAATATCTGCTGAGATAGTCATTTGATTTAGGCGAGACTGAGACTCCGCTAACTCGTCTCGCCGAAGATCGTTTTCCGATTTCTCCATATTTCTGGAGTTTGTTGGTCTTTGTTGGTCGTGTTAGGTGGTAAGTATGTAGATTGCTGTGGAGGCCTATTGTTTTGCGGATAAGAGGGAATTTGGCGCGGGGGGGCTCTAGTCGGCTGCTGATATTGGAAAGCTCTATTCTGTTGCGGATATTGTTGCGGTCTGGGCGCAGAATTGTGTACAGGTTGCCTGTACTGTTGTTGCTGGAATAGCCGCTTTCTGCATTCTAAAACGTGATGGTTTGGGGTTTTGCAGTATGAGCAAACGAGTCTGGGGATTTCTGTTCTTGCTTTGGACGAAAAGCAAGTATCAGCAGTGTGCCCTTTCTTATGACACTTAGAACAGCTATTGAGGCGTTCACTGAAAGCGCTGTTTCTTTCAGCCTGCTCCATAGCGAATTTCATAGAGTCTTTTAGCTCTGTATGGCTTTTGGCTTTAGTGAGGAGACGGATATAATCGTCTTTTAAACCGTCTTCAAAAGCTGTAAGTACCATTTTCTTGTTCTCTTCTAATAAGAGATTTTTTCATGTTTGCTCGTTTGTGAGGGTAGAAGTGGCGTCGTTATAAATAGCCAATAATTTTTGTGCTCTGAAAGCATATTCTTTGGTCTCTTCTTTAGAATCTTGCTTTAGAGATAGAATTTCGTTCTGAATAGAGATTCGAGAACGTGATTCTAGGAATTGATCTTGGAGGGCCTTTTGAAGCTCCTTCCAATTCTGTTAAGTCCTCTCTTTGAAACATTTCGCATAGGTTCAGAAACCTATGCAAATTTTCAGAATTCCCGTCGAATTCGGGTATTAATGACTTGGCGTCATTAAGGGTGAGTGTTTCTGGCTCAGCCATTTTGCTATTCCCTGATCGCTTTTGTTGTGCTGTTTTCTTAGTGGGTTTCCTTCGGTGTGAAGTTAACCCTGATAGAAGTGTGTCACGAACGCTTCTTTGCGATCTGGTGACTATAACTTTTTTTCTATCTGCCACTTCGATAGGAATTTATTTGATATTCCTCAAAAGAAAAAAAAAATTATATAGGAGTTTGTCGATGTTAAAAAAAAAATTTCTAACACCGGAGAGAGTACCTTTACCTATAGAAATTTAGACTAGAGGAGAAGAGAAATTTGTGACTGGGTCTGAGACAAAAAAGGTAGAGTGTATGTATATATATATATATTACATTGTCTACTTACATATAGGATTTTGATTTTTTTTTTTATTAACTTATTATCTAGCCTAGATTTAAATATAATTATTAAAATCAAAATTTATATATATATTTATTGAAATTATAATTAATCTAACTTACATTACTTCTGTTGTTGTGGTATTTGTTCCACACTTTATTAAAGGTGTCGAAGTCCCAGGTATCTTCTTCCTCTCGCTCCAGGATGTCTCTGTGGATTTCACTGTAGATGCTTTCGGGCGTCCGGTCGGTGTTCTCGATGAGGACGTCAATCAGCAGGTCCACCAAGTTGTCTCCGTCCGTGGCGTTGTCGTCCGGAGGGCTGATGTAGCTCAGATGCTCCTGGGGGCCAGAATAACTCTCCAGGGAGTCGTCCAGGTAGCTCTCTAGATGGTCAAAGTCTTCGCTGTCTTCAGAAAAATAGACGAAGTCGTCCAATATGTCGTCAATAAAGAGGGGCTCCTCTATTCTTAGGGGCGATTTTGCTCTGGGCCAGCACATTCGTGTTGTTTTTTAAATCTTGCTGCTTCCTCTGGGTTTTGTGGGTTTTTTGCAGGTCTTACAAACCTTTACAAAATCTGCACCGCTGCCACCAAAATTTTGTTATATGTTGTTACACCTTCTTACACCTTCTTAGGTATAACGCGATATAATCAAAACGTAAATACAAACGCAGCTTTCTGAGAAACAAAGTTTATTATAAATTAATGTAATAGATTACTCTTAACAATTTTTCGGTGTTGATTATCCACTTTGTTAAAAAACACTTATTGATTTTTCACTTTTTACTTTATGACAGGTAAAGATTTTACTTTAGTATGATACTTAGGAGGCCTTACCTTTGGTAGGGGGACTCTCCTAGTTGGTTCAAGAATACTCTCTGCTTTCCCTAGTTCAACCGCATCATATTTATATTATTGATTTACACGGGGATGATACTCCCCTCCACAAATTTCTAAAATTCAGCAATTTTCTAAGGGAAAATTGATGATCGCTCAATTTTCTGTTTTGAATAACAAAATCAGGAAATTGAGCGGAAATAACAAATTCTAAAAAAAATCGAATCGAAAAACAATTTTCTGTAAGTTCGGTGATCGATTCTATGCATAACAAAATTTCAGGGTCATCGTAATTCATTAATTCATGAAACTTCATGACACTTTACCAATGCAACGAAGTGCAGCCATTCAAAGGTGCACCTGTTGGGTAATTTTGCCGGTCTTAGATCGGTCGGTGACGTAGTCACGTATTTGGGCTTAATTGCCTGGTGACGATTTTCTTCGTCTGCTTTCATGAATGAATCATTACGTTGAGCGAATACTAGCGCCGGATCATATTACATTTCATTTGTAGAAGAATTTGTGATCATTTTAGGCACGCGCCAAATGGGATAGAATATCTGACACCTGATGGTTGTTGTTTATTGTTTGTGGAAGTATACTTTGTTGCATTTACGTTAGGAATTCGTAATTTTAGGATTATGCAACAAGTTTATTGAATTTAGAAGATTTGAAATGCCTTTTTTGGGATAAAAGGTAAAAACGTGATTTTGCTAGACGCATGACGTGCGTTTGAGATTTGTGTTTTGATTTACGTTATGAATCCGAGATTAGGTAGTTAGGCATGGTAGGTTTAGTGGATTCATAACAATGATTGCCAAAATAATGATGTGAATTCATTGAACAATTGATGGAAAAAGAGAGGGATTTGCTCTGCGCTCGCCTTTTTATTAGCCCATCTTGCCAATTTTTGCCCGGACTACCAACCCGCCTTGATCTCAACCAAGTTCATGTACATGGAAAAGGAAAGCGTATAAATAAATATTGAAATAAAAATGAAATAACTTAATTAGAATTACTCAAATTGTTTGCAAAAGTACCTTGTTACTGAACCCTTTTTCATAGAATCTTTATTTTTAATTTATTGTTTTTTTTTTTAATATGTAAAATAATAAAAAATTTTAAAGCTCTTCCTACTATGGTGAGTATCGAAATGTAAATTCTGCTGGAAAACACACGAGGCGGTACGCTTCAGTGTAGTACTAGATTTTTCTCTCATGAATTTTCGTGCGAGTTATCATTTTTATCTCTCTCACCCGCTTTTTTGTCCCTTTTTTACTAATTCTTTAAATATAAATTAATTAATTTTTCCAATATTTCAAAAAATATTTAATTTTGAACAAACTTGGCTTTAGTTTTAAAATCTTCGCTAAATTTTGATTCTACTGAATGTGCCTTTCTTGACTTGTCATTAAAGTTCAAGACGTCAGACATTTTCAAAGTTTCGCGACCGGAATTTCATTTTATTAGTTTTTTTGCCGTATTCATATAATAATTCGGATTATTTGTTGCTCAAATGGTAAGTGACTAATTATTCTTTAATATTTTAAATGTTCTTATAAGAACTTTCATGTAAAATAAATAAAAATACTTCATGTGATTGTGAGGTTATTTTTTGTTTATTTCATGTTTCTTAATTTATTTATAAGAAAACCGTTCATTGAGTGTTTAGTTGTATTAATTATTTCTTAAATTATCTTTCCTTTTTCTTTTAGATTCCATCAAGTGGAGGGAATGGGTGAATTTGGACAAGGAAGTTCGATGGGAAAATTCATTGTTTTAGGGAAGTATTTTTTTATGAGTCTCAAATACTTTGTAAAGTTTTGTTTTTTTTTTTTTTTAGATTCCATTTATTTTGTATTAATACTCAACTGTGCTCAATTATGGTGTAAGGTATGAGCCAAGGATGTTAATCCAGCATGCCTCAATGCTCATCTCAGGGTTCAGCTAATCACTGGATATCCCTTGGATTCGCAGCTAGGTGAGTTCTTGTTGAACATTCTCCCCCCGTTGAACGATTTCGTTCAAGGATTCTGGCTTTTATTTTCTTGATTCCTCGATGATGATGATTATGAAAGACAACTTTGCCGGCTCTATTAACGTTCACCTTGACTTGGAATTGATCTGGAAGATACACTGTAAACTGTTTGCGTTTACTCCTTCCAATTCTTTCGAAATCAATTCTGCGCAAGACATCTCGTTGAATAAATAAATCTTCCCCCTCTCGCGTAATAAACTGTTGAACGTCATTTTCAATTCGCGTCTGTATATCCTTTATCGTCTTGGACGGTTTTAACAGGGTTAATGAGCGAACGATGGTTCCATTGGCTCGAACAAGTTGCTGCGTTTCCTGACCAGGATTTTGGGACACAGACTGACTGGTAGTCATTTCCTGTATGCCCTCTATTTGATAAATATCAGGTAGCGGTCGTCCGGTTAGTATGTCGTGACCTGGTTCTACCCAACTTGACAACAGTAGGCTACCAGGAGGAGAAAACTGAATACCTTCGAATATAGTTAAGTAGTCTTCGAAGTCCGACTACATGATTATCTGAAATACATATTATAACGACTAAAACATATTAAGTTTAATTCAACACATATCGACATGCAAAAAAAACAAAACACATGGACGGATTTGACTTTTACAACATCAAATCGATTTCATGTTACTATTATGTTTCCGTCGTTTCGATTGGTAGACGGCAAATTTCGACTACTGGTCTTTGATATGTACCATATCTGGTGCGAACCGTTACCACTCTAACCATCCCATCTTTACCTGGATGAACCTTTTCAATGATTCCTACAGACCAGGAGGTTGGTGGAGTGTTTTCGTCCTTGATTAAAATAACGTCTCCAATTTTCAAATTGTGTTGTTGTTGCTGCCACCATCTTGGTCGTTGCTGCAGACGGTTTAGATATTCCTTAGTCCATTTATTCCAAAAATGTTGGTTCATTTGTTGGATGTGTTGCCAACGTTGTAGAGATGTAGCCTTTAACGTTGTTAAATTTGGTTCGGGGACTGCATTAATAGCTTGACCAATCAAGAAATGCCCTGGAGTCAAAACTGTTAAGTCGTTGACTTCATTCCGCACTGTACAAAGCGGTCGAGAATTAAGACAGGCTTCCATTTGTGCCAACAGGGTCATCATTTCTTCAAAGGTGCAAACCGTGGTACCGATAACTCGTCGCAGATGGTACTTAATAGACTTTATTCCTGCCTCCCATAATCCGCCATGGTGTGGTGCTGCCGGTGGATTGAAATGCCAATTTATATTCAAATTGGCTAAATATTGTTGAACATCTGGTGAAGCTTCCTTGATAGCTTGTCGTACATCGTGTTTTAAGACTGATTTTCCCCCCTTTGAAATTTGTACCACAGTCAGAATAAATATCCGAACAAAGTCCAAGTCTAGATACAAATCTCTTAAGAGCAGCTAAAAATGCTGCTGTGGTTAAGTCAGATGCTGCTTCTATATGTATAGCCTTGGTTGCCATGCATACAAAAATACAGAAATAGCCTTTATAAATTTTCGCGTTCCTATGCCTTGACATTTTTAAACTTATAGGACCAGCGTAGTCAATACCCACATATGTAAATGCCCTTGTGATATTAACTCGAGGAGCTGGCAGGTCACCCATTAATTGCTGGGTAGTTGCTGCTCGATGTCTAGCACAAGTTACGCATTTATGTATTTGGGTTGATATCATTCGCTTTGCATCCAGAATCCAAAACTGATTACGTACTGTATTAAGGACCAAAGCGGCTCCGCCATGTAGAGTTTCTTTATGTACCTTGTTGATGATTAATGTACTGAAATGGTGATCGCGTGGAAGAATTATTGGATGCTTTGTGTTGTATGGAATATGCGTTCTCCAATCTGCCTCCAACGCGCATGAGTCCGTCGTGATCTAGAAATGGGTTCAACGCCAATAACCGATTTTTCCTTGACAGTGCCTTTTTAGTTCTGAGCTGCTCATACTCGTCTGTTAATGTTGACCTTTGTACGGATTTTGCTATCGTAATTTTCGCCTTGTTTAGTTCCATGACGGACAAGGCCTTGGTTTGTTTTTGTGTTGGACTACGACAATTGTACATGAAGCGCAAAATGATAGCAGTAATTCGTATGAGTTTTGTATACGATGAGTAATTTGTTATAAACTCAATTGAAGATTGAGCAAGTAAATTGGTCACAGTAGGTTTCTTTGCTTCTAACTCTGTTTGCTCTGAGAAGGAAAACTTCTTTGGCCATGTTTGAGAGTTTTTAATTAGCCAATCAGGGCCATGCCACCATAACTTGCTCTCCAATAGTTGCCTAGTGGTAGTTCCTCGTGACGCTAAATCAGCCGGGTTGTCCTTAGTTGGAACATGATTCCAATGCTCAGTTGGCAGAATTCCTTGAATCTCTGCAACTCGGTTTGCCACGTACGTTTTCCATCGTGCGGGATGTTCACGTAACCATTGCAACACAATGGTTGAATCTGTCCAAGCAAATGTTGGAGTACCAACAGGGTCATCATTTCTTCAAAGGTGCAAACCGTGGTACCGATAACTCGTCGCAGATGGTACTTAATAGACTTTATTCCTGCCTCCCATAATCCGCCATGGTGTGGTGCTGCCGGTGGATTGAAATGCCAATTTATATTCAAATTGGCTAAATATTGTTGAACATCTGGTGAGGCTTCCTTGATAGCTTGTCGTACATCGTGTTTTAAGACTGATTTTCCCCCCTTTGAAATTTGTACCACAGTCAGAATAAATATCCGAACAAAGTCCAAGTCTAGATACAAATCTCTTAAGAGCAGCTAAAAATGCTGCTGTGGTTAAGTCAGATGCTGCTTCTATATGTATAGCCTTGGTTGCCATGCATACAAAAATACAGAAATAGCCTTTATAAATTTTCGCGTTCCTATGCCTTGACATTTTTAAACTTATAGGACCAGCGTAGTCAATACCCACATATGTAAATGCCCTTGTGATATTAACTCGAGGAGCTGGCAGGTCACCCATTAATTGCTGGGTAGTTGCTGCTCGATGTCTAGCACAAGTTACGCATTTATGTATTTGGGTTGATATCATTCGCTTTGCATCCAGAATCCAAAACTGATTACGTACTGTAGCTGCATGTTCTCAATTGTGGTTTTTATCAATTGCGCCAACAATAGAGCTCCGTTTAACTCCAAACGAGGTAGGGTAATAGGTTTAACGGGGGCAACCTTTGTTTTAGATGTTAATAAAGTTGCCGTAATATTACCTAGCTTTTCCTTGGTCCGTAAGTATAGTACTGCTGCGTATGCCTTGCTAGATGCGTCGCAATAACCATGAATTTCTTGACTTGCGTTACCACTCGAAAATTTAATCCATCGAGGGATTTTCAATTTTTCTAAGTCGTGAAGCTCGTTTTTAAATGTCTGCCACTGGTTTATAATAGCCTGTGAAACTTTACTGTTCGGTAGCCATTTATCCACAAGGTCTGTATCAGGATTTTTGCGACAATAATAATCGGTGAGGTCCATCCTAATGGGTCGTACAATGAAGCTATTTCGGATAATATCGTGCGTTTGGTGCTAACGTCATGGTTTTGCTTGCCATTTAAACTAAACGAAAAGTAATCTCCGCTAGGATACCATCTGATGCCTAACGTTTTTATGGATTCTAAGTCTTGAAAGTTTAGTGAACCCTTTAATTCTTTGTCTTCGTCTGGCAGGTGTGACAACAATGCCATTTTGTTACTTGACCATTTGCGTAGGTTAAATCCCCCTTTACTGAGCATTTCAATGAATTGTTGCTGTAATGCTTGAGCTTCTAAGATTGTCTCTGCACCGGTTAACAAATCATCAACGTAGAAGTCTGTAAAGGTAACTTTAGCCGCTAGTGGATAGTGTTCCCTCTCATCGGTGGCTAGTTGTTGCAATGTTTTTATGGCCAAGTAAGGTGCTGATGATGTTCCAAACGTCACTGTGTTCAACTGATAGTCTTGGGGTACCTTTGTTTTTGGGTCTCTCCACAGAATACGTTGAAATTTTCGATCTTCTGGATGTACCCATATCATCCGGTACATCTTCTCGATGTCTGCTGTCATTGCGACTTGATGCTTTCTACAATTTAATACAATGGAAAACAACTTGGGTTTTAGAGTTGGTCCGATGAGCAGCTGTTCATTCAATGACTTGCCGTTTGTCGTCTTTGCGGACGCATCAAAAACCACTCGCAATTTTGTAGTTGTACTTTGTTTGAAGACCGCATGGTGTGGTATATAATAGTACTCTTCACTTTCCTTAGGTGAATCACATGCTGTCATATGGCCCAATTCCAAATACTCGTCCAAACAAGTTTCGTATTCGTGTTTTAATTGAGAATTTCCGTTTAATTTTCTTTGCAGATACTCAAAGCGTTTTAAGGCACGATTCCTTGATTCACCCAACACAGGACCCCCTTCATCTATGAATGGTAACCTAACTTGGTATTTACCATTTGATAGGCGAAGATAACTAGCTTCATACTTCTCCTGACATAGTTTTTCTGCTGAACTCTGTAAGTCACACTCTGGCACTTCTTCTGTTTCCCAAAATTTTGGTATTTGTTTATTTAGATCTTCTATTGGCTTGAGAGATATTGTGAATGCACTTGTTTGATCGTTATGGGGCATTGATGTGCTTCCCAATATTATCCATCCAAAAATAGTGTTGATGGCAACAGGAGCACCCTTTGGCCCTCGTAGTATACCTTCACCAACAATTTTCCCATAGATGTTTGCTCCCAGCAGAATATCTATGGGACTTGGCTTCCAAAATGTCAGATCCGCTAACTCAAGATTTTTTAGGTGTTCCCAATGTTTGCTAACAATTTCCCTTGATCCCTTCCCTAGATCTGTTATATTTTTGAGCACAAGCATTTCGGTCTGAACCATAGATTTACTAGAAGTGGTAGACTCAATTCAACTCAATTCAATTTATTAAAAAATACTTTGGTATGTTACACAAGACTTACAGTCTTTTAAAGTACAATTTGGATACAGTAAATTGATTAAGAGGTCAGAATAGATAAACTATTATAAAATTACAGTTAAGACTAGTGTGCAAATTACCTAACTACATATGAATCCTTTAAGTAGTACGTATATCGTATAATTCGGTGTAGAAATTAAGTTGGATTGTACAATTTAACTAACATAACGGTATAATAAATAATATTGAAATTAGATGGATTATACAGTTAAAAAATATACAAGCGCAAGTAATTAAATTCTAACTTACATACTAAACAAAGTAGTAGATCTAATTGTATAAAATAAAGTTACAAATATTAATTGTTTACAAACACAAAAAACCTAAAAGAAATAACCGAAAAAGTAGCAGTCCCGTTGATAGCAGCACATTATATTGTTAATAATTTTTTCTTGAATGCACCCACATCTCTCACACTCTGGATAGAGTACGGTAAAGAATTCCAGGTTCTTGCAGCTTGAACAAAGTAAGAGCCCTCTTGAACCATCCTACGATAACGAGGAATTAGAACATTACGATGGCGTGACGAATTCAGGAGTTGGATGTTATTCGCAAGGTAATCAGGTTGTCCCGTATTAATGAGCTTATGGAGGAAGCGAAGTGACCTGCGCTTTAAGTATGTATCTAGAGTACATCCGACTAACCTAGTCTGAAAGCCAGAAACGTGGTCAAATCTTCGAAGACCGAAGGCGAACCTCACACAATCATTGAAAGCAACGTTGATTCTACTTAGGCAGGTAGAGTCTAATTTTGGGAATTGCAAATGCACTTGTACTTGCCTTCTTGAAAATGCGGTTTGATTTTTGTTTAAACCTAAAATTTCCACTGCTGCATGTATGCTGTGAATATGTAGCTGTTTACATGCACTTTCTGTGATGAAGGATGCTTGTGAACCAGAGTCTAACAAACATCGCAGTTTGATGGAATGGCCGTTGCGACCATGTGCTATTACTAACGCTGTTGGTAGTAGGGCATTGTAGGTTTTTGTTACTAAGACATTATTTGTTCTGTCCACATCGAAACTAACTGTGTGCGCGTTCGGTGCTGTAGAGTTGTTGGACTGTTCTCGAGCATGTAAACCCTTTGATGAAGGTTCAATTGCATGCAATGTTGTATGATGTAGTTGTTGGCATTTCTTGCATCTATTTTTATTTTGACATTTGTTATGAGTATGCTTACTTGAGAAGCAGTTCAAGCATCTACCTGCTTCTTTTATTATCTTTCGTCGAGCCAACACATCCAAGTTTAGAAAGGTAGTGCAATTTCCTACGTAGTGCCCTTTATCGCATGCAGGGCAACCGTTATTGCTAGTACTATGATAGGTTTGAGTACTTTCCTTCTTGATAGAAGTTGTAACTGGTTTGACTCCAAAGCTCGAATCCTTGTGTTTAAAAATTTTTGAAAGGTCTTAAACTGTGGCAGCTTTTGATCGTCTCCTAGCTCTTCTTCCCAGACGCGAAGCGTGACGAAAGGTAATTTTTGGACTATTAAATATATTAACAATGCATCCCAAGATTCTGTGTCTACCTTCAAGGCCTTGAGTTGTTGCAGACATTCATCGGTGTTATCTACTAATGACTTTAAACTCTTTGCGTTTTCAATTGTCAGCTTGGATTGATTTACCAGTGATTTGAGATGATCATTAACTAATGTTCTAGTATTTTCGTACCTGTCCTTAAGCTTTTTCCATGCTGGGAGGTAATCTTGATTTGTAATTGGAGTGTGCCTTAGTAGACGTTCTGCGTCACCCGTAAGACATCCCTTTAGATAATGTAGCTTTTGGACAGGTTGAAGCTGTGAATTGTCATGTACTAATGATGTGAACAAATCATAGAATGATCTCCAAGAATTATATTCGCCGCTAAATTTGGGTAGAGTGATTTTTGGAAGTTGTGCTGAGTGATGTTCCGGGTGTAGCATTGAACTATTGCCGTCCGGAAATATTTCCTTTAAGCCATCTTCTAATTCACCCATATACTCAGAGTATTTGATTTCAACTTTATCAAACTTATTTGCTGTAATATATTCGTGTTCACATTCTTTTCCTGACATTAGAATCGTTTCTGCAAGTTTTCGATCTTGTGTCAGGAATTCTTGCCACAACATTCGCAAATCTATTAGCTTTTGTTTGAAGAAACCTGCAGTTCGTTCTCGAGTTTGGTTTTTCTGCCGTTCTCAATTGCACTTACAACTTTATCGTGTAATACTACCTGCTTCACGAGCATAGTCTCTAATATTTTTTCCATCTCAAATTGTTTGCTTCAATGTATATTGCAATGCAAATGAATTTATTATCCTGACTAATGTGCTATGCTGGAAATCACCGTTGTTGATGCCACTATGCTTATGCAATACCGTACTATAACCTGTTAATTCATTAGTACCGTAACCCGAACTGCATATGTGAGGAACGTAAATTAAATTTGTGAGCAAATTTACTGTTAAATTTTGATGGAAATGTAAAAATAACTTTATACGAGTCTTGCACTTCCTGGATGGAACCACCAAAATGTTTAATTAGAAAACATTTACCAAACAAATTCTCAATTAAAGGAAAAAATTGGTTTGGATACAAATTAAATAAGAAGACGTGCAGACTTTCGCATATTAAAAAATCTTCGACTTTATTAAAAAATTCAATTCGTCACAAATTTAATTTTCTTAATTATGTTCCACAAGTTACAGTAAAAATTCAACATAGAAAAATGATATATAGATCATTTGCGAATAGTTTCACTTGATTTATTCTCCTTTTTATTTCACTTAACGTAATTAATATAGCTAGCAGAACTGTTCGTTTAACATATAAATTATTAAACGATTTTCTCCTGCAGCATTTACTTTACACTTATGTTCTATAAAATAAAAGATAATTAAAATATAATAAAATAATAAAATAATACCATAAAGAGTGATGTAAATAATAAAGAAAATTGAAGACCAAATAAAAAACTGATGATGAAATAATAAAAATCTGATGAAGTCCAAAAAGCCAAAGAAATAAACTGATGATTGCCAAAATAATGATGTGAATTCACTGAACAATTGATGGAAAAAGAGAGGGATTTGCTCTGCGCTCGCCTTTTTATTAGCCCATCTTGCCAATTTTTGCCCGGACTACCAACCCGCCTTGATCTCAACCAAGTTCATGTACATGGAAAAGGAAAGCGTATAAATAAATATTGAAATAAAAATGAAATAACTTAATTAGAATTACTCAAATTGTTTGCAAAAGTACCTTGTTACTGAACCCTTTTTCATAGAATTTTTATTTTTAATTTATTGTTTTTTTTTTTTAATATGTAAAATAATAAAAAATTTTAAAGCTCTTCCTACTATGGTGAGTATCGAAATGTAAATTCTGCTGGAAAACACACGAGGCGGTACGCTTCAGTGTAATACTAGATTTTACTCTCGTGAATTTTCGTGCGAGTTATCATTTTTATCTCTCTCACCCGTTTTTTTGTCCCGTTTTTACTAATTGTTTAAATATAAATTAATTAATTTTTCCAATAATTCAAAAAATATTTACTTTTGAACAAACTTGGCTTTAGTTTTAAAATCTTCGCTAAATTTTGATTCTACTGAATGTGCCTTTCTTGACTTGTCATTAAAGTTCAAGACGTCAGACATTTTCAAAGTTTCGCGACCGGAATTTCATTTTATTAGTTTTTTTGCCGTGTTCATATAATAATTCGGATTATTTGTTGCTCAAATGGTAAGTGACTAATTATTCTTTAATATTTTAAATGTTCTTATAAGAACTTTCATGTAAAATAAATAAAAATACTTCATGTGATTGTGAGGTTATTTTTTGTTTATTTCATGTTTCTTAATTTATTTATAAGAAAATCGTTCATTGAGTGTTTAGTTGTATTAATTATTTCTTAAATTATCTTACCTTTTTCTTTTAGATTCCATCAAGTGCAGGGAATGGATGAATTTAGACAAGGGAGTTCGATGGGAAAATTCATTGTTTTAGGGAAGTATTTTTTTATGAGTCTCAAATACTTTGTAAAGTTTTGTTTTGTTTTTTTTTTTTAGATTCCATTTATTTTGCATTAATGCTCAACTGTGCTCAATTATGGTGTAAGGTATGAGCCTAGGATGTTAATCCAGCATGCCTCAATGCTCATCTCAGGGTTCAGCTAATCACTGGATATCCCTTGGATTCGCAGCTAGGTGAGTTCTTGTTGAACAGATGTTCAGTTGGTTTTATCTTGTTATAGGATTCACATTAGAAAAGTTAATCTCAGAGTCGGTATGGTTTTTTCACTGATGTTAATTGTGGCTTGTTCAGTATTTGTTTTCAATTAAAATTAAAGTGAAGTAGAACCAAGTTTATTGTGTTTTCATTGAACAACCTTACAAGTATATTTCTTAACAAAGGTGAAGATGACGCTGCCTATATTAACTGTATACGCTATGTGCATTTTTTGTTCAGCTACGTTTAAGGTTTGAACCTAATTGTATATTAATCTTCACAGGACGTGTCTTGTATCATATCCCAGAAATTCACACCATGTTCGGGATCTACACATTTTCCTTTGAGATATGCGCAGAGAATATTTCTGCGTAAGAAAATTTGATTATCTTCTAGTCGGACAGTAGTGATATTGTGAATTCCATAGCGTGTATGACAATAACATTATCCCAATTATTCGGGCCGTAGGTATAAGATGTTCCCACACAGTTTCCCCTTGCATCTATGAAACCTGCTGTAATTTCTGTATACCAAGATGTAGCATTAATTTCGATGTGTTCAAGCTATTTATTGTTTTCCAAACGGTAAGTATCTTTCTGATGAATCTTCATGCACTCTTCTTGTGTTAAGTCAGTAATGAAGCTACTTAAGCCGCCCGCGGCCAACGAGAGATGTCTGAACATACCACAGAAATATACTGATTGCAATACATTAGTTTTACATTGATAAACGTGGATTGATGTGACGTCCGTTGTTTCTAATAATAGAATGTCATCGTATTCTTGAAGGACATTTGAAGTTTTGAAAGTGTATTTTTTTACACTTATCGCAGAAATTTTCGTTCGATTAATCTTCTTATGGCTACAGTCGTATGCTATCAGAGCTAAGATTCCTTGGAGGAAGGCAAATGACAAAAATTGGATCCACATGACGTGCCTAATTAGCTGTGAATGAGGTTATACATAGTTTTATAATTAATAAGTTGACTAATACTAAGCTTTAATGTTGATAAATATATTGGAAGGGGCTACGTCTTAAACAAATTGTTCCTTCTGAAATGGCAGGACGAATATATTGGTGATCGGTCTCTTCAATTGCGTGCTTGAAGTTGTGAGAGTCACAACTCGAGTTTTGTAATCCTTTCCTCTGCGTGTTTCTACAACCTTCGGGAGCCGCCAAGCAGATGGGGAAATATTTTCATCTTTCAAAATGACGAGATCTCCGATGTGAGCAGGTGATTTTTCCGATTTCCAATCAGACTCGGGTAAAGATAGAGGAGTTAAATCTTCTTGATCTTTCGTTAAAGGGAATCGCGATCGGGAGTTTAGTATTGCTTCAATTTGGATTACAATCGTATTAAGTTCTTCGAATGTCAATAATGTTTGGCCAACTATCCTGCGAAGACGATCTTTAATTGACTTCACTCCGGCCTCCCATTAGCCTCCAAAATGGGGAGTGGTCGGAGGAATGAAATGCCAATACACGCTTTGTGTAGCAAAAGCCTCGTTGGCCTTTTGAATGATTACTTTTATGGCTTGATTTGTTTTTCAAGCATTTTGGAGGCTCCAATAAAATTGGTTCCATTATAACTGTAGATGTCGTTATAGAATCCTCGCCTGGAGAAAAAGCTACGTAAATCAGCAAAAAAGGCTTCCGATGTTAGGTAACTTACAACTCCGATATGCATAGCTTTCGTAGCGAAGCAGACAAATATAGCAATATATGTCTTTCAAGTTTTTGCATTACGAACTTTGATTAATTTCATGTTAATAGGACTTGAAAAGTCGATACCTACAGCATAGCAAGGTCGTTCGAAATTTACTCGCGTAGGGGGTAGATTTCCCATGATTTGGGTTGCAGATTCCTTCCTCCAACCAAAGTATGTTATACATTGTGTAATAATTTTTTAATTGTACCTTTCACACCTGGTATCCAACAACTTTTCCTTAACGTTCGTAATACCCTAATACTAAATTTCGACCTCCATGTAATGTAATTTTATGAATGTGATTCATTAAAAAAGATATTAATTTCGATACGCGGGATAGTATAATTGGATACTTTTCTGTGAGTGTTAAACAGGAGTTCCCGAGACGACCTCCAACGCGTAGAATATTAGAATCATCTAAAAATGGGTTGTTCGATTTGATAGGACTCTTTGACGATATTGGGCATTTTCTCTGCAGTTGTTCCAGTTCTCGATAGTATTAATATTGTTGACTTTCCTGAATTAGCTTGAGTCTCGCATCCTTTATTTCCTGTACAGTTAAATAAGCGGGCATTGATGTATTAATACTTCCTTTGCATTTTTCAAGAAATCAACGAAAGCATGCTACAACTCTGCAAGCTCTATTGAAGTTGCTCTGCGTCTAGTTTGAGTTGATAATATCTGACTTTCTTCATTTCTTTTGCTGTAAGAACGCAGTGAGGTTCAATCATTCTTCAGAGTTGTTTACCAACCATTGTGTGCCTTTCCACCATAACTTGCTCTTCACAAACTCAGATGCATCCACTCCTCTAGATGCTAGTTCTGCAGGATTTTGTTCGGAAGGTACATGACACCAAAAACTTCCAGTGGTGTTGTTATGAATTTCAGAAACTCGATTGGCGACGAATGACTTCCATCAATTTGGATGACTATTCATCCAAGCGAGGACCACGGTGGAGTCCGCCCAGGGATGAAATGTTTCAGTTGGCCCTAAATGTTTTGATGCGCTCCACATAACTCTAATCGGGGTAGTGAAATTGTTTTAACAGGAGCAACTCGTGCTTTTGAAAGAATAGAAATATGTCCATCTGCTGTCATAGTTCGTGCATAAACAATTGCTTCATATGCTCGTGCGGAGCTATCACAAAATCCATGATATTCGATTTTTGCGGGGGTAAGATAGGCTAACCCTCTGGGCAATTTTATGTGTTCGATGGACTTTAAATAGTGGGCGAACGAAAACCATTCTTACAATAGGCTTTCTGGGAGGTCAGTATTCCGGTCTATTCCTACAAGCCAGAGGCTTTCCATTACGATTTTTCGTCAAATTATAATAGGTTCGCTATTTTAGATATTATACTACGTTTAGTGGGTGCTCCACTTATATCTATGTTTAGTTTATAACAGAAAGCATCTTCCTTTGGATTCCAGTTAATCCCTAATGCCTTTATAGTTGAATTTCCGTCAAACAGTACTACTTGTTCCTTGATTACGTGTTCCGAGGTGAGATCATATATCTGGTTGAATTGTCAAAAATTTTCACAAGAGGAACCCTCCCACTTTGAGCAGCAAAGTAAGATCTTTCCTTAAACTAACGATTTTTTCGATACTGTCTTGACCAGTTAAAGCGTCATCAATATACAAATGGTTTAATAAGCATTGCGATGCTTCAGGGAAGTCGCCGTTTTCACCCTCGGATAGTTGCTGAAGGGTTCTGATTGCTAGATAAGGGGCGCATTAAAGTTCAAAGGTTACTGTCATAAAACGATAATCTTTTACCTTCTGATGCTCAGTCGATCTCCACAAAATACGTTGATATTCAGTATTGTCAGGGTGTACCCAAATTAGACGATAAATTTACTCTATATCAGCTGAAAAATCAAAATTGTGAAATCGCCAACTTAATAAAAGTATCGTGAGATCCCTTTGAAGAGATGGACCACTCAATAGTAACTCGTACAATGATTTCCCTGATGATGTTTAAGAAGAAGCGACAAAAACTACCATCAAGTTAGTCGTATAGCTCGCCTCATTAATTACGGCTTGATGGGGCAGATAATTACTTTTAAATGTTGTTATAATTTCACTACCCACCCGAAACTTTTTCGTCTTTTCCAACGGTACCACTTCTTCCATTTTATTCGAAGTAAGGTAATCCTTAAGAACTTCATCATATTCTTGAAATAGACCTCTGTTTTGAATGGTTTTTTCCATTAAAAGGAAGCGCTTCATAGCAATGTTGCGAGAGGAGTTTAGCTCTGATGTAGCTTTAAACGGTAGTCCAACAACGTAATATCCGTCAGGCTTTCGTTTATGTGTTGTTCGGTATATTTCTTCACATAGGATGTATTCAAGTTTTTCGGCTTGGATAGAGAAGGCTCCTCTATTTCCCAGAATGTTCTCAAGTCGATATTAACCTCGAGAGTATTAACTGAAGAAATTACTTCGGATTTAGCTATTTACGGTGAATTACTGTTAATTTGCCCAGATAATATCCATCCGAATATTGTGCTTTGTCCCATGGGAGTACCAAGAGGGTTTATTTTCACTCCATCTCGTATAATTAAAGGGTGAACATCTGCTCCAATTAAGTTATCTATTCTATTGGGTACATGGCTAAGTTTTCTATATGCTCCCATCTACCTTGAAGGAGGGCTTTGGATGGTAAAAGGTCTGTTAAAGTGTCGAGGGCGACAGCATCTGCTTGATCTCAAAATCAATTTTGGCATTTTATGTAATTTGGCAGCTTCACTATTTGCTAGACCTGTTATCTTAATAAATGTATTACCCATTATAATTTTCATGCGACGGATAAGAGTATAAGTTACGAATGTTATTTGAGACCCTGGGTTTATCAATGCTCGTGCTACTTGAGGGCTTCAGGGGTTTCAACATATACAAGGGCAGTGGCTGGCAGTACTTGTCGATTACCTGGTACGAATAGCGTTGAAATGTTTGAAGCTGATATTTCTATATCTATCTTGTTGGGGCAGGTCATGACGGATGACTTGGAATTTTTAATACAATTCGATGTGAGATTTGTAGTTTGTTTACCAAATTCTGAATAGAGTAAGGTGTAGTGATTTTCTCCGCATTGAAAGCACTATGCAGTACTTAGTCATTTATTAAATGTACGATATTTTCCTACACAATTGATACAATATCGCTTTGATTTGGTTATTTTCAAGCGCTGCATCGATTGAAATTTTAAGAATTTGGGGCATATGCGAATGGGATGCTTTTCATTACCAAATTTTACATGCTGCCTGAATCATGTGAAAATTCTTAAATTTTAATTTATTGTTGCTTTCCTCAATTCTTTTGTGGGCATGTCGTGTCCCATTAGCAATCAATGAATAAAATTCACGAAACCATCAAATAAATAAGAAACACTTAATTAATCACGGTGAACCTTCTTCAAATAAGAACAACGCTCAAATTACTTTAAAACATAATTCTTTATTACGAGAAAACAAAATGATCTATCTTAATAATACATCAAGTACTCCGAACCGAAACTTGACACTGCAATGACTGATAACTAACGGGCACTCGCCAGACCAGTCATTGGTCTTTTATGCCCCGATATTCGGAAGTACTTTCTTTGCTCACAACGCGGATGTAAACAAACGACAACAACCTTGTCGTTTGTTCTACCGGTTGCAGCACCTGAGTCGCTTGGTAGTAAACAATCGCTTTACATAATAATTACCATGCGAGGTTAATTATTATCGTAATTGTCGATTGCTCCACTAAGCGCTCATCGCAGCCAGCTGTTGGGCTAATCAGCAAAACAACCGACAGTTGCAGAACAATACCATGCGAGGTTATTGTTTAGCAATTGCTGATTATTTCGCTGTAATGCCCTTGGCTGTTGGAAGAATCTTCCGTATATTGGGCCATTACATCCCTCCCCCCTTGGAAAAACTAGTTTCCGCAGGGAACTAGATCTGGAAGTGCAACAGTCTTAAAAATTGAAAATATTTTTGGTCTCCGTTCGGTTCAGATTGTTTTACATTTTTCTTACATATAAATATAAATCTTCTGATTTATCTCTTCTTACATTTTTATCTTTTTATATGGTTTTTCTTTCTTACCACTTGTATGCTATCTTTTCTTACTTTTCGATTACACATATTTATTTTCACTTACAATTTTTTAATTTATCTGTATAACTCTTTTTAACATATATTTCGTTATTTTTTTTTTTTTACTTTAGAAATCTTTACTTTTGTTCTTTTCTTTTTCTTTTCATTCTTGTTTTCTTTACAACTTTCTTTCTTTAACTCCTATTTTTTAAAAAAAAAACTTTGACCATATATTCTCTTTAAATCTTATATTTCTTCTAAATTTTCAATCTTTTCTTAACTCTTATTTTTAACAACCTCTTCGTTTGGTTTTCAACACTGTTAACATATTATTTTCCTTTATATTCATTGATCTTTTAGTTTTTATCTTTCTTGAGTCTACTTTTTAGTTTCCCATCTCTAAGTTATTTCTATTACATTAAAATTTTATGATTAACCTATTGTACTCCTTAATTACCTTACACGTATTACATTGTTAGAAATCATTACTTACTGTATAATACTATATAATAACAAAAATCCCAAAAACACAAAAAATAAATTCCTTTTATTATAACTTAATCAACAAATCTCTCCAATGATTACAATTTTATGGCCTTGCTTCGCTTTACCTTGCTTTCTATCTACACGGGTTGCTCCCTATATTTTACAAAACTATCCTATAACTTCTATTTATAAATTTTCTACTACCCTAATGTGGTCACTCCAACTGTACCAGTTGTTTTTTCACGACGTTTGGCAGGGATGTTGTAGGTATATTGGCTGTTGTGGGGATGACCTCGATGCTAATGTTCGGTTCTGCTTCTTCCAGCGATGACTCCTTTTGCATATTTCGGACTGATTTAGACATCTGGATGGTCGGCAACCTCGGCAGTCGACTGGTGCTCTTTATTGTCTGTATTTTCTTCCAACGTCTCAGATGGATCAAAATTCCTGCTAATATTGCAAGAGTGACGATGCATAAACACCCCGTAATTGATGTAGCGGCTAGGTGGATATGATGAGGAATAATTTGTCTGATAGTCTCCTCGTCAGTGATGGCATCCTGCACTCGCTTTAGATCGGCTTCATTGTCTTTCCAGATAACATAAATAGTCAGTGGTTCTTCATCATTATTCGTACGAGGATGGTCCACTACGGAATTACTCGTTCTTTACATGATCTTGAATTGTATATGTAAGCATTCAAAATTTTTTCTGCAATTTTCTTATTTTCGCATGTTCTGGAAATCTTTACACTAGTTGGTAGATTTTATGATCAGATCGTATAACTACTTCTTGTTTTTCCAGAAGTTGAGTAGCACTTAATGTGAAAGTACTTTCAATTATCTTGTTGCCATGAGGATCGTGGTTGAAAATAATGTTTATAAGAATATTTTTCTTGATTTACTTATGGGTACCATGGAGTTCTCTCAATTATATTGAAAGTCCACACGTACTTAAAGAAATAAGATATTTTCGATTCCATATAGCTCCATATATATCTTAAAGACTTCTCAACATTAAATTGTGCGCAAGTAATTCCGTACTGCTTCTTAATTGTTGAAATTAGCATCCATATCTATAAACCAAGTTGCCATGGGCTTCGCATAAGCATTGCTTTTCATCCCATTTCCGTATTTCCGCTGCTTTCTTCATAGTGTTGCTCTCATCTGTATACCGCCTGCGCTCTGGAAACATTGGATACGTCGAACGGAGATTTGAAGATCTCACCAATACATATTTGACCTATGACAACCCTCCTATTCTTTTTAAACTATGTGAAATGAACTACTCAACTTTTCTAATTAGCCGTTATTTATTTCAGCAACCCTACTCAAAAACAACAATAAAAATTCTTTCAGCTTTTCTTTTTATTTCTACATATTTTATACAATTACCCTTTCGAAGATATGAGTATTTTCTACCTGTCTTATATATTTTCCCATGAATTTATAATCAATTTTTCTATACTTAGATAATATTTTTCTCATTTAACTTTTTTCTTTTTCTTTTAATTCAGTTTCCTTTGCAACTTCTTCTTAACTCTTATTATTTTTTTTAAAAACCCCTCAATTTATAACATTTATTTTTCTTATTTCATTACTATTTTGTTTTTATTTTTCTTGCCTTTTTGGCGATCTTTAACTTTAACCATCTATTAATTTGCTTTCAACTTTCTTTCAACCAATGTTTCGCAACTCTTTTTTTTTTTTTAATATTTTTCATTTTTGTTAAACTTTCTCCTTCTTTTTAATCTCTTATTTCTGTTCTTTTCAATCTTATCTTTTTTTTAAATCTGGTATTCCTTTTTTTCTTTTAATTTTCTGTTTACTTTAAACATCTTATTCCTGTTTTTTTTTTTTTTAATTCTCGTATTTAAATAACTCTTTTTTTTTAAGTTTCTCTTGTTTTTAAATCTGACTATGTCTTCTTTCTAAAAACATTTGCTTACCTCTCCTTACCTTTTAAATTTATAAATTAACCTTAAATTGGATCCACTGCGTTACCTTTATCCTTCCTCTGGCCATAGACTCAAACTCCACTCATCGAATTTCTTCTGAAATTGGAGAGAATTTGGTGGAAAAAATCTTTGGTTAAGTCTTCCTATTCCTGGGTAATAACCATTACTTACCTTGTAAGGGTTTATTGAACTTGTAGCAGAAGTTGAATTTTCAACATGAATGAAGTTCCGTTCCCTTACTTTGCTTCTGCCTTGATGAACTTCTGTCCTATCCGGCTTACTCTTACCTCCCTGGGATTCAAACCTACTTTTCTGCATAATCCCCTGGGCTTTCCCTAGTTGAGGTTGAGGATAACAATTGTTCCTACAATTATAGCGCCATCCAGATCGTTTAGGATACTTACGAGGTCCGTGTAGTTCGATCGAGGAGTTCATGGTTTTGGCAGGATAGGCTCTTGCATTCGCGATTCTAACAAATGCATGTCCATCTTCCAGCCTATTTCCTCTATACCCATAATATTCTGGTTGTCTCCTCCCCTTCTCCCGACATTCTTCGACGCTTACATTAAGTTCCGCACTGTCGTAAGCTGTGCTCCAAGTCTTCTCCCATAGTTGTGGCCGTAATGGCTCATCCAATGTGGATAGACTTTTCTCTCCCTGTCCTGAAGCTACCTCTACATTGCATTTTGTATCTTTCCATTTGCTGTCTGGATTACTGATATCTGTTCTGATGTTTTCTGCCACGTTCCTGTAAGCCTCATCTATTCTGGCTTCGAACTGATTTCTTGGACTGTAATTATTGGATACCACTGGACCACTAGCTGTGACATTTCTAACAACGGAACTTTCTTTTTGTGCTTCGTTAGCGCCTTGAATCCACAATTTCCTATTCACGCAGTCGATAACAGCTCTGTCACTGAGGAAATCCATTCCAAGGATACCGTCCGCTGGAATTGAATTTGTGTCACCAACGGCGTTAAATTTACAAGCCTGCTGACTGTTATCTATTAGCAGCTTCGCCTCACAAGTCCCTATGGATCTCCTAGCAAATCCAAACAGTCCTCCAATTCGTATTTTGTCATGTGTATTTATGTGTATATCCCTTTTTATCCTAGCGACCTTGATTAAGCTACAAGTGGATCCAGTGTCAATTAAAAGCCTAAACTTACCTTCTAAAGCTATGTCCGATGGCACTGTGATGACAAACTTACTCTGAGAAACTAATTTTTCATTGGCTTTCTCTGCTAGATATTTCTTCAGACAATTCTCCGTATAATGGTCTCGTGTTCGGCAGAACTGGCAGTAAATCCCCTCCCCTGCCGTAAGTAATCTTCCATTAACGCCTTCTTTAATATCTGCGACTCTGACGTGATGTATTCGAGATGATTCGCGCCTATATGGCTGACATTCCTTAGAGATATGCCAAGCTGTCCACATTTGAAGCATTTGATATTCTTTCCTCTGAGAAATTCCGGTAATCCCTTCCGCGTCTCTGGTGCCATGGCTTGAAGCCTTTCTGAGTCCTTTTGGAAGTAGAGAGCTTCCTCCTGTACTCCTTCAAGCGATTCAAATTTCCTTCCAGTTAGATATACTTGGGTCGACTTAAGAATGACGCCAGCTTTGAATGACGCTACTGCATCTGCCTCCAGTTCTGCAATCAGACCTCTATCTCCTCCCGGGTATTTTGCCGAGACCGCCGCTTTTATCAGATCGAGCAATTCTTTCATCCGGTCTGCGAACTCCCTGATATCTTCGCCGGGTCTCTGCCTGCATGCCAGCATTTCTGTTCGCAATTCGCTAAAAGATTTCTTAGGCATGTAAGCTGATTTGATTACTTGCTGCAAAGAATCGAAATCTTTTGGCTCTTGCGAATTTACCAAGTAGTACGCATCGTCCGATAAGCGATACTTTATACACCTAATGAAGATCTTCTGCTCTTCTTCCGTCAGTCGATCGTGTAGTTCTTTACAACAACTCAGGAAGCGATATACCTCCTTCGAGAGCCTGGATGATCTTTCACCGGATAGCATGGGCACATACTTGGATACTAGATCCATTACCTTTTCGTGCACGTCTGTCATATTGATTTGCTGACTGTTCTCCCCGGATATGTTTCTTTCCTCTGGAATTATCTGGTTTCGTTCGCTTCCCTCTTTTCTACTCGGCGCTAACTCCTGTTTCTTTCTTCTACTTTGCTCTGTTTCTGAATGTTGCTTCTGCTCCTTAGGTTGTTCCCAGAATAATAATTTCCTTGGCCTGAACCCCTTACTCGTGTTCGCTTTATTAATATCTTGATTCGGACTTCTCTGTGAAGATCTATCGAGCCCCAGTTCTTTCTCTAGTTCTGCTGTAGCTTTTTCGGCCTCCTTTAGCTGTACCTTTAGCGAGTCTATATTCTTTAAGAGCCCTTTTTTCTCCTTCTGGGTTTCTTCCAATGCTTGTTCTGCTTCTATTTCACGGCTCTGGATAACCTCGAATGCTGCTGTCACAAGTAGATCTAACGCTTCGCCTTTTGTACTTTTTTTAGCACTCTCATTCAGTTCCTCCAGTATTTTCTTTGCCTCTTTTTCTGTCCACCTTTTCCGTAACTCTCCCGTTATATGCTCCTCGATATATTGCCAGTCTTGTTCATAACTCTGCAATATTGTCTGGAATTTCTTAAGTTCCTGTGCTTTCAGTTCTAATTCCCTTTCCTGAGCCTGATAGCGTGCTAATTCCTCCCTAGTTAATATATTGCTCCTACCTGTGGACATTTAAGATATATAACAAAGCTAGCACCATGCAGACATTGATACGCTGCCACGGATTATTCCCCCCAACTTCTATCCTTATTGTAAACCCAACTAGACTCAACCTCTTGACCAAAATTATTTCCGAAAACTCCGATCTTTATATAAAACAACTATAATTACAATCATTATACTCGAGACTATTAAACAGAACAAAGATTAGTCTTCTTAATTTACTATTTACTTTTCTTAGCCTCCTATTGCCTAACAACAAAATTATCAAAGGTCAACCCGATTATTATTTTCGATACTTCTTAATCTGACACGCTAAAGACCAAAACAAAAAAACAAATCCAATATTTTTATATTTTTTTAATTTTATTTTAAACTACACAAAACAAATTTTAAATTAATTTTCACTGTACCCTCAAAAAAAAAAAAAAAAAAAAAAAAAAAAATTGCACAAAAATAATGTAAATGCCCTGTAATACGAAAAGTTGTTTATCACGTTTGTTGTATGTACCTACGTGTATGACCGGTTGGAATTGCTAAATTATAATGTTAAATAAATGGCGAAGCCAAATGAGGCTTTGCACCAATTTAATTAACGTACAAGTTGTTGTTAAATAAATGGCGAAGCCAAATAAGGCTTTGCACCTATTTAATTAACGTACAACTTGTTTAAGAAAAATTATTTCCTGATTTTCATGATTAACACTCAACACTTAATCTAGCACTTCTTAAATTAAGCCTGAAAAGTAAAAGAATTAATTTATTGTAATATCTGAAAAATAAATTTATCGAAAAAAAAAAAAAATTTCGACAATCTTAAAAAAATTTAAAAAAAAGAAAATTAACCATGAGAAAACAAAAACAACACAACAGCAAGAAATTCTCAAATTTCTTACCTAAGTTTACCGGCTGCGCCAATTGTCGTGTCCCATTAGCAATCAATGAATAAAATTCACGAAACCATCAAATAAATAAGAAACACTTAATTAATCACGGTGAACCTTCTTCAAATAAGAACAACGCTCAAATTACTTTAAAACATAATTCTTTATTACGAGAAAACAAAATGATCTATCTTAATAATACATCAAGTACTCCGAACCGAAACTTGACACTGCAATGACTGATAACTAACGGGCACTCGCCAGACCAGTCATTGGTCTTTTATGCCCCGATATTCGGAAGTACTTTCTTTGCTCACAACGCGGATGTAAACAAACGACAACAACCTTGTCGTTTGTTCTACCGGTTGCAGCACCTGAGTCGCTTGGTAGTAAACAATCGCTTTACATAATAATTACCATGCGAGGTTAATTATTATCGTAATTGTCGATTGCTCCACTAAGCGCTCATCGCAGCCAGCTGTTGGGCTAATCAGCAAAACAACCGACAGTTGCAGAACAATACCATGCGAGGTTATTGTTTAGCAATTGCTGATTATTTCGCTGTAATGCCCTTGGCTGTTGGAAGAATCTTCCGTATATTGGGCCATTACAGGCATATGGATAACTCGTTTTTTTTTTGTCCCAGATATAGATTCCAATTTTCGAAAACTGAGTTCTAAGAATTTTTTAAACTCATTCGGTTAATGACTTCCAAGCGGATGCATAGTTAGATTGAGTTATGCTAAATTGCTTTATTTCATATGTTTACCTGTTGTTTTTAGGTAATGAAATTTTTGGACATCTTCTAGATTAGGCTTTTGATGAATCACAGCGAGATAAATATCTCGGAAGCTTACCCAATCATTATAATCGCCAGCAAATTTCGGTAAAGATATTCTAGGGAGATTTTACTAGCAATTTACTGTCAACATGAGTTGAAGAATTAGTGGCGAATATACCCGGAACTGTAGGATCCGTAGACTGTGGTGCCTTTTCTAATTTTTTTACCATTTCAACGAGTTCACCTTAGAAGTCATAAAAATTACTTCTTGTGATTGAAAAAGGTCTGCTTTGAAATAATCCATTTCTAAGTCTTCAGGAGATTTTAGCTGACTAAACGTGGTTTCATCGGCAAGGAACTTTTGCCAGAGATCATGCCAGCGATTTATTCGAGCAATATAATAACCATGAGTACGGCGAGGAAGGTGATTTTTTGTTGTATTTGATACAAATTTGGTCATTTTCTCCATTAAGTTCTTTGAGCTTGAATCAATTTAGCAACTTGACTTTCAGGCATTCTTGGAATTTTCTTCTAGTAGAGATAAACACTTAACACTTGCTTTGCACTTCACTTAGCATAACGAAAGAAAATGAGACTTACGCGTATTTTAGAAGATACTTGAAATATTGCACGTATGATGCTTCCTGATGCTACATCCGGCTCGAAGGAATTTTAGTGAGCCCTTAATTTCCTTTCACGCTATATGAGTTTTTTTTTAAAACTGCAACTTGCATATTAAATGATTTCGTTTTGCACTGAAACTCGCACAACATTAAATGATTTCGTTTTGCATTGAAACTCGCAAATTTAGGACAAACTATTATTTATATATTAAAACACAACAAGAAATTAATCTTAAAAGTATCTAAGCAAATTTAAAGAAAAAACAATGTTATTACAAAAAAACAATATTTCAAGAAATTCCGACTTGAAAGTGTTTACTCGCCGCCCGATATATGAATACTCCAAACTTTCTTCATGGTCCGCACACTTTACAGGTCATTGGCGATGCAGGTATTTTGTTGATGCAGCAATTTATACTCAAAATGAAACTAATGAGTTGCACCTTTGTCAGAACAATTCCCTAATCACTGAACTAACTCATTGATGAGTTGTAACTTTGATTTATTAGAACATTGCACTGGTCAATGATCGGTCCTCACGTGTCGTAGACAACGGCTTAATACGATTGGGTGGTAGACTCAACAGTGCTTCAATTCCATATGACAGAGAACGCCCAATTATTTTACCTCGTGATCATCACTTCGCATGGCTATTAATTGACAAATTGCATATAGAAAATCTGCATGGCGGTCCATCTCTGGTTCTCAGCACTAGCCAAGATCGATATTGGATATTAGATGCTAGACGTTGCATCACAAGTCGATTACATAAGTGCATTATATGTTTTAAATATCGCACTACGACTAGAAGCCAGTTGATGGGAAATTTACCAACATCCCGAGTAAATGAAGCGAAACCTTTTACGAAAGTGGGAATTGATTATTCCGGACCTGTAACAATACGAAGCACAAATTTACGCAATGTTAAGTAACAAAAGGTACACTCCTGTATTTTTGTTTGTCCGGCTACAAAGCCGTACGCTTAGAATTGGTGTCATCATCTGCAGCATTCATCGCAGCATTAAAGAGATTTATAGCTAGAAGAAGATTGTGCACTGATATATGTTCAGACTCCGGCACTAACTTTATTAATAGAAAATCTCTTCAGGAAAAGCATCTACGACAAGGCATTCGTGACTCAACACCAAAAGCACCAAAATATTTTTCCTCCAAACAAATTCACTGGCATTTTAACCCTGCCGCCTCTCCACACTTCGGAGGGATTTGTGAAGCGGTAGTAAAATCAGTAAAATATCACCTTCGAAGGATATTACAATACTCCAAATGTACGTTTGAGGAAGATGAAACTCTTTTGGTTCAGGTCGAAGCATGTTTAAATTCTAGGCCATTATGCTATGTTAGGAGTGATCCAAAGGATTTATTCATCCTGGACATTTCTTGATTGGCCAAGCACTACATGCGATTCCAGAACCAGATTGCACAACTGGACCTTTTGTATTGTCCAAAGATGGCGGTACATTCAAGTGAATAAACAATTTTGGGATAAGTAAGTGGTCAAAGCACTACCTTAACCAATTGCATGAGAGACCTAAATGGTATACAAGGCAACCGAACATTCATGTTGTAGATGTTGTCCTTGGCAAAATCGAGAAGATGCCACCCACTAGCTAGGCAATATAATATAATAGAGCAAGTACACCCAGGTGCCGATGAGTTAGTGCGGGTAGTACGAGTAAAAACGCGAAATGGTAGATTCCTATGACCAATCGCTAAAATTAACCCCCTACCACTAGCATAAGACTAACTGCCTGTTATTACTCTCGTCATGTGTCTATCCATGTGTGTCGCATTGTTAGCTGGGAGTTGTTTTCATTCATGTTTATTATACTGGTTGTTACGTACCCCATCACGGTACATAAAGAGTATCCCGTAAGTCGACGTCAAGCCGGAACCGGGTGATAGACCAAATCCTAACAGTTACCAGGAAAATATAAAAAATAAATCTAAGTCATGTATTTTTCAAATTATAGACATTTCTTTTGTTTTCGAGAAAATTTACACCCTGTAATGGTTTTTTAGCTCCTGTTGCTACAAATCTGTACTTTTTTTCAATTTTATTTTTCTTATTTTATCCGGAATAGTGCTTATGTAACCTGTTGCTTTAAATTCTAAGGCAACTGTTCCAGCTTGGAAGAAAAAGTCCCATTTTGCCGAACCAAGAATAGAAAATTAATATTTCCCCCAATTTTAATTGACTCTAATGAAAAAAAAAATGTACTACGCCAGTTTGGCAAGTAACTTTAACAGTTGACGCATTTAATAAGGATTCTAAAATGGTATAACACTTGCTAAGAATATTAGATTACGGAAAAAAAGTTTTTTCTTCAAGAAACCCTGTTTCGAAAAATTTCTTTTCACCTACTATATATGATTCTAGTGTACCCAAAGATAGCCGTAAGACCGTAACTTTAATTCTAGTTTGAGTGAGACGGATAGTCATTACATGAAGTAAGAGTGAGACAGATATTGACGCTAGCTCGTCAAATCATTCGGTTTTTACAAATGCGCTTCGTCTACTCTCCACAGAGGGCCGACTTCCAAATCAAGTACATGGTGAAGGAAGAGTTCCTTACCTTACCAGGGCGTATAACTTCAAGCAGTTGAAGAAGACCCAAGTACTTTGGTACATGCGATCAAGCAAAGTACAGGAGTGCCTAAAAGTATAGTTCACGGAATTGGACAAAAACATGAGCTCTAGAATTACGGAAGGTGTTGAATTTGTCAACAATGGAATTATTTAAAATATTGCCTCGATAAGCAATTGGAGCAAACCGAAGTACATGATTTGTACAGAATTGAATTCTTCTTAAAATTAAAAAGGAATAAATGTTGCCTTGCTAGCCAGCCACATTAAAACTATTCAAATATACATGTACACACCTTGTACGAAATTCAGTTTAATAATAAACCAAAAATTTACTGATCTTCGCTCTCTATCCTGGAATATTTGTGCTAGGTTCAGGTAAATCAACCCCGCCGAAGTCTAGGGTCGCTTTTTGCTTTAATTCCTTCCCCTTCAATATTTTATTACTTCTTCTCTCCTTTATTTTTTCCTTACTACTAGCTTTCCCTTAGTTATTCAGCTTTAACTTTGTGTTAGCTTAATTTTTTTCCTTTTGTACAGCCCGACGGTATCAAATGGAAGAGTCGGCATAAACCTTTTTTTTAAGTTCATACCTCTCTTTTTTTTATTTTCAAATTTTGGGCCAGAGCGCATTTAGTACATCCATCAAAATATGGTCCGTGCTGCATTAAATAGAAGTGGGATGCATTAGCGTTAATTTAAAAAAAAACAAAACATTATTATCTTATGGGTATTCAAGTCTTTGTCACATTAATTCGTAGTATTGAATTTATTACGCACATTCTTTTCTCTTTGTTTCGTTTATTAAATTTGTATTCATGATTGTTTTTTCCTTTTTGTTTTGTTTATATCGTTTAGACAAATAAACGCAAATTTGCATCTGTTACACTTCACATTTAGTTCATATTTTATATACGTGTAGTTTGTATTACATTTTAGATTTTAGCCATTTTTTCCTTAAGGCATCTGTGATGGCTTACACTTTGATATATACATATATAGTTCGTGAATTATATATGTGCCTGGATCTTCTCTTGTATAATAAATTTCGAAATATCTACTACTCGACTGTATATAGAGCAGTGAACAGAGTCGAGACCCTAATATGCTTTAGTAAACCTAAAAGTAGTGGCTAATTAGCTTTGCAAGACTAAATCGTAATATTACAAGTATTGAGATGACTTAACTATTTTACAAAATTTGCTTAAAATATTACAAGTATGGAGATGACTGTACTATTTTACAAAATTTCCTTATAAATTCACTTCTATTACTACATTACGTGACGCCTCCCGTTAGTTTACGAATTCATGCAATTAATTCAATCACAAATTTTTTTGTTTATATTTCCTCTCACGGTTTAGGCATGTTGCTTTGTTTTTTGGATTATTATTAGCTGGGATCAATTAGCAACTGAAACACTTGTCTGACTTTCTGGTGATAAGGCTCAAAATACTGTATGCTCTGTTTTGTTACTTTTAACTGGGCCAGACTCATATCTGAATTTTCTCAAGCCCCCTTCTTTCTAAAATCCTGTGGTTAGATAACTTGTTAATAATCTGGCAACCCATACAAGGGAACTGGAAAAATAAAAGGCCAGGCGTCGCTGGTACGTATGTCCGACAGTATGTCGACGATCTCGGTATATTAACGCCTAAAAAAAAAAAAGAAAAAAAAACGAGAAAACTAGCAGTATTGACAGTTCTGATACCAGTATCGACACACAACATAGGAGGAAAACTGGACTTTGACACAAATGGCGATGAAATTCTTTTGAGACCGTAATATGGCAAGCTACCATTTCAAATGTCTTTTGTTTACGAACAAGACGATACACTTCACATTTTGGACGATGCCCAATTTAGTCCACCAGAAAGTCCAGAATTGAGGATGTTAAGAGATCCAGGTTGCGCTGTCTATGGGGGCATTATTAGGCAATCGACAACTGTAGCCGATTTTCTTCAAACTTTGCGAAAAACTAACAATTCGCTCGCAAATCAATAATATCACAATTATTTTTCGCGGATACTTATACTTTCGGAGATATTTTACTTTGAACTTTGCACTACTCCGTGCTTTTACGAAGAGAGCAGCCACCTTTAAGTTTTGAGATGGAGATTAAACATTCAAACACAAAACTTCCACTCTTCCAAAAATCTTCTAGATTTCTTTTATTTATAATTTTCTTGTTTTAATGAATTTACAATTTTCAATCGGCACTTTTATCCAATATGTTTACAATTTCCGTTTTAGCACCTTTTTATACCCTAGATGAAATCATAGGGGTATACTAAGTTTGTCATTCCGTTTGTAACACCTCGAAATAATGATGGTAGAACAAAATGGATTGGACACCCATTCATAATATTAAAAGTTATTTCGATTTTTGCATGTCCGTCCGTCCGTCCGTCCGTCCGTCTGTGCGCACGATAACTCGAGAACGCGTATACTTAGAGAGCTGAAATTTTGTACACAGACTTTAAAAAAAAAAAAGTAAAATTAAGTTCGAAAATGAGCCAAATCGGGCAACTCCTTCGTGGGGTTGCCATATAAAAATTTCGTTTTCCGCTATATATTTAGACACTGCCTGAGAACGCGTCGACGTAGAGAGCTGAAATTTCGTACATGATGTTTTTACTACATTAGCAAATAACATGTCAAAAATGGACTAAATTGGGCAACTCCTTCTTGGTGTTGCCATATAAAAATTTCGGTTTTTTACGTATACTTTCAAAACGGTCAGTCCAAGACATTTTTATTGTACTAAAAACTTCTGCAGAATACGAAATCCTATAAAATTGGTTATTACCATTTTTTCTGTGCGACAAACTGTTCTAGAAATATATGCGAAAAATAACTTCAAAATCAATACTTGAATAGATCGGTGACCATACGAAATTTAATACGGGCATTCATCTAGGGTATCATAAGAATTGGTCTTAGACCAATTCTAGCTTTTTTACTTGTTTTTTTATAAGTTTACAATTTTTCTTTTAAATTTCCTAATTCGAGTATCTTTTATTTCTTGGGATTTCCGATATTTCTCTCCCGGGTTGAAAACAAACTCATCGCAGTTTGGGCAAATTGCACCCAGGTACCCAAGAAAAACTTCAGAAAGCTTTTTGTTTGTTTTATTGCTTTCTCACGACGTTGAAGAAAACGTACGTGGGAAAATGTAAAAAAGTTTTGATGCGAGCTATATACATCAATGCAAAACTGTAATCCGATATGCACTTGTGCGCCCGTCTTGAAATATTAATTTTAATAGGGCGCGAATAATTGTGAAAAAATAGGTACTGTACGTATGTAGAGTGTACATGCGGAAAAAAGTAAGAAGACACTGTATGTAGGTAAGTGTGCATATCGTGTGAGTGGAATGTGTGCCTGATAACAAAATACAATTTATGCTAAATTGCATTTTGTTATAATATCGGAATGCATTTCTAAATGCATTTTGAATTTTGATAGAATTTTTAATATGAAATAATTTTTCATTTTCAGGGTCATTTCTGCGATACGTCAATATATTGCATGGGGCAATATATTGGTGCATGGACCTTTATGGTTGTGATTTAGGCACCTGTGTCACAACATCCCTCCCCCCTGGGCAAGAGAAAGTTTTATTTTTTGAGAAGAAAACTTTCTTTATATTTGTAAAAAACAAGATAAAAAGGTTCAAATTCGCTTGTTTAAAATAAAAGACCCGGCGTAAAATAAGCACATGTAAATTTATTAATTAGTCGAAACACTCTGTTCAAAGTATAATGGGTGATTAGCAAACTTGACTACAGATGAAAATAATTCAGGTTAGGATTAAACTACTTATACATTTATGTTCACTAATACAATTAATTTTATTCGTTACAAATTGTTCATTGTGTGTTCATAATTCATATTAATGCGTGTGAGTGACCTTTATTTTTAACATCCTCCACCCGCGCGGTAGACAGCTTAAGAGGATATAGCAGTTGTACAGGTCTTTTGGTGGTTTTCCGGTTGGCATATTGTATCTCACATGATATGACCCTTCCATCTCTTCCAGGATATGTAGTCTTGATAATCGCCAATTTCCAGTAGATTCTCGGTGCTGCAGCATCGTAGACTAATACAACGTCTTTTTCCCTTATTTCCATAGAAGCTTGGCCCTTATTGTGATGGAAAGATCGCAAAAGCTTGACACATTCGGTTTTCCATCGCTTTCATATCACCGCTGTTAATTTCATCCGCTGGGTCCATTTTCTCCGGATTTCATTCAAAGTTGCCTCTTCTTTAGAAGCAGGGGGGATGACCTCCTAACAAAAAATGTGCAGGCATCAATGGTGAAATATCTAAAGGGTCACTAGTGACATATGTCAACGGACGTGCGTTGATTATTCCTTCAGCTTCTATAATTAAGGTGTGTAGCTGGTCGAAGTCTAGAGTCGCCTTCCCGATGACAACTTTTAGCATGTTTTTAACGGTGCGGATAAGCCTTTCCCAAAATCCACCCCACCAAGGAGCTCGCTCTATAATAAAATGCCAATTTATTCGGTTGTTGGCCAGAAATCCTTGTAATGCCTCGTTATCGAAAAGTTGTCCAATGGTATTCAGCATCAAAGCGACCCTACGAAATGTCTGAGCATTATCAGAGTGTATGGCCGCAGTAACTCCTCGTCGTGCTATAAATAGTCTCAAGGCCATTATGCAATTTTCAGTAGACAAATTTTTCACCAGCTCAAGGTAAACAGCTCTCACCGAAGCACAGGTACAAATCATTTTATAAGTTTTCCTGGACGTATTTTCATGGCCAGCATCGTGTATGTACAAGGGACCAGCAAAAACAATTCCAACGTTGTCAAAAGGCCTTGATATTGATAGTCCCTCTCGTGGTAGCGGAGCGAACGGCTGGGTCATTGGCTTTCCCCAGAGTTTTAGACATAAATAACAGCTCTTGCTGATCTTTTTAACTAGTTGCTGCCTCTTGATAATCCAAAATCTATTCTTTACATGTGTTATTATGATGTTGACACCTCCATGCATTGTTTTCTCATGATAGTCGTTGATGCTAAGAGCACAGAGTTGCGAGGTTGATGGCAGGATTACTGGATGCTTGACATAACTAGATTCCTCGAGATATTGAATGCGGCCTCCCAATTGCAACACGCCTTCATCATCCAAAAAGGGAGTTAACTCATGAAGCCTTGATGACTTCGAAATAGGCTTTCCTTGCTTCAATGAAAAAATTCCTTCAGGAAACATATTTGATTGAAGATACCTGATCCAGTATTGCTCAGCTATAATGAGGTTCTCCGCAGTAACATATTTTGAAGACGGCTTCTCGTCCCCCTTGGGAATCCGCACAAACTTTTGAACGTACCTTGTTATCCGCAGTAGTCGTCGCCAAGTACTCACACCTGCACAGTTCAGTAAGCCATTTTCGTTTCAATAAATAAGATGATCAACGCCGAAATATTCTCTGAGCTTTGTTTTAAATCGATCCAGTCCTCCGATATATCTTTCAACCATTCAGGTCCGTGAAGCCACATATTTGATGCAAGTAGACTGCGCCCAGTAATTCCTCGTGTAAGCAATTCTGCTGGATTTTAATTTCCACTGCACTTTATCCATGCACATATTTCGGTCAGCTGCTGGATTTCAATAACTTGATTCTGTATAAAAGTCTTCCGTTTGTTGATTCCTCCTCGTATCCAGTATAAAGCTATCTCAGAGTCGGACCAGAACCAACATTTCACAATTTTAACTGTAAGAAACTTCTGAAGATAGGAGCCTAAGCGCGCCGCTAACATTGCCGCTGTTAACTCCAATTTAGGAAGCATCAACTCTTTTGAGCCATCCTGTTTTATAGGAGTAACCCTACTTTATGCATACAGGAAATCCACTCTCACTTTGTTCAGAACTGAACATCTTTTTAATTAATTAGCAAACTCATTTCGTTATAAAAAAAAAATACATTTTCATAACAAAATAATTTTCATCAGATAAAAAATACCTACGCATACAAGTCACTAAATCGGCCCATATTTTCCAGCAGGCAACAAATGCAAGCTTTGCATTTCTTATAAGTTATTAGCCTTGGGTCAATAATAATGTACAAAATTGCCGCGTTAACATTAAATTAGTATCTAGCATTAATAAATATCCAATAATTGTAAATAAATGTTATGTTAGAGTAGTTACGCTAGGACAGTACCAGACCACTTTTTCCATACAAAAAGTGTCCGGAAAATTCCAACTATTTTGGTGGTTCTGAACCGGATTCTGAGCCACGGAGGGGGATTCCGTCTAGTGGTATACGCCACAGGGTCTGCCTGGAGAATTCCTTTCGTATCGTCTGGCTGACCAGGTGATGACATTAACTTTTTAGTAATAATTCAACTTTTTTTACTCATGATGTGCTGCGCCTAAATGTAGGCTTTTTTATTATGATTTTGCTGTTTTCAAGTGTTGCACCTAAATGTGGGCTTTTGGTTTTGAACTAATATTAGTAATAATTAAAGTTAACGCTATGCTATTCTTTTTCATACCAATACATTCTAGGAGGTGCCAGTGGATAGGGTATTGGTACTGTTGGGGGACAAAATTTTCATCAGAAATCCTCTACGGACTGTGGTTTTCGAGATATTAGCGATCTTGCCTTTCAATATTACTAATAATTCAAGTTACCCTGGAGAGTTGTGGATATCAGCATAATATTGCCTTGGATTTGCTGTTTTCTTACTTGAATATTTCTTAGTGAGGAATTTGTAGATATCAAAAGTTCCGGATGACTTTCTATAGGTGTTCTGGGCAGTGTGGTTCTGGGCATCAAATATTAAATGTTTACTAAACATTAGGTATGCTTCCCCTATTTATGATGTAATTTGATATCACCGCTGTAAACAAATTCGAATTTAAGCTGAATGGCTCAGACACACCTGTGTAAACTTCCTGTTTAAAAAATTCGCATTTTAGCTGAATGAGTCATGCACACCTGTGTAAACAAATTTAATCAATATCAGCACATTTATTCTTTTCACGTAATTTGATACCACACTTCCTGTAGGCAGCCAAAAATTTTTATTTTATTGTTCCAAGAATTTTACCGATCGAAACGTTTCATTGGAATTCGCATAAACTAAACAAATTTTCACATTTTCTTTTTATCTTGAAATGCATTCATGTAAACAATCTCATTTGATATTTGCAATTTCAACCAGCAGAATAAAGTAATCAAATTAATTTGGATGATTTATGTTTTGTTTTTGTGTTTTATTGTTTATTCGATATCATCTCAGCCTGTAAGCAAATTCGTTGGAATTCATCTTGTGCAATGATTATTTTAGCAGCAGGATCATTCATGTTTATATAAAAGTTGCTATAAAAGCCCAAGCAAACTCTTGAGGAGCATCAGTCAGTTTTAGTGAGTCTCAGGGATAGTTTAAAAACATAAAAATAAAATAAAAATGACAACCGCGCTAGTAAATAAAAGTTCTGAAATAATTAAAAACTTGCGGGAGGATGTGTTGAAGTGTTTAACAAATTCAGATAATAAAGACTATATTGTTAAAAAGTGCAACAGAAACATACATAAATTTCACGTTGCATTTCGGAAGTGCAGTAAGAGTGCTAGGAAACGACATTTCGAGAGCTGCCTCGAGCAAATTAAAGTATTGAGAGCACTATTGAGAACTCCCCGTCGAGGTGGAGGAATTACTCGCGTAAGAAGAAGTGATTTTGTAAAGTGGGAGGAAATAAGCATATCCGAAGCTATTTATTCAAGACGCTGCCAAATTATTTATGCGTCGCATTAAGAATACATTAAAACATTATTTTAATATTAAAGTTTGTACAACGTTTTGCGGTGAATTTGTTAAGAAAACTGGTGACAATGAAATTATAAAAGACATTAAATATTTCCAAACGAGAACTGCTGCAATTAGTGCAGATGATAACTTAGAAGAGTGGTTTAAATCAAACATTTTAGATCCAATAAATACTCAGCTGGAAGAATTCCAGGCAAAAGACAGTGGCTGGGCACTACACTCTATAATACATCTAGCAGTACACATCAACAAGTTTGAACAGCTCCGGGGATCTTCGTATATACCTCTGCCGAAGGAAATTGCTTTAAAGCAAGCTTGCATCAATGTGTAAAATAATGATGAAGCATGCTTCGCGTGGGCAGTAACATCAGCGCTATATCCTGCAAATGTTCACACCGATAGGACCTCATCGTATCCGCATTACTCTACAGTACTAAATTTAACTGGGATAACATTTCCCATTACGCTTAACCAGATTAAACAATTTGAAGACCAGAACAATTTATCAATAAACGTGTTCATCCTGGAGAAAGATCGTTTCTTCACAACAGTTCCAGTTAGACTTACGAAAAACAGGATGGAGCGGCATGTAAATCTCTTAATGCTGCAAGATGACTATGACCACGATGAAGATCATATGTGTTTATTAAGCGACCGATTCTTTTATCAGCCGCTGTGGATGTTGATTTGTCAGGGTACAATACCGTGACACTGATGAAAGTGATGCTTAGGTACAATACCTATGCATCCAGCTAAAATGATGTATGGAGAAGAAAATAAAAACGCACTTTTCAATTTGACTTATTTTTCACTTATGACCCCATCGGGGTTCAGTTTATTGTTTATATAGAGTATACAGCCATCGCACAGGTATGATGACCATATTCCCACACTCAAAATCGAGTTGGGAACAAAACAGGAAATTATATAATATTTTTATGTTTTTAATTCACATTTTTATTTACGAGCACAAATTTTCACCTGCGTAAGCATTTGTTGTTTTTAATGCAGAAATTTTCTCACCGCGAGTCGGGCGGCTCCGGTAACAAAAGCTTTTGCAGGTAAAAATTGTGTGCTCGTAATTAGATCTATGGAAAAACAACGTTTCAGCAGACTTTTATTATTTTGTGTGAATTACTTATGTTTGACTATCGTAAATATTTTAAATTATGAATATTGTATGATTTCTTTAAATGTGTCTCCGGCTATCGATGATGAGTCTAAACATCCTCCCCCTCGTTGGACTATTAGTTCAACCATCGTCTTCGTTTATGCTGACCGTAAACATCTGAGGGGTTGTTTGACGCGGTCTCGGAGTTGGTCTATTTACTTTATGGCGGTTGAGTCTTTTCTTCACATATCTGTATGATATGCTGACACCAATACTGGTTCCCAGAATTAGGGCTATGTATCCTAAGGCGAATTGATGAATATCTGTTGATTTTAAGTCCTTTGGTAGCTTTTGGGTTTCCTTTAGTTCGGTGATCCTTTGCTGTAATTGGGTAAATTCGGCCTGATGATTTTGAAATTGAATTGGTGTGTAGGATAGGTCCGCCAGTTGATCTGATGACATGAAATCCGTGAGATTTACAGTTGGCATGAATGAGGCTCGAAGTGTGCTGGGGTAGACATTGTGCGATTGGAGAGTAACAAGCTCTTGCTTCACTGCACAGTTGGCTTGAATTTTCAAAATTCCGGAACCTTCCAGGATTTGTTGAATTACATCTGTTCCACAGACTACGTTTATAGTGGTTTTATCCTTCATTGCGTAAATCCATTGATTTGGATTATATAGTTGAATCCACTTGGGGATATTTTCAGCATTCATTGTTCGACAACTAGGTGATGGTGGCAGATGATTCATGAAGCTCATTTCGCAGGATGTGATATTTGCCCCCTTTCGGTAGATTGGATGTTTCTGTTTGCATATGTGGGAAGCTTCGCCAAAACATACGCAAGTGTTCAGCTCTTGTTCGCTGAGTGGGTAGTATTGATCGCGGTGCAAGTTAACTACCATGAAATCAGTTGAAGGCTTGATAGCCACAATGGTGTTGTTTATTGCTACGGGAACGGGAATGATGCGGAATAATTCGAATTCTTCAAATGCGAACAACGGTAATTTTATTCTAAATATAGCATATCTTGAAGTCATCCGGCCTTCTACTGTCATCAGGCTATAGAGTTTAAGCAGATTGTCACGTTGTCCAGGTAACCTGAGGCTGGATGGCAAGTGATCTTTTACCGTAGTCAAAGCTTCCTTTAATTGCTTCGGAGTGAGAAGTTGAGGGTTGATTTTTCCGTGGTGGGTATCCATCAATACATCAACAATGGCATTCTGTGCGTATCGAAAGCTTGAAGACATTAAAGTTATCTGTAAAGCTAGTGATGTGAACAGCTCGGATAATTTCTGCTGATGTAGCGCTTCGGTAATATTGTGGACATAGTTTGTTATTTGATCAAGATGAGCGTCTACTTCTTTAAATTGATTTTGGATACGGTCCTCATCTCTTTTCAGTATATTTGTAGTTGATTCAATTATGGAAGTCTGATTTTTGACTAAATTTAACAGATGTTCTTCATTAATTCTGACTTTGTCAATAGTGAGAGCCATTTTTTCCGCATATTCGGAGTCGAGTACCCCGAACAGAGAGCTAGCCAAATTACCCACAATATTTAACGGAGCTCGTGCAATTCTATTCCGAGGTGTTGCGACTAGTAGCTCATTGCTGTTGCCAAGCTCCTCCTGTAGTAGTGTCGCCTGCCTTGTGATCACCGAGCAGTAGGTTTTGTCTACTAAACGGTCGCATGTGGTATGTAGCTTATGAATGCCGCCTTTTATAGATTGGTACTCCTTCCAATAGCCTTTCATGTCATAGTATACGACTAGGTCCCACTCATTGGAGATTAGATGGGTTGATCCTAGACTCTCGAAGTAGATTCCCGACTGCGATACGAATGGTATTATTTCTACTGGTGGACTTCCAAGTATGGGCATAATAAGGCATGTTAGTAAAAATGCGCTCAATGCTGAGCTTTGAGATGATCGTCTTTTTTTGGCAGGAGTGGACTCAGGATGCTGCTCTCTCTCACTGTCTCTTGACGGTCTTGATGGTTCTTCCGTACACGGGTTCGATTGTTGATTATCCTCAGTGTCTATTGGTAGTGGTGCTAGTTTGTGTATTGGCCTTCTCATGATTCCAGACGTAGTTTTAACATCAGCAACTCGCACAAGGCCGTCATTTCCCTTGACAATCTGAGTAATTCTTCCGATCTGCCATTTGAGAGGTGGCAAATTGTCTTCTTTTACGAGCACCATCATTCCGGGATGAGCATTCTGGGATGGCCGCTTCCACTTATGTCTGTGTTGCAAGTCGCATAGGTACTCATTTGACCATCTACGCCAAAATTCCTGTTTAACGTGTGAGACTAGCTTCCATCTTTGCACTAAACTCAATTTATGCTCGCTTGAATGTGGGTCGACGATTGCTGTTAGAGGCTCTCCGATAAGAAAATGTCCTGGTGTTAATGCCGTCAAGTCGTTAGGATCTGCTGATAATGGAGTAATTGGCCTCGAATTTAAAATTGCCTCGATTTCAGTTGCTGCTGTTGACAACTCCTCGTAAGTCAGAGAGGCTGATGATAGCGATTTTTGTAGCAGAGTCTTTGCCGACTTTATTGCAGCTTCCCACAGACCACCAAAATGTGGGGCACGTGGTGGAATAAAATGAAATTCTATTCCTTTTTTGTGACATAATGACGAAATCTTTTCTTGAGCTTCACTGGGATATAATATGTGTTGGAGCTCCTCGATTCGATTTCTTGCTCCCACAAAATTGGTGGCGTTATCACAGTACAAATCCTTGCAATAACCTCGTCTGGCGATGAAACGTTTAAGTGCGCCAAGAAACCCATCCGTGGTTAAGTCACTGACAACTTCAAGGTGAGTTTCCTTTGTGGCAAAGCAGCAGAATACTGCCAAATAAGTCTTTTGAGGACGTTTTCCCCTTAACTTATAATGTGTCCAAATTGGACCACAGAAGTCTACTCCAGATCTTATGAACGGTCTTGCGGGTTGGACTCGGGCTGAAGGAAGGTTTCCCATGAGCTGGGTCAGTAGCTTAGGTTTCACTCTGTTGAGGCGAATGCAATTCTGTACAATTGATCTAGCAATTGTCTTTCACTTGACTGGCCAGTACCTTTGTCGGGTGATTGCAAGTAGTGTTTGTGGACCAGCATGTAGATTGTTGATGTGGATGTCGGTCATTATTAACTTCGTTAAATGATGAGAATAAGGCAGGAGCATAGGATGTTTTGCATCGTACGACAAGCTAGAGTGCTCTAATCTGCCCCCTACTCTGATGATTCCGGTTTCGTCGTCAAGAAAAGGAGCTAGGCTGCTTAAGGGGCTTCCATTATTAATGGTTCCAGTTTGATTCAATTGACTCAGGTCTTCTGTGAAGCCTTCATGTTGTATTTCCTTCAGAATGATGATGAGTGCTCTGTCCAATTCTTCGATTCTTAAGGAGCCATTGTGTCTCATTTGTCGCTCACGTTGTCTTGCATTATGAGCGAATCTCAGCGTATATCCGATCACCCTTTGGAGCCTTTTGAATGAATTACCATGATTGATGGTACTGATGAATGGTGACCATATGTTGCTTGTAGTGAGTACGACTTTGGACCTTTTTCTCTCTAAATCAACACTCACCTTCGAATATTTGGGGGGCCAATATCCCTCTGATCCATGCAGGAACGGAGGGCCATAAAACCACATACTGCAATTTGCTAATTTTTCTGCAAGCATTCCGCGTGACACAATGTCGGCAGGATTATCAC
The DNA here is from genome assembly GCA_963924295.1 of Dioctria rufipes. Lineage (NCBI taxonomy): Eukaryota > Metazoa > Arthropoda > Insecta > Diptera > Asilidae > Dioctria > Dioctria rufipes. Next base: position 129,520,391 of record OZ002742.1, read on the forward strand.
TGGACTTAACATGACGCCATTGCTCTATATCCGATAACCTTTGAATGCTGGCAACCCTGTTAGCCACAAAAGTGTTGTAAGATGAAGACTCAGAATAGATCCAAGCAAGCACAATTTCTGAGTCTGTCCAGAAGTATGTTGGTATGTTGTGCAGTCTTAGGTCTCTTGTAACCCGTTGAACTAACTGAGCAGATAATTTTGCGGCACATAATTCCAGCCGAGGAAGTGTTACAGTTTTGATGGGTGCTACCTTGGATCTTGCACATAATAGTCGTACAATTACAACACCATCTTGAGATGTCGACCTGATGTAGATCGCGGAGCCATATGCCTTTTCAGATGAGTCGGAAAAGGCATGGATCTGTGTAGACCGCGGCTGTTGATTTGAAAATACATGTCGCGGAACCTTTATATCATTAAGCGCCTTGAGGCCTTCACGAAATATGAGCCAGTTAGTGTGCATTTCTAGTGGTAAGGCTGCGTCCCAGTCCAGCTTAAGTGTCCACAGCTTTTGTATGAATAATTTTGCAGTCACTGTAACAGGATTTACCAATCCGAGGGGATCAAAAATGTGAGCAGTGTCCGATAATACTGATCGTTTTGTAACCCTTTTACTGTCACTCCATGTTGTGTTTATGGAAAACACATCAGATTTCGGAAGCCAAGTTAAACCGAGAGTCTTTATGTGACCTTCAGTTGCTTCAGTGAAGTCCAGTTGTAGCTCGATATCTTCTGCCGGAATTCCGTGCAGTAATTGCGGGTGGTTCGCGCACCATTTTCGGAGGTTGAAACCTCCTGATTGAAGAAGTTCTTTTAGCTGCCTTTGAATTTCCTTTGCTTCAGATAGACTGTTGGAACCAGTCATCACGTCATCAACATAAAAATCTCTTCTCAGAGTTTCCGATCCTAGTGGGAATCTTGCCTTTTCTGCTTCCGCTAGGGATTCTAAGCACTTTGTTGCTAGGAAAGGAGCAGCTGTCGTCCCGTATGTCACAGTTCGAAGTTTGTAATAATTTACGGGTTTATTTGGATCTTCCCTCCATAAAATGAGCTGGTACATTTGATCTTTATCATCTAAGCAAACTTGCCGATACATTTTCTCTATATCGGCAGTGAAAACGAATCTCGGTAGCCTGAATCGTAACAGAATGGAGAACAATTCGTCCTGGATAGTAGGCCCCTTGTACAAGATGTCGTTGAGTGAAATGTTTGATGACGTTTTCGCAGATGCGTCGAATACTACTCGGAGCTTCGTGGTACTGCTATCCGGTTTTTTGACGCAATGATGGGGTAAGAAATAGTGTGGCTTCCTTATTTCAAGAGGATCGACTTGGTCCATGTGGCCTAGCCTGATATATTCCCGAATAAAGTCAATATACTGTGCCTTGAGGATAGGTTGCCTGCCAAGTTTCCGCTCCAATGATAGGAATCTGTTAAGTGCAACGGTTTTTGATTCCCCCAGTGCCTTGGGATTCTGTGAGAAGGGCAGCCTTACTATGAACCTTCCATCTTGGGTTCTCTTCATATTTTGATTAAAATGATTTACGCATCGCTGTTCTGAAATTGTTATGTTGTTTTCTTCATATGCTGAATCAACTTCTTCCAACTTCCAGAATTTTTCTATTTGTTGTTCAGTCCTTTCATCCTCGCTACAAATGCCCCATGTTAATGTATTTGGGGATTCTGCGTCAACCTTGCCAGATACCACCCATCCAAACACTGTATTCTGTAAGGTTGGTAAGTTGTCTGCCAACCTTATTTGACCAATTGACATGATTTGACAATATATTTCTGCTCCGATCAGAAAATCGACTCGACTTGGTCGGTGGAACTGCGGATCGGCCAATGTCACATTACAGGGAATCGGCCAATCTGTAGTGTCTACTAATTGCTTTGGTTGATGAGAGGTGACCCTGGGTAAAACAAAGGCTTCCAGTCTGCTAGAAAACCCATTTATTCTTGACTGTAATAGAACATTGACTCGTTTTTGTGTGTGTTGCTTGCTTTGTCCAACACCTTGAATTTGCATGAGCTCAGGCGTTTCGTTTAATCCAAGCTCTTTAACCAATTTCTCTGTCACGAAATTTAGCTGCGATCCGGAGTCGAGAATGGCTCTACACTCCACGGTTTTGCCCTCATGATTAACGAGTTTGATAAGTACAGTGCCCAAGATGACGTAACCTCTCTTTTGGCGAGTACCGTGTATTGACAGTGTGGTTGCATTCTCTTTCAATATATGCACATTCTCTTGAGGCGAATTGACGACTGCTTCTTTGACCTTCAATTGTGTATTTGTGTATGATGGCTGGCTCTTCTTAGGAACTGGAGTTGACACCTTCTCTAGGTGCACCAAAGTGTTATGCATTTTTGAGCACTTAGAACATCCTCTTGAGGTACATTGCGATGCACAATGTCCAGGCTTGAGACAGTTCGTGCACAAGTTTGTCTTTCTAAGGAAGGTCAGTCGACGGTATGGCTGTATTCGTAGAAATTCTTGACACGCGAACAGCGGATGATTCCCCTTACAAAGCATACATTGTTGAGTAACCTTGGCGATTGAAGTAAGTGATTTAGCTGAAAGTCTCCCTTGATACTTTTCGGGGCCTCTGGCTTTGCTTCCCAAAGCCTCTAATGATTGAAAACGAGTTTCCAAAAAATCTAGAAACTCCTTTATGGGCTGCAGCTTTTTAGGATGGGACAATGACTGCTCATACAATCCATGAGTGGTTTTATCCAACTTTCTAGTTAACAGATAAAACAGCAAAGGATCCCAATTGGTGGTATTGATTCCAAGGTTTTCTAGTCCCAACAGGCATTCTTGAGTGGTGTCATGAAGTGATTTGATTGCAGCTGAACTTTCGGACATTATGTTCTGTTGAGACAGTAGTTTATTCAATAATGCCGTGACTAATAGCCTATGGTTGTCATAGCGGTCTTTTAACATTGTCCAGGCAGCGACGTAATTCTCATCAGACAAGCTTAGATGGCGAACAAGTTTTTCAGCTTCCCCGGTTAAGTGTGATTTCAAATACCACATTTTTTGACAAGCCCCTATGGCTTGATTATGGACCATTTGATTAAAGAGGTCATAGAATTGCCGCCATTTTAAATAGTCCCCATCGAAATTGGGCAAGGTTATCTTTGGTAGCTTCATTATTGAACTAGATAACGTCGCGGTATTCGAAATAGCCGGGGACAACCTGGATAACTTTTCTGAAAGTTGTATTAGAGTTTCTTGTACAAGTTCCTCCAAGTTAAAGTAATCAGCAGAATTAAAACCGTGACTAGTTGGATCATCGGTAAGCACGCAAATATTTTGATGAAACGTCTCAATTTGATTCCAATAGCGCGTAATAGTTGATGTTTTTGCTTCGCATGCCTGCTTCGAGATGTGCTGATTATCCTCGCTGAGCCTTGTCAAAAGTCGACGCAGAGATTCGATTATTGCTTTCTGCTTCCTTACCATCTTGGCTACCTCTTCTGCTGCATTAATATTATTTTGAGATGGTTGAGATTCAGCATTGTTCTCTTCCCCTGTTTTGTGCACCTCCGTGGCTTGTGTACTGCCACCAGATTCTGGCCATTTCTCTAATCGTTCCACTATTTTTCTTAAGAACGTTAGATATTGTACTTGAACCTTCTCAAAGTAATTTTTAGAGAAGTAGAGATTATCCTTGTTCTCAGCTTGCAATTCGCTGAGTTGATTGTCGTTCTTGACAAACTGGGTCCATTGCTCGTCAAGATTACGCTTATACTTGTTTGTGACTTCAGGAGTTCTACGAGCTATCTTTTCTTTGCCGAAGTTTTCGAAAAGCTGCTGAATGGCTTTTCCTATGTTACCTTGGGTTGCTACTAATTTATCTATTGTAGTAGCTTCTTCATGAAGTTCGGATAATTTCTCCTTAAATTGATTCGAATACCTTTCGAAAATTACTCTTATGGCTTCGTAGTAGTCTTTGGAGAAATAGGCATGCTGTAGTTGATCTCCATGTTGCTGTCTGATGTCGCTGTCTGTTTCCTCGAAGGAAACCCAGGCTTCTTCTAGCAACCCTAGCTTCTGCTGGTAATACGCAGAATTCTTGAGACTGGGAGGGTCAATTCTGTAACCTTCGATGATTGCCTGGATTTGCTTTCCAGTTTGCTCTTGTTGAGCGGCCAACTCCTCCATTGTGACGGCAAGTGACTCTATTCTGGATTCAGTACAGTGATGATAACCAACTCGCCTAGATCACGACACCTTAGTTGAGAGGATTGGACCTTTTGTGCAATAATTGTTGATTTTTAGATTTACGTATCACAAGCGTATCGCCTGGATCACGTCTCTTCAGCGTGAAACGATTGAAGCCTTGATGCTATTGAGTGAGCGTATCACAAGCGTATCGCCTGGATCACGTCTCTTCAGCGTGAAACGATTGAAGCCTTGATACTATTGAATGAACGTATCACAAGCGTATCGCCTGGATCACGTCGGGGTCACCAAAATGTTTATTAAGCGACCGATTCTTTTATCAGCCGCTGTGGATGTTGATTTGTCAGGGTACAATACCGTGACACTGATGAAAGTGATGCTTAGGTACAATACCTATGCATCCAGCTAAAATGATGTATGGAGAAGAAAATAAAAACGCACTTTTCAATTTGACTTATTTTTCACTTATGACCCCATCGGGGTTCAGTTTATTGTTTATATAGAGTATACAGCCATCGCACAGGTATGATGACCATATTCCCACACTCAAAATCGAGTTGGGAACAAAACAGGAAATTATATAATATTTTTATGTTTTTAATTCACATTTTTATTTACGAGCACAAATTTTCACCTGCGTAAGCATTTGTTGTTTTTAATGCAGAAATTTTCTCACCGCGAGTCGGGCGGCTCCGGTAACAAAAGCTTTTGCAGGTAAAAATTGTGTGCTCGTAATTAGATCTATGGAAAAACAACGTTTCAGCAGACTTTTATTATTTTGTGTGAATTACTTATGTTTGACTATCGTAAATATTTTAAATTATGAATATTGTATGATTTCTTTAAATGTGTCTCCGGCTATCGATGATGAGTCTAAACAATATGAATGATGATGATGACGATGATGATGATGATGCCAACAGATATCATTTCTGCTGGATTAAAGATCTTTCGCGCCTTGTATCGAAACAAACTTCGAAACATGATGGTAGAAAGTATATATGTGAGAGATGTTTGCTCTAATTTCGCTCTGCTGAAAAATTAGAATGACACACTCCTGAATGCGAGAAACAAAACGACTGCAGGATTATGTTTCCCTCAGAGGAAAAGAAATGGTTGGAATATAAAAATTATAACCATAAGAATCCAGTCCCGTTTTGTGTGTATACTGATCTTGAATCAATATTGAAGCCGATTCAAGGAAACAATCAAAATACACAGCGAATCCAGGAACATGAAGTTCACAGCATAGGATTCCATTTCCACTGCAAACATGTTGCTAAGCTCTCATATTACAGAGCATATCGAGGCAAGGACTGTCAAAAATAGTTTGCATTAGCACTGCAAAATATTGCATCCATAGCTGGACAGGAAAAGCTGAACATCAGGCCAATGCAGCCCCTGACTAAAGAGGAACGGCGATCGCATATGGAAAATACTTGCTACCATATATGTGAAAAAACGTTTGCAGCTGATGAGGAACGAGTCCGGAATCATTGTCACTTAACTGGTAAATACTGAGAATCATAATTCCATTCATTTTTTCATAATTTCTTTTAACAGGAAAATACCGAAGACCAGCGCACAATGCATGCAACCTGATGTATCAAGATTGCTCCATAGTTCCAGTCATTTTACAAAATTTCTGTATATGATGCTCACTTCATTATTAAGGATATAGCTACAGCCATTCCTGGGAAAGTAGATCTCCTACCAATAAATAAGAAAAATACATTTCGTTCACCAAGCACGTTGAAGGCAGTCATATCAAATTCAGATTCATCGATTCCTTCCGTTTTATGGCAGAATCCTTAGATAAGCTATCATCATTGCTGCCAATGGATAAATTAAATATTACAAGAGCTGTATGGCAGAAATTGGATGATGATGACTTTAAACTACTTACGCGCAAAGGTGTCCTCCCATACGACTTCGTTGACGAGTGGATAAAATTGGAATTCCAACACTTACCGGCGCAGGAGCAATTCTATAATAAAATCACTAACAGTGATATATCTCCAGAGGACTACAATCATGCTGAAAAGGTCTGACAAAACTTTGAAATGCAGACACTTGGGGAATATTCCGATCTATACCTGAAAACTGATGTGTTTGAGAACTTTCGAAAAGTATGTATGAAGACATACAATTAGATCCAGCACATTATTACACCATGCCAGGTCTAACATGGGATGCTATGCTAAAATACACCAAAGTGAAACTAGAGCTGATAACCAACGTAGATATACTGCTATTCATAGAGAGAGGCATTCGAGGTGGTATAAGTCAATGCTCGAACAGATATAGTAAAGCCAATAACAAATATATGGATGATTTTCAGCCTGAGGAGAAAGAGAAATACCTTATGTATTATGATGTGAATAACCTTTATGGATGGGCCATGTCGCAACATTTACCAACCGGAGGATTCAAATGGGTTGATGTTCCCAATATTGACGTTTTCAAAATTCCTGATGATTCACCAATTGGATACATATTCGAAGTCGACCTGGACTATCCTCAACATCTTCATGATAAGCGTAAGGATTTACCGTTTTGCTATGAGCATGCAGCACCACCTGGAGCAAAATTAGAAAAGCTTTTGGCAACATTACATCCTAAAACTAAATATGTTATACACTACCGAAATTTGAAGCAATGCTTATCACATGGCCTCATCCTAAAAAAAGTGCACCGGGTTCTTCAATTCAACCAATCAGCTTGGCTTAAACCATATATTGACTTAAATACCACCAAACGGAAGCAGGCTACCAGCGATCATGAGAAGGACAGCTATAAGAAGATGAATAATGCAGCTTTTGGAAAGACCATGGAAAATTTTCGCAAGTATAGCGATATAAAACTTTGCGTAAAGTGGGAAGGTCGCTATGGTGCAAAAGCTCGGATTGCGGCACCCAACTTCCACAGTGCAACGATATTTGATGAGAATTTAGTTGCTGTGGAATTAAGGCGACTCAAAATCTTATTCAATAAGCCCCTCTATATTGGAATGGCAGTTTTGGAAATTTCAAAGATGTGCTTCTATGATTTCCACTACAGTTTTATGCAGCGTGAATTTGAAGATAAATGTAAAGTCATGTATACAGATACAGATTCTCTAATATATGAACTTGAAGAGTAAAAAAAGCATATGAATCTATGGCTGAAAATATAAACAAATTTGATACAAGTGATTACCCAGAAGATAATCAATTCAATTTACCGCTCATGAATAAAAAGATTCCTGGTCTAATGAAGGATGAGCTGAATGGGAAAACCATGAGCGAATTTGCAGGCTTGCGCTCGAAAATGTACAGTCTACGTATAAACGATGGTAAAACTGTAAAGAAAAGATTGCATTGAGTCCATATGATAACAAGCGGTATATTATGAGTGGGACAACGAATACTCTACCATGGGGACATTACTCTATTCAATCAGAACAGCAAGAAGCAGACGCAGAAAACATTTAATCTAAGGCTAGTCTAAGATATATATTGTAAATAAAAATTGTATTATAGCTAAAATACCATTTAATGAAATAGTTTGTTTTAATTGTAGGTATTATTATCTAAGATATACATTATTGTAAAATAAAGAAAGTATTATTATAGTTATAGGGTAACCGATTTAAAGAAGCCCAACCATTGAATGATACGCTAAGAATTAATGATAATATTTTTCAATTTATAATAAATCAATAATAATATTTTATATATGGTATTCTTTTTATTCAATTTCCCTACTAAGTCCAGAGCTCCCGAATAATATTTGCCCACTACAGCGAGCTCCTCATCGGGCGGTTGAGCGTTTTACACAGAACGCTAGGATGGTTTGAGAAAAAACATTTACGCGTGGGCTCAACCTTGACCTCCTGGCATCACCTTTGAAACCGGAAGGGAGTCTGATCCTGACCTTCATCCGGAAGTGTGTCTTGGAGGCCACAGCCTTGATTCATAATCAAAGTGGTATTATTTTAAAAGGTAGCCGCGCTTTTAAGGATTCTTGGGTTTTTCTCAGTGCTATCATTTATTTTCTGTAGGGCTACAACCGCTTTCATCGGTGAACGTTGATAATAAAGTATCCTCAGGTGTATTTTTCTTTTCACGCTTTTCGCTTTTAAGTGAATGTGTCCGCCGTTTCTGTCGTAAGAGGCTAACAACCACGACTAAATGGTTTGTTACACTCTATACATTCAAACATATTGGCGGTTGCTAAAACACTAAGAAAGAACAGCTGAAACAGGTATTTATAACCGCTCAACAGAGAATAACAAAACAACACCAAAATAGCATCGAGTAACACCAAATAATGCCGAATTACACCGAATTATGCCAAATAACACCAGATTTGTGGTCTTCCGTACGAGGTACGAGGACACTATCAACCTCGTACAATTATGTACGAGATTTTTATAATATGGCCACACGAACATAAAACTAACTAGTGACATCTATCAGAACTTCTAGGAATTTCTTACACCAAAAACTTCATTGCCCCGCATTTATGCCATTCTTCTCTATGGTACCTATCTCGTCAACGGGGAAATCCCCGACTAATAAATTATTTCGTTCATCGCTTTTGTCGTCTCTGTCATACATAGCACCAATTTATACTTTCTCTGTTCCTTACGTGTTCTATTCGTTGCATGCCGGCCGTGTTTAATTGTTCTACGTGTAGCTAATTGAAATTTTTGGAAAAAAGAAGATTTTTATTGTTAAATAACAAGTCTTTTCGTTGTTTCGTCCGTGTTTAGTGGTGTAATAGAAGTATCGTTATGAGTGATAACGACGAAAACAGTGACCGTTCGCCTACTTTGACTCCGCCTAGAAAATTACCCAAAAAAGGAGGTTGGACAAGAAAAAAGGAAGGTAACACATTATCGCAGCATCGTGTTCAAAATTTTAGACCGCAATGGTTAAAGGATCCGGCTTTTAAAGACTGGCTTTTGCCAGACACCAATGATTTAACAAAAGCTAAATGTGCATATTGCCCAGGGACATCAATGGTAGCTGAACTATCCAATTTAAAAACTCAACACCTGGGCAACAAACCTGGATCCAGTGGAAAAACACAGACATTAACATCGCTTGGATTCCAGAGAGGTCCAATTCCACAAAATAAAGAAAAAGCTCGTGCAGAAATTAAACTTGCTGCTTTTTTTGCGGAGCACAACATAGCATTTTCGGTTGCTGACCATTTGACTGATTTATTAAAAGAAGTCGTGACGGATTCGAAATTAATCAAGGAAATTGAACTTAAAAGAACCAAAATTACAGGTGTGGTGAAGAACGTTCTTGGAGAAGGTCATAAAGCTGATTTAGCCCAAAAATTACAAAAAAATCAGTTTTCGGTGTTGACGGACGAGACGACCGATGTTTCGACAATCAAAACTGCTTGCGTTGTGGTACGCTATTTTGATCAAGAAGCTCAAAAGATATGTAGCGCATTTTGGGAGCTATGGAAAGTTTTTAAGGAAACAGCTGATGCTGATGATATTCCTACTGCCAATGCCGAAAATTTATACAGAGCTCTTGTCGATTCATTGACTAACCGTAATGTTCCATTGACAAATGTGATCGGCTTTGGCTCACATGGGTGTAACGTGATGATGGGTGATAACGACTCTGTAAAAACAAGGTTAATACGCGATTTTCCAGGAACCATAATCACGAAGTGCGTTTGTCACTCAGCCCATTTGTGTGCCAGTGAAGCCTGTAAACAGTTGCCTGAAGGTGTAGAACAACTGGCTAGAGATATCTACAACTTTTTTAAACATAGTGATAAACGGCTATTTAATTTTCGTAACTTCCAGTCGTTTGCTGCAGTGGAGCCTCACAAAATACTGAAACCATCACAGACAAGATGGCTTTCCTTATTATCAGTGGTTGAAAGGATATTAGAGCAATGGGAGGCCCTACGTCTTTTTTTTATCGATTTTACAACAAATCGTGCACAACGAGCAAGAGCCGATGTAAGAAATCGAGCAGTATTCATACTCGAAAAACTCAGCAACCCATTCTACAAACTCTATTACTGTTTCCTTGAATGGTCGCTCCCTTTGTTCAATAAATTCAACCTGGAATTTCAAAGCGAGAAAGTAGTAGTTCACAATCTACATGAGAAAGTTCCATGACGCTGCAATGTATCTTGGCGTGAAAGTGTATGAGCTCTTGAAACATCTAGATGTGATCAGACAGCCTGCAAATATTGCACAGTTCTATTCCTGCTGCAAAAATTTCTACAAAGTTGCAGTTACCGAAATTAAAAAACGATATAATATGGAAGATCCTGTCTTGTCAAAGCTACAAGTTTTTGATCCCGCATCGGCGCTTTCCCACAATTTCAGGAGTCATTTCCCTACACTTATGCCACTTATGGAAGTGGTACCCCGTATAATCGCACCAGCTGATCACGCAAAGAAACAAATAATCGACAATCAATGGAGGAGTTTGCCAAATGCACAAGCTCGTCATCCTAAAGGCTTGAATGAAATTAGTGAGCCAGATAAGTTTTGGGCTCAATTGCTGAAAACTGAAGACTTTTCCGAGCTGGCTCATTTTGCCCTATCTACACTGTCCCTACCCCATGCGAATGCGGAAACAGTGAACGGCACACTTCTTGCTGCAGAGAGCGCAAAAGGTTCAACTCGTACTGGAAACTGCGTCAATTTTGAACCCACAAAAGAAATGTATAGCCGCATGACAAAAGACAATATACGGCAGAAAAAACAATGACAATGAGGATGTTCCTGACATCATATTTGGAGACTAGATGTAAACTAAGTTTTGATGTAAATTTTCGTAATAATATAGACACATTTAGTTTTTATGTGCTTTTACATGAGTATGATTAAAGATTTTTTGAACAACTCAAAATAATGCTTTATTTACACTACGGTTTATTACTCGAATATGAGCAATGTGTACGACAATAGCGCGCTAAAAGTCGGGTTAAAACTTGCTTGTATTAGCTCGTTGACGTCACTTTAGCGCTCTATCATAATTCATAGCACACGAAAATTAGATAGTGCAGCGTGTACGATATGTCAAATTCAATTCACAATTCTCAAAATCGGTTTTCGGTGGATTGTTTCGATTTGTTTGGAGTTCGAAAGCAAATTAAAGAAATGGATACAATTCATGGGGTCCAAATACTTTGTGAGGTTGGTGATGGCGAGAAAACGTTTTGATGTTTGACATAGGCGCGCCAACGGTCAGTTTAAAACGGTTTTTGACGAATGCACGCATATGGAAATAAACCGACTATATTCAGTGAATGCAGAATGCGCAATGTATTCGAGTTATAAACCGTAGTGTGAGTAGGAAACTGGCAATAGTTTATTTCATTGAGTAAAAAAGTCCTGAATCCAGTAGTTCAATATGCCTTAACTTTGGTTTTAGCACGTTTTCGATGCATAATACGTGTACGAGGTTTGAAAGTCAAAATACGAGATTTTTAGCTGCATATGTACGAGGGAGTTTTGTTCAGGGTTGGCAACCCTGATCATAATACATCAGGTATTTCTCTTTCTCCTCAGGCTTAAAATAATCCATATATTTGTTATTGGCTTTACTATATCTGTTAGAGCATTGACTTATACCACCTCGAATGCCTCTCTCTATGAATAGCAGTATATCTACGTTCGTTATCAGCTCTAGTTTCACTTTGGTGTATTTTAGCAAAGCATCCCATGTTAGACCTGGCACGGTGTATAATGTGCTGGATCTAAATTGTATGTCTTCATACATACTTTTCGAAAGTTCTCAAACACATCAGTAAATAAAAGGACATCATTTTTCAGGTATACATCGGAATATTCACCAAGTGTCTGCATTTCAAAGTTTTGTCAGACCTTTTCAGCATGATTGTAGTCCTCTGGAGATATATCACTGTTAGTGATTTTATTATAGAATTGCTCCTGCGCCGGTAAGTGTTGGAAATCCAATTTTATCCACTCGTCAACGAAGTCGTATGGGAGGACACCTTTGCGCGTAAGTAGTTTAAAGTCATCATCATCCAATTCCTGCCATACAGCTCTTGTAATATTTAATTTATCCATTGGCAGCAATGATGATAGCTTATCTAAGGATTCTGCCATAAAACGGAAGGAATCGATGAATCTGAATTTGATATGACTGCCTTCAACGTGCTTGGTGAACGAAATGTATTTTTCTTATTTATTGGTAGGAGATCCACTTTCCCAGGAATGGCTGTAGCTATATCCTTAATAATGAAGTGAACATCATATCCAGAAATTTTGTAAAATGACTGGAACTATGGAGCAATCTTGATACATCAGGTTGCATGCATTGTGCGCTGGCCTTCGGTATTTTCCTGTTAAAAGAAATTATGAAAAAATCCGTTTTATTCATAAAATTTTATTAAAACTAAATAGTGGGAGTTCTTTGTAAGTTCAGTTATTCTAATATGCCATAGAAAAAAAATTGATAATTTCCAAAAAAAAAGTCTAACCTTTCATTAGGCGCTAAAATTAAACCAACGCTAACAAACATTTTTATTTTTGTTATTAAACTAAACAATAGATGTGTTTTTTTTTTATACATACATATATATATAAATCCAAAGATGATTACTGGTTTTATGGTCTTGCTAGGTTGCTGTTTCGTAACTCTTTCAGGCCCTTATACTGCACATTATATGTGCCATCTGTCCGGCGACGGATACGGAGTAGTGCCCTGGTCTTAGTAGCTGGAACAAATCTGCAGCTTCCATTGGGCATTCTCTGTAGAATTTCTACGTGTTGCTCAATAATATTTTGCATTTCTGGTTGATCGACCTGCGGACGTCTTTCCCTAGTGGTTGTTGCGGTTGGGGCTGGTAGTCTTTTGCTCGGTATCGTTACTGAAAAGCGTGGCTGGTTTGCTGCTGGTTCTACAGTGTTAGTCAGTTGAGTCGATGTATTGCTGTTCTTAATGTTATTTCGCACTTTATCCTGATTAATCTGCGGACGTTTTTCCCTTGCGGCTGTAGTGACTGGAGCTGGCTGTTGTGTACGGGGTATTGTCACAGTGAAGCGTGGCTGATTTTCTGCTGATTCTTCAGTTGATGTACATAGGTTGCTGATAAGTTGGGTTGGCGTGCTGATTTTGTACAGGGTGGTGTCGCTTGTAGGAGTCTTCTGTTTATGTTGGCATGTCTCGAAGATCTTCCTTTTCACTATGAGGCCTTTTCTGATAAATTCTTCAGCGGACAGCTCCAGGCTCGGCATCGATCTCCCTGGTATTTCTTTTGCTGGCTTCAGCTGTCTTGTATGAGCCCTCACTGTAGGGCCTAGCTTTATTTGCTGGTTCTTCTTTTCCAGTATTTTTCTGGCGTCGGTAATTTTGGGTGCTCGCTTTGAACTCATTTTTACGTTTGGGGAAGTTTGATTTGCAGCTCCGTTTTATAATCAATAGTTCTAACGGTATTTAATCGGTTGTGATAAGTTCTGAGATCTTTCACATGGGCTCTCTCAATTGCTTTAGTGTTGTTTTTTATTTCTACTATTACAGGCGAGATTATTCTCATTACATCGAATGATCCCTCGTATTTTGGTCCCAGTTTAGAATTGAAATTTTTGATACGAGGAGACAAATGCCTCTCTTCCTCAGTACTTGATCGCCTACTTTCGGACACCATAATCGACGGCGGAGATTGTAATGGTGGCTCTGTTTTGTAAATGCCTATGTTGATGTGTACGAGCTTAAATATGTGTACGAGCTTAAATATTTCTTGCAGTTTTCTATGGTTCTGCTCTGGTGTGTTATTTTTAGTGTTGTAGATATTCTGTTCGCTGTACAGAGTTGCAGGAAGATATAATTATCTTCCATAATTTAGAAATGCAGGCGTGTAACCGGTTGATTCATTCTGGCTGGTGTTAGGAGCTAGCATTATTTCGGGCAGAAATTCATCCCATTTTCGCTGGTCTTGTTCAATGTATAGTGCTATCATTGTTTTTATAACACGATTGACTCTCTCGGTTGGGTTAGCTTGAGGAGTGAATGGTGGGGTTAGCCGGTGCTGGATGCGGAAGTCTTTTAGCATTCGCGTAAACATATGACTGGTATACTGCGTTCCATTTTCGGTGATTAATATTTTGGGGCAACCATATCGAGCGAGAATTCGTTCTTTGAAGCCTTTGACTAAAGCAGGCGCGGTCGCTTCTCTAATAGGTAGCAACTCAGTCCACTTGGTGAATTTGTCTTGAAATACTAGCAACACTGTAATTCCTTTGGCGGATCTTGGTAATGGTCCAATAAAGTCAGAACTAACTATTTGCCATGGTTCTGTAGCTTTTGTCAAATGCATTTTTCTGGCTGGTTGTTGTTGTAGAGGCTTGTATTTTAGACATGACGGGCAGCTTCTTACGTATATGGCAATATCTCTGAACATTCCTGGCCACTAGTAATTTTTACCTATTCGTGCAATTGTTTTGACTACTCTAAAATGTCCGGCGGTGACATCGTCATGGTTCTCTTTCAGTACTCTGATTCGCAGAAATGTCGGGACGCAAAGTTTCCATTAGGAACCGGTATCATTGTCGGCATAGGTATTTGTGTCGTGAAAATGGCGAGATATATGTTCTTCTATGATGGCATAATCTGGTAATGCTACAGGTTTGTCTTTCATGGCTTGAATTTTATTCCTGTACCAGGAACATTCAGGTGTATCGGTGGTTGGAGTAATCATATATACTTCTTGCTGGGGAGTAGCTGCTAGTGGTTGGCGTGAGGGTGCGTCTGCTACCACATTTTGTTTGCCTCTTCGGTATTTAATGTGCAAATCATATTGCTGGAGCTCTAGGGCCCATCGTGCTAGTCTTCCGGAGGTTTTTCTATGGAGTGGAGCCATCGGAGAGCTTGATGATCGGTAAGGACGGTGAACTGGTACCCTTCCAAATATAGCCTCATTTTCCGTATACCCCATACTACAGCGAGATATTCCTTTCCTGTGTGTGGCTGGCATATGCGATGACACTTTCATTTCCCTCTATTTCTTGGGAGAGCACTACCCCTAGTCCATTATGGCTTGCATCGATCTGGAGAGTGAATGGTCTGGTAAAATCTGTACAGGCCAGGACGGCTGCTACTGTGAGCTGGTGCTTGAGTGTCTCAAATGCTTGTTGCTGCTCCTCATTCCATAACCATTTCTTGTGTTACCGTAGCAGCTTCTGTAATGGTGCTACGAGCTCGGAGAAGGATTGAACGAAACGTCTATACCAGGAAGTTACACCTAAAAGACTTCTCAATTCTTTGATATTGGTTGGTGGTGGTATTGCTTTAATGGCTTCTATTTTGTCGGTATCTGTTCGTATGCCCTGCTGGCTTACCATATGTCCCAGATATTTTATCTCATTCTTCAAAAATTCACATTTCTCTACATTTATTTTCATATTTGCTTTTATCAGTCTTTCGAAGACTTCACGTAATTTCGAAATGTGCTGGCCGAATGTTTTTGTGACTATGATTATATCATCCAAGCATGCGAATGCATACGGCTCCATCTCGGGGCCTATAACTCTGTCTAATACCCTCTGAAAAGTACCGGGAGCGGAGTGATGTCCAAACGGCATCACCTTCCATTGAAAAAGTCCTCTGCCTGGTACAGTAAATGCCGTATATTATCGGCTGGATTCTTCTACTGGTATTTGCCAGTAATCTTGTTTCAAATCTATTGTGGAGATGTATTGTGCTCCTTTTAGTTTATCGAGAATATGATTTATTTGAGGCAATGGATATGCATCTTTGAAAGATCGGTCGTCTATGCAAAGTCTCCACCCTCCTTGCTTCCTTCTCACGAGAACTATGGGTGAACTATACGGACTATTAGCCTGCTCTATTTTATTGGTATCTAACAATTCCTTGATTTCGGTGTTAATTACCTCTTGCATTGCGGGGTTTCTTGGATAATATCGTTGTTTGAATGGCGCGTCATTCTTCATGTGGATTCGATGGGACGTCAAATGTGTAGGCTTCGTGATCGCCTCACATCTAGGTAAGTAATCCGCCATTAGTTCTTCGAACCGTCGATCTCGCTCTGGTGTCAGTTCCTTTGGAATATCTTCGGCATACAGGAAGTTTGGGGGGGGGGCGAACGGTTCTGGAGTAAGCCTCTCTCCCCATAGGAATATTTGTGCTTCGATTTTCTGCAGGAAGTCCATTCCTAAAATAATAGTTTCGGTTAACTGAGGCATACAGTAAAAGGTGTGGGTCACGCTGTACTGTTTCCAGTGAATTTGTATACTATATGCCGTAGTGATGATGACTTCTGTACCATTGGCTAGAGATGTGCGGAGTGCACATTTGGAAGCCGGTACTCTAGCTTTCTTGAGTGCGGTGGGTAATTCTTCTCCTATAAATGACTTTCCTGCTTCGGTGTCTATGAGAGCTTTGATGTCTCTCTGAAGTACGCGTAGTGTTATGAAATATCGACAGTCTGGTTCACGGCTTACGGCCTGGTATTCGGGGATGCAGGGCGGCCTTCCTTGCCTTGCACCCCGCTGGCATTTCCCTGGTTGTCTTGTTCGAATTGGTTACATTGGCAGTTTCTGGAAAGCGTGCCCTGTTTTCCGCAACGTGAACAGAATAAGACTGCTGGATTCCTGCAATTAACTCTGGTATGACCGCGCTGTCCGCATCTCCAGCAACGCTCGTCTCGTGAATACTGCATTCTCATGGGGTTTGCCGTATTGAAAATTCGAAATGGTCTATTCTCCTCTCGAATGTTTGGTCTTGGTTTTAATTTCTTCTCTTCCTCTTTTACCAGCTTGTACTCCTCGGCTAGCTTCATGAGTTCGGTTAGACTGGTAAAATCACGGGGACGTATGTATAATCGATATTCTGGTAGTAAGTTCTCGTAAATACGATACAATTTTTCTTCTGGTGTGCGATCTTGTTGCCAACGCATTAACGATTGGATCGCAGTAATATACGCCTTTGCCTTTTCAGTAGGCTTCTGTATTCGAGCTCTAATATCATCGCCTAATTTGAGTTCAAAACGTGAAGGTAGGAAGAATGTTTTCAAATCGTGGACAAACTCTTTCCACTCTGACCAGTTTTGTCGGTTGTTTCTATACCATGTCAGCGCTGTTTTGTGTAGAAGTTGCGGGAGTGCTCGCAGTAATCCATTTACTGGTATTTGGTAGCACTCAGCTAATTCTTCTACCCTTTCTAAAAGTTGAGCGGATCTAGCCCTTGATCGAACTTCACGTTCCACTTTCGCACTTTGTCCATGATTTCTGAATCCGATAAGTGTTCCGTACTCCTTATCTGGCTGGCTGGCGGTAATTGTTGGGCGGTAGTCGGATTGTTAGCTATCGAGTCTGTAGGTGTTATTGTTTTCCTAGTATAATATATAGTGTTGTTGTTTTCCTAGTATAATCGTAGTTGTATATCGAGGACGGAACGGCTGGTATTGGTATGTGGCTGGTTGTCGTTATTGTAGCGGTAGTCATAACAGCTTTAGTTACTATTGCAGTAGTCGTATTAGCTGTAGTTACTATGGCAGTCATCGTAGTAGCTGTGGGCGTCATCCCTGGTATAATATTACTTAGAATATCTCTAATTCGTTTCTCTTCTTTGATCTTCTCGCCCAGCCGTTTTCTTAACTCATCCACGGTCCCTTGTATGCTTAAACCTCTCTTTTCCAACTCGATGCACAGGTCTTCCTTCTTCAGCAAGTAAACAGTATTAAATCTTCGGTTTCACTCATTTTTGTCTTCTTTTACTGGTCTGGATTGTATCGGAATTTCAGTGGTACCCTTTTCCTTTCACTGATGGCTTGCTGGTATTTCCCTCAGCGATTGAGTAGGGTCCCTGCTCGGGCGTTAAATTTATGTAACGTCGGGGGTATTGGGAATGCGACGGGGAGTCAGGACTCGTTCAGGGCAACGTTCCACGACGTTGAAATTGTATACTTAGAACATTATCAACTCACTTCAATAGTCATTTATTTGCTTAACTACTATGATACAAAGTTTCACATCCACCTCTAAAAGGTTATCATATTATTGAAATGTATTTCTTTCCATTTAGTTCTATTATCTGGATTACTAACACTATTACACTTGTTTTCGTTCTTGTAGTCTGTTTATTCGTACGGTACGTCGGCACTTATATTTCTAACACTCAGATGCTTAAACATGAAGAGATGTTCACTATCCGGTTGAGTGGTGTGTGCGAATATTATCACTACGGCCTGTAGGGGTGACGTACGGATACTGTAGTTCTAATCAGCACGGAGAGAAGCGGTTGAGTGATTCGTGCGAATAGTATCTCTACGGCCTGTACGGATAACGTACGGATGCTGTAGTTCTAATCAGCACGGAGAGAGGCGGTTAAATGATTCGTGCGAGTATTATCACTACGGCCTGTACGGATAACGTACGGATGCTGTAGTTCTAATCAGCACGGAGAGAAGCAGTTGACTGATTCGTGCGAATATTATCACTACGGCCTGTACGGATAACGTACGGATGCTGTAGTTCTAATCAGCACGGAGAGAAGCGGTTGACTGATTCGTGCGAATATTATCACTACGGCCTATACGGATAAGGTACGGATGCTATAGTTCTAATCAGCACGGGGAGACTAGGAACCGATGTGTTCAGTCGAGATGCTGGGAGGCAACTCGCTGCTGCTCTGGTGTGGCTCCTATTTGCATATCTTCCTCTGACGGACTGGGCTGGTCGGCGGCCTACTGGACTTCAATCGGCTCGTTATCAGACTGGCGGTTTTGACTGATCTACTGGTCTGTATTTACTGGCGAAAAATAAGTTGGTCTCTGGTGATCTGTACTGGATGTCTCTCGGTTGATAACTAAAAACTATCTGTTTTGGCGGCTCCCTTTATATAGGCGTAGATCAGTATTGTGTTCGGTGATCTACCCACCGAGAAGCGCAGTCATCTACTGATTTTCTGTGAAGAGCTTATCAGCAGGTATTCACGTGGGCATTTTATCTGGTAGGAACTGGATGTTTGAATTAATGGGTGGTCATGTGACTTGGTTACAACTCTAAACATAAGTGACCGCAAATTGCTGTATCATAATTCTTATAAGAACTGTAGTTGTACGTAATATTACTACCCAAGTAGTTTGTGAGCTCCCTTTGCGGTTGGAGATTGCCAAAGCTATCAAAGTATTCGATGTTATCACCTTTCTTGTAGTACGCTACCCAGTGTACCTGCTCCAGTTGATATGTCCAAGTTAACAATACCGCTTTCTCGCTTCCATGTCTTTTTAGGTAGATTATCACGCATAAATACTCCTCTGAAGTGCGGCAAGTGTGTGGTATACTTGTGAAGATCCAACTCGTTTAGCGGTCTTTTGGGTATCGTATTTAATAGCTTTTTGGTTGAGGTTGTAGATAGAGTGCAAGTCCTTTTCTGTACGGCTTCAAGAACAGCCCGTTTCCATCTTTACCAACCGCTATAGTTTCCGTTGCTTGGTTATGACGTTTGCTTTCTTCCAATTTTGCCTTTGCCGCACTGGTATCATTTACTGTTTTAGCTATGCCTGCTGCACCTCCCGATAGTGCTCCCAATGCTGAAAGCCCAACAATCAACGGGATGAGGAACGGAAGTGCCCCACCAACCTTTGGTACAGGTATCACTCGTGGAGTTTTAATAGATTTCTTCTTTCTTTCACAATATTTTTTGCTGGACTAAGAGTTATTTTTGTAGCTTCCATCAAGTCTTTTGGTTTTTTTATTCTTAAAATCTTACGTGCATTGCGTCTCGGAATGTGGGTTGGCGTCTATTTTTAGCCTTAAGAGCCATACCCAGCTTAATTTTAGCCTTCATTTCGTTGGTTATAAACCAGGCGTTGGCACGTTCACTCAAATTTGCGAGATGAACAACATATGTAGTACCGGCTAATGCCACCAGGGGACCTTGCTCAAGAAATGGTGTTTGCCCTCGAAAGAGCAAACCTATTTAGGCGCAGCATTTGAAAACAGCAAAACCATGATGACGTCATTCTCATATCTACAACTTCCCCACTAGTAAATCGTGAAGCAAGAAAACAGGATGGTAGTACCTGTTAATGCCGCTAGGGAACCTTACTTTCCGTCGAGGTGAATAACATATGAAGTGCCGGCTAATGCCACTAGGGAACCTTACTAAAGAAATGGTGTTTGCACTCGAAAGAGCAACTGCGACTTTTCAATACAAGCACCCCCTAAATCGAATAATATTAATTTGCTGCGAAAACATCAAGTCAAGTTGATGTCATGTTGTAAAGTTCGAATGTTGCTGATATCTACAACTTCCCCGCTAAGAACACTTATTTAGGTGCAGCATTTGAAAACAACAAAACTATGAAGACGTCATACGGGATATCTACAACTTCCCCGTTAATAGAAGAAAAAAAAACAGCCTAGGCGCAACATTTAATGTTTGACACCCAGAATCCTCACTGACATCTTCTAGAATCTGTTCATGGTGATGTCATGTTCTGAAATTCGAATGATGCTAATATCTACAACTTCCCTGCTAATCAGAATTACGTATCACACCGCATTACTAATTGCCAATGTTCCGTCTCGGAACAAAACTAAAAACAAACTTATATACTAAAACACTACAAAACTAACACTCACTGTTAATAAATATTTTCCACGAAGATAATCCAATCACAGATCCCTCGATGCAGCAACATAATCGAAAATAAAAACAAAGCATCTACAAAAAATAAATAAACAAATAGAAGTCTCAGATCATTCACGATCTGAGACTTCAATTAGAACAAAAACAAAACGCTTTGTTCCTATATTCCCACGATGTCTCCAACATCCTAAGTGACCCAATAATCTGCAAATAAAAAGAGAAAACAAATCATTAACAAAATTACAAACTAATCAAAACTCGAAATATAGACACTTACCGGTCAAGATTTGACATAAACAAGATGGCAGCTTACAGCACATAATAAAATATTCCGATTAGAACAGTGATGACGCCATTTGAGGGCCAAATGTATGAAAATCTAACAAACGACGCGAGCGTCATAGCAACGCCACCGGCAGACACCATTTCTATTGTGTTTCTGCCTATAAATTGCGAGCGATCAGAAATAGAAAATCACTTGCGATTTGACCAAGCGACAAGACAGATCGGTAGCTCTAAAACCATTTGAAGTCTTGCTTAACCCAAACCAAGGGAAGTATTTCTGAATCCCTTTTATACTAACAAATTTAATATATTTAACATATATATTTTTCAGCACCCTAAAATTGGGAGTACTGACCCCAGATTTTTTATGAGCAGCTGTATGACGCTCACTCTGTCACTCAAAATTCTAACCCCCTTTAGTTTGAGTTTCCTTTTTCTATTACAGATTAAAGAATAAAAATTCGCCAGTGGAGGCTGATTACGTTTTTTTTTTTTTTATATATATAAATAAGCAAGTTAGAATTGTCGAATAAAATGAACTTTTTTTAGAATTTAAGCAACTGAATTGCCTAGCTTTAAGAATATTTTGTGATAAATAAAACTAGTGAAATTTGTTATTTTGAAAAAACGCCTGTCTTATCATTTCCAAAACCGGCACCTGCCCCTTTTTATGATTAAGCCCATATTGGGACTTAACATTGGTCCTTCGAGCCGGATAAGACAGGAAGATTTTCAGGATGGCGGATATCACTAGTTTAACATTATCACTGATAGCTCTTAATGATCAAAACAACAAGGCCGCCATAAATCACTCCAAGGCAGGTAGTGATACCAATGCAGGCAAGAAATACTATGCAGCACGCATAGATTCTCTAGAAAAACTCTGGAAATCTTTCACAGATCTGCATATAGCAATCTGATCAAAGATGGCGCTCAAAGCGACTACGCCAAAAGGGAATTATATGAGGAAACCGAGCTCATATATATAAATCTCCTCTCTACTCTATTAGAGGAATAGAGGAGTCATTCCCAGCACTCCCTCCTAACACAAATGAGCCCAGAGTTCAGCCAGTACGACTTTCAAAGCCAGAAACACGGCTACCAACATTCGACGGTAATTACAAATCATGGCGGACATTCCATGATCTGTTCAATTCATTAATTCACACAGACCTAAATATACCTCAGGTCCAAAAACTACACTACCTCAAACTCAGCGTCACTGGCGAAACAGAACGCTTATTACGTCAATTTGAAGTGACAGAAACCAATTATACCAAGGCATGGGAACTATTAAAAAAGAGATATGACAACAAACGAGTCTTAGTTAACACACACTTAAAGGCTTTACTAAGCTAACCGCAAATCAAAACAGAATCCGCCCATGACATTCGCACTCGTCTGGACCAGACAGAAGAAAGCCTCCACGAGTTAAAATATTTAAACTTACCCATAGAACATTGGGATGCTATATTAATTTACAATTACAACCTTGTTCAACGCCTCCCATTAGAAACACATGAGCTATGGGAGCAAGAACAAGGCAGCAAGACTGACATACAACATATGCCAATCTGTCAGCTTTTCTAGAGTCACGTTTCCGTACTCTAGAATCCATTCAAGTACGCCAAAACTTGATCTCATCCGAATATGGACGACAAGCAAGGTCTCCAAATATCCAAGAGTAACGGCGCGGCTACAGACCCACGAACTCCAATGACACTCCGTCATCTAACCACACACACAAAGGTGCTTACACGTTCATGAACAGAACATACACTTGCACCAAGTGCAAACAAAACCATTCGCTGTTTCACTGCACAGCATTTAAAAATCTATCTCAAACAGCGAGATCACAATTCGTGCAACAACACAAGCTGTGTAGAAATTGCCTGGCATCGGGACATAACTTATATAATTGTCCCAGCCAGAAAACATGCCTCCACTGTCACAAACGACACAACACACTGCTGCATCTAATACAGCAATCATCCGAGGGAGACAGTAGATCAACGAATAGTGAGCAAAATCAGAAGCAAGCAGAATTGAAGCTTGAAATTCCCAGTGGCAGTAATGAGCCAACTACAACATCATTTTTTTCAACACATCACAATGATACATTACTGTCAACTGCATTAGTGCAAATCGAGGGCCCAGATGGAGAGAAACACACAATGAGAGCACTGATAGACTCAGGCTCTCAAAGGTCCTTCATTACGAAAGCGGCAAGTAGACGGGCGAAACTACAGCCAAAATCAAAACATGTGAAAATCACAGGGTTAGGCCAAATTCAGACAGCATCCTCAAATGCTCAAACGTCATTTATATTGAAATCTTTTCGTACGAAATTTCAAACCAATATAGAAGCTCTCATTTTGGAAAAAATCACGGACTACGTTCCAGCTGACACGATAAATACCAGCAAATTGCTTTATCTGCAGCATTTGCTCCTAGCAGATCCAAGGTTTTACGCACCCGGTCCGATCGACTTATTACTAGGAGCTGACGTCTATGCCGACGTCATAGGGAGCGGAATTATCAGGGGTGCACCAGGACAACCCACAGCTCAACACACGCAGCTTGGTTGGATTCTACTAGGAAAAATCAAAAGTAGTGACAAAATCACTACCCTGACTGCACAGATAAGCAGGAATCAAAATTCGAACCAACGAAGAAGAAGAAGAAACGTGCATCCCAGAGAGAAGATCCAGAAAACTTCTCTCCAACTCACAAATCAAAGCAAGGCATCACGTAAAGGAAGCAACTGTCGAACAAAATACATGACAGTAAAACTGTCTGGGCAAGTAAAAAATCGCGTCAAAGCTCACAGAGAAAACAAAATAAACAGATATAAACATTTTACAGTCACAGGAAAAAATGTCAACACCAGATTTGATAATAAATGCCAGACATACAATCAGGCATCAAATTTATCATGGCACAGTACAGTGTCAAACCAAATCAAATGTGAGAGATCAAATGACAGAAAACATACCTACTCCAAAAATAACGCCATCTTTGACATCCGACCACAACGGAGTAAAGGGTACGAGCCTAAGAAGCATCCGAAGGCATTCGTAGATGTATAGCTTTACAAACTATACACATAAATAGTTGTGACAGAATTCACAAGTACAACAAGTACCACAGTGCAGAATGTAGCACAAAATTTATTAACATTAACAAAAACTATCAAACCAATATTTTACATGACAGTCGATGCCAGAGCCATCTACATCTGGAAATGTACAATACTCAACTCGCTTCATAAACGCAACATCAGTTGCTACAATATTTTAACGAAAGCTGCTACATATCAGTTCTACCACTTTAAAAACTGGCATCAGACAAAATCATTACTGACAAAAATCATCCCAATAGTTACATAAGAACTGACAAACAGATCAGACTCACGACAGCAGCAGATCTTTAGAACGGACGGTCAACAGTTACTTCAGTTATTACAAACGTATCACATTCGATCAACTGACAAGTTAGCAAGAGTTTACACTAGTCAGCATAAAAGTCAGAACCACTCACACATGCAAAACAAAACAGCAAGAAGACGGTTAGCCGACTACAAAATTACAAAACAACCGATTAGAAGCAGAATAAAACATTTTCTCAAAACATTCTACTACCAGCACAAATTAGCTACGACATCTCACAGAATATATGGGAAGCATTAGACCATTAAACAGCTTCGGTAATGCAGAACACTACCAATCAAAACCAACTTCACTTATGATCCAACACGCCAAAACTTTGACAACTGGCAAAGCTGAAAGCGACAAAACAAGTTTTCTTACACTATTTTTTCTAAAATTATTATTTGCAAATTTATTTATTCTTTGTTTTTCCCATTATTATTTTTTTTACCTCTCCTCCTTTGTTTTCTCTTTATCATTTGTAAGTTTTTTCTTTGTTTATCATTTATGACTTATTATTTTTTTGCTTGCAATTTTTATTTATTTTTATTCTTTTTGCCTTTTATTTTTTTTTATTTTTTAAACCACAAAAAGAATACAGATGGAGTCATTGCCAAGTCTAGACGACTGTTTGTACATCGATGACGTCCCCGAGCTCGAAGTTCCTTTAAGGGACAAGCTCAGAAGAACTGATATGCCAAGACGTCCAAAGACATTTGTACCTCCGTTTGAGGCACTTCCAGCAACAGACCATATAAAAGGGCTAGCTAACGAGGCAACGCTTCGAAAACCAACTAGGCCGGCTAGGCCTCCTACTGCTACCAGGAAATCTGCCATACAATCGGCAGCAGCAACAAATCCACACAAGGCCACATTTAAAAAGCCAGCATTTACGGCCTCAAATGTCGCACCTCAAAAAACAATACCACACAGCGCATTATTTAAAAGCCCGGCTTTGACGGCCTCAGCCACAACGTCGCATCCACTTTTTCAAAGGCCAACACCAATTGCTTCATCATCAACCACAACAACAGCTTTGGCGGCTTCAGCAAGCACACCATATGACACGTCAGTAATAAGGTCAGCTCTGATGGCTTCGACATCAACCACAGCGCCACATGACGTATTGACAAAAAAAGGGCCTACAATTCAAACAGCGGCTACAACCCCATGCGATAGATCGCGCAAGAGGCCAGCTCTGACGGCTTCGACGTCGACAAAAGCACCACTCAAAAAATCAGCGTTGATGACGCCATCCAACGCGACACCTAAGAAGCCAGCTCTGACGGCATCAGAACACCGACCAAATATAAACCCAACAAGGCCTCCGGCAAATTTCATCGTGGAACTACAGCTCTGGGAACAAGTGCGTACACAGCCAATTCCATGGCTAAAAGTGTTCACAGCGAGAAAATGCTTCCGCATCACAACGGAAGATGGGGACACCCTTCGCTTTATCAGATTAGCGACAGGACAAATCAAGGTGCGCTTGCAAGTAAAAACCAATAACGTAAGTTTGCACAAATTAATTTATTTTTATATGCACGATTCCTCTTTTTTCGAGAGGCGGGAGGATGTTCCGTCTCGGAACAAAACTAAAAACAAACTTATATACTAAAACACTACAAAACTAACACTCACTGTTAATAAATATTTTCCACGAAGATAATCCAATCACAGATCCCTCGATGCAGCAACATAATCGAAAATAAAAACAAAGCATCTACAAAAAATAAATAAAAAAATAGAAGTCTCAGATCATTCACGATCTGAGACTTCAATTAGAACAAAAACTTACACTACACGCTTTGTTCCTATATTCCCACGATGTCTCCAACATCCTAAGTGATCCAATAATCTGCAAATAAAAAGAGAAAACAAATCATTAACAAAATTACAAACTAATCAAAAATCGAAATATAAACACTTACCGGTCAAGATTTGACATAAACAAGATGGCAGCTTACAGCACATAATAAAATATTCCGATTAGAACAGTGATGACGCCATTTGGGGGCCAAATGTATGAAAATCTAACAAACGACGCGAGCGTCATAGCAACGCCACCGGCAGACACAATTTCTATTGTGTTTCTGCCTATAAATAGCGAGCGATCAGAAATAGAAAATCACTTGCGATTTGACCAAGCGACAAGACAGATCGGTAGCTCTGAAACCATTTGAAGTCTTGCTTAACCCAAACCAAGGGAAGTATTTCTGAATCCCTTTTATACTAACAAATTTAATATATTTAACATATATATTTTTCAGCACCCTAAAATTGGGAGTACTGACCCCAGATTTTTTATGAGCAGCTGTATTACGCTCACTCTGTCACTCAAAATTCTAACCCCCTTTAGTCTGAGTTTGTTAATAATAGTTTCCTTTTTCTGTTACAGATTAAAGAATAAAAATTCGCCAGTGGAGGCTGATTACGTTTTTTTTATATATATAAATAAGCAAGTTAGAATTGTCGAATAAAATGAACCTTTTTTAGAATTTAAGCTTTAAGAATATTTCGTGATAAATAAAACTAGTGAATTTTGTCATTTTGAAAAAACGCCTGTCTTATCATTTCCAAAACCGCCACCGCCCCTTTTTATGATTAAGCCCATATTGGGACTTAACAGCCAATTAGCTAATTGCCAATTAGTAATTAGATAATTGCCAATTAGCTAATCGTTTGAACAAATGTCGCTAATATCTCAAAAACCAAAGCCCGTAGAGGATTTCTGATGAAAATTTCGTTCCCTCTCCCACCCCACACCACCAAGAATCCATTTCCATGAGCAAAAATAACTTGAATTATTAATACGCTAATATCTCGAAAACCAGAGCCCGTACAGGATTTCTGATGAAAATTTCATAACCCTCCCTCCTTATCTTTATTAACATAGAACCTAGAATCCATTGTCATGAACAAAACTTTCCTACTATTAACTTTAATTAGTAGCAATATTAGTTCAAAACCAAAAGCCTACATTTAGGCGCTCAAGAAAAATTATAATATAAAAGCCTACATTTAGGTTCACCACATATCTATCTAAGAAAACCGTAGTACCGGAACATGCTGGTAGTACCGGCTAATGCTGGTAGTACCGGCTAATGCCGGTAGAGCACAGTCAAGACCAAATGACATATCCCGGAGCATTCTGGTAGTACCGGTTCATCCCGCTAGGGCGCAGTCGGGACTCAATGGTGCATCCATGACACAATGGTGTATCCAAGACAAAATTGTGTATTCAAGACACAATGGTGTGCCAAAGACACAAACCAATACATCCCAGCCACAAACCTACATTTAGCATGGACTTAAACCACCTAGAGACGGTGGTGCCATCTGTGGCGAAATCCTGGAAACTAAAACAGTGAGACCCAGTGAGACACCCAGATTTTTATGAAATTTCTTCTGCCTGTTAGATTTTGTATGGAACGTACTGTTACATACACAAACCCAACACACAAACACACAATCCCAATGGATGTATGGCGACCGACATTCCTGCGGAGACGACTCCCAGAAAAACAAAAATATTAAATATCAAAAAATTTAAAAAAAAAAAAAAAGTCCAAAAAATTACTCCCGCGACAAATTTTGTCTTCAACAAAATTTGTCAACGCGGCACACTTTAAAAAAATAAAGCAACAGACAAATCGTAACTTCGTCGTGAAAATTGCAATAGGTACGTACGAACGTACATACATATCACAAAAAAGCTTTCGCGGTAAGAAGAGCGCGCCGCGAAAATACATTGTATGTATACGCGCGCGGCATCGGGACGGTGGCTGATGTTTATAAAAGCATCAAATTTCAAGCCTCCGTCCAACGAAAAATATTCTGGACTTGTTTAATCAAGTCCAGAATAAATGAAAATTTTCTCAGGGTGAAAATGCAACTATGCATTTTCTACCCTGAACGAAGGCTCTTGATCGCGACAAAAGTGATCAAGAGCCGAGTTGAATTTTAAATTTTAAAGAGCCGAGTTGGACTTTTAACTGGAGTAACGGCGGTTGCAAAAGTAGAGTTGATTTTTTTTTTTGGATTTTCGGTTCGGCGCGGTCTCGGTAAAGTGTAATAGGAAAAGCACATAGAATTAGTTTTACCGAATGAAAATAGTGAACTTGGAAAAAGAAATCAATATTGTTATATTAGATAAAAGAAAAATTGTGAATAAAAAAAAAAAGAAAACAATATTTTTAGATAAAAGAAAAATTGTGAATAAAAAAAAAGGGGAATCAAGATTGTTAGATAAAAGAAGAATTGTGAATGTGAAAAAAGAAGGCGAAATTTTTAGATAAAATAAAAGAATGAAATCAGAGAAAAGTGTGTTTTGTGTCTAAAGGAAAAGCCAAAGGGCTTTTAGTTTCGCAGCACTAAGGTGTGAGGGAGCACTGGATATGGCTCCTGCTTGCCCCACAAAAAGGTATTTAACAAAATTGGCAAACTGTGCATAAATATAACAATTGGCGCAGCCGGTAGGATAGAGGAAGCCTACTTTGAAAAACAAAAAAAAGTATAAGCGCTCGAAAACCCTCTATCCTACGAATCTAAATGAGTTTAGGACGAGATCGAATACTGGGCAAGACACCCTACCCTCCGCCTGAAGTTGAGTCTGGCTTCAGGAGTATTTCGATCTTGTCGGCTCCCAACGCTCGGTGTCGGACAGCTTTAACTGCCTCTGTTTGCAAAACACGCAGCCACCCCCTCATCAAAGCACAAAGTGCCAACGTGGGGCAATAGCGGGCTTCATCCCAGCCCAGGATAAAAAAGTCCACAACCCAAAATTTCGAAATTTACACTTGAAGGAAGGAAGTTTGGAAACCATCCGCTATCTGCGATTCGGAGCTGAAAGGGACTTCGAAGTAGGCAACGCGCCCCCCTTTCAGCTTTTATCCAGGGGAATTTAAGTAGGCCACGGGCCCCCCCGGCAGCAAAAGAACTTCAAGAAACCGAACCAACGATCCTGAATTGAGAGGGACCTCGAAGAAGGCAATAAGCCCCCCTCTCAATTTGAACCAAGGGAATTAAGACGGCAGAAGCCCCCCTAGCTGCAAATTTCACACACGGTGGTCCATGAGCGAGGAAAGCTCCCACCAAGAAATACCGCCGGAAATCCAACTTCCATCAACTCCTCAACAATCTTCCTCGCCGGGCGACGCACAGGAAGATCCGTCCCGGTACGAAGGAGGCAACGCGGGAGCAACATCCGCAACAGAGGGTGCTAATCAAACACCCCCAACAAATTCAACAAAAAAAGGGGTAACACTCAGGAGTGGGACAATCCTTACAGGTCCCCAACAAGTAAGACCTTCTACTTTAAATTTAGAAAATTATTTAAAATATCTAGAGGGGAAAGTGCGAGACTCCTCCGAACTTTCTGTTATACAGTGCGATTCTATCGATAAACAGCTCAAAAAGTCCCGTGAACGGCGGCTTGAGCAAATCGCGCAATTCAAAGAAAGTACGGAAAAATTTAAAGAAAGCTTAAAGCAGTTTGGAGAACTCTCGCACTCTCTCGAAACAGAAATTACAAATAATAGTGTAGAATTAAGAGAAGGTGCCATTGAGGACAGTGTCAGTGATTTTACCGTGAGTGAAATTCTTTTAAATTGGCTGGGCGACTCCCTTCTGGAAACCAGCATAGAAGAAACTAGCTCCCCAAAGGTGCCAAACTTTAGCTTCAGAATCCCCAGTATAAACATGGCAGATTACGCTAAAATCGCCAAACTGACTGCCCAGCTCGTCCCCCTATTCTCGGGAGAGCAGCACCCAAAATTGAGCCTTGAGCTCCAAACGTTCCTAGGATGCTGCAGGCAGGTAATCCAGTGCATTTCGGTGGATGAACTAACAGCATTTTTGCAAATCTTCCCCACCAGACTTCGAGGCGAAGCTTATCAGCTTTTTGCCTCAAATATGCCCACTACTTTCAAAGAAGTAGAAGAACGGCTAAATCGCACATACCTGCCTAGAGAAACTTACCAGGAACTGGTAAATAAATTAATCACTACAAGGCAGTATCCCTTGGAAAACCTCACAGCCTTCACGGCACGAGTGAAACAAATGCTGGCACTCTGCAATGAAGCAGCAGAATCCAAATACGGAGCCACAGCAGCACCAGCTGTTAAAACGCAGTTGGAAGATTTCGCTAAAAACGCACTGAAAACAGGCGTAAATAACCCATATATGTGCCAATACCTTCTGACCATGACAGACGGCACGGTAGATGACCTCGTACAAAGAGCACTTGACATGGAACGTCCCCAGCAAAGTGCTCTATTCCTGCAACCTCCAGGACAATTCCAACCAAATATGATGCAGAATACATTGCCAAATTCTGCCTGTACCAGTGTACCAAATAACACACATTTAACTCCAAACAGTACCCTAGTAAATCAAAGCGTATACAATCCTGGCATCATATCCTACTCACAAGATCCCCGGCAACACAATATAACCACTAACCCAAGCAGTCACATACCAACGTCACAGTTCACACAGGATGGCCCAGCATATATTAAACAGGAACCAAGGTCGCCAGATAAAAATTATAATGTAAAAAATAAAAATACCTATTTAAATAAAGTGACTTGTAGTTTTTGTAATTTAAGAGGCCACACATATGCCGATTGCCTCAAAAGGAAAAATACGCCTTATTGTGTGAACTGCAAAATGTATAACCATGACGTGCGTGACTGCAGAAGAAACAACAATAGTTTCCAGAGGCCACACAATAATAGTGGACCACCAAATCAACGTCCTAGAGAGCCGCAAAACCCCAATAACAACTCAAGAGTATATAATGTGCGAAAAAAGTGCGAATTTTGTGGTCGTTCTGGACATGCAGTTAATAACTGCCAACAAAAACGTAAATGGGAAGCCCGGAGTCAGGGAAACGACGTACAGTCGACCCAAAACTCCCCGGCTCGACTATAAATCTCCCATCTAATAAATTAGGGTCTCCTCAGCAGCCCGATTCCAGTGTCGCTACAGTAAAACTTCCTTTAGACATAGGCCTGAACGGCCAAACTAAACTAGTAGTAGACACAGGCGCTGAGGTAAGTATAATAAAGAAAAGGTCATTAAAAGACCTCAAAGAAATTAACCACAATGAGGCATGTACACTTCAGACCCCATTTGGTATGGGAAAGACGCTGGGAAATTGCCAGGGAAACTTCGTTTTCAAAAACAAAATTCCCTGCAAGTTTCAAGTCGTAAAGAACTTGCCTGGCCTTTCCGATGATGGACTTCTAGGAAATGATTTCCTAGCAAAAAACTGCAACGTTGAGAGTCCTAATAAGGCACTAAGGTTTCCTCGCACGGAAACTAATCCAGACGAATTTGCTTTGCCATTAGAGTTTGACACGGACAAGCTACATTCTGAAAAAGCAGTCGAAGTAAGAACACTTGCAGAAGAGGTAGAGTCTAAACAGGCTGAACTATCCACCTGCAGTGTCTTCAAGGCTTCTCAAACGAGAAAAGCTGGCTGCCAAGCTCCAAAAGGGCCCAAGGAATGTGAAAAAAGCTGTCTGGGCGAGCAAGAGACCGATGATGGCAGGCAGCAATTGGTTACCTTTAAGGAACCAATCTGCATACCTGCGCGCTCTCAAATTGTGGCCCCAGTGCCGTTACAAACTCAAGAAGAAATGCTCTGTTTATCCCAAGAGATAAGCGATGGAGTCTTCTTGGCAAACAGTTTGCTATCATCTGGAGAAGAATTAGTGCTGGTTAGTATTCTCAACGCTAACAGTCATCAAGTAGTCATACATAGCTTAAAGTTACAGCTATATCCAATAAACGACTACACCATAGTCCCATTAACGCACTCAAAAGATCACAAAAGAACACACATTCCACTACCAAATATGGAGGCAATATCAAACAACACAAGAGACGGAACCGAGTGTCTAAAGCCTGCCAAAAAGGTTCATATAGCTCTCCCGTCCAAAATCGCGAGGCATAAATCACTGTTAAACAAACAACGGCCATACAAGAACGGCAGCGAGTCGCTAAAGCCTATATTAAAGGGCATATTACTCCACCGTCACACAGCACACAGAATGCTACATGGTCAAAAAGCAATAGCATTGACGTGCATGAGTATATCACACAACCTACGGCAAAGACCACACAGGTGTACCAAACTCAGCCGTCAACAAAGCAGGAAGCAAGTACCCTGTTACATGCTAAATACAACAAAATAAAGCCTCATAAGGAATTAACTAAATTCAATCCAATTTCAGGACACAAATTTACAAGGAATAGTAAGTCAAACCAAGGTTCAGCTGAAAAATCAGCAATTTTACAACATGTACGATATCTATACCCGGATAATGAGACTCCGGACGACCCAAAACAATACCCGCGTATTTCTAGGCTAGAGCAAGAACTCAGCCTAGACCCTAATTTAACCGCGGAAGAAAAAATTTCGATATCGGAACTCTGCGAAGAGTAAAACGATATCTTCTTCCTCAAAGGTGACAAACTCACCTATACAAATGCGATAAGGCATAATATTCCGTTGGTGCAGGATCAAGCACCAATCAATCAAAAAATGTACCGCTTACCTGAAACACAGCGGAAAGTAATTAACGAGCAGCTAAAAGAAATGCTAGACAGCGGGATAGTCCAGTCTAGTAAAAGCCCTTGGAATTCACCTCTACTAGTTGTCCCCAAGAAAGCGGGACCTGACGGTGAAAAAAGGTGGCGCGTCGTTGTCGATTTTCGTAAATTAAACGAAAAGACAATTGGAGACGCATTCACGCTACCCCGAATCGAGGATATTCTCGACCAACTAGGTCACGCAAGGTATTTCACCACACTCGATTTGGCCAACGGCTATCACCAAGTTCTTGTCGACAAAAAAGATCGACATAAAACTGCTTTCAGCACAAGTTATGGGCACTACGAGTTCAAGCGTATGCCATTCGGGCTCAAAGGAGCCCCTGCCACATTTCAACGCCTAATGAATTTCGTACTAACAGGCCTACAAGGCCTCGAATGTTTTGTTTACCTAGATGACATCGTCATCTATGGTAAAAATTTAAACGACCACAACGAAAAGTTGAGGAAAGTCTTCAATAAGTTGAGAGAGAACAACTTGAAACTGCAGCCAGAGAAGTGCCAGTTTCTACGAAGAGAAGTTGTTTACCTAGGACATAAATGTTCTAGCGAAGGAGCCCTACCAGACCCAAGTAAGACGGCCTGCGTCCAAACATTTCCTGTTCCAAAAACAGTAAGGCAAGTTCAGTCATTTTTAGGACTTGCCAATTACTACAGGAAATTCATTCCAGACTTCTCCAAAATTGTACGCCCAATTACGAATTTACTCCGAAAGGATGTAAAATTCACTTGGACAGAGAAATGCCAAGAAGCATTTCAGAGCATAAAAAGTGCTTTAATTTCTCCACCACTTTTAATTTACCCTGATTTTACAAAATCATTTAATCTTACTACTGACGCAAGTAACGAGGCTCTAGGAGCTGTTCTTTCTCAAGGAGAAGTCGGAAAGGACCAGCCCATTGCCTATGCAAGCCGCACATTAAACAAAGCCGAAAGAAATTACTCTACTATAGAGAAAGAGTTATTGGCTATTGTTTGGGCTACCAAGAATTTCAGGTGCTATCTTCAAGGCCGGAAATTCACGGTCTACACTGACCATAAACCTCTCAAAGGTGTCTTCAATGTGAAAGACCCTACTTCCCGTTTGGTGAGATTTCACCACAAATTATCTGAATTCGATTACAACATCGAATATAAACCAGGGAAGTACAACACTAATGCAGATGCACTAAGTCGCATCCCTCAAGCATCAAAGGAAGACAGTTTAGGCAATACCTTAACGGTAGAAGCCCTAGTCCACCACACGATGGACTCAGATGTGGAGGAAGACAACCCCACAAATAACAAAAAGAAAAAGAAATCCGCTCATTGTTTCGTCGTGACTCGAGCTCAGAAGCAGAAGGCTCAAGAGACAATAAATAGCTCCAGTGTGGAGACAGAAGAGCACACGAAAGCGGACCAAAACGAAATTCAACACACGGAGGCGGAAAAACTAAACCCAGCATCGCTTGAGCAAAAAGTAAGTACTGGCAAGACACCCGAAATTATCACGAGCCCTACGGAAATCCGAACAATCTTAAAAGATTATCACGATTCTCCATTTGGTGGCCATCAAGGTGTCATAAAAACTTACAAACGTATAAGACGCAAGTATTGGTGGAGACACATGCTTAGCGACATCAAGAAATACATAAAAAAATACCGAAAGTGCCAGACGATGAAAGCTTCTCCACAATATAAAATGCCAATGGTTATCACGGACATCGCAGAACAACCGTTCGACAAAGTCTACCTCGATATTGTAGGTCCATTAAAAGAGACCACGTCAGGTAACAAATATAAATATATCTTGACCTTCCAAGATAATCTAACAAAATTTGTCGACTGGTATGCAATACCTAATGCCGAAGCAGTCACAGTAGCGCAAGTTTTCTTTGATGAAATCGTTACGCGCTATCGCATACCCAAAAGAATACTCACCGATCAGGGAACAAATTTCCTGAGTGAATTATTCAAAAGGGTATGTAAGCTTCTAAAGGTAAAGAAGTTACAGACTTCGGCATACCACCCGCAGTCTAACGGAGCACTAGAGCGTGCCCACAGACCCCTGATTGAATACCTGCGAACAATCGTAGACGAAAATCCCAAAACATGGGACCAATTCCTACGAACCGCTGCATTCGTGTATAATAATAGTGTACACGAGGGTACTAAACTTACCCCAATGGACTGCCTATACGGCTTCACAGCGGATGTCCCATCAAATTTAAAACGGGATCCCGAACCCGCTTACAATCATGAGAGCTATTATCATATACTGAAGTATAAGCTCCAAAAATCATATGCCACGGCAAGAAAGAACTTATTGGCAAGTAAACAGCGCTCAAAGGGGTACTACGATAAGACAGTACGGCCCCTAACTTTCCATGTAGGAGACAAGGTCCTCATCAAGAACGAAAGCAGAAAACATAAGCTTTCTCAAATCTGGGTAGGACCTTATCAGGTAATAGCAATCCCAAGTGATGTGAATACCACAATCAAAATTGGTAAGCGAATGGTGACGGTACATAATAATCGTTTAAAACCATATTTCGAATAAAAGCATGTTGTACAAAAATGAACCAGGTTGACTTAAAATTCCTACTTCAATGTCCATTAAACGTCATTTCAATACCTCCCCAGAAACATTTGCGGTGGAGTCACTCCACTGCCCAGTTTAAAACGGCACAATGCAAGTACAAATATACTTAAAGAATTGTTTTCTTCCTCCGAATTGTCCACAGAAATGGCGCTAAAATTCATCGTATTTGCCCTCCTCATCCAATACACAGCAGGAGAGATCGCTGACAAACCCTATATAAGGACCCAACTAAATGGCTCGGGCATATTTTTCGAGGACCTAGGAAGCCTCATGGTATATCATGACACCTGGAATGTCCTCACCGAAATAGATTTGGATGAATTAGATGCCCAGATAAAGCTAGCAGAATATGCGGAGCACTTAGTGCATAAACTCTGCATAAATGTAACCAACCCAGAAGACCTGTGTAACGTGCAGCAACTACACATACACGCTATAATAGACAGCGTACGAAAGCGCACGGAAACTATAAAGGAACTAGCACCAGCAAAACGCAAGGCCAGATCGCTATTTGATGGAATAGGCAATGCCATGCACTATTTGTTTGGCACTATGGACAGCAATAACGAAAAAGAAATTTACAGCAGGTTAGAAGAACTTGAATCGAATACACAAGCCCTAGCCGAGCTAGAGAAACAACAAATCAGTGTTGTTAAAACAACCTTGGAAAAGATTCAAAAACCGCTGGCCACGTTAATAGACAGACAACAAAAAATAGCACACCAGATAAACGATCTCCACCATGTGGCCGATGATTTAACTAAAAGGCAGCTAAGACAAGAGATTATATCAAGCTTATTGCTCCAAATCATCGAAGTTGAATATCGACAACAAGCCCTCCTGGATATAATAATGGCTAGTAAAACCAATCATATTCATCCACTCCTAATGTCCCCCAAAAATCTGTTAGAAATATACCGTAAGACGGCCTCGAATTGCCCGAATGAACAAAATTGTCTATCTGTTCTATACCAAACAGCAGGAGCTCAGTCACTCCTTATGCAGAGTAAATTGGTGGTAAGAATTACTCTCCCAATTTTTAATCTGCCAAAAATGAGGCTACAACAGATTCAATGCTATCCTGTACCCAAGTCAGCAACTTACTCATTAATTCCAGACCCTGGTTATTCATACATAGCCAATAGCGAAAAAACTCAGGAATTTCTCTTATTAAAAGGCGAGGACATGAAAATTTTCAAGAAAATAACAAGTAATTTGGAAGAAAACACGTATGTAGGCCGGCTGAACACGCCTATAATCAAAGCAGCAACGTCCAACGAATGTGCCATTAAATTACTATATAATCCTTTAAATGAAGTGCCCAAATGCAGCACCAGAGTACAAGCTCCCCAAAAGGACATGTTAATTAAACTAAACAAGCCAAATGCGTGGCTATTTTCATTTCTCACCTCCACGGTGCTACACTTCACATGTCCCGATCACTTTGTGATCTCGAAACTGGAAGGGCAAGGGATATTAGAGATAACGCAACCATGTCAAGTTCAAATAAGTGACAAAGTGCTCAAATATGAAGGTCAAAGTAGACGCCCGCTGAAATTAACTCAACCCAAACAATTTCCACAATTTAATCATTCCTTATTTAATTTGAGTCTGGCTGACATTTTACCAGAATCTCAAAACCAAACGCAAGTCTCAATGGAAATTTTAACTGGAGACGATACTCACAAATCAGTCTACCAGGACACGCATTCACTAGAGGAAATTAGAGGCAAAATTATTAAATACCAGGAAAAGGTATCGAGCAGAAACTCCCATATCCTGTCCACAACTTCTCTATCATTTACGAGCCTACTAGTTCTGGCCATAATGATCGCTGTGGCTGTAAAATACCTTAACCCTGTTGTCATCAAGATGAGACAACAGAGAAATCAACCACAAGGTAACCCCGAAGTTTCATCAGAGGGAATCCCTTTAGAAGAGAAAATTCCTGCTCCCCAACCCAGTTTAAGGCGAGCCCGAAGCCTCCCCAAAACAAAATCAGTCCAAATCGTTTAAAAAAGGGAACACTGATACTGTCAACATGGATCACAAAATCAATGTCAAATTTAAACAAAATGAGTAGCCCTGGTACACTATATACAAAAAGACTATAGAATTAAAAATAATTAGATTAATAATACTAAAGAAAACTTTGTTAGAATTAATATTACATAAACATAAAATAGGAAAAATAAAATAGCATACCGTACCTACTCGAACAGTAACAGGTAATCGGAAAAGAAAAATAATTTAAAATCAGGTACATAAAAAAGGCATTAAATTTAATTATTAAATAGTCGGTAAGCTAATAGCTTTAAAAGAAATTAGTTAAATATAAATAAATAAATAAATATGAAAATAAATAGAAAAAAAATAACACAAAATTATATTAAAACTAAATAATAAATAATTAACAAACTAAATTGTAGTAGAAAAAAAAGATGAAGCAAACCAAACTAACAATGGTTAAATAAACAAAAAAAAAACAATGTATAAAAAGCATGCAGGACAGGCAGTAAGGCCGAAATAGGTTATGTATTACATGAATATCCATACGTACATGAAAACAAAGTGACATTAGAATTAAAGATTTATAAAAATAGATAAAATATTCCTTAAAAGTAGAAATAAAGAATAAATAAACAATTAGATTATAACCTACCAGGCTACCATTAGAAAAATATATAAGCCGTAAATAGGTTAGAAAAAGAAAATTTTAAAAATTAGCATTAACAAGAACATGCTATAACAAAGATAAAGGCAAGAACCTTTCAAAATAAAAACAAAACAAAAACAAAGTGTAAAGCCTAGCCGAACCGACCGCCGAATCCGAGCCGCCAAAATAGCACCCACAATAACGATAATAAAGAAAGTAGTAGAAATAAAATAATAAATAAAACAGTAAGAAATTGTAATAAAGAAAATAATAATTGTTGTTCCTTTAGAGATAAAAAACGAGATTGCAAAAACTTCCGATAGAGGTTCCCGAGGCATTGAAAGACAACATATACAAGATTATTCTATAGAATATCATTTTTCAAAATATATATATCATTTTTGGTGCAAACACCTGCCCGCGGGTTGAATCGGCGGCTGAAAATTTTAGGAAATATCACTTTTTTCCTAATATTTGAATATTGGCAAATAAACGAAGTGATTGACTTTGGTAAATATATCTCTCGTATAGACAAAAACGACGTCAGAATTCAATATTTGAAAATTTTGGTTATTTTTATTTTTCAGTTGCCGATTTTGGCTACTGGATGGTGTTTGCGCCGGGAATTACTTACATATTGTTACAAAATTGTTTTTTTTTCTGACTTTCGTAGCACCGACATATGTGTATGTAGATTCCTACCACAGCAAAAATTATATGTGTACCATAAATAAATGAAGTCGTGCAAGCGGGCGATCCCAACAAACAGTATACGATTATAAATATATTGAGGAGGAAATGACTCGCTCAATCGCAGTTTGATTTCAATCTCTAAGTTATTCTCCACTCGATTTCGAGCCAAAAACGAAACAAAAAGATCACTAATTCGTACCGAAATGGCGGCTCAATATCGACTTTTCAAAGATTTCTCGTTTATTTGTTAAAGGTCATATGTATTCGCGATTTCTCCGTGATTTCGAATTAGATAAAAGAATAAACTACGATTTGTGAAAGTACTCCATCTCCAATTGAAACTAAACAAGTAAACTATGAGGAACATTTAACATTTCTCAAATGCAAATTTTATTTTCACAGCACTCATTTCAGTTTATACATTAGTTTTTTTTTTCGGCCGAATACTTGAAAAATAAAGACACTAACACGCATCCTTTGTCATGTCATCTGAAAAAATCATGTATCTACCGGGCTTTAGCCCCTAAGTAAACCTAAAACAGAAAACCAACC
Source organism: Dioctria rufipes (assembly GCA_963924295.1). NCBI lineage: Eukaryota > Metazoa > Arthropoda > Insecta > Diptera > Asilidae > Dioctria > Dioctria rufipes. Next base: position 129,560,001 of record OZ002742.1, read on the forward strand.
TCAAACTCTCGCCACCGTACAACGTAGGTGTAACCACTAGAAGCAACCAAAAGAGAAAAAAAAACACAAAAACACACATAAAAAAGTAATCGTTTTACGTAGTTTTTATTTAAAAAAAAAAAAAACTTTTTTATACAATAAAAAGGAGAAACGGGAGGAAAGGCCGAGTGCCTTTCACCCCACCCCCGGAGTTACACTAGAACGAAATTAAACACAGGAAAAAGAAGAGAGAAAGTATAGTTAAAACTTGGTAAACCGGGAGCTAGATAAGGGAGGGAAAACTTCAGTCCTCATATTCATCCTCATCGTCGTCACTCCACATAACCATGCTGTTCAGATTCCCTGGGGGAGGGGTCGCCGTGTACATCTGCACCACTTCGGCCAAGGGATCCGAGAAAACGGGCCAGCAACAGGCACATAACCCGTGAACGCCACTGAGTACCAAGGTACCACCTGGAAGAACAAAGCAGGTTAGTAATTTGAATAACAATTCAAAGAACTATTAAAAACACTCACCTACGGCAGTCCAGGATTGTCCTTGATGAGGGTATAAATTTAGCCGGACCTGGTAGACCTGCGGAGCACCAAACGTATGGGCCCAACCCAGCCGGGTATTACATGTACAACACATATCCCATACAGAACGGTACTTCGTCCCTCGGGACTATAAAAAGGTTGGTTGCTCAATTTTTGTGCAAATAGCATGGTGAACTCCGCCTCAGTTTCAAATAAGAACTGAATTAAAATCAGAGCCAAGTAACTCCAGCATCCCAAAGAAAAACCCACTTCATCCTGTAAAATGCTTGACACAAAAAAAAAAAATAATAAGATAAGCCATACAATATAACAACACCATGAGTATTCCTCTTCAAAGAATACTCATATTTTTCGTGTGGGGAAGGAATTGTTACATACACAAACCCAACACACAAACACACAATCCCAATGGATGTATGGCGACCGACATTCCTGCGGAGACGACTCCCAGAAAAACAAAAATATTAAATATCAAAGAATTAAAAAAAAAAAAAAAAAAGTCCAAAAAAATACTCCCGCGACAAATTTTGTCTTCAACAAAATTTGTCAACGCGGCACACTTTAAAAAAATAAAGCAACAGACAAATCGTAACTTCGTCGTGAAAATTGCAATAGGTACGTACGAACGTACATACATATCACAAAAATGCTTTCGCGGTAAGAAGAGCGCGCCGCGAAAATACATTGTATGTATACGCGCGCGGCATCGGGACGGTGGCTGATGTTTATAAAAGCATCAAATTTCAAGCCTCCGTCCAACGAAAAATATTCTGGACTTGTTTAATCAAGTCCAGAATAAATGAAAATTTTCTCAGGGTGAAAATGCAACTATGCATTTTCTACCCTGAACGAAGGCTCTTGATCGCGACAAAAGTGATCATGAGCCGAGTTGAATTTTAAATTTTAAAGAGCCGAGTTGGATTTTTAACTGGAGTAACGGCGGTTGCAAAAGTAGAGTTGATTTTTTTTTTTGGATTTTCGGTTCGGCGCTGTCTCGGTAAAGTGTAATAGGAAAAGTACATAGAATTAGTTTTACCGAATGAAAATAGTGAACTTGGAAAAAGAAATCAATATTGTTATATTAGATAAAAGAAAAATTGTGAATAAAAAAAAAAGAAAACAATATTGTTAGATAAAAGAAAAATTGTGAATAAAAAAAAAGGGGAATCAAGATTGTTAGATAAAAGAAGAATTGTGAATGTGAAAAAAGAAGGCGAAATTTTTAGATAAAATAAAAGAATGAAATCAGAGAAAAGTGTGTTTTGTGTCTAAAGGAAAAGCCAAAGGGCTTTTAGTTTCGCAGCACTAAGGTGTGAGGGAGCACTGGATATGGCTCCTGCTTGCCCCACAAAAAGGTATTTAACAAAATTGGCAAACTGTGCATAAATATAACAGTACTCTTACCAGATTCTTATACAATTTTTTTCTTCTTATTAGATTTTTTTATAGAACATACTGTTACCAAATTCTTATAAACTTTCATTTTGTTGCCATCTAGAACATCGCATTCTTTCATCAAAGCTTTAAATTTAACCCCCTCTCAACGTGATAAGAAAATACTCCAATATCGCAAGCAGTTTTGCGTGATCTATTTTCAGACATATATTCACCCAGCCCAGCTAAACACATGATGACTTCTGACAGAGAGAGCATATAAAGCAAACAACTGATAACAACAAGCTTCTAAACGATAGCATATTGTCGCTAAAGCTCTCATCCACCAAGTATACAGACCAGCCCAACACAAGCATGATAATTCCAGGCAGCCATAGCATATAAATCAAACAACTGATAACACACAGCTCCAAGCTGGCATGTAAACGATCATGTCTACCTCAAGCATGTATGTTAGAGCGATGCAGATGTTGTGTGTTACATGGTTGAAAGGTATGGTATTCACTAAAACTTCCTACTAGATTATGCGCACCACTACAACATTTTTTAAGAATTTCAGTTATATTTAAGCTTTGGATCATGAAGCCGTCAGAATACTTTGCTCCAATCAAATATAAACATATACCTTAAATCCATTGTACAACATACATCGATTCAATCCCTCATACCAAAACCCCAAGCATACTTCCCAATCCATGAAACAGAAATCTATTTGTGTGTATTGAGAGTCCGCTTTCTAAAATATTCTATATTGATACTTATAGAAACCTGCCAAACATTGAATTTATATATGCTATAGAGCCTAACTTACTATCCATACAGGAAAATAGTCTTCTAGTAATTTACAGCTTAGTTCCTTACCTTCCCAAAGGCTACACTTACTATATATCTTACTAAACAAAATAATAAAATAGTTTTGATTAAAATGTAACCTTACCATATTACGCCCACTAACTCCCGGCTGAATGTGTGTCTATTTGCAATTTATTTTGGTTCGGAAGATAAGAAAGTACGCTTAGGATTATCAAAACACCACATTTCTGTATGAATTGTAGTTATATCAGTAAAGCGACCCCACCCCGCCGCTAATAGCCCCGTTCTACAACAAGCCTGATAATTCCAGGCAACTATACTATACTCATAGTATATAAAGCAGACAACCAAGCTCCAAGCTGGCATGTATATGATTAAGTCCACCTCAAACATGTATCTAGAGAGAGAAAGATGTTTTCAGAGAGCGAGATGGTTTCAAAGTACGGTATTCACTAAAGCATGCTTACAAAAATAGCCTAGCCTTGAATTATTAGTAATATGAATTACATCAGAAAAGGTATGATCGCTAATATAAAAAAAAACTATAGCCCGTAGAGCATTTCTGATAAGACACGCACACCCCTACACCGAAAATTTTCTGATATGACTTTAATTTCCATTCTTACCATCCCAAGCACCCGTGATCTCTTTTTAGATATCGAATATCATGATCACTCTTGTTTATAAAAGATACATACAGACCACAACTTACGTTATAGTTGTTGTTGATTTTTTATCAAAAGAAATTTTCAATTATAACTTCCACTACTCATCTAAGACAACATAATTGTTTTTTTCCAGCTTAAGAAATTGAGAATCTTCCATAAATCGTTCAATTTGTTTACTTTACTCGGGTCTGTGCGAATTTTGTTTACATTATTCGATTGCGATTTTGTTTACATTATTCGAATTGTTTATGCAATGAATCTGTAGGCAGTCGGAAAGGAATTCCCCCAGGCAGGCCCTGTGACGTAGATCACTAGACGGGAATCCGAATGGCCCAGAACCCTGGTCCAGAGCCACCAAAATAGTTGGAATTTTCCGGACACTTTTTGTATGGAAAGAGTGATCTGGTACCCCCATAGCTACACTACTCTTGATTGAATTAGATATGGCTCCGGTATTATTATCCTTAAGCACTGGTTGTTGTTCTATGTTGGCTGCTGCGCCACCATTAAAAACTTCCTTCGAACTAGACTGAGGTTTGACGGTCGCACCTAGTTTGTTAGCTTCTCGGATTTCTTCTTGTTCGAAACCAACTTAAATTAACTTTTTAATTTTTTATTTTTTCCCGGACGGGAGTCGCACCTACACTTGTTAGAATCAGTCAGTGATAGATAAAGAAGAATTTTTAAGAACTTTTGTTTTTAACGATTCTAAATCAAATTCATAAATACAAAAAGAAAAACAACCGCCTCGTCCGGGGTTTGAAATTGAATTTATAATTTATTTGTGCGCTTTCATCGTTACTGGTTAATGCCAGCTGAAAGTAAACGTGGCTTAGTAGGCTAGTCTTTCTTTAGCTCGTATGCCTGGAATTCGGCGTAGTGAAGTGGACCTCTGGTTAGGCTCAAGAGCTGTAAATAAACGTTAATATTGACTCAAGCTTACCACTGGGGGCTTAAGTGCTGGATACTAATAAAGCAAAAGGCAGGCTTCTTTGCTTGGGAAGTTCTTTACTAAAACTTAAAAATTTCTTACATTACTACTGCTTTTATAATACTCCAAAATTACTAACTAAGCAATTTAGTGTAATGAACTTAAGGTGCTATGTAGTAAGCAATATTTGTCTCGAATTCAATAATTATTGGGGGCAATTGCTTACTTTGCGCAATTTGCCTAGTAAGCAAGAGTTCAATAATTATTTCGAGCAATTATTGCTTATTTGTTTTATGCTATGCGGTTTTTGACCTTTTGAAATTTCGTATACCTACAGTCAGATTTATTGTCTTACATACAAATCTCAACAATTTTGCAATTATGTAGATCTACAGTTATTTCTAGTATTTTATGTTCAAGTTTGAACATTCTGCCGGGGGGACGCGATTGGAGGAAGATTGAACTCTGACATGCTCTCCACGTCCTCTATGGGTGTTGCCTCAGGATCTGTTAATGTGAGTTTTCGCTTCCACTTGCATCTTATGATCGCGATAATCCCTGCTATGATAAATATTGTGATGGTTGAGATGCTTGCACCGGTGATGTGGTGATGAATGATCTTCCAGCTTCCCTCAACATGAAGATTGTTGCCTTCAACTTCCAATGCCTCGTAGATTTGGTCGGACGTCTTTATAACTGGTTCCATGTCTGTTGATATTGTAAAGCTGCTAATTGTTGGTAGGGAGACATTGATTGGCACAGGTTTTATAAAGGACGCGATGACTGGTGTTTTCAGTGAGTATTCGGATTTGAGTGTATTTCGCTTCGTTTTTATTGTACATTCTTGCGAAATTCTGATGATTCCAGTGCCATTTAAAAGGACGTCCTCATGATTTCCATTACACTGTATTGCTGCTGTGGTGGGTTTGTTGGCAACAAATAACCAGGTGTTGATCATGTGAAGGTGCTTCCATAGAACATTTGTTAGTTTGAATTGTCGGATTGGACATTCACTGCCTTCGTGTCGGTGATATAGCTCATCTATGATGCAAATCGGGTGATTCTCGATGATTCGTATGACTGTTGGCGTGCATAGTAATATATTCTTTTTGATATTTATACAACTATCCAATTCCATCTCAGTTAAACTAAAGTAAGACTGTGTGTTGTAGTTTATGGCTAGAATAGGAGTCGCAAGATCTAGCACCAGGTATTGGTTGTCTGATTTTCTTTGAGGTATCGCTGTACATTTTATCAGATTGTACTGGGATAGTTCGGCTATGTTGAGGTATGGTAATACCTTAATCTCTTCTGCTGAGAATTCTAGCTCAATTTTGGCGTTGTGGAATGGCAGAATGTCTAAACTCGATGGTAGATTTCCTTTAGCCTTGGTTCGTATTTCTGATATTTGAGCAGGTTTTAGGAAGTCTATAAGGCTTCCATAATGGAAGTACACCCTTGTGATCTTGTGATATTTTTCTAATAATTCCTCCAGGTAATTAGCTGCAGCATGGTATGCTGCGAGGAAGTGTATGTTTAGTTTGTTTGTATCGGGCCCTGCGAACCATTGTGCTTGCATCTTTTTAATTGCTGTCAATCCCTGGTTCAACCTATCGGTGAAAGTGTTTAATTTTTTCACTGTTCTTGCTTCTGTCTCGTTGGCTGTGGCGATAGTTGTAAGCATGATGTTCGTTTGATGGTTGATCGTTTGAAGTAGGAGTTTTTAGTTATGATCTAGCTAGTTCGTCAATATTTTTATACACCTCATCGTTAACTCCGAATACCGTCTCTAATAGCCTCCCCAGAATTCCTCTTTTTATCCTTTTATTTGTTTCGGATAGCAACATTTCTATGTGGTTTTGGGTTTCCGTGTGGATTTCTTCTAGATGATGTATTAACCCTTGGCAATGCGTTTCGTCGGATATTTTGTATGTCTCGTCACAGAGTGTTTTTATTTGACTCATTGTCTGTTTTAACATGCTGCTATCATTTCTTATCTCTGCTGAGGACAAGCTCAATTCAATTCTGAAGGTGCCTCTCTTCACTTGAACATCGCCCATTTGCTCAACGTACAAGCCTGCTTTCGGTTGCGTTAGGGTGTAGGAACAGTGCCCTACTTTCACAAATAGGAGTAGCAGGAGACAGAGTATGGTTGGATGTATTGTCGTCCACCATCCTCCACGATAAGTCGACCTTCTATACTCTTCAGAATAGTATCTTTTGGCAAAGTTAGGTAACTGTGTTTTATAGCTCATTTCGTAAGCCTTGACTGCCTGTAATTGTTTTTCTATAGGTACTAAATTTTTGTACCCAGTTGTTATAGGGTAAATGCGAACACCATTACGCTTACGTTGCATATGATCGCGTCGAAATTTATGTACTTGTGCCTTATAATTTGATGCCGTGTCTGTGCAGGTGTCTCTTTTGTCCTGCTTGTCTGATGCTGAACGGCCTTTGGTTTCATTTCCATTTGCTGCTAGATCCCGATGTGAGGGTAGTGCGGGGACATTGACGCATGCTCTGTTTACTGCGTTGAACTTTTGAGTTGGTTTTGATGAAACTGTGTTTCCTAGTGTCTCGTGTTCACCGGCTGACTGATCTGTGAAGGAAATGCTCACTTTGCTCACTTTCATTCTCTTAACTGACCTCTGGTCTGTGTGCACATCTGCAGCTGGTTGTCTCCTTATTAGCGTGCTCATTGAATGAGCAGCTATTTTTCTCTTTACGCAGCTCTGGGTTAGATCATTGTCGTCGTGTTCTACCACAGGCAATGGACAAATTTTTGCTATTGGACGTTTTATGGTATGATCACCTTTGTACTTTAGTGTTACTACTCTCACTAAGTTGTCCGATCCTGGGTGTACTTCTGTGATTCTTGCAAGTAGATATACTATGTTCATACCAGATCACTGTTTTAGCTTCCAGGATTTCCCCACAGAGGGCGCCACCGTCGCTATGTGGTGTAAATCCATACTAAATGTGGGTTTGTGTCTTGGATGTCCTGGTTTGTGTCTTGGATGTTGGGGATACGAGATCACTTTGGGGGATACGAGACCACTTTTAGCACTCTCCAGCATAGGGAAATAGCATAGAATTTCGATTTTGTTTCTGAAGTTCGCTTATTTTTCATCTCGAATCTTGGGGATACGAGACCACTTTGGGGATACGAGACCACTTTTAGCTCTCTCCAGCATAGGGAAATAGCATAGGTTTTCGATTTTGTTTCTGGAGTTCGCTTATTTTTCATCTCAGACTCGTAGCCTCAAAGTTTTTCATCTCGAGTTTTGGGATACGAGATCACTTTCAGTTCTATATATTTGTGAAGGGGTGGGAAGCTTTATTGATGGATTTGGTCTTCACTGCGCCCTAGCGGCATTAGTCGGTACTACGGTGTTCTTGGATAGATATGTGGTGCGCCTAAATGTAGGCTTTTGGTTTTGAACTAATATTAGTAATAATTAAAGTTAACGGTAGGAAATTTTTGTTCATGCCAATGGATTCTAGATGGGTGGTTTGTGAGGGGGTATTGTAGTATAGGATAGGGAGGGGGGTAATGAAATTTTCATCAGAAATCCTCTACGGGCTCTGGTTTTCGAGATATTAGCGTATTAATAATTCAAATTATTTTTGTTCATGCCAATGGATTCTAGGTGGTGTAGGGTGGGAGGAGGACGAAATTCTCATCAGAAATCTTGTACGGGCTCGCCATTTCTTGAGTAAGGTTACCTAGCGGCATTAGTCGGAACTACTAGCATGCCTTGGTTTTGCTGTTTTCTTTTATTAGCGGGGAAGTTCTAGATATCAGCATGACGTCATCTTGGTTTTTATGTTTTCAAGTGCTGTTGTAGATATCAGCATCATTCGAATTTCACAACATGATATCACCTTGGCTTGATGTTTTCTTATTATTATTGGGTCCTTGGGGTGCGTGTATTGAAAAGTAACAGTTGCTCCTTCGAGTGCAAGCACCATTTCTTGAGCAAGGTCCAATAGCGGCATTAGTCGGTACTTACATATGTTGTTCATCTCGGGCTTGGGGATACGAGATTACTTTCAGCACTCTTCAGCCCTAGGATATTTTTTGTCCATGCCAATAGTATTAGTACTAGTGGGGTAAAATTTTCATCAGAAATCCTCTACGGGCTATGGTTCGAGATATTAGCGATCTTACCTTCTCAGGTGTAATTAATATTAGTAGCTCAAAAACAAAAAAGCAACAACAACTATAACCTAAGTTGTGGATTAAAGATTTGATGATATTAATCTGTCGGTGTTTTTTATAATCAAGATTGCACCATATGATCATATATCTAAAAATAGATCAGGCGAAGCTGATTGGGGCGAATGTAGGTGGACATGTTCACTTAGATAAGTAATGGAAATTAGTAAATGTGTAATTTTGCTCTTCAGGTGGAATGCTTCTGATTTTATTCCTTGCATAAACAAATTCGCATAGTCCAGCAAAGTAAACAAATTCGCAGTCGAATAATGTAAACAAATTCGCATAGCAGCCGAGTAAAGTAAACAAATTGAGCGATTTATGTAAGATTCCCAATTTCTTTAACTGAAAACAACAACAACCGATATTAATCTGTGGGATATGATGTCTTAGATGAGTAGTGGAAGATATACTTTAAAATTTCTTTTGCTGAAAAAAACAACAACAACAACTATTACGTAAGTTGTGGTCTATAGGTGTCTTTTATAAACAAGAGTGATCATGTTATGATATTCGATGTGTAAAAATTGATCACGGCTGCTTGGGATGGTAAGACACATGAAATCATTAGAAGTAATGGAAATTAAAGCATTAGAAAAGGTGGCCAGGTCGCTGGTAATTTGATATCTTGCGTAAACAAATATAGCCGAGTAAAGCAGGCAATGAGCGATTAACGTTTTTTTTTTGTATCTAGGAGATTGTATTGAAAAGTCTTTATGACGAATTGTTTTTTTATTTTCAATAAAATTTCTCAACCAGTCACACTGTTATGAGATTTGATTGATTCCCCGATATCATAGTTCACATGAAGCTGATAAGAATATGATAATTTTATCTTCATACTATTGGGGGCAGGTACATTGTTTACTTACCATTAAGTTGAGAGTGGGTTAAATTAAAAACTTTAATAGACGAACGCTGTGTTATGATATTAATGTGGTATGATATGTTGTCTGAGGTGAGTAGTGGAAGTTGTATGGGAGCTATGAATAAGCAGTAAAATCCTAATCAGCAATCTCGCTGGATATGTGATAATTCTCCATGTCCATAGTGAAGATCGTGATGGTGGGTTGAGAGTAGGTACTGTAAGTTATGTATTAAGTTAAAAGTTTTGCTGGATGGTATTTGACATTTATCTCCTCGAAATGGTGTTGTATGAGTATCAGGAAGGTTGAAAAAAAGTTGATAATGCTTCAAGTTCAATAGTGAAGACCGCGATGTTGAGAGTGGGTATTTGGAATGATATAACTCTAGTAGGATATCTTACCACATTTGAAAAAAATTACATAATATGATGAAGAAAGCTTCATGATATATATCAAAAGTGATCCCAATGGATTACATAAGGAAAGTATGTTCACTTCATCTGCAAACAAGAAATTTGGTTGAAAGCGACACACGGTGTGAGCAATAATCATTTTTTTTTGCTTCAATTATCACTATTAAGCGACATGTGTCGCAGAAAATATATTAAGTCTAGTCTAGTCTAAAATATGTATTGTAAATAAAAATTGTATTATGGTTATAATGCCATTTATTGAAATAATTTGTTTTAATTACATTATAGTTTAAGTCTAAGGTCTTTTTTCTTTAACTCAGGAAAGCCAGGATTTCATAGATATAGACTGATCCTTATAATGAATATTCCTTATACCTTTAGACCAACATGACTTTAGAAGGTTCCTTGTGCACCATTTTCACAAATAATATCTCTCCGTCTTTACTTTTTGCAATCTTTGTTGGAATATCCTGATTTATCGACCTGTTGGTAGGGGACAGTCGACTCGTTTTTGGATGAAAAACTTTCTTCTTTATTTCTGGAAAGCATCGATTTCATAGATGTAGACTTAGCTTTATATGAATATTCTTTACTCCTTTCTTCCGTAGGCTTTAGAAGGTTTGTAGTGTCCTTAGAACTCATGTTGAAATTATTGCGTAATTAGCTTGCCAAGAAACAGTGATCTGTTTGGGTAAAGAGCAAAATATCAACTGAAAAAACAAGTTATGAAACTACTATTTATATGTATTTGACACATGGGCTGGAAGGCAGCAATTTGTCCTTGACCTCTGGCGTCACCTTAACCTTTGAAACCGAAAGTGTCTGCTCTTGGGTTCACTTGGATGATGATGAGTAGTGCAAGTTGTATGGGAGATTATATTTAGCTGTGCTTCAAGTTCAATAGTGAAGACCGCGATGTGGAGAGTGGATATTTGGAATGATATAAGTCTATTAGGATATGGAAGTATTATTTATTCATCTGTAAATCTTACCATGAAAGTATTAGGTTGGGAGTGGGTTAAATTAAATGTTTTGACGAAAGAAGGTGGAGTTATTATATTAATATAGTATAATATGTTATCTTAGATGAGTATATTGAGAGCTGTGAGTAATATCTCACTCGGGATTTGGTCATATACTTGCCAGCTGTGGATATGTATGTATGCAACACTGAAATGAATTAATGTAATATGTTGTGTAGTGTAAAAGAAAAACTTTCATGGGCGATATGGGGATTGAATCGATATATGTTATGCACTAGATTGGTGGTATATGTGCTTATTTGATTGAAGTAAAATAGTTTCACGGCTTCCTTACCAAGACTTAAATATATTCATAAAAACGTTGAATCGATGTCAAGAACATGTTAATACTATGAGCAGAGGAAATCGTGATCATTGCAGCATGTTATGAAATTCGATATCTAAAAATAGACCACATGAAGGTTATTGGGGTGGTAAAAAAACATGAAGGCATTAGGTTGAGAATGGCTTCAATTTAAGGCTTTGGTGAAAGAAGGCGGCATCAGTCACTTTTGGTCAGCCTCAGCGATAGGTCAAATAAAAAATATGTCAACCGCGCTAATAATAAATGAAAGTTTTTCTAGTAAAAAGAGTGGTACAAAACGGCATATGGGGAGCTGTATTGGACAGACTAAATCACCGAGAGTGTTATTGAAAGCCACCAGTCGAGGTGGAGAAATTACTCAGCGTGTAAGAAAAAGTGATTTTGTAAAGTGGGAGGAAATGAGTTCAGTATTCACAGACAGAATTAGAGCTGGAATTATTGTAAATATAAACCATACAGATCCTAAGCTATTTATACAGGATGCTGGTGATTTATTTATACGTCGTATTAAGAATTTTTTAAAATGCCATCTCAATATTAAAGTTAATATAAAGCTGTGTGCTGATTTTGTTAAGGATATCGGTGACAATGAGGTTATAAAAGATATTAAATATTTACAAGCAAGAACTGCTCCAATCAATGTGGACGATAATTTAAATGAGTGGTATAAAGTTAACATATTGGATTCAATACTCACTCAGCTGGATGAGTTTCAGAAAAAAGATAGTGGCTGGACATTGGACCCCATTATACATTTAGCAGTACATATCAACAAATTTGAACAGCACCGAGGAACTTCGTATATATCTCTACCGAAGGAGATTGCTTTAAAGCAAGCTTGCATCAATGTGAAAAATAGTGATGAAGCATGCTTCGCTTGGGCCGTAACATCAGCGCTATATCCTGTAAATGTTCACTCCGATAGGACCTCATCATATCCACATTATTCTACTGTGCTAAATTTAACTGGAATAACATTTCCTATGACGCTTAAGCAAATTAAAAAATTTGAAGACCAGAACGATATATCAATAAACGTATTCATCCTAAAGAAAGAGCGTTTCTTCACCACTGTTGTAGTTAGACCAACGAAACATAATATGAAGCGACATGTGAATCTATTAATGATACAAAATAACTATGAGCAGGATGATGATGATGATGATGCTGCTGCTGATGATGATTATGATGATAATGATGATGAAAGTACCAGGTTTCATTTCTGCTGGATTAAATATCTTTCACGGCTTGCATGGAAACAAGCTTCAAAACATAAGGCTAGATTGTATATATGCGATAGATGTTTGTTCTATTTTTATTCTGCTAAAGCATTAGCATCACATATTCCTGAATGTGAGAAACAAAAAATTTATCTTGAATTAAGGAAGCCCAACCGTAAAATTAAATGTTAGTAGCACAACGGATACTCTACCATTGACAAACATTACTGAATTCCATCAGAGCAACAAGGAGCAGCCGCAGAAAACATATGACCTAATTCTAGTGTATTGTAAATAAAAAAATGTATTACATATAGTTATAGTTCCATTTATTTAAGTAATTTGTTTTAATTGTATTATAGTCTAAGATATACATTATTGGAAAATAAAGAATATATTATAGTTATAGGCATATTCAAATAAGGAAGCCCAACAATAGAATGACACACTAAGAATTAAATGTTCATATTTTTTTAATTTATAATAAATCGATAATGATATTTTATATATGTTATTCTTTTTATTCAATTTCCCTACTAAGTCCAGAACTCCTGAAAGTATTCTGTAATAATATTTGTCTACCACAGAGGGCTCTTAATCGGACGCTTGAACCTTTTACCCAGAATGCTAGGTTGAGCGTGAGCGTGAGAAAACACGTTGACACGTGGGCTTGACCTTGGCCTCTGGCATCACCTTTGAAACCGGAAAGGTATTTTGTCCTTGACTTTGATCCACAAGTGTGTGTCTTGGCGGCTATAACCTTAAACAATTACGTCACAGGGGACTCTATACAGCTTTTCAAAACAAATTTGATAACAGATAAACAGCTTTCAAACAGCTCTGATAACAGGTAAACAGCTTTTAAACAGGTCTGATAACTGCTTAACAGCTCTGATAACAGCTTAACAGCTTTTCAAACAGGTCTGATAACAGCTTAACAGCTTTTCAAACAGCTCTGATAACAGGTAAACAGCTTTTAAACAGGTCTGATAACAGCTTAACAGCTCTGATAACAGCTCTGATAACAGCTTAACAGCTTTTCAAACAGGTCTCATAACAGCTTAACAGCTTTTCAAACAGCTCTGATAATAGATAAACAGCTTTTAAACAGCTCTGATAACAGCTTAACAGCTTTTTAAACAGGTCTGATAACAGCTTAACATCTTTTCAATCAGCTCTGATAACAGCTTTTTAAACAGGTCTGATAACAGCTTAACAGCTTTTCAATACAGCTTAACAGCGTTTCAAACGGCTCTGATAACAGCTTAACAGCTCAGTGCTGCTGGATTGAATAATTTTGTTAGTGTTTTCAGACTTATGGATATCTATGGTTTGATGCATCCTATGACTAGATCATACACGAGGATATCGCGAAATATCCATGGAAGTCTCGCAGGCTCGAGAATTGATAGACTTTACGTCCCCCCTGGAATACTAGAACATTTCGTTGGCTTCACTCATGAATTGTGTCCGGTCGTCATCATCTTCTTGTAGGGGCAACCATCACTCCAGTTGAAAGGAGAACTGCGTACTGGCTATTCATCAACTCAGAGCAGTTCATCAAAGAGTTCATTGAATTCTGGCACGATTGCCAAGAGAGGAAAGCTGACTTCCTTTTCTTAGTCAACGGTGGGATGTTGGCAAGCTCCAAATTCGATCCTTTATCGAAACGAGTTTCAACCGAACTGGGTATCAAGCTTCCAGTTTGTTGTCCAAAGTATATCGGATGGCAGCTCTCCTCCCAATCGGAGTTGATTCTTTATTTTAATAGAATAAATAAACACTTGGAGCACAAACTTACAAGCACAGCTTGGAGTTTGTGTTGCGCAGTCAATCATGCTGGCTGAGGGAAGACGAACCTCCAACCGAGTACTTCTTCCAACCGAAAACTTCTGCCAGGCAACTAGATGACGTACTTCTTCTTGTGAAATCGAGTCGACAAGTCCTTAACGAACTACAGTTATCAGAATATATTCGAGATCGATGGCTAGATAAAAACGTGTTATTTATTATAATTTAAAAGCTGTTAAGCTGTTATCAGAGCTGTTTGAAATGCGGTTTAGCTGGCTGTTTGAAAAGCTGTTTACCTGTTATAAGAGCTGTTTGAAAAGCTGTTAAGCTGTTATCAGAGCTGTTTGAAAAGCTGTTAAGCTGTTATCAGACCTGTTTGAAAAGCTGTTAAGCTGTTATCAGACCTGTTTAAAAGCTGTTAAGCTGTTATCAGAGCTGTTTGAAAAGCTGTTAAGCTGTTATCAGACCTGTTTGAAAAGCTGTTAAGCTGTTATCAGAGCTGTTAAGCAGTTATCAGACCTGTTTAAAAGCTGTTTACCTGTTATCAGAGCTGTTTGAAAGCTGTTTATCTGTTATCAAATTTGTTTTGAAAAGCTGTATAGGGTCCCCTGTGACGTAATTGTTTAAGGTTATAGCCGCCAAGACACACACTTCTGGATCAAAGTCAAGGACAAAATACCTTTCCGGTTTCAAAGGTGATGCCAGAGGCCAAGGTCAAGCCCACGTGTCAACGTGTTTTCTCCCGCTCACGCTCAACCTAGCATTCTGGGTAAAAGGTTCAAGCGTCCGATTAAGAGCCCTCTGTAGTAGACCAATATTATTACAGAATACTTTCAGGAGTTCTGGACTTAGTAGGGAAATTTATTATTATTATAAATTAAAAAAATATGAACATTTAATTCTTAGTGTGTCATTCTATTGTTGGGCTTCCTTATTTGAATATGCCTATAACTATAATATATTCTTTATTTTCCAATAATGTATATCTTAGACTATAATACAATTAAAACAAATTACTTAAATAAATGGAACTATAACTATATGTAATACATTTTTTTATTTACAATACACTAGAATTAGGTCATATGTTTTCTGCGGCTGCTCCTTGTTGCTCTGATGGAATTCAGTAATGTTTGTCAATGGTAGAGTATCCGTTGTGCTACTAACATTTAATTTTACGGTTGGGCTTCCTTAATTCAAGATAAATTTTTTGTTTCTCACATTCAGGAATATGTGATGCTAATGCTTTAGCAGAATAAAAATAGAACAAACATCTATCGCATATATACAATCTAGCCTTATGTTTTGAAGCTTGTTTCCATGCAAGCCGTGAAAGATATTTAATCCAGCAGAAATGAAACCTGGTACTTTCATCATCATTATCATCATAATCATCATCAGCAGCAGCATCATCATCATCATCATCCTGCTCATAGTTATTTTGTATCATTAATAGATTCACATGTCGCTTCATATTATGTTTCGTTGGTCTAACTACAACAGTGGTGAAGAAACGCTCTTTCTTTAGGATGAATACGTTTATTGATATATCGTTCTGGTCTTCAAATTGTTTAATTTGCTTAAGCGTCATAGGAAATGCTATTCCAGTTAAATTTAGCACAGTAGAATAATGTGGATATGATGAGGTCCTATCGGAGTGAACATTTACAGGATATAGCGCTGATGTTACGGCCCAAGCGAAGCCTGCTTCATCACTATTTTTTACATTGGTGCAAGCTTGCTTTAAAGCAATCTCCTTCGGTAGAGATATATACGAAGTTCCTCGGTGCTGTTCAAATTTGTTGATATGTACTGCTAAATGTATAATGGGGTCCAATGTCCAGCCACTATCTTTTTTCTGAAACTCATCCAGCTGAGTGAGTATTGAATCCAATATGTTAACTTTATACCACTCATTTAAATTATCGTCCACATTGATTGGAGCAGTTCTTGCTTGTAAATATTTAATATCTTTTATAACCTCATTGTCACCGATATCCTTAACAAAATCAGCACACAGCTTTATATTAACTTTAATATTGAGATGGCATTTTAAAATATTCTTAATACGGCGTATAAATAAATCACCAGCATCCTGTATAAATAGCTTAGGATCTGTATGGTTTATATTTACAATAATTCCAGCTCTAATTCTGGCTGTGAATACTGAACTCATTTCCTCCCACTTTACAAAATCACTTTTTCTTACACGCTGAGTAATTTCTCCACCTCGACTGGTGGCTTTCAATAACACTCTCGGTGATTTAGTCTGTCCAATACAGCTCCCCATATGCCGTTTTGTACCACTCTTTTTACTAGAAAAACTTTCATTTATTATTAGCGCGGTTGACATATTTTTTATTTGACCTATCGCTGAGGCTGACCAAAAGTGACTGATGCCGCCTTCTTTCACCAAAGCCTTAAATTGAAGCCATTCTCAACCTAATGCCTTCATGTTTTTTTACCACCCCAATAACCTTCATGTGGTCTACTTTTAGATATCGAATTTCATAACATGCTGCAATGATCACGATTTCCTCTGCTCATAGTATTAACATGTTCTTGACATCGATTCAACGTTTTTATGAATATATTTAAGTCTTGGTAAGGAAGCCGTGAAACTATTTTACTTCAATCAAATAAGCACATATACCACCAATCTAGTGCATAACATATATCGATTCAATCCCCATATCGCCCATGAAAGTTTTTCTTTTACACTGCACAACATATTACATTAATTCATTTCAGTGTTGCATACATACATATCCACAGCTGGCAAGTATATGACCAAATCCCGAGTGAGATATTACTCACAGCTCTCAATATACTCATCCAAGATAACATATTATACTATATTAATATAATAACTCCACCTTCTTTCGTCAAAACATTTAATTTAATCCACTCCCAACCTAATACTTTCATGGTAAGATTTAAAGATGAATAAATAATACTTCCATATCCTAATAGACTTATATCATTCCAAATATCCACTCTGCACATCGCGGTCTTCACTATTGAACTTGAAGCACAGCTAAATATAATCTCCCATACAACTTGCACTACTCATCATCATCCAAGTGAACCCAAGAGCAGACACTTTCGGTTTCAAAGGTTAAGGTGACGCCAGAGGTCAAGGACAAATTGCTGCCTTCAAGCCCATGTGTCAAATACATATAAATAGTAGTTTCATAACTTGTTTTTTCAGTTGATATTTTGCTCTTTACCCAAACAGATCACTGTTTCTTGGCAAGCTAATTACGCAATAATTTCAACATGAGTTCTAAGGACACTACAAACCTTCTAAAGCCTACGGAAGAAAGGAGTAAAGAATATTCATATAAAGCTAAGTCTACATCTATGAAATCGATGCTTTCCAGAAATAAAGAAGAAAGTTTTTCATCCAAAAACGAGTCGACTGTCCCCTACCAACAGGTCGATAAATCAGGATATTCCAACAAAGATTGCAAAAAGTAAAGACGGAGAGATATTATTTGTGAAAATGGTGCACAAGGAACCTTCTAAAGTCATGTTGGTCTAAAGGTATAAGGAATATTCATTATAAGGATCAGTCTATATCTATGAAATCCTGGCTTTCCTGAGTTAAAGAAAAAAGACCTTAGACTTAAACTATAATGTAATTAAAACAAATTATTTCAATAAATGGCATTATAACCATAATACAATTTTTATTTACAATACATATTTTAAACTAGACTAGACTTAATATATTTTCTGCGACACATGTCGCTTAATAGTGATAATTGAAGCAAAAAAAAATGATTATTGCTCACACCGTGTGTCGCTTTCAACCAAATTTGTTGTTTGCAGATGAAGTGAACATACTTTCCTTATGTAATCCATTGGGATCACTTTTGATATATATCATGAAGCTTTCTTCATCATATTATGTAATTTTTTTCAAATGTGGTAAGATATCCTACTAGAGTTATATCATTCCAAATACCCACTCTCAACATCGCGGTCTTCACTATTGAACTTGAAGCATTATCAACTTTTTTTCAACCTTCCTGATACTCATACAACACCATTTCGAGGAGATAAATGTCAAATACCATCCAGCAAAACTTTTAACTTAATACATAACTTACAGTACCTACTCTCAACCCACCATCACGATCTTCACTATGGACATGGAGAATTATCACATATCCAGCGAGATTGCTGATTAGGATTTTACTGCTTATTCATAGCTCCCATACAACTTCCACTACTCACCTCAGACAACATATCATACCACATTAATATCATAACACAGCGTTCGTCTATTAAAGTTTTTAATTTAACCCACTCTCAACTTAATGGTAAGTAAACAATGTACCTGCCCCCAATAGTATGAAGATAAAATTATCATATTCTTATCAGCTTCATGTGAACTATGATATCGGGGAATCAATCAAATCTCATAACAGTGTGACTGGTTGAGAAATTTTATTGAAAATAAAAAAACAATTCGTCATAAAGACTTTTCAATACAATCTCCTAGATACAAAAAAAACATTAATCGCTCATTGCCTGCTTTACTCGGCTATATTTGTTTACGCAAGATATCAAATTACCAGCGACCTGGCCACCTTTTCTAATGCTTTAATTTCCATTACTTCTAATGATTTCATGTGTCTTACCATCCCAAGCAGCCGTGATCAATTTTTACACATCGAATATCATAACATGATCACTCTTGTTTATAAAAGACACCTATAGACCACAACTTACGTAATAGTTGTTGTTGTTGTTTTTTTCAGCAAAAGAAATTTTAAAGTATATCTTCCACTACTCATCTAAGACATCATATCCCACAGATTAATATCGGTTGTTGTTGTTTTCAGCTAAAGAAATTGGGAATCTTACATAAATCGCTCAATTTGTTTACTTTACTCGGCTGCTATGCGAATTTGTTTACATTATTCGACTGCGAATTTGTTTACTTTGCTGGACTATGCGAATTTGTTTATGCAAGGAATAAAATCAGAAGCATTCCACCTGAAGAGCAAAATTACACATTTACTAATTTCCATTACTTATCTAAGTGAACATGTCCACCTACATTCGCCCCAATCAGCTTCGCCTGATCTATTTTTAGATATATGATCATATGGTGCAATCTTGATTATAAAAAACACCGACAGATTAATATCATCAAATCTTTAATCCACAACTTAGGTTATAGTTGTTGTTGCTTTTTTGTTTTTGAGCTACTAAAATTAATTACACCTGAGAAGGTAAGATCGCTAATATCTCGAACCATAGCCCGTAGAGGATTTCTGATGAAAATTTTACCCCACTAGTACTAATACTATTGGCATGGACAAAAAATATCCTAGGGCTGAAGAGTGCTGAAAGTAATCTCGTATCCCCAAGCCCGAGATGAACAACATATGTAAGTACCGACTAATGCCGCTATTGGACCTTGCTCAAGAAATGGTGCTTGCACTCGAAGGAGCAACTGTTACTTTTCAATACACGCACCCCAAGGACCCAATAATAATAAGAAAACATCAAGCCAAGGTGATATCATGTTGTGAAATTCGAATGATGCTGATATCTACAACAGCACTTGAAAACATAAAAACCAAGATGACGTCATGCTGATATCTAGAACTTCCCCGCTAATAAAAGAAAACAGCAAAACCAAGGCATGCTAGTAGTTCCGACTAATGCCGCTAGTAACCTTACTCAAGAAATGGCGAGCCCGTACAAGATTTCTGATGAGAATTTCGTCCTCCTCCCACCCTACACCACCTAGAATCCATTGGCATGAACAAAAATAACTTGAATTATTAATACGCTAATATCTCGAAAACCAGAGCCCGTAGCGGATTTCTGATGAAAATTTCATTACCCCCCTCCCTATCCTATACTACAATACCCCCTCACAAACCACCCATCTAGAATCCATTGGCATGAACAAAAATTTCCTACCGTTAACTTTAATTATTACTAATATTAGTTCAAAACCAAAAGCCTACATTTAGGAGCACCACATATCTATCCAAGAACACCGTAGTACCGACTAATGCCGCTAGGGCGCAGTGAAGACCAAATCCATCAATAAAGCTTCCCACCCCTTCACAAATATATAGAACTGAAAGTGATCTCGTATCCCAAAACTCGAGATGAAAAACTTTGAGGCTACGAGTCTGAGATGAAAAATAAGCGAACTCCAGAAACAAAATCGAAAACCTATGCTATTTCCCTATGCTGGAGAGAGCTAAAAGTGGTCTCGTATCCCCAAAGTGGTCTCGTATCCCCAAGATTCGAGATGAAAAATAAGCGAACTTCAGAAACAAAATCGAAATCCTATGCTATTTCCCTATGCTGGAGAGTGCTAAAAGTGGTCTCGTATCCCCCAAAGTGGTCTCGTATCCCCAACATCCAAAACATAAACCAGGGCATCCAAGACACAAACCCACATTTAATATGGATTTACACCACCTAGCGACGGTGGCGCCCTCTGTGGGGAAATCCTGGAAGCTAAAACAGTGATCTGGTATGAACATAGTATATCTACTCTTGCAAGTGGCCAATTTGTGGGAGGTGTACCCTCGTCTTTTATAAGTACAACTTGTCCTATTTTAACGTTGCTAGTCTTGCTTTTCCATTTTGACCGTTGCTGTAATTGCTTAAGGTAGTCTTTCGTCCACGCTTGCCAGAAATCTTTACTCATCTTTTGGATATGTTGCCATCGAGAGAGACTGTGCTGTTCCTTCTCCCATCCTGTTAAAACTGGAGGCACAATTAGTGCTTCTCCCACAAGGAAATGCCCTGGAGTGAGTGTGTTTATGTCTGTTGGATCGTCCGTCAATGGGCACAGGGGTCTGGAATTGAGACAAGCCTCAATTTGACAGAGTAAAGTTGACATTTCTTCATATGTAAGTGTGGTTTCCCCTATGACTCTCTTCAGATGATACTTAACTGGTTTAACACCGGCTTCCCAAATTCCTCCGAAGTGAGGAGCTGCGGGGGCAATAAAGTGCCATGTCGTTCCTTTATTTGCGAGATATGAAGCCGCGCTTCTCACGGTTTCTTTATTAAGTACTTTATTAGCACTAACGACTGTTGTGGCATTATCACTGTAGATGTCAGTGCACGTGCCTCTTCTTGCACTGAATCGCTTGTAGGCTGCGAGGAAGTCCTCTGTTGTCAAGCCGCTTACAATCTCTAAGTGTATGGCTTTAGTGGCAAGACATACAAATACTGCAATGTAACCTTTATAACTTGTGATTCCTCTGCCTTTAGATGCCCTGACTTTTATCGGCCCAGCGTAGTCTATTCCTGTGTGGCTGAATGGCTTTGATGGTGTGACCCTTGGTGTTGGTAGTGCGCCCATTTGCTGAGATGGGTTTTGCACTTTAAAACGGGCACAGCGAATACAGTTTTTCAATACGTTCTTAACAGTATTCTTGCCTCTGATAATCCAAAATTTTCTGCGAATGAATGCTAAGGTTGTCTGGTTTGATCCATGGAGTGTCCGTTCGTGGGATTCTTGAACAATTAATTTGGTTATGTGATGACTCGAGGGTAGGATTATTGGGTACTTTTCGTTGTAAGGTACGTTGGAGTTACCGATACGCCCTCCTAATCTGATGAGTCCCTCTGTGTCTAAAAACGGGTTGAGTGATAAGAGTGCACTTTTTCTTTCTAGATTTTGATTTTTGCGTAATTTGTGGATGTCAGAGGTGAATTCATTTTCCTGAATGATACGGACTATGCTGGTGAGAGCATTCAATATCTCTGCTACTGTAATGTGCATTTTGCTTATTGGTTTCCTTCTGCAGGCGTTGATAAATCTTTGACAATAAGCCCACACTCGTAAGAGTTTAGGTAACTTGCTGTATTTTAAGAAGATTTTTTCTAGGTACGCGTCCTTTTCTGATATGTTTCCGCATATGACTTGGCGTTTCATTTCTTCTCTTGTCGACAGTTCAAGTGATGCAAGGGATGGCCATTTGCTCTTTTGTTCCAGCAGCCATGTAGGCCCATGCCACCATAAATTTAAGCCAAGAAGTCTTGATGGGTTGATTCCTCTAGATGCCACATCTGCAGAGTTATGCTCTGATCGAACGTGATACCAGATGGTAGGTGTTGTTAATTCTACGATTTCAGCTACCTTATTTGCGACAAAGGTTTTCCATTTTTCTGGACCTCCTTTGATCCAAGCTAACGTGATTGTTGAGTCTGTCCATGCGTATGTGGTAACGTGTTGAAAATGCATGATGACTTTTACTTGGTGTAGCAATTTCGCCAAGAGTGCTGCACCGCATAATTCCAGCCTTGGAAGTGTTTTCTTAAGTTTTATGGGTGCTACTTTGGTTTTAGCCGTTAGTAGTGTTGTTTGAATTGTTCCATCTTACTTAATAACTCTGCTGTAGATTGCCGCAGCATACGCTTTTTCGGATGCATCACAAAACCCGTGTAATTCTATTTCTTGATTTAAAACGGTATGCTGCATCCATTTGGAATGGAGATTGACTCAATTTGTGGGAGCTCCTTCTTGAATTTTTCCCATTTTTGAGATACATCTGTTTGTATTTTCTCATCCCATGAGTTTCCTTCCATCCAGAGTGCCTGCATCATTATTTTAGCTGTTATCATTATCGGTGCAAGCCATCCAAGGGGATCGAACAGTTTGGCGATATCTGACAACATGGTTCGTTTTGTTTGTTGTTTTCGATCACAAAGATTGACTTTGCTGTTGCAGGCGTCCAATATACTCCCAAGGTTTTAATTGTTTCTCCGTTGCTGATCTCAATTGGGTCTTTCTCCCGTAATTCTTCTGGAATTGTTTTGAGGAGGTTTATATCATTACTTGACCATTTTCTTAGGTTGAATCCCCCTGCTTTTAGCAACCCAATTAATTCGAGCATAGTGGTCATACTTTCTTGTATTGAATCTCCTCCAGACATTAAATCGTCAACGTAAAAGTCTTTTAGAGTGGCGTTTACAGCTTGTGGGAATCTGTTATGCTCATCGACTGCTAATTGTTGTAATGTCCTAACTGCCAAGTACGGTGCTGAGGCTGTGCCATATGTAACCGTCGTTAGAACATATTCCTTAATAGGTTCGTCTTCTGAAAACCTCCACAGTATTCTTTGCAGGTTTTGTTGTTCATCATCGATTTGTATCATCCGATACATCTTCTCGATGTCGGCTTTGAACACATATTTGTGTATCCGCCAACGTAGTAGGATGTCGAATAGGTTTTTTTGCAAGCGTGGTCCGATGTACATTACATCATGTACATTACATCATTTCCTCTTTTATTACTGGTTGATGAGGTAGATAATAGGTGATACCATCCGCCTTTGGTGAAACTAGCTTCATGTGTCCTAGATTGAGGTATTCCAACATAAATTTGCTGTACTCCTTTTTTAAAGTCACACTCTTCCGAAATCTCTTTTCAAGTTGAAGTAATCTGGCCATAGCTATCTTACGGGAGTCGCCAAGATTGTGTGCGTTTTCTTTTAGTGGCATTGACACTGTATATGTCCCATTGAGATTTCGAACGTGTGATTCTTTGAAATGGTTTTGGACAACTTTATCCTCTTCCGACAGGCTGGAGTTTGTTGGTAATTCCTCTATCTCCCAGAATTTTGTCAGTTGTTCGTTCAGCTTGACCATTGATACCATGCTAATTACATTTTTCTGCATTGTAGTCTTTTGAGTTTCGATTTTCCCAGTCACAATCCAACCAAACGCTGTATTTTGAATTAGCAACTCATCTCTTGGTTTCCGTATACCGTCCAGTAGGATAGATCCGTATACGTCTGCACCCAGTAGCACATCAATCGGCCCAGGTGTGTTTAGGGTTGGGTCGGCCAATATAAAATTGTGGTTCTCCCATAACTCGCCAGGCGATATTGGTGTGCAGGGTAACATTTGTGTTAAGTTGGGTAGTACTAATGTTTCTACTGCCAACTTGTAGCTAGAGGGAAATCTAGGTGAAAGATTTAGCAAGACTTGGCTTCTTGATGTGCTTGCCGTTGTGTTACCTACACCTGAGATTTCGATTTCAACTTTATTTCTTGGTAGCCCAAGTGTTTGAACTGCTTTTTCTGTCACAAATGAAGCTTGTGATCCTGGGTCTATTAGTACTCGAAGTAGCTCATAAGTACCCATGGCTGTATGTGCTTTTACCAATGCAGTAGCTAACATCACTTGTTTCTGTAGTTTGATATTGTAGCTTGCCTTCTTGGTTTCTTCTATGCTTTCTTGTGTGCTTTTGGTTGATGCCGCATGTGAGGATACTGGTTGTCTTAACTCATCGCTTTGTCCTGACGTTGCTTGGTGCATGTGTAGTAAAGTATGATGATACTTTTTACATTTATTGCATCGTTGTTTGCTTAAGCACTTGATGTCTTCTTTGTGATTTAAGCAGTTTGTACATAACTTATTGTGCTTTATAAATCTGCATCTCTCATTCACGTCTATTGCTACAAATTTCTTGCATTTGTAGATTGAGTGAGCTTCATTGCAGTATTTACATCTGACTTCGATTGCATGAAATGTCTTGGTCATTGATCTCGACGTCACGCTTAGCTTGCAAGAGTCATAAGCTTTCTTTTGGTCTTTAAAATTCTCTAAAGACTGAAAGCGGGTCTCGATGAATTTCAAAAATTCATTCAGATCTGGGATTTCTCGTGGTTCTTTAACGGACTGCTCGTACCAGCGTCGTGTTTCTCTATCTAACTTTTTTAAAAGATAGAAAACGATAATCGGTCCCCAGGTATCAGTGCTAATTCCTAAATTGTGTATAGCATACATGCATTCACGTGTAGTGTCGTGAATATGCTTAAGTCCGCCTGGAGTTTCTATGTTCTGGTGCTGTTGATTGAAAAGTACTTCAAGTTGACTGAACAGTAAAGCTCTTTTGTTGTTGTACCTTTCATTCATTAGCTCCCATGCAGCTTGGTAATTTGAGTCCGAAATTTCCAAGTGCTTTATAATTTTTGCCGCTTCGCCCCTTATATTCGTTTTAAGGTATTGGAGCTTTTCTGCATTGCACAGCCGTTTGTTGCAATGAATTGTTTTTGAGAAGATGTCTCTAAAAGCTGGCCAGTTGTTATAATTACCTTCGAATGAAGGTATTGTTTGCCGTGGTAGCCGTAACCCCGCATCTTCAATTGTGTGCGTTTGACTGGGTTCATCTGTTATTTGTCGTTCATGTAGTAATATCATTACTTCTTGTACTGCTGTTTCCGAGTTCTCGCAATCGCCTGACTGGAAGTACGGGTCATTGAATTCATTCTCGAATTCGTTAATTTCTTCGTGCAGTTCTGTTATATTGTTGAACTGCTCATGTAGATTCCATATTTTGTATTCATAGTACATTTTTGTGTGAGGGCTGGTTTTGTTTCGATGTATGTCTCCTATTATTCTCCTAATGGAATTTATTTTTAATTTTTGTCTTTTGAGTCTACCTATCTGCTCAATATTGTTTTTCGGGGTGACTAATTTAAAGTCGTCTTCTTCTTCGGTCGTGTCACGGTTTATATTACCATCCATTGGCGAAGCTCCAACTGCAGGTTCTTCGTCTTGATCTTTCTTACTTTGATCATCGTCTTCTTCCCCTTCTTCGTTTACATACTGTTTATATGTACTGATACGCTTCATAGCTTCCTCATAATAACACTTTACTTGACCGTAAAAGTCGTTTTTTATGTAGCTGCGATCGGTTGAAATATTCGATGCCAAAATCTCGTGTCGAGATTCAAATTCCGTCCAGTATTGTAGAAAAAGTTTCTCTTTCTCTGCAATGTACGTTGGTGTTTTTCGACTAAGGCCATCTTTCTTCATGTTGATCAGCGTATTATCGATAATCCCAGCAATTTGCTTTTGATCTTTCAAAAGCTGCTGTAATTTTGAAGTGTCCATGGCTGGTTCTGGTTGTTCTTCTCGAAGGACCAATCTTTCTTTAGCTCGTATGCCTGGAATTCGGCGTAGTGAAGTGGACCTCTGGTTAGGATCAAGAGCTGTAAATAAACGTTAATATTGACTCAAGCTTACCACTGGTGGGGGCTTAAGTGCTGGATACTAATAAAGCAAAAGGCAGGCTTCTTTGCTTGGGAAGTTCTTTACTAAAACTTAAAAATTTCTTACATTACTACTGCTTTTATAATACTCCAAAATTACTAACTAAGCAATTTAGTGTAATGAACTTAAGGTGCTATGTAGTAAGCAATATTTGTCTCGAATTCAATAATTATTGGGGGCAATTGCTTACTTTGCGCAATTTGCCTAGTAAGCAAGAGTTCAATAATTATTTCGAGCAATTATTGCTTATTTGTTTTATGCTATGCGGTTTTTGACCTTTTGAAATTTCGTATACCTACAGTCAGATTTATTGTCTTACATACAAATCTCAACAATTTTGCAATTATGTAGATCTACAGTTATTTCTAGTATTTTATGTTCAAGTTTGAACAGCTAGTAACAACTTGATAAATGCAAGAGGAAAATCATCCGTCTCGTTAGCTCAGTGGTAAGAGCAGTCGCCCGGCAAGCGGAAGGTCTCGGTTGCAAACCCCGGACGAGGCGGTTGTTTTTCTTCTTGTCTTTATGAATTTGATTTAAGGCCGTATTCACCAAGCCATTTAATACAAATTTAATTTTAATTTAATTTTTATTGAGAGACCGCAATTAAATTTTTGTAGCTATTCACCAACCTTAATAAAATAAATAATTTCGGACATTTCGGACTATCAGCTGCAAGATTTCCGAATTTGGCAAGTGACAGTTCTCGTGAGAGTTCATGTAATTTAAATATTATTTAAAAAATTAAAAGAAGTTTTTATGTATTATTTAAATAGAAAGTTTTTATGTATTATTAAAAATATTTTAAAATATATGTACAATTCATTTTAATTAAAAATAGCCCATATTAAGCAATTGCTTCTTCAAATTTTTAAATGCTCTATTAAAAATATGACATTTGACTGCATGACACTTCAATCAGCTGATATCGAAATTAAATTTATTTAAGAGAGGGTAAGGCCTCACTTAAAATTAAATTAAAATTAAATTTTCATTAAATCGACTCGGTAAGTGTGGTTGGTGAATAGCTTTAATTGAATTTTTTTTAATTTTGGTTGGTGAATACGGCCCTTAGAATCGTTAAAAATAAAAGTTCTTAAAAATTCTTCTTTATCCATCATTAAATTAACTGTTCAGATGAAAGGGCTTGTAGCCGGCCTAATATGCCTTGGTTGAGATTATCATAACCGACCCTTATGCCCTCATAGTGGTCGTTTGCAAAATATGCATGAAAAAGATTGGATCTATAGTTGATGCGGATCTCATTATCTATCCTTTCGAATTCTTCGCACAGCTGGTGCAGATTAATTAACCGTGTGTTCAGATACTCTGCAGTTTTACGTGTAACTGTACTCTTTTTGTAGTTGACTGCTATACGTTTAATTTTCTCTCCCGTTGTGTTTCTACGAAATGATGATAATTATCCGGATAATGGTGAAAAACTTCGCAAATCACGTCGGGGTCACCAAAAATGATCACAGCTCTTTTGCTCTGATGGACGAAGCAGTCAAGGTACATCAAGCTTGGCTGGTACGACGATGATATAAACGGTTCTGCGTACCGCTGTACCGTAGGTTTATTTACTTTGCATCAGAAGTACCCTTTTTTACCTTCCAAATTTCAAGGTACTTGAACACCTTGGCTGATATGATATTGTTAACAAACGACGCCACAAAATTTACATATACTTTACGCTTCATCGTTTTGAACAATTATATTTTATTTTTTCATAAATATCACTTTTCAAATATTATTTCCTAAAGCTAGATATGAATTATAAAATGCTAGCTCAACAAAAAAATGAACATAAAATTTCTCACGTAAAAATTTTCACGAGGCAGAATCGAGAGACAAAAGTGTCCAGGGGACCTATTCTTGAATAACGAAGACAGATTCCGTATTCGTTATACTGTCAAAACCATTCGGAATCGCATTCTTGAAATCCGCATTCGTTCTATACCGAACGCAAACCCTTCGTTATTTAACGAGTGGGTTCAACCATTCGTTATGCCAAACGAAGAGTGAATCAGCTGCTACTTTATGGGTGATAATGGGAGATAAAAGATGTGCGAAAATATCATATGCTCAAAAAACTAAACTAATTGAGTTTTTAAAGGAAAACCAGAAACTGAGATTTGGTAAATATGAGAACGCTTTCAGTTCAAAAGATGCCACGGAATTGTGGCAAAATAAAATCAGTATTAATTTCCATACCCGAAGCACAAAAGAACTAGAAAAGTTTTTTTATGATATTATATTCGAAACAAAGGTAATAGAAAATTTCCAGTCCAGATTTGGCAGGATAAAAATGTGTGGTAAAAGGAAAATCTGCGGCGCCATAAAAAACATTTGCATGGCACTGGTGGAGGTCCTCCTGCAACCTTTTTTTCTATCCAGCGTTGAATTAAGGGTGCAGGAATTGATTAACTATTGACGTAATTGATAGTCCATAGATTCTTTAACGATTTCAGGACCAAACAATAATGACAATGCACTGAACCTTGCCATTTTTTACAAATTATATTTTAAAATATGAAACAGCTGACGATATCCAATTTGTAAATTGACAGATTTAATCTTACCACACTCGTTATGTTGAAATACTTTTTCACCACTTCGACTTTATAACGAAGAGGTTCAAGAATACGAACGGGGTATTCGATTCGTTATCAACCATTCGTTATATAACGAATTCGTAAAAACCATTCGTAATTCAAGAATAGGCCCCCAGTTACGTCTAGGTGTAACGTGAACACTTTTGAAGTCGCATATCGCATTCTTGAGAGAATTTTTCGTGAAAAAATAAATGTGTTTCACAGTTAAGCCTCGCATGTGGCTTAAGCCCAGAACTGAAGCTTATGGCTGATTTACATTACTCGAACATTGCTAGAAAACAGAGTAAGTAGTTTCCCCTTATCTGAAAATACTTTAGAACGATAAGGACAAAACATAATCCAGCAAAATTTTACTGAGTAAAATGTCAAATTCCCCTATGAAGGGGAAATTTTTACTGCCATAATTAGCCATAAAAAGTTCTAGCCAGAAGTATATTTTATGGCAGTAAATTTTGCTATTATGGCAGTAAACTCATACATATAACTACAAGCGTGTACGATTATAATTGTTTACACGCACACAAAATAAAAATATTTGAAGCAAGTTTGTTTTCTCAAGCAAACAATTTAGCTAAGCTAAAAATGAAAAACACCTTAAAGTGGAAAAATGCGTTTTTTATTTGTCTTCAGGATATTATTTTTGCAAATTTACAAATTATAAAAACTAATATTTAAAAATATCCAAGAATTAAGTGAAGAAATTGTATAGAATGTTATTAAATGTATCAAAGATGTGTATACTTAGTTACAATGAGACCAAATTCAGCTATAATTTAAACCCTTTCTTAATTTTAACACCACGGTCTTTGATCTCAGTTTTCTCAAATTCATGGTTTTGCAAATAATGTGTTTTTAATTTGCACGGGAGGTATGGTATTCAACGCCAATCAGAAAACTTCGCTTGGTATTTCAATGCATATTATGCAGGAATGATCCCTCTGAAACCATCAAGAAATACAACCTACTAAATATCCCCTATGATACTGCTTGCGCTCCTTTCGTAGCCTGTAGAACACTTCAAAATTATCCGCAGACTGCTCCCGTCTTTATAGCGACAATGCGAAAAAATTTTGTAGCAGCTAATAAAGAATTGGGCTAATTTTCGACAACTTTTAGTAACTTTATACTGATGTCGATTTCGATGGGACCATTTCAGTTTTGCACTTTTTCTGGCAGCGGAAAACTGGGAGAACTGAAGTCCATCCAACATATTTCTGTCATATTCCTTGTATTTGTTGACACACGTATTATATACACGGAACTGTCAAACGTAATAAATGTTGTTTATTGATATATAGAAACAATTTTTTTTTTAACTTAAAGCCAATTAACCAAATAAAAAAATTTAATTCATTTAACTCCAAAATTTCACAAATAATCGCGACAGTACACTTTGACAGAGCAGATGACAATTCGACCTCAATATGTATTTGTAACACCAAGAAAATATCCGGTGCAAAGTAGGGGAAGTGAGTGCAAAGCTTGTGTTGCACTTCTGCTATAAAAATTGTCCCATCGAACATTTTGAGTGTTGCACTGCTGGAAAAAATGCAATACTGGTGTTGCACCAAAGTCCCATCGAAATCGACATGAGACAACTTACATCTAGATGTGCAAAACCTCACAACTGACAAATTGATGAAATGCCACAGTGGCACTTCGCTATAAAAGATTGTTTAAACTGACAAATTGATGAAATGCCACAGTGGCACTTCGCTATAAAAGAGTGGGAAATAATGTTTTGACAGTCGATCACCTCTTCCTTTTTTTCTAACAGTGGAAAGTAATATGCCCCTCTCACTCACTTTGTCAGTAAAATCTGTTTTCTAGCAATGTTCGAATAATGTAAATCAGCCATTACTCGGTTTCGCAGTACTCAGTAAGCTGAGGCTTAGTTAAGCCTCGGATAAAATTTTTTAAGTTGTTAGCACTGCGGTAATTGTGAATTTTTTTAAAGGAAAATTGCCATTGTAGATTAAAAACTAAGCGAAAAGAAGAAGAACTTTTTATTTACCAGTTTGTTGTGGTTTTTATCTGGAAGGATATCAAATCCAAAATCATTCTTTTAGAATGTTTCGACAAAGCCGAATGTTTCTACAGCCGGAACCGAGAATAAAAATTAACGTCATCCCATTTCTCGAAATGTTGCGGGCGCTTTCTTATAATTTTTTCACGGGTGACACCTTGCGATATTTATATTATACATTTCTTGGTCCCTTATATCCTCTGCATCAGATAAATAACTCATTTTTGTCTAAAACTTTTTGGTTTCTTCTTAAAACGTCAAATGGAATGCTGACACTTGCTGCCAGACAGTTCTCAAAACTGCTAAATATATAAATATTTTACGCTTGGAAAATTTCAATTTAGTTTTAAAATGTAACTTTTGAAATATGCACGTTCATTTAATAACAAAAATTAAAATATTTAGATAAAATATAAATTTAGTAAAAATTTGTTGTGTTTCACAGCAAAATCTGAGGCTAATCTTGTTACATACATGCACTGAACTCACTAGAAAATACATATTGAATACAGTGTACGAATAGAATATTTACAAACTACACCCTCTGAAAAAATTACTTCCGTTTTGAATGTTCAATTTTGGCAATGTGGATATTGCTGCCAGATGGAAGTCATTCATGAACATTGAATAAATAACTAATAAGGAAGCGGGGTTTCGTGCGAATACAGTGTACGTGAGTAGGCAATTCAATGACAGTCAAACCAATGGAGCGGGGGGAGAAATGACAAGAGGGCTGGTCACTTATTTGAAAATTCTGGTGACAAGTCACTTAAATTATCATAGGCAACGCCCAGGAATATTGTCTGAAGATAAGGGGGCGCCAAAAATTTGTGTATTTTACATAGCAATTTGGATTATAAAAAATGTCCCCTTTCAAAATTTCACGGTTTCACTACTGCAATGACGAAACGAATTCAAACACAGCACACTGATGCATTTCGCCGAGTGGCTTAGGTTTTAACCCGATATGCCGTTTCCTTATTAGTTATTTATTCAATGTTCATGAATGGGAAAACGCATAATTTTTAAGGCAAAAGGGATTTCATCCGATCAGCTGTCCAAAAAATAAAGGGATGTGCTATTTAGAAATCCTTTTTTGGAAATTCTTCACCATAAAATTGTTGAATATGGTCACAGAGTAAAGAAATCTATAGAGACCGAAAATGTATGACAGAAATTCTCATAAATCACAAGAGCATCTAACAGCGCCGCATTTTTGAAACTATACTAAAGAAAATGTATTTTCTTATCATGATTACACCATCTGGCTGCCCAGCTCTATATTGGTTCCCTATGCAATTGCGTGTATTCTGATATAGAACTTTGAAAGTTCTTTAGTTTATAGAGAAATACTTCATACAAAGCTTGATCGTGTGCATGCAAATGTTTTTAAATCTGTCTTTCTATGAAAATATTTGTGCCTTGCATTTTTTTTTTTTTTTTTATGACTGGAGAGCTACTGTTCTGCATTGACTTGCATCGGAGAACTATAATGAAGCAATACTAAAAATTGTTGATACGATTTTTCACTTCTGATTATAGAGAATGGTAGATTTCATATTTTTTATTGCTATCTTTCTAATTTCGTTTAAGACGTAATTGATCTGGGGGCCTATTCTTGAATAACGAATGGTTTTAACGTATTCGTTATATAACGAATGGTTGATAACGAATCGTATACACCGTTCGTATTCTTGAACCTCTTCGTTATAAAGTCGAAGTGGTGAAAAAGTATTTCAGCATAACGAGTGTGGTAAGATTAAATCTGTCAATTTACAAATTGGATATCGTCAGCTGTTTCATATTTTAAAATATAATTTGTAAAAAATGGCAAGCTTCAGTGAATTGTCATTATTGTTTGGTCCTGAAATCGTTAAAGAATCTATGGACTATCAATTACGTCAATAGTTAATCAATTCCTGCACCCTTAATTCAACGCTGGATAGAAAAAAAGGTTGCAGGAGGACCTCCACCAGTGCCATACAAATGTTTTTTATGCCGCCGCAGATTTTCCTTTTACCACACATTTTTATCCTGCCAAATCTGGACTGGAAATTTTCTATTACCTTTGTTTCGAATATAATATCATAAAAAAACTTTTCTAGTTCTTTTGTGCTTCGGGTATGGAAATTAATACTGATTTTATTTTGCCACAATTCCGTGGCATCTTTTGAACTGAAAGAGTTCTCATATTTACCAAATCTCAGTTTCTGGTTTTCCTTTAAAAACTCAATTAGTTTAGTTTTTTGAGCATATGATATTTTCGCACATCTTTTATCTCCCATTATCACCCATAAAGTAGCAGCTGATTCACTCTTCGTTTGGGATAACGAATGGTTGAACCCACTCGTTAAATAACGAAGGGTTTGCGTTCGGTATATAACGAATGCGAATTTCAAGAATACGATTCCGAATGGTTTTGACAGTATAACGAATACGGAATCTGTCTTCGTTATTCAAGAATAGAGCCCCTGCTATTAATGATAGACAAATTTGTCTTGTCGCATATTTTCATTTGATCCTGCGATAAACTGTTTTTAGGAAGGTCTAAAAAATGGTTGTACATATGTAGGTATACTTGCAGGATCATATGAAATGTAACATTAGTTACGTTTTGATCTGGCTCATTGGAAATATGCAATTTATTTGGATCTAAAAAATGTCTGTAAGTAGCTATGATTTTACATACATATAAGGTAATTGCCTTGATTTAAATTTTCACAAAACGTCGAAATTGAACCTAAATTAGATTTGGTTCAAATTTTTAATTTTTTACTCTCCAAAGCATTGCAATGTGATGATTTCTTATGAAATTAGAGCATATTCATTAGTTCTTGACACTCACGTCAATCAATAATCTCCTTTGATTGGGTTCAGGAAAAAGGAATGCGGCTGCTCTGAGGTTTCCAAATCTTGCAAGAGAATGCTATGGTGATCATGCATTTTGGCAGAAAAATAGGTAAAATTTTAATAAATTAGATAATTTTTTAAATTTTTTCGTTTTGACGTCCTATAAGTGCCGGCTAAATGGTCATGGAGACTCGGAGAGGTAATGTGACATTTATGTAGTTGAAACGCTTTACTATCATCTAAGATGACAGTTATCTTCACAAAATGCGCAACAAGAATGTTACATTAGGTTAATGTAGAAATTATTTAATGTCACAAATCCTCCCTTCTACTGCCAAAACGAAGCACCAAACCGTAATTTTCTCCATATAATTTCCTTACTCTATTGTAGAATTTAATTTTACTTAAAATTTAGATTGTAAAGGGTTTTCCAATAAGAGGTGCTATTTTGATATTCAAAGAAAAATGCTATTTTTTTAGATAAACGATCGGATCTTTATTTCATTATAAAGAGGAAGGTATGCCGTTAATAATGGAAAATAATATCAGCCAAACGACCACCACGACCACGCCTACAAGACCATATCCTTTTCATGAAATTTTCCATAACCAAATCGCAGAGTAGCTGCCCTATGTCCTAGATAACCTCACGAATTCCATCTTTGAGGTCTTGAATCGACGCTGGGCTGTTGGCATAGACCTTCTATTTCACGTGGCCCCAAAGGAAGAAGTCGCAAGGTGTTAAGTCACAAGATCTCGGTGGCCAATTTTGATCACCTCTTCGAGAGATAACACGGTCCGGAAACTTTTCCCGTAAAAGATCAATGGTTTCGTTGCTTGTATGGCACGTAGCGCCGTCTTGTTGAAAGTAAACGTTGTCCAGATCAATACCATCCAATTCCGGCCATAAAAAATCATTAATCATCTGTCGGTAGCGCAATCCATTCACCGTAACTGTTGCTCCAGCCTCATTTTCGAAAAAGTAAGGTCCAATGACCCCGCGGGACCATAAACTGCACCAAACAGTCACACGTTGAGGATAGAGAGGCTTTTCAACAATAACTCTTGGGTTTTCCGAGCCCCAGATGAGACAATTTTGCTTGTTGACAAAGCCATCGAGGTAGAAATGGGCCTCATCACTCAAGATGAGTTTTCGATGGAATTCCGGATCATTTTCATGCATTTCAAGGACCCAATCAGCAAAGACTCGACGTTGTTGATGATCGGCCGGCTTGAGTTCTTGTGTTAACTGAACTTTATAAGTCTTAAGACCCAAAATGTTCGAGTTTTACGAACCGTCTCTGCCACATTTTCACCATTTTGATAGTGAATTTTAATAATTTCAATGCGTCAAATGTCAAAAAATGACAGCTCCAAAAGTGACATCTACCGAAATATCGGGCTAATTAAAATAACACCTCTTATTGGAAAACCCTTTATAATCAAGTGACAGTGGTGTTTTATAGTTGCTGTGAAAGGACACATATTAACCATAAAAAATATCGGTTAAGCTGTTAAATTTTGTGAAATGTTTTTTGAACTATGCTGTTGATTCAGCTTTATGAGTAATATTTTTTCAGTTTTTCAACTTATTTAAAGCACGGATGGAAATGGTTATCAATTTTTGAAAGTTGTTTGGTTCCACTATTCTGTGTATTCTATGTTAAATTCTAAACACATTTTTGTAATTTTGTGTGTATCAGCTTCATGCAATGCTTTAATAATATGCTATGAAGCAATATCATCAGAAATGTCTATATCAAATTTAATTATTGTATTTCGCACAGATTTTACTAAATGAATAGAATCTTAAAATTAAGCTATTGAATCAGAATCATTTGAAATGTTAGATGATTCTTAGTAACTAAAGGGTTTTCCAATAAGAGGTGTTATTTTGATATTCAAAGAAAAATGCCTTTTTTTGAGATAAATGATCGGATCTTTATTTCATTATAAAGAGAAAGGTATGCCGTTAATAATGGAAAATAACATCAGCCAAATGACCACCATGACCACGCCTACAGGACCATATCCATTTCATGAAATTTTCAATAACCAAATCGCAAATTGGCTGCCCTATGTCCTCGATAGCCTCACGAATTCCATCTTTAAGGTCTTGAATCGACGCTGGGCTGTTGGCGTGGACCTTCTCTTTCACGTGGCCCTAAAGGAAGAAGTCGCAAGGTGTTAAGTCACAAGATCTCGGTGGCCAATTGTGATCACCTCTTCGAGAGATAACACGGTCCGGAAACTTTTCCCGTAAAAGATCAATGGTTTCGTTGCTTGTATGGCACGTAGCGCCGTCTTGTTGAAAGTAAACGTTGTCCAGATCAATACCATTCCATTCCGGCCATAAAAAATCATTAATCATCTGTCGATAGCGCAATCCATTCACCGTAACTGTTGCTCCAGCCTCTTCGAAAAAGTAAGGTCCAATGACCCCGCGGGACCATAAACCTCACCAAACAGTCACACGTTGAGGATAGAGAGGCTTTTCAACAATAACTCTTGGGTTTTCCGAGCCCATGATGCGACAGTTTTGCTTGTTGACGAAGCCATCGAGGTGGAAATGGGCCTCATCACTCAAGATGAGTTTTCGATGGAATTCCGGATCATTTTCATGCATTTCAAGGACCCAATAAGCAAAGACTTGACGTTGTTGATGATCGGCCGGCTTGAGTTCTTGTGTTAACTGAACTTTGTAAGCCTTAAGACCCAAATCTTTATGCAAAATACGGTGTAATGACGTTTGTGGAATGCCTAATTCCAAAGAACGACGAGGAATGGACAAACCTGGGTTTTCTTCAACACTTTCGGCTACAGCAACAATATTCTCGGCTGTTCTTGAGCGACGTGAACGGGTTTTATTCTTCACATCACTAACTTGTCCCGACAGCTCGAATTTTTCTACCAATTTCTGTATTGCGGTCCGACAAGGTGCTTCATGACGACCCAAGAATGTTCGAGTTTTACGAACCGTCTCTGCCACATTTTCACCATTTTTAAAGTGAATTTTAATAATTTCAATGCGTTCCATTCCCTGTACAAGATTCATCTACATCTTTTCAGGATTCCGTAAAACAAAAGGAATGAAAACGGACTTAAAAAAGTCTCTCATGCGCCTGTCCGTCTGTCTGTCATACAAGTTTTTATCGAAAACGACGTGACGTGTCAAAGATTATGAAATATCTTTTTTTTAATTTTAATGGAGGTGGTTTGGGGTCCCTAAAAAAATTTTTTTTGTATCTTGTGGGGTGTTTGAAAGAGTTACTTTCAAGGATACCAATAAATTTTAAGTAAATTTGTTATAAAGAGAAAGGCCAAAATGTGCGAAAAAACATTTTCTTTCCCTGAACTATTTTTATTGCGAACCTACTAACCCTGATAGTATCAAAATTTTAGCTTTAGAAACCTAGAAGTTCAGGGGAAAAGGTATTTTTTCGAACATTTTGGGCTTTATCCTTATAACTAATTTACTAAAAAAAATTTGGAACCCTTGAAAGTAACCGATACACACCGTCTCTGCCACATTTTCACCATTTTGATAGTGAATTTTAATAATTTCAATGCGTCAAATGTCAAAAAATGACAGCTCCAAAAGTGACATCTACCGAAATATCGGGCTAATTAAAATAACACCTCTTATTGGAAAACCCTTTATAATCAAGTGACAGTGGTGTTTTATAGTTGCTGTGAAAGGACACATATTAACCATAAAAAATATCGGTTAAGCTGTTAAATTTTGTGAAATGTTTTTTGAACTATGCTGTTGATTCAGCTTTATGAGTAATATTTTTTCAGTTTTTCAACTTATTTAAAGCACGGATGGAAATGGTTATCAATTTTTGAAAGTTGTTTGGTTCCACTATTCTGTGTATTCTATGTTAAATTCTAAACACATTTTTGTAATTTTGTGTGTATCAGCTTCATGCAATGCTTTAATAATATGCTATGAAGCAATATCATCAGAAATGTCTATATCAAATTTAATTATTGTATTTCGCACAGATTTTACTAAATGAATAGAATCTTAAAATTAAGCTATTGAATCAGAATCATTTGAAATGTTAGATGATTCTTAGTAACTAAAGGGTTTTCCAATAAGAGGTGTTATTTTGATATTCAAAGAAAAATGCCTTTTTTTGAGATAAATGATCGGATCTTTATTTCATTATAAAGAGAAAGGTATGCCGTTAATAATGGAAAATAACATCAGCCAAATGACCACCATGACCACGCCTACAGGACCATATCCATTTCATGAAATTTTCAATAACCAAATCGCAAATTGGCTGCCCTATGTCCTCGATAGCCTCACGAATTCCATCTTTAAGGTCTTGAATCGACGCTGGGCTGTTGGCGTGGACCTTCTCTTTCACGTGGCCCTAAAGGAAGAAGTCGCAAGGTGTTAAGTCACAAGATCTCGGTGGCCAATTGTGATCACCTCTTCGAGAGATAACACGGTCCGGAAACTTTTCCCGTAAAAGATCAATGGTTTCGTTGCTTGTATGGCACGTAGCGCCGTCTTGTTGAAAGTAAACGTTGTCCAGATCAATACCATTCAATTCCGGCCATAAAAAATCATTAATCATCTGTCGATAGCGCAATCCATTCACCGTAGCTGTTGCTCCAGCCTCTTCGAAAAAGTAAGGTCCAATGACCCCGCGGGACCATAAACCTCACCAAACAGTCACACGTTGAGGATAGAGAGGCTTTTCAACAATAACTCTTGGGTTTTCCGAGCCCATGATGCGACAGTTTTGCTTGTTGACGAAGCCATCGAGGTGGAAATGGGCCTCATCACTCAAGATGAGTTTTCGATGGAATTCCGGATCATTTTCATGCATTTCAAGGACCCAATAAGCAAAGACTTGACGTTGTTGATGATCGGCCGGCTTGAGTTCTTGTGTTAACTGAACTTTGTAAGCCTTAAGACCCAAATCTTTATGCAAAATACGGTGTAATGACGTTTGTGGAATGCCTAATTCCAAAGAACGACGAGGAATGGACAAACCTGGGTTTTCTTCAACACTTTCGGCTACAGCAACAATATTCTCGGCTGTTCTTGAGCGACGTGAACGGGTTTTATTCTTCACATCACTAACTTGTCCCGACAGCTCGAATTTTTCTACCAATTTCTGTATTGCGGTCCGACAAGGTGCTTCATGACGACCCAAGAATGTTCGAGTTTTACGAACCGTCTCTGCCACATTTTCACCATTTTTAAAGTGAATTTTAATAATTTCAATGCGTTCCATTCCCTGTACAAGATTCATCTACATCTTTTCAGGATTCCGTAAAACAAAAGGAATGAAAACGTCCGTCTGTCTGTCATACAAGTTTTTATCGAAAACGACGTGACGTGTCAAAGATTATGAAATATCTTTTTTTTAATTTTAATGGAGGTGGTTTGGGGTCCCTAAAAAAATTTTTTTTGTATCTTGTGGGGTGTTTGAAAGAGTTACTTTCAAGGATACCAATAAATTTTAAGTAAATTTGTTATAAAGAGAAAGGCCAAAATGTGCGAAAAAACATTTTCTTTCCCTGAACTATTTTTATTGCGAACCTACTAACCCTGATAGTATCAAAATTTTAGCTTTAGAAACCTAGAAGTTCAGGGGAAAAGGTATTTTTTCGAACATTTTGGGCTTTATCCTTATAACTAATTTACTAAAAAAAATTTGGAACCCTTGAAAGTAACCGATACACACATATGATACAAAAAAAAACAATAGGGACCCCACCTCACCCCATTAAAATTAAAAAAATAATATTTCATAATCTTTATAGGAATACGTACCCGTCATGAAGACCTAACATTCTGTCCAATTTCGAATTCCTACAGAAGCTTGGAGTTACTAAGGATCTTCTAACATTCCACATGATTCTGTTTCAATAGCTTCATTTTATGATTCTATTCACTTAGTAAAATCTGCGCGAAATACAATAATTAAATTTGATCAGGACACTTCTGATAGTATTGCTCAAGGGATATTATATTACATCATTGTATGATGCCGATTACGAAAATGTGCTTAGAATTCAACAAAGAATACAAATAAGAGTAGAACAAAATTACTTTCAAACATTTTAAGCAAAACCCTCTATACAAATATTATATTGGTCTATAGCATCAGCCATCCATACTTTAACTAAGTTGAAAACATTACATAATGATAATTTTAGTCATAAAGCTGAATCAACTGAACAGTTCGAAAAACAGTTTCGAAAAATTTCACAAATTATTCGATATTTTTAATGTTATATATTATGTATTATGTGATAATTGATAATACATTTGCAATAAAATTTTTAAGTAAGATCAAATTATACCATAAAGTAAGGAAATTGATATGGAGAAAACTACGATTTGATACTTCGTTTTGGGGGTAGAGAGGGATAATTGCGAAGATAATTGTTATGTCTAAAATTTCCAATAAATGTCCAATCATCTCTCCAAGTCTCCATCCCCATTTTGTCAGCAGTTCTAGACGTAAAAGTAAAAAATTAGGAACTGAAAATAACAATTATTTTCATTTTTTCTAATCAAAAAATCATTTAGAAAAAGTTATAGGAGGATAAATTGGGATGTAGCATTGCGATTCTTTTTACCGAATCTTCATAAATTTTCTATACTTTTTAAATTTATGATCTTTATTCGAAATTATAAAAAGTAACTTTCTTTTTGTATTTATATTTTAAAAATCAGAAATAATAATTAAAAATTGATAAAATAAAATCAAAACCTGATTTTTATTTTAAATATCTAAAATAGAAATCTGAAGCTGATTTTTTTAAAAATCATAAAATGACGCATATTTAATATCAACCGCGAAAACAATTTTATACTTATTATTTTCGATTTTTACAATAAAAATCAGTTTTTAATTTTTGTTTTTGATTATTAGAAAAAAAAATCAAAATAATCTTTTACATACGATTTTTTTACGGTTCCTGAAAAGAGGTGAAAAAAATTTGCAAATTTTTTAAAATTCTAACCATCTCTTGAAAAATTTGGAAACCTCAGAATTTTGCCTTTCTTTTGATCCTGCAAGTATACCCACCTACATACAACCATTTTTTAGAGCTTCCTAAAAACAGTTTATCGCAGGATCAAATGAAAATATGCGACAAGACAAATTTGTCTATCATTAATAGCAGATCAATTACGTCTTAAACGAAATTATAAAGATAGCAATGAAAAATATGAAATCTACCATTCTCTATAATCAGAAGTGAAAAATCGTATCAACAATTTTTAGTATTGCTTCTATTATAGTTCTCCGATGCAAGTCAATGTAGTACAGTAGCTCTCCAGTCATCACAAAAAAACAAAATGCAAGGCACAAATATTTTCATTAGAAAGACATATTTAAATACATTTGCATGCACACGATGAAGCTTCGTATCAAGTATTTCTCTATAAACTAAAGAACTTTCAAAGTTACTTATCAGAATACACGCAAGTGCATACGGAACCAATATAGAGCTGGGCAGCCAGATGGCGGTAATCACGGTAAGCAAATACATTTTCTTTAAGTTTCAAAAAGGCGGCACTGTTAGATTCGGCTCTTGTGGACAAAATCTATATGAATTTCCGCCATACATTTTCGGTCTCTATAGATTTCTTTACTCTATGATATGGTCCATTAATAAAAGTTTTTATCTTACTTATAGACATTACTATAACAGACACAGACAACTGGAACGAATTTTTTATATTTCCGCTTTGCGAATTTTATTAAGTATAATATTCTTTACAGACTTTAAAAATTATGAACAATTCTCTTCTTCTAATAACTAACAATTATTGCATTTAACAATGATTCGTTTGCTTATAGTACCAGTAAATAACTGGTAATGAATTTTCAGAACTTTATTTCATTTACCCCTAGCATTTAGGAGCACTGACTAGCATGTTTCCAAAAACTCACAACTTAAAATAAGTTTATTTTATCTTTTTTGGTTAAAGTGAAAGAAAGGGAGCAGAAAATAGTTGAGAATAAGCATTATTACAACTCTGCTAAGTTAGTGTTTTAAATTGTTACACGAAAGAATCCTTTTTTTTAATGATAAGAACTCACACAATCCCTTTTAGACAAAACTTAGAGATTGTCAATACTGATTTGTGGTTTATGTTCTCCCCTCCTATACTCCACATGTACACATGCAAGTAGCGCTGCTGGTCTCTCATTTTCACAGTGCATTGTCACTGCCGTGGAAGTACTTATATGCATTTGTTCAAGGAAATAGCATCGTAAATTCAAAATAAATTAATAAATGTTGCCTTTGTATACCACACATTTGTTAGTGCTATATAACAGTTAGAATTAAAAAACAATAATTCCTGGATGGCTTATTTTGTTAAAAAATATTTTTAACGAACCAAATAAAATATTTCAAATACTCCGTAACAAGCAGAAACAGCAGCAGTCGCTTTTGCAAGTGTAATCGCAGTGTTATTTTGATTACTACAGCATAAAAACTTAACATTAAATTGACATCACAGTTGAGTGTCCGCGTTATAAAATCACACACAAATTTATAGGTAAAAAATGTAAGTACAAAATTCTGCTA
This sequence comes from Dioctria rufipes, assembly GCA_963924295.1. Taxonomy (NCBI): domain Eukaryota; kingdom Metazoa; phylum Arthropoda; class Insecta; order Diptera; family Asilidae; genus Dioctria; species Dioctria rufipes. Next base: position 129,602,326 of record OZ002742.1, read on the forward strand.
TGACTACTAGTAAATACCGTCGACTTATCCTAAAACGCTTAAATTTTACGGACGAGAACAAATGTGACTTAAATCTAGAACACAAACAAATCCTACACTACCAGTCGTCTTCTTCATCTGGGTTAGAGAGTTCAATCCGGAATTCGAGTTTTATATTTTGTAGCCTGCGGTGACACACTCTTGTGAGGGGATTATGTCTCAAGTCTACTGATTCCAGACTATCTGAAGCAATCATATGGTCGGTGTCGATGTCTGTAATTAATTTGACTGTTAATACTTGTAATTTCTGACCTTAAGAAAGAATTGTACCGATGATTGCATTATTGTTTGCTTTAAGAACTTTTAACTTTGGCATTTTGAAGACAACTGGGGGGAGGCCTATGAAGGAATTGTGTGAAATATCCAAGTGCTGCAATGATCCCAAGTCAGCAAGCTCATCTGGTAATTTTGACACTTGATTATGTGACAAGTTGAGATCTAGAAATATACTAGATTAAAATCTATTAAAAAAATTATTAAGACTTTGTATTTTACCTGTAATTAAGCTAAATTTAACTGCGAACTTAGGCGGAATTTTCTTAATCACATTACAGCTGAGATCACAAGTCTTGAGCTCTGTGTGTCTCATGAGATGATATACAGCATCTGGGACCTGCATAAGTTCACATTCGGATAAGTCTGTCATAAAAAGAAATAAAATATTTTGATTACTAAAATGCGCACTGTGCCATAATTAAATTAAAATATGTGAAAATTACTTATTATTATTGTTAACAAAACTTTGTACCCGTATAGCAAAAACGTTATTTATTCTTGAATGTTCTGCTCAATGAGTTGACTGTGTATAACGTACCGAACCCATTACTTCACGCCTGAAAAATTTAATGTCTTTTTAAAAACTTTTTCCTACCGAGATGTTGAGTTTCGCTAGCCTTATCACAGCGAGAAACAACGCGCACGACTGCATTAGCCATTTCTTTATCAAATAAAAAAGAACAAAGACTCCCTTTGCCACGCAATTTACATCTGTGCCTATATTTCGCCGAAATCACAGATTAACTACAAAACGACAAATATTTTGTAAATATCGCAAAATTTCGTAAAAACCAAAAATAGATCGAAGAGGCGAAATATATACCACTGCCAACTTTTCATTGCTCAATCTACATTCTACTACTTTCTGAAATTATTGTTTATGGCAAATCCCCCTCCTAACACGCTAGCGTGAGACGCCGCTGGAACATTCAACCAATTTCTAATTAGAATTGCCATGCCCTATTTTCCTGGGCTGCCAAGTCTTGAAATGTATTGGTACCCATAGCCCACACAAGGGAGGATATTGGCACTTTTTCATGCGAGCAGTATTCGGGTGAAGGAAAAATGCCGAAATGCAGAGCTTCGATAGGTGGTACGGGCAGCATACCAATACCACAGTATATTCTGCTAAGGCTCTCCGCGGAAGACGCGTGTAGCATTTGAGCAAGGCCCAATAGACGCGTCGCGTTGGTACTCTTAAGATTTATTCATAAAAAGAAAAACTGATAGAAAAGCTTGAATTATTATTTAAAAGTGAAATAATGGATAATGTGTTCTTGAATTTGCAGCTTACCAAGCATATAAAATACGGCCACGAGAAGAAATCCAATTCGTTCGTACTTACAGCGAAGACGTACAAAACTACGTTACCTACAAAAATCCGGTCAATAAATTTATCAAATCTCAGAACTCTGACAATAAATATTTTTAGCGCGCTAAAGAACGGCTTGGGCGGATAAATGCAAGCCACTGACTTATAACAATGGAATGGACTGAGCCGTAACCCCGGATTATACAAGCCATGAAGAAAGTCGAAAAAGAGCAGCGGGTCGGTCAGCAGGCGACATCCACAGTCTTCTTGCCTTGTCATACTGCAGAAGTTTTTCATATAAAAGTTGCTTGTATTTTGTTCAAAGGCTATAATTTCCATAAATTTGTTCTACATGCTATTTTTTTTTAACTATTAGAAAGAAAACATATTTGGCTCCAATTTGTTTTAACTTCATTTTGCTGTGGGATCGACAGTTTTGGGCTTTAGGACCTGTTTAAGATGAAATTTTAGTTTTTCCTCCATGACGAGAATACAAAAAGCAGTGAGTGAGCTCTTACTGCATGCTGTACCCGGCACGTTAAAGGCGAAAACCCAATGAACGCGGCAGGCGTCGCGTCGCTTTGACAGTTCAATAGAATATACGTGTTTAAGTACGTGCTGGCCAAATGGCTGCCGCGCTTGCCGGATTCGACGCGAAAGTAGTTGAGAAATGTTCTACTTTTAAGCGCGGCAGACGCTTTGACAGTTCTTTTGATTGTCAATTGTGTTGTTATTTTCAGATGGAAGTGGATCTGACAATTTTTTATTATTTGCCGAAAGTTATCTTGCATTGTTTGAAGAATTTTAATTAAAATTTTAATTAAGTTAAGAATAATTAAAAAATTTGAAAATGATTCTTTGTGTGTTATTATTTTAGGAACTAGGCATCATCTGCGATTTCAGCAATTGGGTATTCCACTTCTGAAATATCAAATAAAATCCAACTAAAAAGCATTTTTATCAGCCTCTGCTTAAAGCAACGTACAACGCTGGACATTACAACATTACATATCATTACCATTTCGCTCCTCATTGCATAAAATAATGTCTCTTTTACAATAGAATAGAATACAAAATTCATATATACCACATAGCCACATTCTAGAACGTTTGGTATTATTTTATTATTTATCTTGAATACGAAACAAAAGTGGTGTGATTAAACGATGGTATATAAAATAAAATTTTGCAGTTGTGTCAGAAGATACATTCAATAAGACACCAAGAAATGAACGAGAACATAAATGTCGATATAGGATATTTGAAGATATACGTTAACATCGCAAAGTTACCAAAATATGTAAATATATATATACATATACACATATTATCCACTCAGCATACTGCATGCAATCGCCTATACACATTACACACCATTTGTTTTGTATTCAATATAATTTCTATCCCTGTTTCTTTTTATAACAATCTCCAGAGTACGAATTGTCAAAATGACGCGACGCGTTCATTGGGTCTTGCTCAAATCCTACACGCGTCTGCCGCGGAGAACTGTCAAAGCGACGCGACGCCTGCCGCGTTCATTGGGTTTTCGCCTTAAGGCCTTTTAATGCGTCGGTGCTTTCGGCGACTTCATGGCTATGTATTATATTCCAGCGGTTACGGTAGCACGGAACTTTCCTATCCCCGAATACTTCTCAACCGAAAAAACTACATAAAAACTACCGCGTGTGTGCAATGGCTAAAACCATCAACTTATTTCTGAAGTACGTTAGAAATTCAATTCATCGATTACTTATGTCGATTTCGATGGGACCATTTAAGTGTTGCACTTTTTCAGGCAGCGGAGAACTGGGAGCACTGAAGTCCATCGAACATATTTCTGTCATATTCCTTGTATTTGTTGACACACGTATTATATACACGGAACTGTCAAACGTAATAAATGCTCTTTATTGATATATAGAAACAAAGTTCTTCTTAACTTTATGCCAATTACCCAAACACTTTTTTTTAATTCATTTAACTCCAAAATTTCACAAATAATCGCGACAGTACACTTTGCCAGAGCAGATGACACTTCAACTTGAATATGTATTTGTAACACCGACAAAATATACGGTGCAAAGTAGGAGAAGTGAGTGCAAAACTTGTGTTGCACTTCTGCTATAAAAATTGTCCCATCGAACATTTTGAGTGTTGCACTGCTGGAAAAAGTGCAATACTGGTGTTGCACCGAAGTCCCATCGAAATCGACATAAGCATAGTATCGAATTCGAGTAAAATGTAATATTTCCATACAAATTTTTGCGCTGGTGAAATCGCAAACAAAAATTTTACTGATGATTTTACTAGCTTCATCAATTTTTTAGGTTTGTCCGATGAAAACATCGTGTAAATTTTCCCCAAATTTAACCGGGGTTTTGTTCACTCATCGAACAAGTTTTTAAAACAGCGGGTATATCTAATGTAATGACACTTGTCTGACAGTTCTCCTGAATATAATTAATTGTGAAAAGTTATTTATAAAATGGGGGAATACAAATAAAATGTGCTCTAATTTTTGCTATTTCCGCTCAAGAAGTAATTTATATGTCCCAATCAACAACAAATTGCAAGTGACAGTTCTTAATTGACAACTGTCAAACCATTACCCCTTAGTGTAAGCACGGGGTAGCCCAGGGTTTTCAAAGAAAAAAGATAGTCTAGACCGGTGTAGCCCGGGGTTTACCCGGGGTTTTCATCAATCAGACCGATTGCTGTTGATTGTTGGCGTTTTTTAAACATTTGTTAGATTATAGCTTCCTCGAAAATTTAATAGGAAAATTCGATTTTAATAATAAAAAAGGGTCCAACAAACGATTACGCATTGATTGAGCAGGTTATAAATTAAATTAACTTAAAAATAAGAATTTTCCGGCTTACTTAGTTGATGACGATTTTCTTTTTAGATTTGCGAAAAAAACTATTGTCCAACAAATGTTTAAATTAAGCCAACAATCACCAACAATCGATTTGTGTAATCAAAAATTAAGCAAGTCAAAGTTGACCTATCCACTTGATAGGGCTGGTTTCACTACTGCAGTACGGAGTTCGCCGGTAAAAACTGAAGGTTCCCTCTTTATAAAATAGATGGCACTATAAATTTTCCACACATTTTACAAGGTATTTTACTGTGTTACTGGTAAAATTTTGATATTCCTATTTCTATGAAAACTTAGAATTGTTTTTTGATTGATTGAGAGGTTCCGTTTGTGTTATCAAGATATAAAAATTAATTATTTTGTTATCTCCAAATTAACATATGTATATGCACGAAACGTGTAAACGTAAAATTTAATTGTGAAAAAAAAAAAAATAAATTAAGGATGAAACTTATTTAAATAATAATTTCCAAAGCAATGCATGAATGTATTCTAATTTTTCAATCTTTTCTTATTCATTGTCATTTGATAAACAAAACTAGCTGTTCCTCTGCAGAAAATATAGCTTACTTAAGAAATGATACTTAAAAGAAGATGCATTTTTATTATTTTCCTCACCCTTTTCCAATATGCTTATGTTTTTACATATTTTTTGCCAGAACTCTATCAAGAAATAATTTTTTACTCTAGACTGACTTAATTTTTAATTAAATAGAGTCAATTGTATAGTTTGTTACACAAATGAAGTCCATCAAGGACCCATTTGCAACATTTCGCTTAATTTTCAAATGGATCAAATTTTACTTCATTTAGTGAAATTGCAGTAAAAGTCCAACCTCGTCATTAAAATGAGTTGAATTTATTGGAAAGTGGAAATTTTTTCCAATAAAATTACAAGTGGCAGCCATCAGGTGATTATGAAAGATATTTCTTTGTGGCTTTCTTCTCTTTTTTGTCTCTTTCGACAACAAAAATTGTCGTCTTCTATTAAATGCTTTGCAACTACAGTAAATACCTCCTCGAAACTTTTCTTGATAGCATTTAATTAAATTATTGAACTCTGCCATGATCTTTGCTCACATTGAGGAACTATCAATGACACTCCAAATTAAATAATTTTCGTCCATAGTCTGCCATCTCTTCATTTCCTTGAAATGACTGAATTTCAAATTAGTTATTATGGACCAACGATGTAAGAACTAAAGGAGATGCAAATGAGAAAATATCGCGTACCCAATTCTAACACAATGACACTGATATTGTTTGTACATAAGCGCCGTAAAATTTGTACACCTGTACACAATTGTACAACCTATGCGCAATTTTAATCGCTTTTATTTTGATATACTCAAAGGTCTTTACTGAATTTGCAAACGTGAACGTAAAAAAGTTAATAATTTTGAAGAAAAGTTCAGTGGTAAAAAGTTTGTGAGTAATATTTGCTTCGTGGCCCCTGGGTTATTTCACGGGTTTTCCTGCGTCAATGCACCAAGCCCAAAACCATCCAAACCTAAGTATGGATTTGACAGCGAAGACCAAAAATGGCGGAGTGAACATACGCAAATGCATGGCAATTTTGGGTACGCTCATGTACACGGATCGTGCATATGATTGCATCTGCTTTAGTTATTACCTCGTTGTTATGGACAGAGCACTGACTTATAACAATGGACTGAGCGCAAGTTTTACAGTTCTCTCTTTCGCCCTATGGCAGAGTTGGAGCTACCAACACAAAATATTGCTTACTGAACGTTCACTTATGCCATTTGATGTTTTTATGTTGGCTGCAGATGCAATCACGGCAGAAAGAATAAGGTAAAGATAGTGTTTACCATGCATCGTCTCTCTTGCCCATACGCAGGATTCAGTTACGAATAACTTTTGAAAATTAAAGTCGAATTAGTTTAATTTCTTATAAGAGTGCTTATAAGCGATTAAAATATCACTTGGACAAAAGAAAATAATTTTTTTTAATTTAATTCAATTTGCGGGTGTAAGATTTCATCTGATTGGTTGAGTTTTACGTATTTTGATGTAGTAAACGTTTTAAAGGGTGCTCTAACGGTGATATACAGAAACCCAATATTTTTTGTGCCACATGAAATAGCAAATCGCTCAGTCCATTGTTATAAGTCAGTGGTCGATGGCATTAGGTTAAAACGTGCATAGTGAATGAATGCATAAAAGGCATTTTAATAACAAATTAATCAGATTTGCATACATATTTAAGGGAGTATTTTAAAATGGACTATATCCTTACATACAAGTCGTATTTATGAATTTGATTTAGAATCGTCAAAAAATAAAAGTTCTTAAAAATTCTGCTTTCTTCATCATTGACCGATTGTAACAAGTGTAGATTCGATTCCCGTCCGGAAAAAAATAAAAATAAATCAAAATATCATAGATAATTTCTTTAGTTTCATAAGATCTAAAGGTGGTTTGAATGACCACCCTACTACTACAGACTTTAAGTATGCACAGATTAAATTCATACTTATTAGGTATGTTGAATCCAGTTAAAAACGCATAAAAATCTTAGAAAAGTTGTAATTTACTTTTAACATTTTGTTATCGTAAACTATCAACAATTCTGCTACTTTAATTTCCTATTTTCGTTGAGTTAAAATTTTTTTTAAAATTATACTATACATATTTATAGGACGCAATGAAAATATTCTGTGTTCAGTGGTTATTCTTGAAGAAGTTGATTCTGAAAACCCTATTTTAGATTTGTTTTCACAAAATGAAGATTTTGTTTTAAGAGTAGGTAGTCATTAAAAGCTGTAGATTAGAACAGGGCAATACTTGCAGGGACCGGATCTTGAAATTGGAGAAATAGATGATTTAAAATATGATAGCTTGGAGTACGTTACCGGATACGTTATGAAAAGGATTTATCCAAAAGAAGAAATACAGGAGATGCAAAATAAATATTCTTGAAAGAACTTATTTATACCTCTAAAGGTTTTTTGAAGAAGAACATTAAATTACCAGAACAAATAGAGACTTAAGAAGGAAGGCTAAATTACTTTCGTATTAAGCATTTAAATAGAAATGAAGAATGAAATAAACGTGCAAGGAAAAGAAGTTAAATAAACTAATATTATATAATATAATTAATTTATTCGTATGTTCATTTTAAAAAGTGGCTCGTTATGACGCCACAGAAAGCTTTAAAGAGCTTTTATTTCATACTAGCATAACGTGTACTCTTTGTACCATGGACTCATCCGCACGTTGAACTCATCAGTGTCAGTTAATTAGAACTGAGAGAATGCAGCGTGCACCGAAGGATGATGCTTCTGGCCTAGAGAAGACAGTGATCAGAATCAACGCATAATTTATATCACCGCCATTATAATGCATTCAGTTGTGAATATTTTGAAGAATGCCAGAAAGGCAGCGAAATTCTCATCCATACATAAACTATATTATTAATGGCATAAATTCTAGGTTTAAATTCGTTGGCATTACCGTCGCATTATAGTGAAATAAATTTCCGTACGTATTTAGATTAGTAGTTTATCTATACCTATACTAATCTTAATAAGCAAAAGGCCTTTCCTTTTTATACGTTTATTGACCTGTTACAAAATATATTCGATTCAGGCTGATGATTACAAAAATATTTTGCAATCATTGCCTGCGTGAGTAGACCCGGAAAATACTCATTGATGAAATAACTGCAAATGAGTAGGTAAAGTACGTTTAACTGCGCAATCGATGTTAAAACATTATAAAGCTAAAAAAACTTTTGTAAAAACCAACAAAACAGGATTTTGTGTATACCTAATAATTAGTGAGCAAAACGAATTACCTACTTACTTTTCAATTCATATAAATTACAGAAAATTACTAAAGTGCACATTAATTATAAAGAAAAAATGCTTTGCTTTTAATTGTGAATTATTCAGGCGTGATCATGATGGAGACACAAAGGCTGCTACCACTTGCATTTTACGCATCAGGGAATCAGGAAAAGCTCAAAATTTTCCTGACTACGTCATCATAATTAGCTCGTGCCAGGAAAATTGACTGAAACAGTCTGGACTAATGCCAATTTTGAGTGAAAATGCGAAAAGTCGCAATTCTCCGAATATCGCACAAAGAAATTTATTTTCACTGATGAAACGCAAATGACAAGCTGCTTTCATGTGAGGTTTCAAGGGAAAATATGTAGACACGTTTAAAGCTTATTGCGCATTTCAGATAATATTCTTTCTTTGGATTACTTGGAAGTTCAAATAACCAGGATGAGGTCAATCATCTATATCTTTATGTTTTCGGTTCTTCGCTTTTTACCTGTAATGACCATGAGCTAGTTTAAGATCTTGAAGGTCATGCATTGCACATGGATGATGGATAGTAATGTGCAGTAAAATAAATTGCAAATTGGATGCAGGTAGTTTTTTGTACATATTTATGAGGCCAGCACTTTTACTTTTGTTTAGATTGTTAATATTAAACTAAAAAAATAAATTTTTGCGATAATATGAATACATGGAATAGCATTTCAAATAAATTGATTAAAATTTCCATAATGAAATTTCTAAATCGTCAGTAAATTAAATAGTTTCGCTAAATGGTTTATGTATGTATATGTAATCGGAGGCAAACTACGTGAATTTGCCTACATAACCTATTTAACAATTGTAACTTCTTGGGATAATTGCTTTTTGGTATTCTACAGTGATACAATATCTGTCAAAAGCAAACATAACCAGCTGGGAAATATTTCGCTGCTTTTTTTTCTCCTGATTTGAGGCCTCAGAGTGCAACTTTACATTAAGCCATAACAGGGGAGGATATTGACACTTTTTACTGGTATGAAGTACTTGGGGGTAGGAAAAAGTCCGTGCTACCAATTTGCGATCGGGAGTACGGGCAGCATACCAATACTACAGCAAGTCGGCCATTTCGAAATTCACAGTAAAAAATTTGTACAAATTGTTGCCACAAAGCTTAGGTATTTTTCGATAAGATTAGGAATATTCCCTAAAATATAAGGAATATTCCCTAAAATATAAGGAATATTCCCTAAAATGTAGGGACTATTCCTTACATTTGAATGAAAATGTAGTTTTTTTTCCCCTAAATTTTAGGGAGTATTCTCTACATTTTGGGGAATAGTCCTAATATTTTTTACAATGTTCCTAAATTTCTGAAATTTCTCATCGGACGGCTGTACAGGTGCTTATTTGTGATTTGAGGTGATAATATAATAATTTAATAATCATTACGTGTTGTGAATTTGTGATACAGTAATTGTTTATATCACAAACTGTGACTTAATTGAACACACACACAATTAATTTCGGTAATCATATAAGGAACCACGCGAAGGATCATTATTGTTATGGCACATCTAAGCCAAAGGAAGGAAAATTTCTTCCTTCCCTAAAAAGTTCTCGTCTGGGTTGGGCCTAATTTCTGTTGCATTAGCTAAATAATCTAGATTTGAGGTGTATGGTGAAGACCTGGTCGGCAGTTGATTTCCCTGCTTTGTAATATTACTTCACAGTGCGCCGTAAATTGGCGCTAGCGCTCCACCGGAAGTGTCTTCAGAAAGGGATTAATTAATTTGGCCGTAAGTTTTCTGGTTGATTAAGTGGATTGTCGAATATTGTTTCTACCTACATTTTCATTTATCACAGTTGGGATACAATTAATAACCCTGCCACAATATTTCTTCCTGTTTTGGACCGTATCAAAAGTGATTGTCTTATGTTAGTGGCCTCGAAAAGGGGGAACTCCCACGATCTCCCTGGTTTAAGACCAATTCTAATGATGCCCTAAATAATGGCCCTATGTAATATAGTGCGGAGACCCATCTGTGCAAGTTTGATTATTGAAGTGGTTTTTCGCATATATTTTTAGAACGGTTCGTCGGACAGTAAAAATGATTATAACCAATTTCATAGGATTTCATATTCTGAAGAACTTTTCAGTAGAATAAAAATGTCTAGGATTGATCGTTTTCACAGTATATGTACGTAAAAATCTTAAATTTTTATGTGGCAACACAACGAAGGTGTTGCCCGATTGAGCCTATTTTTGAAACTTTATTTACTATTACTATGAAAACACTATGTACCAAATTTCAGATCTCTACGTCGACGAATTCTTAGGAAGTGTCCAGAGAAAAACAAAATTTTTGAATGGCAACCCTATAAGAAGCAGTTGTCCGATTGGTTCCATTTTCAAATTAAAATTTACTTTTTTTTTTAAACAGCCCGTGTGCAAAATTTCAGCACTCTAAGTGAACGCATTCTCGAGTTATCGTGCGAACGGACGGACAGAAGGACGGACATGTAAAAATCAAAATACTTTTTAAAATATTATGCGTGGGTGTCCAATTCCAATCCATATTGCTCTACCATAATTATTTCTATGTGTTACAAACGGAATACCAATCTTAGTATACCCTATGATTTCATCTAGGGTATAAAAACCACCTACCAAGGGTTTGTATATTATTCTGCTGAAACTTAGTTATAATATGAGTGTAAATACTTTGTACTTTATGAGTGTCACTCTCAATTTATCTCTTTATCATACATTTTGAAGTTTTTAATGATTTTACTTGAAAAAGTACGCGAACAGACCTATTATTTGAAACCAACAAACATTGTAGGTCGAATATTTACAAAAGTTGTCTAGAATAAAGACAAAGTCTTAAATCTAAGCCGAGATTTGGGAACGATAATTGTAAAGAATACGTGAAATTACTACAAAATATTTTTACGTTTTTGACTTATAATTTGGGAGGAATACTCATATTGAGATATACATATATATGTATGTACAAGTCAAATTTAAACCATTCTTGTGATATTTATAATGTATTTTGTGGTTGGTCGAACTACATCCGTATTCACAAAAAAATAAATCATCCGGTCATTGCGCTCAGAAGTGTGTCAGTTGTGTGAATTTCTTCATTATCATGAAAAGACCAAAATCTGTATGCACTCTATTTTTGGCTTGCGATGACGATAATCCTATTTTCTTGCTAGTTAGACAAAGGTAGCCAAGCAGGCAATTTATGTTCAATGGCTGCAATCATCCAACAGCTGAATTACAAAATTTCACTTTTGATGTAATTACTTATTGCAATTATCACGGAATAGTTCATGTCTGTGAGCAATGAGGTAAACGTATCATAAGGGGAAACGAGAACAGACCACGACGGATCGGAGCGATAGCCGATAATTAGTTGTAGTGAATACAAGTGAGACAACATAGCATCAAATGCTGAGCCTGATCGGAGCAACCAGCTAGTACCAATAGACCTCCAATTATAATTTACTACAGCACTGTCTACCTGGAAGTACATAGGTATCTCATGCGCATCTTGTTGTTTTGTTAGCCAGTTTGTTTCCGGCAACTACCGAGATGTGTTATGTTGTTTTAAAGTAAAATTGATTCTTCGCTTTACATAACGAAGAACATTTTAAATTGCTTAAATTTAAAATTCACTGAGTTGTGCTTTCTGCAGCTCCAAACCAAATGCGATTATGAGGTCAAGTCATAGCTACGTAGTAGTTAGCACTGTATTAGACAAGCGTTTTACCTAATACCTTTTATGTTAGAGCTAGAAAATATGAAGTAAAGCTCACCTAGCATGCTATTTTCCTTGGCGTCTTCACATCTGCCGACAACACGTATGACTCCACGGCCTGCAATCCTGGAGAAAACCATTGTGCCGCCAATTCTGGCGATGTGGGGTGGTACTCCGTTTGGATCGTCACCACCATTTTCATTGTTATTGTTTCCATTTTGTGGTGTTAAGTTTGTGATATCATTTCCAAAAGTTGAGTGAGGGGGCCTCATTTTGATTTTTTTCTCTGAACAATTATAGTTCACTTAAATTCACTTTATTCTGCACTCTCTCTTCGTTGCACTTATATTCAATTAAACCGATTATTTCCGTTCTATCATTTAAAATTTCCGTTAATTTAAATCAAAACGGTTTGATTTTGTCAAGCAAATCACGAATTCTCGCACAGTTCAATTGCGTTTCAATTTTTATTAATTAAAGCACGCAGGTTTAACTATCGACTTCTGTAGTACTTGATTTTTTGGCTTCCGTTTTTCAAATGTTTTCAAGTGGCTGGCATCAGCTGATTTTATACTGCTCCGACGGAAGAAAGAGACAAGGTGAAAACAAATTTCCTACGGCGTTGATGAACGCAAGGCGCTTTTCTGCCTTTGTTTTTCTTTCTCTCAATGAATGATTTCAGTGTGTTTGTGAAGCGCGATCTAACTAATTATCGCCAAAGGCTTGGCAGCCGTCCAAAAATAGTTCAGCTGTTTATATGTTTGCTCAGGAGAAATACGCAATTATTTTAGTAGCTGTGGTATCTGTGAGCTTTTAAATATGAAAAACTAGGCATTACCAGCGCGAAGTTTCATTGGATGGCCTACGAGATTCTTGTAGCTGAAGGAAAAGAAAATTGTTTTTGAAAATGCTTAAATGCGTTTACCATTGTTTACGGTTAGAAATAAATCGAAATGAATGCTTTTGTAGAATCGCAATATTGTTTCAATGTTTAGTTTTGTTCCATATTTCCTATCGTGCGTTGGATTCCCGGCAAACAATGGAGAAAGAAATCGATTATCATAAATTTTCATTAAGAGTGACGAAATACCTATTGGGCGGCGTATGGTTTTTGAGTCTATAAAATAAAACAGACCAAAAAATATCCAAAACCTTATAAATTGAATAATAAAATAAGGTCAAAGTTGGAATCGGTCTAAGTAACTAATTCCCACGATTCCTTATAGAAAGGGTGCACAAGTTGCAGCCGTTTAACCTGTTTTATGTGGCCCGATACGCAATTAATGTTTATTACTTTATCAGAAAATTTAATAAGAAATATTTTTAAGGACTACTAATGACTATTCATTATTGGTTTTCTTTTTTCCTTAATTTTTCCATTAAACAAATTTTTTGTCTGTTGTGTTTTTATAATTTCTTTTTCCCGATTTTTTCGTAAATTGCGAAATCTCTTCTGCAAGGCCGATATTACTATTCGTTACATTGTCTATAATATTTTTTGTATACCATGAAAAATATAGTTCCTATTGTAACGCACTATTTTTTTTGGTTTATTTTCTAATATTTATTTATTTTTATGACTGAGAAGGAAAGAAATATTCCAGAACTTTAAGATGAAAAATAACTAAGTTTTCCTGGTGGACATAACTATCTACCCATTTAAGCTTATTAAATTTGAAGCTTCAAGGAAAGAATCAATTCTAACAAATATGGCTAAGCCTCTGGAAGCTTTTAAATTAAATTGAAGGTATTTTATACCCACTTTTTGAATGGTTAATGTTTTCATTTCCCAAATTGCGAAAAAATTATTTAATAAAGGGAATACTATTGCCAGCTTTCTGCTGCAAAGACTGCAACGGATTCATGTAAAAAATGCACATGTAAAAAATATAAATTGAATTTCAAACTCTTTTGGAATATTTTACAATTGAAATTAATAGACCTGCAGTCATGCGACATGATAAGGCGAAAATATAATGAGGGGTGGGGGGGGGGGGCGTTGGTGGGTGGGGGGCTTAAAAATGTTTATCAATGTTTGGATAAGGAAAATTGCCAAATTTTTTTATTATGGAACTTTACTTGAGTGATAGCCGAAGGACGTAAAGTCCTGTCTGCCAGCATGAGCTGACATATCACTCCGTGATAGCCTGTATAGTGGGGCTAGCACACGGCAAAGTTAACTTGATGACAAGTTAGAACACAGAAGAGTTTTCCGATTGTTTAAAACGCACACAGCAAGAAAAGCAAGAAAGAAGAAAAAAATCAAAGTATCTTTAAAACTTTTATGAATAAATATAAAAAATGTGGAAGCGCAAATTGCATGCAACGAAACAGAATGGCAAATGTTTCATTTTCGTAAATAAATAAGATGGGGAGGAGTTTTCAGGTTTTACTCTCATAAGACGTTCCCCACGCTTTTGTGAAAACCGGGTTTTACTGAAATATTGTGATAAATATCCAATGTTTTTTATAGCATAACCAATGTTTGTCTGTGTAATTTCTATGCTATTTGAACAGCACGTGCTTCTGTTTAAGTTCGTTTTGCTCTGAAGGGATTAAGTGGGAGAAACTCATTCTGGATCTTAGAATATAGAGCAAACAGGAATGGTGATAAGCCAGATTTTGCGTAATGAATTTCTGGTTGTGTTGGTAGCCTATGTTTTTGTGGTTGAGAGTTCAGTACAGGCTTATATAACTGATAAATCTGGAGAGGGGCAAAAAGTAATTTTTAAAAAGTTTTTAATTTGGTGTTATGCTGCACTTTTATTTCATTCAACAAGAAAACTTTTATTTTTATGAATTTTATTTAAAAAAAAAAGTTCTCACTGTTGAGAAAGTACAAAGCAACATCGAAGCCCCGAGTAGATACGAGTAAGCTAGGAATGCTTTATACCCTAGATGAAATCATAATGTAGATGTAGGTATATTATGATTGTGTTTACGTTTTTAGTGCATAGAAATAAAGGCATTATATCATCTCATCTGCCAAAAGCATAATAGAGATGTAACTATGTCATAAGAGTTAAAAACATTCCAATGTTTCATGTTCGTTTGGCTGATTGCACCATCATTGGAGGACTGGGCCAATTATATTATAACTTTTTTAGTTTAAATATCTACAAACAAATATTTGCTTAGTACACTGTATGTATCTAGTCAGAAATAACACCATTAGCCATAGCAAAATAAATTCATGGATTTATAATAAATTCAATTATACAGGTTGCGGTCTAATATATGTTTTATTGTGTGATTCCTCTTCTCAAAACGAATAAATAATAATTATTATATCGTTATGATAAGGGTCCAAGATAAAAAGAAAGTATCTCGAATCACAAAATGTACAAATATAAAGAATTGTCTAAAAACGTGTTCTGTTTATTGTGCTATGTTTCCAGGGACGACCACGGGGAGGTAGGTGTAAGAAGTGAAGAGTTTGCCAAAGTGTTTTATCCAGTAAGCAATAAGTATTGTATAAAATCACAATAATTTATAAGAAATAAATGAACATATTGAAATCAAATACTGAACTTAAAACACGAAGGCGAATACCTCACACGTCCCCAACAGTCATTATAGTCGTCGTAATCTTGCTTTCTTTTCTTACATAGCCTTCGTATCCCATATTCCTTTCATGATTCACATTCCTTGGAATATAACCATTTTATTATAATGCTGTCGCAATGAAATCTTCTCAGATGCCTTTTTAGCTATGAAATAATACCTTGTATGAAGGTACTTTTCAGTTATTAGCTTAGTTAAAGAGCTATAATGACTGTTGTAGCCCATATCTGCCTGCTGATCTTCAAATAGAGATCTATTAATGAAAAAATTTTGCACTTCAATAGATATGCGTAATAATATATCCTTTCTAAGGATAGCATCCTGTCCTTTTAGAAAGTGCATCTTGAAACGCAAAGAACATTCTGCTTTCTTACATATCTGTATTACACTTTCAGATGGTATCTGGAGCTTTCCTCTTGTTTTGTAGGCGAGAAGTGTGGATGGGGAGTAAGATCCTTGTAATGCAGATAGACACTCTGGGCAATTTAAACCCTTATTTATTTTCATTACAACAAATCCTGCAATATAAGAAACCACATGATGGTCATATTCGGATAGTTTTGCTGGATATGCTGCATAACAATGCTCTCCAAGAAATTGTTGGTCTAGTACTGAAATGTCGTCTATTAATTGTTTTTCTTCTATAAGTTGCAGTCTTTCTACCGTACTATTAATCTGCTCCGTTGGATCTGTGTTCTTCGGAGTACCACCCAAAATTTCAATGCTCTCTAAAGGAATGCAATTTCCGATCCCACCTTCCCTTATTTGGCAGCGAACTAGAAGTTTTTTATAAGCAGAGATAAACTGCCTGACGGATGGGTTGTTATTTTTTCCCAGATGACTGCGTATGCTACTAAAACATAGTTCCAAGTGATCCTGATTTATCTTATAAAGCGGAATGTACTGTAACTTTCCAGGCTTTATAAATCTTTGGTCAAGAGTTTTCAAGTTTTTCAAGCATGCAATCAGTCCTATGAAGCCCATTTTCCTTGTGCTGTATATAAGTAACTCTACAGATGGAAGACTTAGTTTTAAAAAGTAACTTATAGCAAATTCTGCAAATTCTCGAACCTTATCACTGTTGTTGTTGCATAACGCTCGTTTGAAATATTCAAACGTTGATACTCTCCTACTATTTAAAATATCGAAAGTACCATTAACGATGCGAATAAATTGCGACAAAGCTTTGCTCCCGGAAAACTCATTGTACTGAAGAACTTCTCTACAAAAGTCGAGAGCATCTGTCACAGATTTACTAAAAGTCTGGACTGCAAGCCTTACATTCATTTTTTTTTTTTGCAAAATATATATGCGCCTGCTTTAATTTGTTTCCCAAATGTAATTGCTCTCGTTCTTGTAGCTTTACCAAAAAATCTAAATATTTCCATTCTATGACCTGTCCTTCCTCATTAATTATGCATTTTAAATCGCCTAAAGCGTTTCTCACAAGGTTAATCATATGACAAGGATCAGGATGTACTATATACTTCTCATTATTATGATAAAACTAACTGTCCGCATTGACGTCACGAATTTCGCAACCAAGAAGTTTCGCGGCGGTGAGATTGACTGTTGCTCCATCGAAAGTTATTCCAATAATCTCAGCTCCAGTTGTTTCCAGCTCTTCTAGAGAAAATTTAATTATATTTGCCTTCTGTTCGGAGTTCATAGATGCGATTGGAAAAAAGGCAATAGGAATTTTCCAAGATCGATTAATGCAAACCGCCATCAGGACTAAAATTTGTGTTGCTGGAATTTCACTTCGCCCACCATCGCCTGCGTCTACATATCCATAGGATCTTTTCCCATCCCAATCAATATGTTTCCTTATATGTATTTCATCAAACACTAAATTCAGAAACAACTTGTCTTTTGCCTTTCCGGCTTCTTCGCATGCTGCTTTAATTGCTATGAAGGACTCTTTGGTAAAGCCTGGACTACAGCCATAAACCTTATACCATTCTCTTAGGGTTCTCGGATGTGGTAAGCAGTTGGAAAATACTTCCCTCACGTACGAGTAAGCTTTCGGGGACATAAAATTCAAATTTAGTGCAAAGGCACGAATGGGAGCGTTATAAGTTTTCGGAGCAGTTTTCCCTTGGTGTTTGACAAAATGTCTCTCAAAAATATTTTTGGCAGAGCCGACAATTTGTGACAAAGTATTTTCTGCATCTTCTCCTATGAGATTCTTTTCTTTCAGTTCATAGAGTAAATTTTCTATTTTTACCACTTTTTTATTTTGTCGGAAAATTTTCTGACGTAATCTATTAATCACTTTGTCCCTGTCCCTGATACATCCCCTCAATTTTTTTAATTTTGCATTTCTCCTAAAATTAATTTCACTGAATTCTAAGAGGAACTGTTTTTGCACAATAATGCAATTATATTAAACAGGATGAAATAATTCATATTAAACAAACAACAAAACAGCACTTCATAAAATAATTAATTATTGCATCAGTCAATACAGTACACACATATACTCATATGGCTAAAATAGACTTAGTATAGGCTTAAGATACTTAAAAGAAGCATTTAAATGCATATTTAAACAATTATATTCTACATGAACATATTTGATAACGATAACTCGCTTGATCTGATGTTCATCTTTAACGGGTATATACTGTATTTAACTATTTATGATAATATACATAAATAATATATAAGTAAACTAAATGCTAACTTACAACGAATCTAGATTTAGTCGCATGTGAAGATGACCCACATTTGATATCACCGTGAAGACTTTCTTCAGAGGTGCGTGAACATACCCAAAGTACGATCAGATTCTTTTGTATAATAATAATAAACGATTACATATCAATCGTCTAGTTCAATACTGGAACAAATAAAAATTAACTGTATAATTGGGGTATTTTTCTTTTCAAAACAACTTCAGCTATATACTGGAATAGGATATGTATCCTGTTTTCATTAGTAACTCAGCATTAGTCAAATATATATTCGAATAGTGAATATTGTACTCCACCACTTATTGTAGTACTTAAGTTCAAAATGTATTTTCGGACTTGTTCCAGTAATGAACTAGATGATCCATATATTAAGTAACTTGTAAATAAAAATTTATATAGAAATAAAAATAGGAAAACTTACATCAAATGATTCTTCATTTAAATAGCGCTCTAAATTTTGCTGCACATTACCGGATAATTCTTGTTCTTGGTCCTAAATGTACAAATAGAAAAAAATTGTATTACTTGATTTGAATATTTGATTAAATATTTGTAAAATACAATAATTATAGGCTGCAGTGCTGATAAAACACTACCTCTTTGTGCGAAATTGTTAACAAGCATTTACTTAAATTTGATGGGATTAGCGCGATTACGTCTCCAGTATTAACTGTAGCATAGCTTCCAGAAATAGGCCAAGCTTCATATTGTTGCGAGCGTGGCCTTTGGTTCGTTATTTAAAACACAATATTAAATACTTAATATACAAGTTCTTTATTTCACTCTAATCATACAAAATTCACAAACTTTCAATTAATCAACTCAACTTTAATTATCGCTTAATACTGTACTTTCAATTATCGCAATCTAATTACAACACTTCCGCACGTTATTACTTTCGCTTGTTAACACTGCAACGTCTAAGACAAGACTCTTCTTCTGGCTATGACAACTGTTATATTTATACCCTAGAAACTCTCCAGATTATTCTCGAGTATTCTATTTTCCAGAAGCTTCTTGACTGTTCTATTCATTCTATTCATTCTATTCCTGAACCTTCCTGTAGATACCATAATCAATTCTCCGAACCTAAAGTCGTTTACTTCCCCATTGCCAGTAGATGTCACCAGTTGTCTCTTTCTACTGCACGTAACAATATACAAATTTTCCATGAGTCTAAAAATATAAAGATTACAGAAATTTGATTTAATTCTTGAAACCATATAACATTCTTTTTAAGTTCTGTAATTAATTGTAACAAAAAAATATGAATAGACTGCGTAATAATTACATTTGATGCTACTCCAACTGGAACTTCCTCCATATCGCTAGTTAGCACAGATTCAGATTTCTCCATAATAAGTCCGGGCTTTTCAAACATTTGAACATCCAATTTACATAGTACACTTACCTGAAACACGATTTCCCTAGTTTATAATCCGATTTATTTTTGCAAGCACTGACCGAACACTTCATTTCTGTTTTTTTTTTAATTGTTCTGAAGGTTTTAACAGGCACTAGTGTCACTATAAAACTTTACATAAAATAAACTTCAAACATAAATAGTTTTGAAAAGAATTACTTCCGTACTTTTGTTAAATTTCGAAAAAGAATTTTAAAGTGCATAAACCTGTTCACAAAACAAAATCACATTTGACAATTCTGCACCCAGCTTTGACAAATCTTCCTCTCAGCATCTCACTTACTTCTATGTATAACCTCCTCCTCTTGACAAATTACGCTCATGTACACGAATTTTACATGATTCAACCATTCCTGTTTGCTCTATATTCTAAGTTCTGGATTCTTTGATATTTTCGGCAAAAATGCGAATTTCATTTCTCCTTTCAGTACCTTTGTACAAGGAAATTTGTCTTTTACTTCAAAAATAGAGGTAGTGTGACCTGATGTACATTGTTATGAATAGTTAGAAAGGATTTTATCATCCGGGTAATCCTATCTTCTCTCGATTTTTGTGTTTAACTCGTTGTCTCAGTCGCACTGCAATAGTGCATAGCCAAGCTCTTTTCCCCATTCATGCAAAAGACGAAAGTATATAACATTACTTATTTCGGTCTAAAAAAGACGAAAAATTTCCAATTTTGTTTGGCTGTGTGCTATCTTCTTATAAGGTTATCTTTGACCACGGCTGTTTGCCGGAGAGTGTGGAGTGCGTAAATAAAAAAATAAATAAATCCCGGCTACTACGTGCCTGGGTAAAACTACCGAAGATGTCTACCTCACACATTGTCCTGAAGGGAACTTGCCTTACCTGTGACGAATGATGAGGACTAGCTGTTCAGTCCTCTTGTGCCGTGCCCTAGCCCCCTGTCTATATAATATTGTTGCGAGCGTGGCTTTAAGGTTCGTTATTTAAAACACAATATTAAAGATTTAATATACAAGTTCTTTATTTCACTCTAATCTTATATTATTCACAAACTTTCAAGTAATCAACTCAACTTTAATTATCGCTTAATACTGTACTTTCAATTATCGCAATCTAATTACAACACTTTCGCACGTTTATTACTTTCGCTTGTTAACACTGCAACGTCTAAGACAAGACTCTTATTCTGGCTATGACAACTGTTATATTTATACCCTAGAAACTCCCCAGATTATTCTCGAGTGTTCTATTTTCCAGAAGCTTCTTGACTGTGCTATTCATTCTATTCCTGAACCTTCCTGTAGATACCATAATCAATTCTCCGAACCTAAAGTCTTTTTCTCCATTGCCAGTAGATGTCAGTAGTTCTACTTCTCCATTGCCAGTAGTTGTCTCTTTCTATTGCACGTAACACTGCCCCCTTCTTAAATTTGTTCGTCCCGAACAACAGGTGGTCCACGGTCTTGATGCTCGTAGTATTGACACAAGCGGTCCAAATGAACAATTTTATGCTTGCCTCTTGTGCCACGGTGAATCCTGTATACCACGTCATTAATTCTAGTTACTACTGAATACGGTCCTTCCCAGTGTTGTTGCAATTTTGGAGAACGTCCCTTACGTCGTCTCGGATTGTAGAGCCAAACAAGATCACCTTCATTAAATCCTGCGGAATTAGCACGTAGGTCATAGCGGGTCTTCATCCGATCAGTATTTGTTGCTAATTTCGTCCTCGTGGCCTCGTGCACATCAGCTAATTGTTGTTTGAGCTCCGATACGTAGTCTTCTGGTAACTTTTGTTCACCTTTGGGGGTACCGAATTTGAGGTCGCTAGGTAAACGCATCTCTCTTCCGAATATGACTTTAGCTGGGGTTTGTCCGGTAGTACTATGAATAGCTGATCTATAAGCCATTAGGAATATAGGAATGTGTCGATCCCAATCGCGTTGATGATAGTCAACCACTTTCTTTAGATGCTCGATCAATGTTCTGTTGAAGCGCTCTACCATGCCATCAGATTGTGGATGTAGAGGAGTTGTTCTAGTTTTTCTTATTCCCAACATTTTACACATCTCCTGGAAGGTCCGCGATTCGAAGTTCCGTCCTTGGTCCGAATGAAGTTCGTGACGCACTCCAAACCTACTGACCCAATTCGTTATTATTTGTTCCGCAACTGTGGCTGCCTCTTGATTAGGGATTGCATAAGCTTCAGGCCATTTACTGAAATAGTCAATGGCAACTAAAATATAACGGTTACCGCCATCCGTTTCAGGAAAAGGTCCAGCGATGTCTACAGCTATCCTTTCAAAGGGGGCTCCGACATTATACTTATGCATTTCACCTCTGCTTCTGTGTTGCGGTCCTTTGCCAGCAGCGCAGACAGTACATCTGCGGCACCACTCCTCCACATCTTCTCGCATATGTAGACAATAAAACCTTTCTCGTATTTTGGAAATGGTTTTGTTCACTCCCAAATGTCCTCCAGAGGTTCCACCGTGCATTTCTTCTAGAACATCTTTGACGTTTGATGCTGGCACGACTATCTGCATTCGGAAATATTCGCCGTTAGGTGCTTCCCATTTGCGTTTTAATATACCACATTCAACATGAAGAGAGTTCCATTGAGCCCAGTAACTTTTCAGCTTCTCACTCCGTTCCGAAATATCCTTCCAGTCTGGTCTTTCCATATCTTCTTTCCAAGCGAGAATAGGTGAAATGTCCGGATCTTCTCGTTGTGTTGTTCTCAGGTCCTCGTTGTCCCAACCTGTAGATGGTTCCACGGTTACCAACTGTATAGTTGTTGTTGTTTCTTTTTCTTCCACCCGTGCGCAATGTTTGCATTCAAGTTTGCATGGACGTCGTGAAAGGGCGTCTGCATTTCCATGGATACGACCTCTTCGGTGTTGGATCTCAAGATCATAAGCCTGGAGTCGCTCTATCCATCTCGCGACTTGTCCCTCGGGGTTCTTAAACTGCAGAAGCCATTTAAGCGCTGCATAGTCGGTGCGAAGGATGAATTTCTGCCCGTAGAGATATTTATGAAAATGTTTTGTTGAACTTACAATAGCGAGTAGCTCTTTTCTTGTAGCACAATAATTTTTCTCTGGCTTTGAAAGTGCTTTGCTATAGTAAGCTACTGGAACTTCTTGACCATTCTCCTCCTGCGAAAGCACTGCACCAATACCTTCATTGCTGGCATCCGTATCTAATATAAATGTTTTTCCCAGCTTTGGATAGTGAAGTACTGGAGCTTCACAGAGCTGTTGCTTCAAATTTTCAAAACTTTCGTTACATTTATCCGACCATATGAACGGCCTTCCCTTTTCTGTAAGTTGATGTAGGCTTCTTGCTATGTCTGCAAAACCTTTCACGAATCGCCTGTAGTAGGTAGCTAAACCAAGAAAACTCCGTAATTGATGTTTGTCCTTTGGAACTGGCCAATTTTTGACGGCGTCTATCTTCTCTGGATCGGTTCTTACTCCTTGTGATGAAACTATGAGCCCTAAATATTTAACTTCATCTTTGAATAGAGCACATTTACTCGCACTGAGCTTCAATTTTGCATCTTTGAGTCTTTGAAGTACGTCTCGTAAGTTGTTTTTATGTTCCTTGAATGTCCTTCCGATAACTATTATGTCATCCAAGTAGACAAGACATGTTTTCCAGGTTAAACCACGTAGAACACATTCCATTAGTCGTTCGAATGTGGCTGGAGCATTACATAACCCAAATGGCGTTACTTTGAATTGCCATAAGCCACTGCCAACTGAGAAAGCAGTTTTCTCTCGGTCCTCGGGATGTATTTCCACTTGCCAGTAACCACTCTTTAAATCCAGCGTGGAAAACCATTGCGCTCCGGAAAGGGTATCCAACGTGTCATCAATCCTTGGTAATGGATAGCTATCTTTTCTCGTCACGTTATTTAGTTGGCGCTAGTCTACGCAGAATCGGGTGCTGCCATCCTTTTTCCTAACCAGAACAACCGGCGATGTCCAAGGGGTGTTAGATTCCTCTATTATGCCTTGTTTCTTCATGGAGTTCATCATGTCTGCAACTTCTGGTTGTTTGGCTAATGGCAATCTTCGTGGTGTCTGTCGAATGGGCCTGAAATCTCCTGTATCGATCCGATGCTGGACAAGATTTGTTTTACCATAGTCATCATCATCCATTGCAAATAATTCCGAAAATTCATTGATCACTTCTTTGGCATCGTTGTGTTGTTGTTCACTTAAGGCACTGGACGAAAGAAGTTTCTGAACCTGTTGGGTAGTAGCTGGTATAGGTTTTGTCTCCCTGATATTACTACCATTATCCAAATTGACGATTTGGTAAACGGGTTCACAATTTCCAATTATAGCACCTTCTTTTAGTTGTACCTCATTTTCGGATGTGTTAAGCACTCTGACTGGTATTAATGTTGCACCTTCTGCCTTCACTAAAGTCTTGCCAACAATGATGCTCGATGTAACTTTTGTGGGGTTAGGCTCCACCAGATAGAATTGGCAGGTCCCGATGTCATCAGTAAGCTTTGTCCATATTAGTGTCTCGGAGCATGGCGAAAGAGTAATGTTTTCGCAGACCATCGTCCTTACTTTCGCAGGATGATCTGCTCCTTCTCCTAGTTTCATAGGAATTTCTATGTTCCCATATTTGAGAATCCGCTCTCCGACATCCAGATTTATTTTGTATGTGGTCATGAAATCTATTCCAAGAATGCATTCATCCATTATGTCTGAAACCAGGAAAGTGTGAGGAAATAGTAGTTCGCCTAGTTGAACATCTAAAGTTATTTCTCCAAACACCCGTGCTGCTGCTCCAGTTGCTGTTCTTAGTAGATATTTGGTGGTATTATGAAGCCATTTGTTCTTAACAAGATCTGTTCTAATAATTGATCTTGCAGCTCCAGTATCGATAGTGACTGCGCAGTCATTTTTTCCTACACTTCCATATATAACAAGACTGCTATTATTTCTCTGCAACTGGCCTACTTGAATGATGACTTCGGGGCCGCCGATTCCACCAACCAACTTCTGCCCCACAAAGTTGGTTTTTACTAGTTTTCCGACTGCTCAACAGGAGAGCTGATGCGACTAGTCGCTGCTTGATATCTAGTCTCTCCACGAATAGCTTGTTCCCTGGCTCGACATCTTTGGCATTCTTCTTTCCCTTCTTCAGGTGATTCCACTCGTCGACGTTTTCTGCAGTCTCTTTGAAGGTGCCCTGGTCTATTACAATTCCAGCATCGAAGGACACCACGTGAAGGCGGGCTCTGTGATGATTGCACTCTGTTACAAGTACATTCTTCCACTGAAATTTCTCTTACTCGTACTGCACTCCGTGAAGCTTGTCTTGCGGATTCATACGCTAATGCATAGGCTAGTGCTTCTGCTGTTGATTTCTTTCCCGCTAGCCTTAACGCTTGTTTTAAATTTTGATCTACAATAGCGTTCACAAATGCCTCCGTTGCCACTTCATTAAGGAAATCCGCATTTACGCTGGAGTATGAAAGATGCGCTAATCTTTCCACAGCAGCCTGCAATTGTTGTAGTGATTCGCCATGCTTTTGAATCCTGTTGCGCAACTGTAGGCTATATACTTGCTGCATGTGCTCATCTCCGTAACGTAATTCTATCGCCTGTACTAATGAAGTGTAATCACGTTGATTTTCAATCGGTACAGTTTGTAAGAGTTCTGGAGCAGGACCTCGAAGTGCTAACAGCAGAGCTATAGCTCTGTCTTCATTATTCCATCCATTTACCTCTGAAGCTGCCTCAAATTGTCTCTTGAAGATATGGCATGAATTTTGTCCATCAAATATTGGAGGTTTCATTCTACCTGCACCAGATATTTCAGCTGCTACGTTTAGAGGCTGACGATGCCTTATTCTGTCCAGATCTGCTTTAAAACTGTCAAGCTGTTCTGTAACATTTTGTTGTACTCCCGACACTTGTTGTCGAACTTCCAACACTTCCTGCTGGATTTCTTCAATTTTCACATTTTGTTCGTCTAATGAACCTTTCAGAAAGTTCTTTAGTTCCTCCAAACAAGTTTCTAGACAATTCTGTAGAGAAATCTTTTGTTCCTCAAAAGCATTCTTTCGCTCGTCCAAACGGGTTTCCATAGATTTCTTTTGTTCATCTAAACGGGATTCCAGAGAATTCTTTTGTTTCTCTAGAGAATTCTTTTGTTCTTCAAAAGCATTCTTTTGTTCCTCGAGAGAATTCTTTTGTTCCTCGAGAGAATTCTTTTGTTCCTCGAGAGAATTCTTTTGTTCCTCGAGAGAATTCTTTTGTTCATCAAAACGGGCTTCCATAGAATTCTTTTGTTCCTCGAGAGAATTCTTTTGTTCATCAAAACGGGCTTCCATTTTGCTCATTAAAGTACTCAAAAGCTGTTCCATTTTCATCGCAGGCTCTTCTTCAACTTCGGTTTCTTCCAAGTTATCTTCGAAAACAAATGTTTCAGGATTCTTTCCTTCCTCTATCAAAGCTTGTCTGAGTCGCTCGACTAGAACTTTCTTTACACCTGTCGTTTGTAATGACCGGTTCCCTAACTCCACTTTCAAATCCTGCGTTCGAAGCTCGTCGAATTTTCGCCCCATTACTTTAGTAATTCACTTACAGTTGAATATAAATTATTTTCCAGAACTTTCAAAATTTAACACAATTTCACAAAATTAATCACAGTTTGAATTTTTAAGTCAATTGCCACCACTTTATTTCGCGAATTTATTTCACTTCTGACACCAGTTGTTGCGAGCGTGGCTTTCAGGTTCGTTATTTAAAACACAATATTAAAGATTTAATATACAAGTTCTTTATTTCACTCTAATCTTATATTATTCACAAACTTTCAAGTAATCAACTCAACTTTAATTATCGCTTAATACTGTACTTTCAATTATCGCAATCTAATTACAACACTTTCGCACGTTTATTACTTTCGCTTGTTAACACTGCAACGTCTAAGACAAGACTCTTATTCTGGCTATGACAACTGTTATATTTATACCCTAGAAACTCCCCAGATTATTCTCGAGTGTTCTATTTTCCAGAAGCTTCTTGACTGTTCTATTCATTCTATTCCTGAACCTTCCTGTAGATACCATAATCAATTCTCCGAACCTAAAGTCTTTTTCTCCATTGCCAGTAGATGTCAGTAGTTCTACTTCTCCATTGCCAGTAGTTGTCTCTTTCTATTGCACGTAACAATATCATTACTCAATGATAATATGTATATCAGTAAGTGAAGAATTTCACGATGTCATATTATAACATCTTTATTCCCTTTGTTCATTAGCTAAGTACATTAGGGTTGTTTTGCCTATTTAAATTCACCACCGAAGTTACAATAGTTTACGAGGAAGTTCATTTGGCGTGGAGTTCTTTGTTAAGCCCGGTATGCTAGAGTTAACGAATTGTTGTTCCTATACAAAAACTATGTAAAAAAAAAGTGATGAAATGCTCAAGGAATCAACAAAAAAAAAAAAAAGTCCTTGAACATTCCCTGTCATGGAATGCCCAAAGAATTTTTTTCTTTGCCGATTCCTTGAAGCAGTAAGCTAGAGAAAAGTAATTCAAACAGAAAAACTTTACTTCTCGATTGACCAAAAGAGGTCGTTCGTTTTCAAAAATCCATTTATGTCAATATTTCTTGAAGAGAAGCAGTTATTTCTGTAAGGAATTTTGACGTATGTGGAGTAATTGAAAAATTGAAGGGATGAACGGCGATTTTGCAAGAGGTGAATCAATTTTAAACTGACAAATGCAGGAATAAAAATTGTTTTACGTTTATCTTTATTTTTCATTCGAAATTATACATTTCGCCACTTTCTTCATTACTTCTTTATTGTCTGAGATACCACACAATTATCAAATCCAAACTGTCAAAAATTTCATTGATCTAATGTGAACTTTTCTTCAAGTAATAAGTGGAAAAATTCCTTGACCGAATTCCTTGGCTCTAGCATACCGCACTTTACACAAAAAGTTTCTTTTTTTTCTACTTAAATTCACCCCCGAAGTTACAATAGTTCACGAGGAAGTTCATTTGGCGTGGAGTTTTTTGTTACATAAACATTTGTTTTCTACTTAAATTCACCCCCGACGTTACTATAGTATAACTCGTGCACCGTTACATAAGTTGAGCACAGGCCATCGGGCCACTTCGGAGATATGCGCGAGTTATGCTTCTAGTATTACTTCTTCAGAAAAAAAACAAAACACACAAAAATTATAAAGCTAATAAAATTGGAAATGAAAAATTCCAGAAATTTTAATTTCTAAAGCTTTTCACTATTCACCACGATTTTAAGACATTCGAAGACAAACTTGAACTCCTTAACTCAATCTAAAAACAATTTCTATTTTATATTTATTATTGTTGCAATTTTTATTGTCGGTAGCAAGAAATGTGTGGGAAGATTTTATTTTCCAGGAATGTAGGAACTTATGAGATGAGACTAACATTGTTAAGGTTTTTTGCAATAACTAATCCTTCCCTTATTTCTGCTATTTCGGATATGTTGTTAAATGTTTTCATACAATTGTTATGTGTTATAATATTATTGAGTATTTTGAGTTCTCTAAGATCATTATTATTAGTATAGGTATAAGTTTTCGTTCATAATTAACAATTTCTTGTGGTTCAAATTCCAATTCCTGTTTATAAATGTTACTTATAGATATTACGAAAGTTATATGTAAAGTAATTGCATTTTTTCTTAGTTTATTGGAAACGAAAGTCGACATTTCCATAATAACGCATTTTAATAACATAAAAATAACACAACATTGGTATTTAAAAAGAGTGTAGAAACAAATCAGCTCAATTTTAAATAAAATATAAAATAATAATTAAAATTTTTTTCTGACTCTTGTTTTAGCATATAAATCTGTAAGGTCAGCAAAATTAATCGAGTCCATTACATCTGATGCATAATAGCGATATGTCACTTATTTTATTTTGATGTAAGTTACTTCGTAAATAATTTTTTATTAATTTCAACATCGAAAATAAGCGTTCTGCACTTGCTTAATCCTAAATCATTATTAAAAAATGTTTAGCTTCATCAATACATTTTTTGAGTCGATATCAGTACCATAAGTTTGTTAAATTTTCTTAATATTGGCCTTCTACTTATCTTGATTTTCAAACGTATCTAATATGCTGAATAGCATTTCGCTCTTTTATTTATTTCCAAAATTAACTTATCGCGGGTGGCTCGTGTCAGAGTTATGAACCAGCCTCTCACGTGCTTTGTGTACCTTTGCGAGATGTGCATATATCTCACTATGGTAATAAACGAAAAAATACAGGCCCAATAAGGGGGCAACAAATGTCGATTACGTACGATCATGCGATAGAACTTTAGGAATAAAAATAAAAAAAAAAAAGAAATAGGTATAAGTTAAAACAAATCCATAATTCTGTCGTTTAAAGTATGTAGATAGAGGGAGCGAAATAGCTGATATCCCAATAGTTTTTTGCCTCGTTGGTGGCTTGCTCAGGTACATGAATTTCATGCAATCCAGTAGTTCCCGTTGGTTTTATATTCTAAGGAAACAACATTAGAATATATAACAAACAGTAATGCTGATACGCTAAATGAAGTGCAGCTGACCCATATTTGTGTTGGGTGGAATTTTTCAGGGTGGAGGCACAGTGTAGTTATGAAAAGCTAACAGAAACCATGAAAGCGCTGTGCCACAATAAATTGCTTCTAATAGGAGTGTAAATTTCATGACATTTCTACACGCTGCCACTCACTTATATATCGTCATAGCTTCCAGTGATTCTTTTTCTGGTTTTTGGTTTTGTTTTTACCCCTTCGAGATATTTTTAGCGGTTCTAGGATTCACTCAGTTACACAAATTTCGTACGATACCCGCATTTCTGTTTATTATAATATGATATAAGGAAAGAACAATATACATTTGTATACAGGGTGTTTCCGTCTAGGTCGTCCATAAAGCGGGAGGTGATAGTACTTACCTAGACGAACAAAAAATTGTATGGCAGGGGGAAGAGGTCCATATCAACCGTTTGGGAGATACAGAGTAATTAAGAAAGTATGCTGGGATCTTAAAAAGTACAGGGTGTACGATCGCAGTCAAGAGCTCCTGGCTTCGAGGCCTTTCCAATGACTGTTCACCCAGCCCCGCATTCTTCTCCTATCAGGAGTTCTGGTGATCTAAACTAAAAATTTCGGATTTTCGTACCATTTTTTGACTTTTAATATCTTTTTCTGTACAAAAAGGTGATTAAAATAACTTTTTTTTATAATAGCTGTAAACTGTACACTCTCCTCTTTAATTTGACTTATTACAGCCTATACCCTACTAATAGCATTTGTAGTCGTTGAAGAGTTATTAGTTCATAACCAATTTTCAAAACTAGTCTCAAACCTCTTTTCAAAGATAATTTTTGTTCCCTTCGTGACTGCAAATCGTAATAAAAAAAACAAAAAAACAAAAAAAAAATCGTCTAATTACGGTATGACCTGAATAAGCTAATAATTCTTTAACGGCTATAGATATCACATAGGGTGTAAAGGTCATATTAAATATGAGAGTCCACAGTTTACAGTTTTTATAAAAAATAACGGTATGCTAAGCAACTTTTTGTAAAAAGATGTCAAAGTCAACAAAATGGTACGAAATCCGAAGTTATTAATTTAGACCACCAGAAATTCTGAGAGGAGAACAGTACTGCGCTGGTTGAGCAGGCAAGTTGAGTAGGTGAGTACTATCACCTCTTGCTCTATGGACCACCTATGGAAACACCCTGTATATGTATTTCAATTTTAGGCAAATTTTTCAGCCGGGCTCTAGTTTTTAGTTAGGTTGCGTCTAATGCGCCTTATGGTAAAAGCAGCCCTGTACATTAGATATTATCTACATTATGCCTGCATAGTTTCAGCCTATTGTTGTGTATATTTTTAAGGTAATTTGTGATTTTTATTGTGGAATTTACTCCGTTGTAGTCTACTATCTTAAAAGGACCTTCATATGAACTTTCTGATTTCTTTCTAGCTCCTTTTCTTATGTACATAAACATAATCATTTATTTTGAAATTTGAGACTGGTACATTTCTTTCCTGTGGAGACTTTCTTTTTATTTTTGCTAGATTCAGTGATTCTTTTGCCCTTTCATCTATGTCATAGATGATTTGTGGATTATTTATTGTTTCAGCTGGTAAGGTTGTTAGTTTTCCATAGACCAGTATATAAATAATAAATAAATAGTTTGTATCTATATGCGGTGTGGTATTTTAGTAAAATATATAGTATGGTATCCACATATCCCAATTATTATTCTCTGCGAATGATAAGAGATATTCATTTAATACTCTGTAGTTCCTTTTTAGAGATTCAAGTGTTTCATGATGATAAGGTGTTGAAGTTATTGTTGTGACCCAGGTGCCCATTGACCCGAACCACAACCATAAAACTAATAACCAATAGATTGCCCAATGCAATATATTGGCGTATATCAGAAATGACCCTGGAAATCAAAAATATTTTAATTTAATTTCAATTTTAAATGCATTTAAAAATGCATTTGCAATGCATGCCAGTGACTACGTCATCGGAGCATAGTTCTTTCCTAGGTATATGATCAAGGAGATCTTCCAATCGCCTATGTGAGTCGAGTTCTCAATGGTGCAGAGACTAGTTACTCAACAATCGAAAAAGAGCTTTTGGCAATTGTTTTCGCAGTTGAGCACTTCAGGCCATACGTTTATGGTAGACGGTTTACAATCATAACTGACCATAAAACACTAGTATGGCTGATGAATATAAAGGATCATTCCTTAAGACTAATGAGATGGAGTATACGCTTCAGAAATATGACTATAAATTAGTCCATAAGCCCGGAAAGCTCAACACAAATGCAAACGCTCTCGGTAGAGCTATCCCAGAAAATACCGAAAAATTAACGGAAACCACCACCTATGTAAATGTGGTAACCAGAAATCAAGCCAAAGCTCAGGCGAATTTAATTACACCCACCACAAATATCAATACTCCAAACCCAGATTCATCACAGGTAAACGAATCCTCCGTATTAATAACTGAGACCAATTTCCCATTACTATTAAAAATGCTAATCCCAAATTTTTCATCCTTCCAATGCAAGATACAGATCTTGAAAGATTATTAAAGTCTAAACTAAAACTTTCATACAAACCTCCACTATTAGAAAACGAACTGAACTTCTTTAGGAAGAAAGACTCCACGGTAATCATTTCAAAGGTCAATCTACCTTGCCGATCACAAAGGAATAGATTAGACATTGAAAAGATTTTAACTGAGATCTGCACATACACAGAAGCAAATGAGTTAAATCAGGTAAATATCTCCTTCCCTGTATTAGACCCACAAAACCTTCTCACTATTAAAAATATTTTTACCAAAGTCTCCGTTAACCAACAAAGAAATGTCAAACTTCATCAAGATTCTATAAAGTATTTATCCAACAGCACTGATATTGAACAAGTCCCAAAAGATTTCTATTCTCTTCCAACGGGACGCCATCAAGGTGTCTCCCGTACCATTAAAAGAATTAAAAAACAATTCTATTGGCCTGGCATATCAGACGATTTTGTAAGATATGTAAGGAAATGTAAACCTTGTTAAGTAAACAAAGTATTCAGAAATCCTAAGATTCCTATGAAAATCTCAAGCATAAGCTCAAAACTTTTTGAAAGAGTGTACCTAGATGTTGTAGGACCTCTCCCAATTTCCCATTCTGGAAATAAATACATCCTTATATTTCATGACGACCTTTCCAAATTCTCTGAGGCTATCCCCATAGTCAACACTGAATCTTAGACATTAGCGGAAGCCTTCACGACAACAATAATTTGGCGACATGGCATTCCAGAAAGTATCCTAACATATCAATAATCTTACTTCATAGGTGGAATGTTCGCCGAGGTATGCAAACTGCTAAAGATCAAAAGGCTCAAAATTACTACATATCACCCTCAAACAAATGGTGCATTGGAGAGAAGTCATAGAACATTAGCAGAATACCTCTGATCTTATGTTGCGAAAGATCCTCAAGACTGGGATACATGGATTCCATATGCCATGTTTGTCGATAATACCACCCCTCACTCGAGTACAAATTATACTCCCCGCGAACTCCTGTATGGATTCCCAGCCGAAATCCCAAATAACTTAAAATCATCTCCGTCCGTTTGTTATAATTACGATAATTATGCAAACGAGTTAAAAGCACGTCTACAACACAGCTATAAAATTGCGAAAGACATAGCCATGGCCCATAAAGAAAAGTTGAAAATCCAATATGATAAAAGCACAGTTCAAAAATCTTTCAAGATCGGAGACAAAGCCTTAATAAAAAGCAGGGTAAGAGATAACAAATTCTCACCACTATGGACAGGTCGTCATGAGATCATAGAAACCAATTCCCCAAAAAAATCCACTGTTAAAATCAACAACAAAAATAAAAGAGTCCACAATAACGACTTGAAACTTTTTACAGACTAATATAAAAGCTTCATCCCCTTTAAACAGCAAAATCGTCACAAATGAATAAATCAATATCACCTTCCAGGTCATCACAATGATGGAAACGGCATGTTTCTTAATCTATATCCCATTCATCTCACCCTCGGGAATTGAAATAAATCAAATTAATGCCAGCGCAGGCATTTATTTCGAGGAAATCAGCAGAGCCAATTTCTACACGAATGAATGGAGAATCGTTACCTACTACGATTTAGAAAACTTCAAAGCAGAGTTCAGGAACATCAAATTTATCACACAACAAATTACAGCTACGTGTCAGAATTAATAATAGCAAATATAGAATACAAAAACATGCTCATGGAAACTGAAAGTAGGAAACAAAGAGCTTTATTCAACGCTATAGGCTCAATATCCAAAGCCCTTTTCGGGACACTAGATAAAGATGATGCCAAGGTATATGACGAACAAATTCATAACCTTACGTTAAACCAAAACTCCATACTTTCCCTTATGAAAAGCCAAACCGCAATAATCGAAGCTACAGCTAAAATATTCAATAAAATTAAGGCCGCAATTGAAAAGGAATTCCTAAATATGCATAAAAAACTAATTTCAATACAAACATCTACATCACTAATGAAAAATAGAATCCTGGATAATAAAATATCCATTGAAATAGAATCCCTAGTCTCCCTTGTTTCATTAATGACATTCAGATATCAAAATACACAGTCAGAATTAATTGATCTTTTTATCAAAGTTTAGACAGGAATTATCAAATTCAATTATGCTGCCCATAAATTCCAGAGACAATTTATTTTCACAGATCTACAAATTAAGCACAATATCTGCAAATGTTTTCAACAACAAAATAATTGTAGAACTCCGAATCTCACTTCCTTTTAAAGAACCTTACCAAATTTTCAAAGCAATGCCATTACCGACAATCCTAAACGGTTCAATTATGTATATTGAACCATTAAAGGAATATATATATTAATTGATTACAATCGTGATCACTGCATCGAATTAACACTCCAGGAAATCCACAATTGCGCAACGTTGGACCATACACACTTTTATTGCAAAATTTCATCACCCATATTAAATGCAAACAATAGAGTAAATCAATGTGAAATCAATTTATTAAAAAAGGAACCTATTACATCAAAATGTAAAATTTTGACTTTAAAACAGAACTACTTTATGACACAATTAACGCAGCATAATCCATGGGTTTTTTTCCCTCAAGAACCCTTCCATATAGATATCGTTTGTGAAGATTCCATTAGTTCAGAAAGCCTACAGCGAACGGGAACAATATTCATCCACCTAAGTTTTTATGTCCGTAGCAAAGAATTCATTTTGCACCGACATAACGTAAAAATATAAAAATTTAATTCCCATTTTATCCCAACAGCAAAAAATTCCAATATAATCGCAAATTTGAGGTTTCCCTCTACGGAAACACACATAGGAACAAATTCCATCAAAATTATCAGCAACCTGGATCTAGAGAAAATTCTGGAATGTATTCATTTTCAGAAAGAACAGGAATCAATTCCTCTAATCCCCATAAATAATCACCACATTCACCACTATGCGCTATCATATTTAACAATAATATTAGTGATCGCTATTCTATTCACCTACGTGTACATGAAATACAAATCAAAAGTCCATAAAGGTAAAAATGTACCTTGGAACCGGAACATATATTTGAAGATTTGCCTGCGGCGGCACCAAGAAGACCTAACTTCAATATACCTTCTGCTCCTAATAAAAGAACTGCAGGTATTTACCCAAATTAATCTGAATATGTACACTATATATTAGCATATATCTCATGGACTCATACTTCCAATCGGAAAGTACACAAACAAAGCCTAACACAATAACTTTTACCATTCTCTAAAATTTGAAAACCTACATCTCCCAAAAATGAAGTATAAAAAAAAGACTTCTAAACTAAATTTTAAGAACGAAAAGAAAAAATGAAATTGCAAAGTAGGTATTTAAGATACTGTAAAGACAAAAAGAAAATATATATATATATAAAAATAAAAGGAAAAATGCCAAATTTTGTTTTTTTTTTTGTTTTGTGCAAATACTTAATAAAAATTAATATATTTCGTTTCTGACAGAAACTAATAGATATATAAAACTTGGAATAAATAACAATAAAAAATAATTTTATAAGTATAACTCAAATTAAAAGGAAAAATACATAAAAAAATTGTTGTGGAAGTAATTCTTAAAATAACGATTAATGTTTTTTATTTTTGCTAGAAATGAATCAATAAATATAAATCAAAATATGATAAATGTAGATATAATTTAAAAAATTACCAAACATGTAGGTATATCGTTAGTATTATACATTTATTTTATACTAGTTTAGAAGAGACAAAATATGATAAAAATAGAAAAAGAAAAAAGCCAATGTTGTGGCTAAAGATATCTATGAAAGACATGTTTTTTTTTTTTTTCAATATACTGCAAATTATTATTATTATACTAAATAAATAATAAAGAAATAGAATAAATGTAAATTGTTCTATTAACAATCATATGTAAATTTATAAACTTAGTAGTATTCAATTCCTTTTAACTAGCTTTGAAGATATAAATGTAGCATGTAATGAAAAAATCCTGAAAGTATTCCCATTGAATTATAATTATATCAAAATAATAAAAAAAAAAACAACTACAGCATGTAAATAGGTACACATTTCTAGTTACCTTTAAATTACTATTTAGAATCGCGTGCAAAATCTACTACTATTAAAGAAAGAAAGTTTTGTTCTGAGTAGAATAAAACTTTCTTTTCGCCAGGGGGAAGGGATGTTGTGACCCAGGTGCCCATTGACCCGAACCACAACCATAAAACTAATAACCAATAAACCAATACGTTGCCCTATGCAATATATTGGCGTATATCAGAAATGATCCTGAAAATCACAAATATTTTAATTTAATTTCAATTTTAAATGCATTTTCATAGTGAAACAAAATGAAATTTAGCATAAATTGCATTTTGTTATGAGTCATATATTCAGGTCACACGGCATGAATACTTACCTACATGCCGGAGGTATGTATATACAGACAATTCCTAAATTCATTAAACCTAATTTTGTGTACATACATACACACCATTATTCTTATCGCCTAAAATATTATTTTTACAATACACAAGTGCATATCAGATTGCATGCATATGCACTGGGTCTAAACTTTTTGTACTTTCTCACGTACGATTTTTCACGTCGTGGGAAAGTAATAAAAAGAATAAAGAAGCTTTTTGCAGTTTATGAGAGTACCTTGGTGCAATATCGCCGATCCTCGGGGAGTTCGTTCTTTAAGCCCGTCAAGTTAAAAACGTGTCAAAATCTCTAACAAATATTAATTGAGTGTAAAGGAAATATTAATTGAGTGTAAAGATATATATGTAGGATTTCCAAATAAAACGAATGAGATTGATGATAAAATATTTTATGTGGTCAAAATTCACGATGCCACTATTTTATTTCACACGATTTAAATTCATTACATTGGAAAACTACGTAGTATGATCTTACTAATTAATATACGACAAATGAAAGTATTTACAAAAGGTAAGTTAAAACAACAAAAAGGTAAGTATAATTATTAATCTGGTTCTTCGTAAAAACTTCTTCACTCTTTAATAGGTTATATCGTAATGGCGTCTTTCTTGAGCTTTTTGTCATCTTGTCGAATGTCAGAAAAGTCAGGGTAGTGAAATGTGGTTAGCGCGTTCAGTGTTACCACAATCAGCCCTCCTGATGATTTTTTTGACCTCGATAATATTTTGAACCGTCTTGTGGAATTTAGCATTTTGGATATCGTCTTAACGCCTCTTGATTTTAGTTTTTTTTTAATTGAATATCATTATGGAACGTCGGAACAATTTTGGCATCTTGCTCATCTTTGAATTTCATCTTCCACATCTTTGTATTTTAATAGTACAATTTTTGAATATAATTGTATTTTAATATCTTGGTATCTTGCACATCTTTAGATTTCATCTTGCACATCTTTAAATTTCATCTTGAACATTTG
Organism: Dioctria rufipes; assembly: GCA_963924295.1. NCBI lineage: Eukaryota > Metazoa > Arthropoda > Insecta > Diptera > Asilidae > Dioctria > Dioctria rufipes. The sequence goes on from OZ002742.1 coordinate 129,639,625, forward strand.
AATTTCATCTTGAACATCTTTAAATTTAATCTTGAACATCTTTAAATTTCATCTTGAACATCTTGAATTTGATTTTGAACGTTTTTAAATTTCATCTTGACATCTTTAAATTTCATCTTGGACATCTTGAATTTTTTGGATCTTGGTCATCGTTATTTTGATTTTTAGAATTTTGTATATATAAAAAAATGGAATTTTCTACAAAATGGGACGTCTGGTGTGTTTTGAACTTTATCATCTAATGTGGCTGTTGAACTCGTTATCTATTATCCTTGTCATGAATATGCCATTTTTGGTTTTGTCGATAAATGTCTTGAATCTTTCATTTAACTTTTATAAACTAACAATATTGGTGAAGCTAATGTAATATTATGATTATTCATTATCAAAACCTAGAAAATCCTCTTCTTCATCACTACTGGTGATTTCGTACCATCTTTTCATGTTGTCGGCGCTGCTGATGGTGTTTTTAGGACCTTTTTGTGTACCGTATTTTTCTACGCGATATCTGTCATGTTCTACACATTTAGTAATTTTGTACGGACCTAAAAATTTTGTTGACATTTTAGTGTTGTTGATAAATTGACATCTTTTAACTGCAACTAATTCTCCTAGTTGGTATTTTGTTGCAGGTTTTTTATTTTTATTTTATGATCTACGACTTTCTTCTTGAATTTTCTGTATGTTTTTTCTTGCTAGTTCTCTTGACTCTTCCCGATTTTCATCGAATGCTTTTCTAAATTCTTCTTCTATTGTTTGAGCTAGCGTCGTATTTTCGTTATTTCTCTATTTGTACCAATTAGTAATTGGAATGGTGATTTACCAACACTTCTTTGATATGTAGCGTTTATGCCCACCGTTGTAATTGGCCCGTAAATGTGTACCATTTCGCTGGTTCGTTCATTGATAATTTTGTTATCACCGGTATTATTATTTTGTTTATTCTTTCTATATGGCCGTTGCCTCTTGGATTACCTGTAGCAATTAATAGATGTATTATATTTCGTTGTTCGCAGTAATCTTTGAAATCGTTGGATGTTAAAGCAGATCCTCTGTCACTGATGATTCTGCGTGGGTTTCCAAATATGTCTTGTTGATGTTTTAATTTTTGAATAGTTTCTGCTGATGTTGTGGTTTTTGTTAGATAGATCCAGCAAAATTTGTAAAAAGCGTCAATTATATACAGTATATATACGTATTTTTTAGTTGTGCTAGTCATTGGTCCTAAATGATTTCCAAATATGTCTTGTTGATGTTTTAATTTTTGAATAGTTTCTGCTGATGTTGTGGTTTTTGTTGGATAGATTCAGCAAAATTTGTAAAAAGCGTCAATTATACACAGTATATATAGGTAATTTGTAGTTGTGCTAGTCATTGGTCCTAAGTGATCGATGTAATATGTAGCTAATGGGTTTTCATTTTTACGTATAGGGTTTATAACCATCTTGTTTGCCTACTTCTCTATCAGTTAATATGTATTAATCGCAGTTTTTTCTAAGATTTTCGATTTTCTCTTTTAGATGTGGTATGTGATATTCACGTTTTATTAAGTCTTCCATTTTTGTATAACCAAAGTGACCATCCTCGTGGATGTTTTTAATTATTTCGTATTGCACACAATTCGGAACACGTAATACTTTATTGTCTAGAGTCTCTTTATATAAAATATCATTTATTTTAAAATAACAGTCATAACTTTCGTTCGTTTCTAATATTTTTGTAATTAGTTTTAAATTTTTATCTGTGTTTTGCGCGTTTTTTATTTTATTTATAAATTCGTTTGTGATTACCATAATTATAGGGTTTATGCTTAGAGCGTCTGCTGTTTCATTGGTTTTCCAGGTTTGTGTTCTAACGTATAGTCGAATTCTTGGAGTGCTAATGTCCATCCTGCTATTCTTGGAATTATGTTTTGCTTTTCCGTAGTCTGCTTAAAAGCAGAACAATCTGTTATTATTTTAAATTTTATTCCTAGTACATAAATACGAAATTTTTTTAGTGCAGATACGATGGCTGAACTTCCAATTCATAGCTGCTATATCGTTCCTCAGCTGGCGATGTATTTTTGCTATGATAATATACTGGATGGAATTGGTTATCTCGATTTTGTAGAAGCACAGCACCGAATCTTGTTGATATAATGTTAACGCTAGTTTATTTGATAAGGCTTGTTTTAATTGATTGACGGCTTTCAATTTCTTTTATACCAAAATTGAATTTATTGTCTTTTTTTAATAGGTCTGTTAGCGGTCTTGCTATTAATGAATATGATTGTATGAATTTTCCAAATAATCCTGTCAGACCTAGGAAACTTTGGACGTCTTTAATATTTTTTGGTTGTGGAAAATTTTGTACCGTAATTGTTTTTATTTGTGATGATGCAACTTTTCCCTGTGTAATGTAATATCCTAGATATTCAATTTGTGTATTTAAAAATTGGCATTTAGACCATTTAATCCGTAATCCGTGTTCTTCGGCTATATTTAGCACATCTTTTAATCTCGATAAAGCTTGTTCGTATTTTTCTGCAAGGATTACGATATCATCAATGTATACCAGCACGGGTTTTCCTTATATAAGTGATTGGAATGATGTGTATTTCCTGCTGGTCTCATCAACTTCTACACGAAAAAAACCGTTTTTAGATCGATAGTTGAAAATATTTTTGTTTTACTAAGTGCTTCAATATGATCCTCAATTAATGGTAGTGGATATCTATCTCTAATAACTTTTTTATTTAATTTTCTGTAATCGACGCATAGTCTTTTACTATTACCTTTTTTGTTTGCCAATTGTATTGGGCTAGAAAAATCTGAAATGCTTGGTCTAATTATTTTTAATTGTAACCACTCTTTTATTTGTTCATCGACTATTCTTTTTTTCAATGGTGCTAGTCTTCTAGGACGTTGTGCTATTGGAATTTCATCAGTTAAGATTATTTTAAGTTTTATTGTTGTATCTTTGAATTTATTTTCTGGTTTATAATTTTGTACCAATTCATCTATTTATTTTTTGTAGTTTTTATTCCCCACTTTTATTTCGTCTTTTTCTTGTATAATATTATAACAGGCTTTTAATTCTTCATTGATTTTGCTGATGGTGATGCCATTTTCTGTCACTTTAATGCTTGTTCCGCTGAGTACGTCTCTGCCTATAACTACTGGTACTTGAAGGTTTGTCCTCGATGCAACATAGAGTAAAGTTTAATAACGATTGATGTCTATTTTAATTTTGCTTCGAAACATCCGACTGTTCGAATTTATTCTCCTGACAGTCCTTGGATTTTAAAATCTGAAGTTTGTAGTTCTGGTGATCCAATTGTGGTTAAATTCTGTGATCGTAGGATACTTTTATCGCTTCCTGTATCTATTAGTTCTGAAATTTCGATATCATTTATTAGAATTATTTTTTCGGTATTAGTCTTTGACGTAATGTATCTAATAGATTTTGTCGTACAATTTTTTGGCGATATGACTAAATTCATTACATTTAAAACAGGTGTGTTTTCAGGGCATTCATCTATTTTGTGACCAACTTTACCGCAATTGTGAAATCTTATCGTTATTCTTTGTTCTTCGTTATTTTTGATATTGTTTTTTCTATAAATATGATTTGTATAAGTTATTTGATTTTTGACAGTTTATTTGTATTTAATATAAATTGGTATTTGTTTTGTTTAAATTCTTGGTACGTTGTAGCTCCAAATAAGATACTTTTATTTGTGGGACTGTCGTAAATACCATTGATTGTATATTGTATTATAGCGGTTTCATCTGTGATGGCAGCTTTTGCAGCTACATATTTCCCTTATTTTTAGGAAATAGTCTTGAATAGTTTCATTTTGTTTTGGTTTCTGTTGTTTAGTTTTCTGTGGATATCTGCTGCGTTTGATTTTACCGTGAATTCTTCTATCAAAAACTTTTTAAATCTTCCCAGTTATTCAGGTTCGGATTTGAGCGTAACGCTAATTTTCTGTACCAACTAGCAGTCTTTTAGCGAACATCGTTTGTTGAAGTTTTAACCATTTCAGCTCTCTTGCTGAATTTTCCAGATCTGCTATCCATAATTCTACATCATAATCGTCTTTGCCATTGAATTCTGGTATAATATTTAAAATATCTTAAAATGACATTTTTTCTCTTTGATATATTTCATTTTATGTTGCGTTGAGAATTTCGTTTTTATTACAATTTTTGATGTACCATATATTTTATAGGTTAGGAAAATGAAATTTCTTACCTAATTACAAAATATGTATTTTTTTTGTGTTACTTTTATTCTTACTGTTAAATGCCTATTCCTTCCTATTATGCTGCTTATAATTCTTCTATTCTCGGCAATACCGCTGAAATTCTTCTTTTATTTTTCAGGTTGGATTTTTAACCTTTTCTATTCTTGATCTGCTTTTATTCTTTATTCTGGCTGCGAGTCTTTTCTCCGCGTTCGCAGTGGTTGAGCCTCCAATTGTGGGATTTCCAAATAAAACGAATGAGATTGGTGAAAAAATATTTTATGTGGTTAAAATTCACGATGCCACTATTTTATTTTACATGATTTAAATTCATTACATTTGAAAACTACGTAGTGTGATCTTACTACTATACGATAAATGAAAGTATTTACAAAAGGTAAATTAAAGCAAAAAAAAGGTAAGTATAATTATTAATCTGGTTCTTCGTAAAAACTTCTTAACTCTTTAACAGGTTATATCGTAATGGCGTCTTTCTTGAGCTTTTTGTCATCTTGTCGAATGTCAGAAACGTCAGGGTTGTAAAATATGGTTAGCGCGTTCAGTATTACCACATATATATATAATATAAATTTAAATTTGAGTGCAGAGAAAAATAGAAGAATAAAAATAATATTATGGAAAATATATCAGAAAAACAAAAAGTGTTTCTTTTTTTTACAATTTTCGTTTATGAAAATCGACGACTGCTCTCTCCTTCGGAGCACGGAACAGTCCCATCTAAAACATTATGTAGTTAATATTAAATATCTTGCATATACTCTTAAATAATTCATTACAAAATTCTATGCCTTTGTCGGTTTTAAGCTTTTTGAAGCATCCGTACTTTAGTATGAATTTCACTACTAGTGCTCGTGCTACTATTTCTGCTTCTTTTGTTTCGATTGGAATCGCTTCGACGAATTTTGTGAGCTCACATTGAATTGTTAATATGTATCTGTAACCAGTAGATATTCGTAATGGTCCTACTGTATCTATTGTATCTGATGTTTGGCGTATTTGTGATCACAAGTGGTTCTTTAATATGTTTCATGCGCAGATTTCACTGTTTTTCACAAACTCTTTTGTTGTTTTTCTCATGTTTTTCCAAATGAATTTTTGCTTTAGAGTAGTAGAGTATGCTTGACTCGGAGTAGACGTCTCAGTTCGTGGGCTCCTGATTTTTTCCGATTTTAATCTGTTTCCAAGTTGCTTCTTTGTCCGCGAAGTTTCTGACTGTGCTATTTTGATTGCGCTATTTATTATTCTTTTGTGTACTATATTTGGAAGCATTGAATTAGTGTATTTTCTTATAATGTGCAAAGCTCCCGTAATTAAAAGCGATGTTCAATCATTCCAGAAAATTCTACAGAGATAACTAAACCCACAAAAGAGAGCAAAGTTAGGGGAAATGCTGATGCCCCCTCCCAAGGTGGTCCAACAAATCGTAACACCAGAGGAACAGCGAAGATTACAGCACGAGTTCAATTGACACCAATATAGAGGAGCTGACGGCCAGCCTGGAGGCAAAGATTCTTTCCAAAATTGATACACTTATAAAAAAATGCGAAGCACGCATTTTTTCCTAGCTCGATAATATGTTGAAACCATATAATTCTCGGCGATCTGCTTTGGAAAAATCCGTAAGTAAAATTCAGCAAGATATTTCGCTAGTCCATAATTCTGGAGCTCTTTGCGATCATCGATCTCAGCGACTCTGCGATATCGTCATAAGAGGTATACCTAAATGTGAGAGTGAAGATCCTCTTAAAATTCTCAGAGGTATCTGCAATGTCATTAAGCATGACGTATCGGCATATGCTGATGCTTTTTGTATCAACAACAAGCGTCAACCGTCACACGGCCAAAGCTCGGGTAGTGCTAATAAACATGACATTCCTATCATTGCTAAATTCTCTTGTCACGCCGAACGGAGCTCATTCTTTAAAGCGCTTAATAAGCATGGTACCCTCAAGTTAAACCGCATCGATGGCTTCACTTCTGACAGCGCTGGGTACATTCATGAAAGTCTCATACCCCAAGACCATGCCATACTTCGTGAAGCACTACGCTTGCGCTACATCACCTTTCTGCATTCTGCATTCTCCAGAAATGGTGTAATATTTGTGAAGAGAGCAAAAGATGGTCCAGCGCTACGAATATCTGACTTAACGCAACTGGCTGATGTTTGTGCGATCGAGAATACCAATTCGGGAGCCCAAACTTGTTCAATTGGATATACATCTATGATGCTAGGCACTGTAATTAAATATGTACTCATGCAATTTATACTATCTATGATAAGTTTCAATTCCTGTGGCGTAGAGTTTTTTCTCTTTATTTTACTTTTTATGTAAATGGATATTCTCTTATTTTCACTTCTTGTCTTTTGTACTTACTTTATAATTAATTGGTTTTTTAAAGAGTTGAAATCGGTACCATTGTCATATATGCAGGCTTATAATAATATTCGCTTATTCATTGGCCATTTGATTGTTTTGGTGGTCAGCTATCTGAGAGATCCCCTCAGCCGTTCACTGTGTAATGCCGGCGAATAGTGGTTTGTTACCGTCGAACGGGGTCGGAGTGCTTCTGAATGTTCTATGCCAACGTGTTCGAGGCCTGAATGTTGTTAATTTTAATGCCAGAAGCCTTAAGCCCAAAATTGACGAGTTTCGTGAGATTTTTGTAGGTTCCGACATTCATGCGATTATAGTCAGTGAATCCTGGTTTCACTCGTCTATTCCATCTTCTTTGGTCTCCTTCCCCGGTTATAGGTCTTATCGTAACGATAGAGATTTGAGGATGGGAGGAGGCGTTGTTATATATGTTAGTGAGAAACTAAAGTCGAGAGTAATTTATAGATCTCACACTTGCAATTTGGAGTTTATTTGTGTTGAAGTGAGTAGTCTAAATGATAAGTGTGTTTTGTCAGCTGTATACAGTCCACCCGATTGTTTTAGTATTAAATCCGCCTCAGAGTTTGAATAAATAATTTCGCACCTAACAAGCACTTATGCAAATGTGATTATAGGTGGTGAGACTTCAATGTCAATTTCCTTTTAACTAATCCGCGGGCGGTAACTTTCAAGAGCTTGATGCAATCATTACTTCTGAGCACTGTTAATTGTTTACCCCCCTTCTTTAATACTTCTAACCCTTCTTTGCTTGACTTGCTCCTCGTTTCGGATAGTAAATCGGTTCTTTTGCATCAACAGATTACCCCTCCATCAATACTCGATCACGATATGCTTTTTATCAGTTACGAATTTTCGCATTGCGCAAGGAGAGCTACCAAGAATTTTGCCTATCGTGACCTCGATAACATTAATGTGGATACTTTGCAACAGGAATGCTCATTTTTATCTTTTAATTCAGTCATCGTCGATTTACTTGACAAATATGCACCGGTGCGCATTCGTACTACTAAACATCTTGGCTGCCCATGGTTCTCTCACGAAATCAAAATAATGATAAATGAACGAAATTTCCTTTATCATAAATAATTACGTCTCCGAACTGATGATAATCACAGACGCTATAAATCTATGCGAAACAAAGTGAACTCTAGAATTCGAGCTGCTAAACGTCATTGCTTCCGTTCAAAGTTTAATGTGGATCTCCCACCCAAAAAACTATGGAATAATTTGAAAGAGGCTGCTATTTTTGGGAAAGAATATGCTGATTGCGATGTTAATCCAGATGCATTAAATACTCATTTCACTACATCGCAGTCCTCTAACGCTCAGATTCCACCAGTCTATGATACACCTGGCAGTTTTCAGACAAGGTCAGATGGCTTCAGCTTTAAGTGTGTTGGTGCTGACGAGATTATGAAGGCTTTTCTTTCCATTAAATCCCATGCCATCGGACCGGATTAAATCCCCCCCAAATTCATAAAATACATTCTGCCCTGGATTCTCACTCCGCTCTTACATCTATTTAACACTTGTCTTACCACTTCTCAGTTTCCCACTCTCTGGAAAATCGCTACTGTGATTCTGAGAGCTAAGAAAAGTTCCCCTGCCGATTTAAATGACTTCAGGCCGGTTAGTCTATTATGCTTCCTTTCTAAGGTTTTTGAAAAAATCATGTCCCTTCAGATAACCGAATATCTTCAGAGTAATAATTACTTTACCAGCTGTCAATCAGGTTTTCGCGCCGCTCATAGTTGTGATACTGCTCTCCTAAAAGTATCGACTGATATTCGCAGGGCTTTGGACGATAATAAATTGTGCCTGTTGGCCTTGCTGGACTTCTCCAAGGCTTTTGATAGTGTTAGCCATGCTAAGTTGCTGTCTAACTTGTCAGATAAGTTTAGTTTTTCTTCGTCTGCCCTTGGCTTAATTTATTCTTTCCTGTCTGATAGATCCCAACAGTTCAAAGTCGGCGGCTCTATATCTAATCCGCTGTCGTTAACATGTGGCGTCCCCAGGGATCCATACTTGGTCCAGTATTGTTTTGTACTTACATTAATGACCTCCCTGATGTTATTGAGGATTACAGTATTCACTTGTATGCGGATGATGTTCAGCTATATTTGGCACACCCAATAGGCCTTATGGACGATTGTGCAACCCGCGTCAATACAGATTTAGTTAGGGTTTCAAATTGGGCCGTGGAGAATCATTTGGTACTTAATCCTGATAAATCCCAATCCATCGTGATATTTAAAGGGACTATGGACGCTAATGATCTTCCTCCAGTCTTTTTAGATTCGAAGATTTTGCGATATACTGATTCGGTGAGGAACCTGGGAGTTCATTTCAATGCCTCGATGACGTGCTGTAGCCATATCAATAATGTCGTTCGTCGTATTTATGCATGTCAAAACACTACTCATGCCTTATTTTACCAGTGGCAGCGTAATTTTTCCTCATTTAGACGCAGTCTGTAGAAGAAAGATCAATGTTGCTTTCAACGACGGTACGCGATTTGTTTTCGGGCTGCAACGCTTTGACCATGTTTCTCCACATCGGCACGCTCTACTTGGCTGTTCTCTGAATGTTAATTTGGTTCGCAAGGCTCTAATATACCTCCATAAACTTATTTATTCAAAAAATCCCACCTACTTGTATAGTGAGCTTGTATTCATGCAATCGTCTAGAAATGTGAACATTTTGATACCTCGACACAGACACTCCATTCTGGAGAGCTCCTTCTTCGTTCGAACAGTTCGTGTGTGGAACTCACTTCCTGCTGAATTGCAGGGAACGCGCTCGATGGGTGTCTTTCGGAGGCTTATTACCCAATATATACCTCTCGATAAGCTATCTTTATAAATCGCATATACTTTATATGTAACTTTTCCTCCGATCTCGACTCTACAACAATTCTCTTTTTACAATTTTCTTCCAATTTATAATGCATTTTCTTCTTTTATTTCTTTTTTTTCTTTTTTCTGTTCTCTTTCTTTTATCATTAACCTTTAATTTTGAATTAGCTATCAAATGTTTCCTTTTTTTGTTCTATTTTTCTATTCTAATTATATATTAGTATTAGTATTAGAGTATTAGTATTAATATTGGTAGTAGTCTCTCTCCGCAATATTGTTCGGTACAGGCAAAAGATTATTATATCTTATTGTACTATGGCCTAACATTAATAAATTGAATTGAAAATTGTTGCAATGCATCTTTTTATTCCAGCATGTCCTCCATATGGTGAGGCATGGTAATGTCCAATAATATCATTTATCTCTTTTGGATCCGTTAATATTTTTGGAGAGGTATACAAGATTCTTAGTGGTATTGCCATGAATTATTTTTGCATCCATAGATTTAAATATTTTATCATCATATGATACTGCTATCTCATATATTTCACTCTTTTGCATCGTGCGTAACAGTTTCTCCAGGACTAAATCTAAATTTGTCTCCAGATAATCGTTGCCCTGTATCGATACTTCATTTTCTTTTATTGTTAATTTTGGCAATTTGTCTGTGCGAATATTTCCATTTATATGAAATCTAATGTTTTTTTTTTATATATTTAACATTTGAGATGGACGTACAATCCCATACATAAAGTTGGCCAAACTTATCATTGGATATCTCTGTAGTCTCTTCAGAGTTAATTTCTTTTGCTTTTTTTTTCCTCTCGTGATTATATTTTTAATTTTTTTTGATCATTTCTTTTAAGATATGCGCACTTAATTTATTTCGAGATAGTGCATCTGTGTACTTTCTTCGACACATAATTAAAATTTAAAAACAAAAATAAGTCCCAAGTACTTTTGTGGTAAACCACTGAAATTTATGTAAATAAATCTAAAAAAAAAAAAAAATATGGTGACAGTTACGAGTTGGTAGATTTGACTGTGAGAGCATACTTTCTGAAATCAAAATTTGTGCCACATGAAATATTAGATCAGTCAGTCTATTTATATACAGGGTGTCCCGTAAGTCGACGTCAAGCCCGAACCGGGTGATAGACCAAATCGTAACAGTTACCAGAAAAATATAAAAAAAAATCTAAGTCATGTATTTTTCAAATTATAGGCATTTCTTTTGTTTTCGAGAAAATGTACACCTTGTGATGGTTTATTAGCTCCTGTTGCTACAAATCTTTACTTTTTTTCAATTTTATTTTTCTTATTTTATCCGGAATAGTGCTTATGTAACCTGTTGCTTTAAGTTCTAAGCCAACTGTTCCAACTTGGAAGAAAATGTCACATTTTGCCGAACCAACAATATAAAATTAATAATTCGTTGAATTTTAACTGACTGTACTGAAAAAAAAATGTACTACGCCAGTCTGGCAAGTAACTTTAAGAGTTGACGCATTTAATAAGCATTCTAAAATGGTATAACACTTGCTACAATATTTCTTAGAATACGGAAAAAATATTTTTTTCTTCAAAAACCCAGTTTCGAAAAAAAATTTTCATCTACTAAAAATGAATCTAGTGTACCCAAAGCTTGCCTTAAGAGCGTAACTTTAAGATTCTAGCTTGAGTGAGATGGAGAGTCATTCCATCAAGTGTGAGTGAGGCAGATAGTCACGCTTTCGAGTCAGAGATGCTAAGTTTTTGTTAAATTTAGGACAAATTTTCCTTAATTTTTAATTTAAACACCAATTATTTGGATGCTAAGATTTATTATTTACAAAAGATGTTCAAACTGCCTTCCTTCAGCTGCAATACAAGCTCGACATCTTCTTAAAAAAGATTGGGTTATCGGACGGGCAATTCTTCCGTTGTTAACAAATTCAACTGCTTCCGTAATTCTTTGCCGAAGCATAGCAAAACTTTCAATTGACTTCTTATAAACTTTCTCTTTTACTGCTCCCCAGTAAAAGAAATCTAATGGATTTAGATCAGGTGAACGGGCTGGCCACGAGATCGTACCAGACCGCCCTATCTATCTGTCCGGATATTCTTCATTAAGATATTCTCTAACTAAAAGGGCATAGTGCGCTGGGCAGCCGTCTTGCTGATACCATATCTCTCTGTAAATATTTAGTGGCATGTCTTCCAGTAAATTAGGTAAATGGTTTTGAAGAAAATCTAAATAAACTTCAGCCTTGAATTGGCAAAAAAAGTTTATACTAACAATTATGCTAAATATAATTATATAAAAAATAATATGTTTCCTGAAGGGCCGATGAAAATCTTTCCCGAAATTTTGTTGATAATTGATATCAGCCTCGAGTTGGCTACAAAGTATATGCGAAGCTCTTATGAGGTAAGTATATGAAAAAAAAATATGTGCCTCCTGGAGGGCCGAAGAAAATTTTTCATGAAATTTTCGTTAAAAGGTTTTTGCTCTTGACTTTCCGGCCTGTTATCCGTGCTTAACCTTATTCTGATACTTAGCTTTACCAGCGGATTGTTTTTTCTTTTTATTTTCTACTATTGTTCACGCGAGTTAATTATTTTCGTATTCTTCCGGATAGAAAAACAAAGGAAAAGAAATCGATTTTTAAATCACAACAAAAATTTGCACTTTGTTCTAAATTTTATTCAAAAAATATCTCAACATTCGTTTTTTATTTTAACGCCCCGTGCTGATTGTAAGACTCCCGACATTCAGTTAAAGCTTTCATAGACTAATATTCTTTTGTTAAAAGTTCATTTTCTGGTCTTTCTACTTTCTGCAAACATCAGCGTTTTTACAAGCTGTGTGAATTTAATTTGATATTTTAGTGTTATGATATTATGCTGTCGGTGCAGCGTAAAATGTGGGAACTTGTTATTTTTGAGAGTTTATACCTTACCAAGCCATTGGCTTAAGTTTCTTTGGAATTTTATAAGTTTCCGGTAAATCACGGGAATTAATATATGTAACTCCTCCCAACTTTAAGTCAGAAGTCTTCGACTTCGGAGTTGTAATAGTTATATTATTTCTCTGAATCTTCAGTGTTATAAACAAAGCTAGACGCAGTAATCTTATAATCATCACGACGGTCAAACTTACACTTACTCCATACATAATATTTTTATGGTATTTTAATTCCTGTATTTCTTCCAAGTTTTGTATATTTTTTAACATAATTTTTTCGAAATTTATGGGCTTTACAAACATTTTCTTTATTTCTTTCGACGGATAATAGTATTTATCTAAAAAAGTTATTTTCTTATATGACCCCCCCCCCCCTAAATTTGAGAAAAAATATTTAATTAATTGAGTTATTTGAAAAAATAATTTTTTTTATTTTATACTTTTTTTATTTATATAATTCAACTTAACAAAAACTTTATTCCGAAACTTAAAAAAATAAAAATTTATTTCAATGAATGCTATTGTATGCATGTGATGTATGTGTATAGGCTTTTCTCGGAATTTGGGTTTCGGACCTCAGAGAAAAACTTCCCACGCCACGAAACAGACTCCCTCGCTACCACATCAGAGCTCTAACTTAACTTAGTCCTAACTCCTGTTATATTTCGGGGCTTAGCTTAGTCGAAGGCAATAACTCTACGCCGTTTCAGGAAGCTATGATTAAGACAACTCGCACACTTTTATTTTATTTATATATATATATTTTTTACTTTTGCTTTGTTCACAAACTTTTTCTTTCACAAACTTCCTCTTATGGTTATTTTCACAAAACGTTTGTTTTTTTTTCTTATCGCAACTTCTATTTTCTTCACCTGTTTACAATTAGTGTTCAGCGTACCGCGGCGGACGATGGTTGAAATGAAATTTGATATTTTCATAAATATCAAACCATCGTCTTGCTATCGTGCATATATTGTTGCACCCAGAATGTATGCCGTTCGCGACAATTTGCTGAAAGGAGGCTTTTTCGTTTAAATCTTCACCGAGTAAATTTTATGCGCCCGATATGTACATACATATCGTATTTTTATTTTCGACAAATCTTACTAAAGGTAAGATTTGTCGTGGTGCTTTTTTTCTATTGAAACGACTTGGGTTGAAATTTAAAACTTTTATTTGTCCCAAGTCGTTCTATGGGAAATACTTTTTGTTTTTAACTGAGGAATTTGAATCAATTGCTGATGGCAATTTCTTCGCCTTAAAGAGAGATAAGCCCATTTTCAGGTAATTTTGGCATGTAACACTCCTAACATTCTAAAATATTTGCAGCGTTCTTATGTAAAACCACTGACATTTAAAATATGGACTGACTACGTCCATAGAAATACACTGCACAAAGTGGGCTCATTTCTATATAGCGTTCTCTTTCGATATAAGCACCAACTACTAATTCGCACGTCACATAGAAATGTGACCTAACACAAAATTTGTCGTTTTTGTGTTAATTACACCATGAAATTGGCATATTTCTATCTGATTGTTTTTGCCGCTAGATAGCGATAGTGTCACTTTTCTGTTACTTAAGAACAGAGATATTCTTCATAGAACAGTGTGTCAGTGTCACTTTCTGAGTTGTGACGATCTTTATAACAAACGTAAATATGTTTTTGACATTTTAACAGTATTATTTTAAATTGTGTCACTTTTCCACAAAACAGCAATTATTTCTTACAAATTATATTATGAGTTATGACATTTTTCCACAAAGTTCAAAGTACGGAATTTAATTCTTAAAAATCGTGAGTTGTGCCACTTAAAAAAAAACATGTAAAAATATTTATTTCGCAACAAAGAAAAGCGACACAACTTAAGAGGATGCGGGATTAACAGCTAACCTCGACAACTGCGGTAACAAAAACTTAAAATTTCTTTTATATAAATCTTCAGAAATATATTTAATAACAAATTTAAGAGTTCAGACTATTTTTAGCAAACAATTACAACGTTAAGCTAGAATTAATTCTATGTACAGCTTTTCGTTTTTTCGCTCTCCTGAAAAGTTCCATTTTTTGAGTTGGTCACTTTCCTATGTAACGTGCGAACGTGCGAGAAAGGGCTGTAAACAATAAATAAATAAGTGGGTTTGTCGAAATAAATGTTTTTAAATTAATTATTTGGGTTAATAGAAATTCGAGAGGTTTCACTTTTCAACTTTCCGCCAATGGATTTTTCAATGTTAGCACCGACGTATGACTATTTTTGACACACAAAATTGTACCCGCATGAAATAGCATATCGAGCAGTCCATAGTATATATACCAGTGTGTAAAACTGAGAAAAGTTGGGCTGGAATGACTCCTGCAGTTTGCACCCTATTCCTTTGTAAACAAAAAGTATACTAAAAAAGACACATCATCCACACCGCTTAATGCGGATTTCCTAGTTCCAAGTACTACAGCAAGTACTGCAGTAGGTACAGCGGTGGCCATGCAAACCGGCGTTGGATGCTTTTTTTTTTTTGCTCGATGATTTAATTTGTAAAATGACCCCCCCCCCTAATTTAGCATCTAGCTCCTCTAACGTTAACATACTAGGATGTATTATGTTATGTTTTGTTATCATTATATTATCTAATATTTGATTTACTTTATTTACGAAAAATCGAAGCTTGGTCTCTTGATCTAAAAATAAAACTTTGTAATTTAACTTGCATATTGTGTATTTAACTTGCATGTTGTATTGAAAGAATCTAAAATTTTTGTTCGATTTGCATTTTCAAATCTGTTAAGGTTTTGTTATAATGTTCATTTATTTTAATCTTTTTGTTTAAATTTTGAATAGCATAATGATTATTTGTCCCAACAACTTTAAGGTTGGATAAAGAAGAATTTTAAGAACTTTTATTTTTAACGATTCTAAATCAAATTCATAAATACAAGAAGAAAAAACAACCGCCTCGTCCGCGGTTTGAAACCGGGACCTTCCGCTTGCCGGGCGACTGCTCTTACCACTGAGTTAACGAGACAGATGATTTTCCCTCTTGCATTTTATCAATTTGTTACAGCCTACTAAACCACGTGTTGCTTTCAGCTGGCATTAATCAGTAACGATGAAAGCGCACAAATAAATTGTAAATTCAATTCTTATTTATTTTTTCCCGGACTGGAATCGAGCTTGCACTTGTTAGAATCAGTCAATAATACAGCTTTAGGTAGAGATCTTGAGAAATTTATGTATTAGTACCTTTGTAGGTATGTAGAGAAACTGAAATCAATAGGCCGTATGGCATAGATACCGAGCTGAGTAAAATTTTGTGGTATGATCATTAGGACATCTGTACCATTCTTATTATATAATCTGGTTCTCCTGTACCTATGTGGTGAATTTTTGTGACAAGATTCCAAGAACAGCGATACAGGTGGTTGACATCGTCACCCAGTGTGAACTTATTAGTAGTAAACTCTAGTTTGAAGTTTTTACATACGCATGTGCTGGTATATGTACATAGTACTAATTCTATGAAAATGAGTATAGGGTAGATATCCTCCTGTGAATAAGTATATGTATTAGAGAGCATGCGTAAGATTTTCGAACCGTTTTATAGGACATTCAGTATTAGGAATTAAAGAATTTTTATAACGTTATGAAGGGCTAAGGCTTTTTCTTTCCCTCTCACTCTCCTGGAGCCCTTTTGATTTAAAGGTCGTATAAGGCCGCTACTCTCCTCTCTTTCAGGTCAATATAGGGACACTGTAAACAATCTGCCCTTATCGTCGTTGGGTGGATAGGGCCAGCAGTAGAAGGCAGTCCATCTGTGCCTTCACGCAGGTAATAGTAAGTGGCGTAAAGGCCCCTTCAGGGCTGGAGTGTGTGCTACGGCTTTTTTTGGTAGTAGGCACAAAATTTTTGATTATGGCAGATGGACGCGGCAAGTTCTTGGTTAACCCCCCTTATAAATCTCCCACAATAGCCGAGGTGCTAGCGTACCGCACTGCAGTCAACGCTGTCCACCGAGTGATCTGTCAGCTCATGCTGACAGTTAGGACTTCACGTCCAAAATAAATCACTCTACAAATATGTACCATAACACTTTGTTTTGTTTGCCTTGTAAATATTCGATATCAAAGTTATACTCTTGCAATTTCAATATCCATCTTTGATTTCTGTGGGAAAATTCTTTGCCTTTATATTTCGTATTCAAATATTTTATTGGAACATGATCAGTTATGATTCTGAATTTTCTACCGTACAAATAAGGTCTGAAATAAGTTACAGAATAAAATCTAGCTAGAAATTCTTTATCTGTTATGCTATAATTGTTCTCATGATTATTTAGCGATCTAGAGACATAACAGACTGGATGAACGTCTTGCGAGAGCTGCTGCGATTGCATACTCACTTGCATCGGTAGTTACTGTAAACAGTTTTTCATAGTCCGGGAATTTCAGAATCGGATGTGACATAATTAAAAGTTTCAGCTTTTCAAATGCTTCAACATACTGTGGGTCATTTGTATTTATTTTGGCATTTTTCTTTAAGTACTTTATTAGAGGTTTTTCTATAGAATCCTGTCATTCCTAAAAAACTCTTTAACTGTTTTTCGGTTTTAGGCAAATTGACTTTCTTTATATCCTCTATTTTATCAGGGTTTGGTAGAATACCTTCTTTAGTTAGAACATGCCCAAGAAATTGAGTTTCCCTTTTTACAAAACTACATTTATCGGCCTGGTTTTTTGTAATGATACAAGATGCTCTGCCAAAGTGGTAGAAAATATTAAAAGATCATGCAAATAAACGACAAATATTTAGTTGATATAATCTAGCAATATTTCATTGATAAAACGTTGGAAAGTAGCAGGTGTTACATACATACCTCCACCCACACTTTTAAGTATGTTGCATACATACCTCAGCTAAGAAGCTCTAGCAAACATAGTTACATATGCACATACCTACGTCAATTATCGAAGAAATGCTAGCAAGCGCAAGCATACATATTTACATCATTTTTTAATGAACATACATACCTACATTGTTTTCATTGCATTATAATTCCACTCGTTACTCACCTTCCCCAATTACTTAACCACTTGAGGAAATAAGTAAAGGTAGATCTAGTGACGCAATACCCTGCGCGCAAGAATTCTCACGTTATAATAAGACCTTTAGCCAGCGGTAGAACACAGGTGACCAGAGGATGGTTCACGATTTGTATATGAAGAAATCGATATTTATGTAGGTATGTACGTAAATATGTCACGATGAAAGAATAACAAGCGGTTAGCGTTTGGCAATATTAATGCGATATGTATGTATGTACGTATGTAACATACGATAATGTACTAGCAAAACATTCAGCATGATTCTAGTCAGAGGAAAATATATGTATATATGTACGAAAGCGACGAGTGCCGTGATTTGTTTATAAACGGTGAATGAAATACATATGACCTAACACTTTGTACTAATTATGCGTTGTATGTATATACAAAGTGTTGGGTCGGAAATAATTTACAGTTTCCGCGTATTTAATAAGATTACTTTTATATAAATAAGCATATGCAACGGTATATATACTTAGGAGTTGTGCTTCAATAGTTACTCCATACTAACTTCAGGAGTTGTGCTTCAATAGCTACTCCATACTACCTCAGGAGTTCTGCTTCAATAGCTACTCCATACTAAGCCTAGGAGCTATGCTTTAATAGCTACTCCACACAAATCTAGGAGTTGTGCTTTAATAGCTACTCCATAGGAGCTATGCTTCAATAGCTACTCCACTTGGTCTACTAAAGTCGCTACCGGGAAGAATTGAAGCAGTACGAAAGACAGAAACAACAACGAATTAAATCAAACGGTTTCCTCGCAAAGAAACCATAACACAGGAGCATTTTTCAAACCAAATTGCATCCTGACATCCTCGTATAGACCACAGGGTGTCACAAAAGTGGTCTTTTCAAGCTACTAGAATCTGATGGTAACCTTTTGCAAGATCCAATGAACTGAATTATTTGGCTATACCCAATTTATCTAATATTCTATCAATATTTGGTAAGGGATATTTGCCGTCTATTGTAATTGAATTTAATTTTCTATTGTCTACAACAATTCTATATTTTTGAATCCCCGAATCGTCTTTTTTCTTGGGTATCACTATAATGGGTGAACTATATTTACTCTTACTTTTTCTCACGATACATCGAGTTTCCATTTCGCTAATCTGTTTTCTCACTACAATTTAGCATTTATTTGCTCCGAAGTAGTGGTGTTAATTTCATGTACAATGATTGTGGTATTTGTTAAGTTATCCCCTTCTTTATAGAATAGAATTTTATATTTCTCCAGTAATTGGTTTACCCCTTCCTTCTCTTCATTGCTCAAATGATCTAGCGTTATATTTCCCAATCTACTCTCTTCTAATACATTTACTTCTTCAACAGTTTTATTTAAGAATGGCAACTTTACCCCATTTTTATACCCAGATGAAA
Source organism: Dioctria rufipes (assembly GCA_963924295.1). Lineage (NCBI taxonomy): Eukaryota > Metazoa > Arthropoda > Insecta > Diptera > Asilidae > Dioctria > Dioctria rufipes. The sequence continues at coordinate 129,658,563 of OZ002742.1, forward strand.
TCATAGGGGTATACTAAGTTTGTCATTCCGTTTGTAACACCTCGAAATAATGATGGTAGAGCAAAATGGATTGGACACTCATTCATAATATTAAAAGTTATTTCGATTTTTGCCTGTCCGTCCGTCCGTCCGTGCGCACGATAACTCGAAAACGCGTATACTTAGAGAGCTGAAATTTTGTTCACGGACTTTAAAAAAAAAGTAAAATTAAGTTCGAAAATGAGACAAATCGGGCAACTCCTTCGTGGGGTTGCCATATAAAAATTTCGTTTTCCGCTATATATTTGGACACTGCCTGAGAACGCGTCCGCGTAGAGAGCTGAAATTTCGTACGTGATGTTTTTACTACATTAGCATATCAAATGTCAAAAATGGACTAAATCGGGAAACTCCTTCTTGGTGTTGCCATATAAAAATTTTTGTACTAAAAACTTCTGCAGAATACGATATCCTATAAAATTGATTATAATCATTTTTGCTCTGCGACAAACCATCTACGGTATCCTAAGAATTGGTCTTAGACCAATTCTAGCTTTTTTACTTGTTTAATATAACTTCCCTATTTTAATATCGATTAATTTTACATTATTTTGAACCCAATCCATTCCTATAAAAAGATTATATTTCGTCTCTTATATTCTGGTGGTGAAGTTTCCAGGTAATTCCTTGCTGAACCCAATATCTTCTCATTATATATATACTTGTTGTGGATATTCCAATAATGCTCTATCAACAGCTGATATAAATGATGGTAAAGTCTTTTGTTTCCATTCAAAAGGAGGTAAATAGCGGAGTACTTTCTCAGTTCTGCTTCTAAGGGATGGTTGTTGAGCCTGCCTGCGTAGGATCTCTGTCAATGCAACTAAACATTGCTCCATTATATAGGTCACTGTCACTGCGTTTCACACTTAATTATTTTAACACAATGAAAACAGAATAATATTATAAATTTTCATTTACGTTCACTATAAACTTTTGACAAGCTCGAATCACTGGATCCTTGTTCTACAGAAAAGGATCCTACCGACTGCGCCAGTTAATTATTTTCGTATTCTTCTGGAGAAAAAAAAGGAAAAGAGATCATTTTTAAATCACAAAAAAACTTGCACTTTATTCTAAACTTTATTCAAAAAGTATCTCAACATTCGTTTTTTATTTTACCGCCCGCAAAAGTTCGTTTTCTGGTCTACTACTACTACTTTCTGCAAACGTCAGCGTTTTGACAAGCTGTGTGAAATTAATTTGATATTTTATTGTTATGATATTACGCTGTCGGTGCAGCGTAAAATGTGGGAACTTGTTATTTTTGAGAGTTTATACCTTACCAAGCCATTGGCTTAAGTTTCTTTGGAATTTTATAAGTTTCCGGTAAATCATGGGAATTAATATATGTAACTCGTGTGAACAATTACTTTTCATCATCATCATCATTATTCATTAAGTTGGAAAAAATACTTCAAATATTTCAACATATTTTTATTTTTTCCTAATTAAGTAGCATAAGCATTTGCTTATGCTTACATTAGCTGCGTTATTTAATATTAATCCGGTTCATTGGAAATTTCAAGTTGATCTGGTTCTAAAACATGTCTGTAGGTAGCTATGATTTTACATTTGAGGCAAATTATCAAATTGCCATGATTTTAATCTTCACAAAATGTCAAAATAGAACCTGAATAAAGTTTGGTTAAAATTTTGAAGTTTCTGCCCTACAAAAATATGGCAATGTGAAGATTTCTTATGAATTTAGAAAACCATGTAAATATATAACCGTTTTTGACACTGATCAGATCACAGAGATAAAAAAAAGCAGCTATTGACTCATAATATAAACAGAAAATTAGTTCGATCATATTTTGCAACAATTTCTGCAGTACAATTCATAATGATTTCTGCAGTAGAATTTGCTGACAAGCAAGTACGCAATAAATGTTATGGGTCAATGCTTATTGCATTGAGAAATGTAAACAGCCAAACTAATTCAATTTCTTTTTTTTATGTGTCATGTAAATAATTAATTGAATCAATTATCACCTTGCCAAGCAAATTGTTATTGTATATAAATTTCTGCAGTTAATAAAGAATTTCAGAGTTCAAAATGGAGTGTTAAGTTAATACTACCCGAATTCTTCTATACAATTTCTCTTCGAGGCATCTTACACTAATCTTCATAGAATTAACTTAAGATTAATTCCGGTAATTCTTCAGCTGCTAAAGAAGTGATTTGTTCATGGTCCTTCGAGCCACGGAGCAGTAAAGAAACAATTCGCTACTTAGTTATTGCGGCAAATAAATGACAATACCGCAAAAGATTTAAAACCCTTTGAATCTAGTATACTTACATCTGTCATACAGACGCGCTTAAAGGCAAAACGATTACCAAGTGGAATCAACTTAAAGTTGATTCTGGTAAATATCAATTTGTTAAAAGAAACTCTGTGCACGATGCAAGTACATTTGTCCACAGATGCCATTATCTCCATTTAAAGCCCAAGATGGCTGCAACTGCAGATCAACTGATCAACAAACAAAAGGAACTAGCTGGGAAAATTGAGCGTCTCCTGACAAACTTCGACAAACTCGGCTGAGCGGAAACATAAGAAGGACCTGCAAAAGAGATGTCAGGCACTAGAGAAGTTTTGGGACGAGATCAGCCAGCTACACAGGGACTTAAAAAGCAAGTTGGTATGGATCATCCCTAAATAAAAGAAGACCTTTATGAAAAAATGAAAATAGGTATATGATACAGTGTTAAAGAAAATAACGGAGCACCTACGCAAATTAGCTTCAACAGAAGATCTTCTGGAAATACAAACATCAGTAGCTTCAAACCCACTGACATATGATCGCCAAATTCCAAACTGGGACACTGCTACAAAATCCACTCTGCAACAAGAAGCCTTATCATATCAAGAATTGATCAAGTACAACAAACTACCAGAACTTCCACCAATCAAGATCCCGAAGTTTGCTGGGGATTATAAACAATGGAAATCCTTTTTTGATTTATTCATTAATGTGATTTGCAACAACTAATATATCAGTGATGTGAAGAAAATGCAGTATTTGTTGTACCACATAGAAGGAGATGCTAGACGAGTAATTGGGCAGATTCAGATTAACAGCAGCAGGCAGGCTAGATGATGTTGTAACCTCAGAATCGAAAAGCGCTGATGGTATCAACCGAAGCGGGACCTCCCGACGCAGGAGAGTCGGTAGAGCAGAGAGGGAGAGAACGAGAAGAGCTAGCGAGATGGTTAATGCTATCCCTGGGTATTCTCTCTCTCTTCACAGGTGGTCAGTGGTCCGGTTAGGAAGGTAGTGGAGAGTGATAGTAAGCCTCCTAGCATCGGTAATTTGGGCACTGCAAAGAAGTGTAAATCCGGTGCGGAAAAATAGAGAAGCAGGATGGAGAAGGCGGGAGAGAACATCTCTCCTGACTTTGTCCCTTCTACTCAACCTCCCAACGATATTTCTCCATCGTTGTTGGTGAAGTGGGTGTAACGACCCATAGTATCAAGGGCGTTATATCTGACGGATCTGGTGTGCAGGAGGGTAACAGCAACAAGCTGAAGAAGAAGTCTGCTGGGTGTAACCCCCGCTACCATGGCAATCTAATTCAGGCTATGCTCACCTAATTATAAATCTAACATATTATGATCTATAACTCAGTATTGGTAAGACTTTGAATAATAAACTTAATTAGTTTTTATTAGAAGCTTGCTTAAACATGAACCACAGACAAGTAATAACAGATATCCAGCGCCTATCGGCGAAAGTGATGGCCTGCAATATTCAAGAAGAAGAATGCAAAACACGCTCTAGTGTCGTTCTTACGAAATAAAAAAATTGTATAGATTTTAGCTGTTAGCGCGAGTTGAGTCACCTTCAAAAACAATTGACAATGAATCACATTTCACCCATCATTTATGAGAATTCATAAAATAAAATTTTTTCTTGAGACAGTTTCCCATAAAATAATAGTTGAAATGAAAAGTCAGCAAAGTTTTTGGAAAACGAATTTAAGTCAGGTTAAGAAATTATTATTAAGTTGAGTATCAGTTCTGGGTTATTCTGAAACGCCTTAAGACGTAGAATTTCTAGTGAAGTTATCGAGTGTTTTGTTCAATTAGTCTACAAACAGAATATATTAGTGTTCTAAAACGCTAATATTAATTGTTTTTGTGTTATCGGTTTCGTTTAGTCCACTTACAAATAAAGATTAGTATGTATATAGTTCTAAAATGGTGTTGTTCTTTATTTTGTGTTTTTTCCTTTTATATTTTTTTTCTCGATACCTTACGGGAACTTGTAACTGGCTCAGTCGGTAGGATATCTTTTTGAGGAAGGTTATCCAGTAATTCGAATTAACGAAAAATTTAATATTTAAATATGAAATAAATAAACCGACAAACGGCAAAGCGGAAAATCTTAATATAAAGTGCTATTCGCTATTGGAAATATAAATTTTCTGCTTTAATATTTTCAAATATCTATGCGAAGCTACATATAAGTTAAGCTATGAAATTATTCAAGTCAAAGTATTCATCTTCCCTAAACCACAAACAGTGATTTACACGAAATTTTAGTCGCATTTTAAGTAACAGAAAGTGAATAATAAATTTTTCTTGAAACAAACGAAAGTCTTAAGCTGTATATTGAAGTATAAAGCTTAAATAAAATAAAATAATAAATTGGAATTTTTTATCAGTGGTGTATAAAAATGAATACGCAAAAGCAATCAGCATCAATGTTACTGCCATACCAATTGACATAAGAAATACAATGAACACAACAGGTTGAACAAGCACAATAGGCAAAGGCAACCCAATCAGAACAACAGGAACAATTAACACAAATAGCACAAAAACGACAAGCTCGATTTGAAATTGCAATAAACGACGCCTTAAAGGATGCACATAGGATCCATGAATTGGAAGATGGAAACTACGCCATCACCTCTTTTCTACGAGAAGTCGATTTAATTCTAAAGCGTGTGGAAAATTGTTCTCAGGTACAGCAGTGTGCATATCAATGGATTAACATAAATAAAATTCATGGACCCGCTCTTGATTCATACTCTTGGGACCAATGTAACTTGCAAGGAAATAAAGACAACACTAATAAAAAATTTAGGCATTCACATATCACCAATTGTACCAGAAAGCACTCTCAATAAGGAATTTCCAAGGAAGGGATTATTTTATAACATTAAAAAGCATATTAGCTAAATTAAACGAAAAATACGAGTATGATGCAGATAAACCCATAGAATTTAGCCCAAAATCAAATTAGTTAATAATTTTGCCAACTTTCCTAAATACTATCGACAAAACCTAGCTTCAATAAATTTAAATAGAAAAAGAAATTATTTAAGGAACGCTTTTAACTTATTAGAAAGTGTAGGATTGATTAGACATAGAGCTAAAACAGTCAACAACACTTATCAACGTAAAAATTTGATGGTCATAATAGAAATCAATCCAGGATGCTCAAATAATAATTTTAGCAATTATAGTAATTTTAATAAATATAATTATGGTAATAACTTTGGACAAAATTCAGGGCAATACCGACAAAGTGATTATCACGGAAAAAGCCAAATAATTCTGGACAAACCAGAAGTAACTATTACAATAGCCCCAATAACAGTTTCCCCGGACAGAATGTGCAGAACGTATCAGAATCGATGGATGTAAATCACATCCAATAAGAAGGGATAAGTTTTCTTTTAATGCCTCACAAGCATTCTTACCAATAGTAGAGGTAACAATCGGTAGAGACAGAATTGAAAGCCTGGTCGATACAGGATCATCTATTTCTTTATTAGATGAAGACATTTCTTAGAGAAACCAATAAAATTTAATACTCTTAATACTAATACTAACAAGAAATTTACCCATAGAATTCAAAGACTTGGAAACTTATAAAATTCTACAACAAGTGCTTCGACACAATAATAAGACAACATTTATTAAAGCCCCTAGCTGCTAATATTGATATGAAAAAAGAAACTCTAACCATCAATTAATGAAAAAAAATCTCTATCTAAGTGTCCATATATGAATGAAGAAATTTACCAGGTCGAATATTTTCAGATTGACGATAATATCAAACCTTAACTCCGAAGAGAGAGTAGGTATTATTAGAAAATCTGTTAAAAATACATATCAATCTGTTTTTCAAAGTAGGTGATTTACTAATCAGCAACTTTGATATCCAACATGAGATACTTACAACCACCGACAAACCTAACTACATATTCTAAATTATTTAGATACCCTCAAATCTATGAACAAGAGATTGTGTCACAAATGAATGACATGCTCAAACAGGGGATCATTCGAGAGAGTAACTCTGCGTATAATAGCCCATTATGGATTGCTCCAAAGATGATGGACAATTCCGGCAAGAAAAAATGGAGAATTATCATCGACTATCGAAAAATCAACGAAGTTACGATTGACGGCAAATTCTCTATACCAAATATAGAAAACATTTTAGACAAATTAGGTCGGTGTCAATATTTTACTACAATCAATATAGCAAAGGGTTTCCAGCAAATACTAGTGATAGAGCACGATCGGAACAAAACCGCTTTCTCCATGCCTCAGAACATTATGCGTATGTAAGGATGCAATTTCGCCTTAAGAATGCTGCTCCAGCGACATTGCAACGTCTAATGAATTTGGTGCTAAAGGAGTACATTAATAACTAGACGACATACTAAACTTTTACACTTGAAGAGCACATAATAGTATCAAATAAATTTTTAACAAGTTGAAAATAACTTAAGATACAAATCGAAAAGTGTAAACTCTTTTTCAAAGAAACAGAATACCTTGGTTCTGTACTACACCCAATGGAGTCAAAGCGAATCCTAAGAAATTATACATATTACTAAATTAAAGCTTCCGAAAAAGGGTAAAAAACACAGAAAGGGTAAAGTGTAATAAGTCATTTTAAAGCCAAGCTTTTGTGTTTCTTAAATCCAATGTGAAAAATTAGATAACGTGTTTTTTTGTATAAAACTAGTATAGTTAAATAAAAAAAAAACGAGTTAGAATTTCGAAATTTCAACTTTCTTGAGCCATATCTTCAAAACGGATGGAATGAGAGGAAAAATTTATAGACTACTCCAACGATTATCCATCGAAGAAATTTTAAATAATCATCACAGGGTGTAACATTCAGAAGTTACAGATCTATTTACAGATTTATGAAAACATACCCAAATATTTTAAAGTCCTGTTATCTCGGAAACTGTTAAGATCCCCCCGTACTCATACAATTTTTTGCTCGCCTAAACATGAACTATCCATAGCCTTCGGATATTACACACTTACGGGACACCATGTATACAAGGAGGAAAATGTGATAAGAACGTAATTTATAATAAACTCTGTAAGGAGAAGGGTAGGTTCCTAACTAAGTGTAATATTAATAGAGAGAACTATTGCAAAAATAGGTCCGAATGTTACATTATATTTCAAATATTAAAAGAAAACAAATTTGTGGGTCAGTTGGATCCTAAAATTACTTCTGGTAATATTGATGTCGGCAATAACCAAGGCCAATCTCGTAGTCGAAAAAACTGAAGCAAATTTTGGTTACACCGAAATAAAGTTAGACGAGACAGACATCATTAAGAGCTACTATACCATATATGTTACTAATTCTAAAGAAATTGAAAATATCATCGACAACGTAGAAGCTAATATTAACAAAACAGATTTAGGTAGCCAAGCAGCTTCTTTTGAGTATCAGGTAAAAGGTATCCGAAGTAGAATTCGAACACTAATACCACATAGGCCAACTCGAGAGCTGTTAAGCTTTGTTGAAAGAATATTCAAATGGCTATACGGAACGATGGATAAGAACGATTGACAAGCATTTGAAGATATAGCTTCATGCCACGTCCAACTGCACCATTTACAACCTTATGTTTCTTGACACTAAACACTGTTTGTAAGAACAATTTTCCCTCCAAGCTTCTGGATCAGTTTCTAAAAAGTCTGTAGGCAAGCTTAAATATAAAAAACTTTTTACTTTCATCGTATATAAAGTCCCCAATTTCCATGCTTTTAATGTTGTTAATATCATTTATTCTCAACCGTTTATGCCTTCTTCTTTTGGCTTTTTTTCCAAACCAAAGCTGGCATTGAAAAGGGAGAAAGTGACATTGGCTGGATTTAGATACCCAATAAATAACTAATAAGGAAACGGCATATCGGGTGAAAACGTAAGCCCCTTGGGGAAATGTATCAGTGTCTGTTTGTATTCGTTTCGTCATGGCAGCTCCCCCTTATTTTCAGATAATATTTCTTGGCGTTGCCTTTGTATGACTGGAATAATTTAGGTACCAACTGACAATTCAATTGTAAACAAATAAAACGGCATTGGTAAAATGTTAAATATTTTGCCATGGCTCTTTATTTTTATAGATATTTCACTTTTATTTTGTTTAAAACAATATAATTAATAAGTAAAGCTATTAAGCTTACTTGAAGAATGCTTTCCCTCGACAATAACTCCGTTCGTTCCTGCAGCACAGCACAGCGCACTTCATTACGGTTTTTTAAGACTCCGGAGTCTCTATTACATAAATAATCGTTTATAAAAGTATATTTTACACTAATTTTACACTACTATTAAGAAAATAAATATCCTGTTAAATTATTTTTTTATTAGAATATCGCAAAATCAAATCCGATAACTTCTTCAAAATAATGAAATGACAGAATGTTGAACTGACACAAAATAGCGACGACACCCTCTTGTCATTTCTCCCCCCCCCCCCCCCCCCCGACCATACCGCACACTGCCATTTAAATGCTTAAACACGTACAATGTATTCGCACGATACCCCGCTTCCTTATTAGTTATTTATTCAAAGTAAATACCACAAATGCTTAGAATATAGAGACAACAGGAAGTGTTGATACCTGTAAAATTCGTGTGCATGAGCGTGGATTTCTTCAGGGTCCGTGAAGTAGGTCAGCATTATATTGAAGAAAGAGATAAATGTATTTTTAGCTGTCAAACGAAGTCTCCTAATTTGCAACAATTTGAATATAATTTAAAATTTGTGAAATGTGAAAGATATTATATTTAAAAATAGTGCAAAATAAAATAAAGAGTGTAAGTAATTATCTGTTGATAGTGATAAATTTCTAAGTGATGTTCATGTATTTTCAGAATGAAATGTTCGGTGACAAATTGCTACAACAACACCAAGGTACGACGTGGGAAACCATTTTTTAGGCAAGTATAGTTATAAAATATTATTTTATGTACTTTACACACCTTTTTATATTAAATTAAATTAAAAATACATAACACAAACAATGAAATATCGAAAAATATCGAAAAACTCCCGGGGTATGTTGGCGTAGTGACATCGAATAAGAACATTTTAGATAAGAGCAAACGTAATATTTTCAACCATGTATCTTGTTGCCCCGCTCTCTATATTCATTCTACTACACGGCTGTACTGAGCTTTCACTACATCGGCAACAGATACTTACACAACCAGGATTTGACTACTCTAAATTTGGCTTATCACACTTCCTGTACTCTCTATATTCTAAGCACAATTGGTTTACTATTTTATTTCTTGCGGCTTGAGATATCTCTTTATCAGTATTCTTAGTTCTTTAAGCTTTAAATAAAATAATGGTTATTTGTTCGCATATGGCACTTTAAACCATGCTTTTATAAAATACAATAAAAAGGCATATATCTGCAATAGCTGCGTTTCATTTTTCGTTAATTTAAATTGATCATAAGAAAAATTATTTTTGACAGTAAATTGCCTTAGACATCTAACGTGTATGATAGAATACACCTGGACCATAAAAATTTATGTTAGTGGGCTGTTCGTCGATGGAAAGTTTAGAAAGCAATAAAAACTCTTTCACGGGGTTGTGGAATTGTTAAAATTAAATCTATGAAACTTACAATCTCAGCTTTAATCGGCTTTGGAATATGTTTAGTTTTTTTCTACCTGCAATCCAGACATTATTTTATTTTGGTCTATTTTGGGTCAAAATTCTTTAAAAGGTTTAAAATATGGTAGATGAAGAAATCATTTTTATATCAAACACACTTTTCAAAACAACTTCAAATATATGGTGGTGGTACATCGAAAAACAAAGTATCATTCCATACCATATCCTACCATTTAAATAGCCCATATTGGATGCCGTCACTACAAGTTGATGAGGAACATATAATTTTTTTCATTAATCTGGATTGTTTTTGGACACTTCGCTTCAGTTGGTGGGATGCTTTCTTAGTTCTATCTATAGCTGCTAAAATAATTTTAATTACCAAATAAACCATTCTGAGAAAGCAGGTAAGCGAGACTAGGTGGTTCTGACGTTTTAATAATTTTTTGCTGTACTTTGAGTAGAATATTCAAATTTTTTGACTTGCGTGCAACACGAGTTACAGTTATTGAATTCATCCCAAATTTTGACACAAATTCTTGCTAAATTGCAAAACCTATAATTTTCAGAGCCTGTACAACTTTCTCTCCTCGGTTCGGGTAGTCTTATCAACTTACATATTTACAACTCTAATTTCAATTAAACCTGCATTTCTCAACTCCGCGTCACATTTCACACACAATTTATTTTTGGTGATTCTGTAACACGTAAGAACGATAAAATTTTGGTAGTTTTACCGCATTTTCTTGACGAAAATCTTAAAGTTCACATTAGTCTGCAGACAGTTTCAAAATTATAATTTGTATGTGATCAAACTAGGTATATTTTTTAACCCTTTCGCAAATCGAATGCTAACAATTAACCTCAATGGAATTGCTATTGTCCTATTAATTACAAAGGCATTGTCATCAGTCGCGTGCGAATAACTGCCGGCAATTTCACTTTATTTATTTTGAAATTCTGCCAAGAACCGAAAACATACATACGCAAAGAAAAATTTTTTAGCCACAGTACACCACAGTGCAGCTAGATTTCGTGAGTTCTTTTACTTTAGTGAGCTTTACATTTTTAGACTTTGACCGAAGAAATAAATTTCTTATGACGTGCTCCGACTTTTCCATGGCGTAGTCACAAGTTTTTCTGCGACAGGCCTTAAGCCGTGTGTAAAGTTTTATTATTATTCAGCAAATAAATATGTCGCAGGTATTTTTTCAAATTTCTACGCGCTAATACAACTCAGATCCACAGGCATCAGGTGGTTGACCTGTCCCAATTTCCTTGAGCTTTATGTTATTTTTTACAGAAGTTAAACGTTCTACTGTCTGTTTTAAATAAAAAAATTTCCTAAGCTTGTTTATTTTTTATGTTTATGTATGGCTTTCTAGACGAAAACAACAATAATAATACGTCTCACAAGCAAATGTTTTGATTAAAACTTAAAAATTTCCGCGTAATATTTATTGTAGTTTAATGACCACTTTTACGAGTAACACGTGGAAAGGGATATAATATAAAATCAAATTTTATATTTAATTTCATACGTTAGGAAGTCCGGGTGAGATTGCCAACATCGACAAATCTGTGACCTGTATGTGCACGATTTCACATGCTTGCACATTATGTCAGTAGCAGCCGAATTATAGAGCAGTAAGGAAAGACACGCTTACTATGTTTAAACATTTCATCAATCATACGTTGCCACAAATTCTTTGTATTCATTAATTTCCACTGCAGTTTTTCTGGAAGTTACGTTTAATTCGGTATTTTACATTAGGTGAGTTAAAAATAGATGCAAATTCATAGATAACCTCAAATTCATCGCTTTGCTATCCTTTTGATTGCTTATACTCTGGTGGCCATCTCTCCCATATAATTGGGAGAGATGGCCCAGATATTTGCGGTACACATGAGCAACTTTCAGTTATGTAATTTTTTCTTTTAGTAAAAACGCCGACGCACTATAAGCGTAAAGCGACATCAGGTAGGGCTCATTGACTAAAGATGATTCAAGTAGTGCTATGCTGGATGTCAGAAATGGCTCTTCGATGAATGCTGCAGCTTAGAAATGTGGAATCCCTAGAAACACATTTGAAAGAAGACTTAAGAAAAATGATTCTTCTAAAGGACATATGGGTCCTGAGTCTGCTTTAGGATAACAAAACGAATTAACTCTTGCAAATCATTCGAAAAGAATGTAAAGCGTAGAGTAGCATTTTTTTCGCAGAACTACTCAAAATACCGAACAGATTCAATAAAGAAAAGGAGAGAGCGGGATACGACTGGTTAACTCATTTCTACGCCGACATCTGGATCTATCCCTCAGAAAAGCAGAAGTTGTCTGTATTGCACAAAGCCAAGGAATGAATAGAGTAGAGGTTGAAAACTATTTCCAACTTCTTCAGAAAACTCTTGAAGAAAATAAGATGGTGAACAAACCAGGCTGTATTTATAATACCGATGAGACTGACCTACAACTGAACAATAAAAAGGGTGTTGCAGTTGTTGAAAAAGGTACCCTAAACTGTATTCATGCAATGCAAAAACTGCAACACATACACAGGCATACTTCGTCACTTGCTACCTAAACCCTAATTTATACCGTCAATAAACCTAGCTACACTCGTTCGCATTTACATATGCATACATTTTCAAGCATTCAGTTTCCTTGAGATGTCGATGTTATTGCTCATAGATAGAGAAAGGTGCTTATGCATCTTCTGGTTGTGGCTCAGGAGGGCTTTTACCTGGGTTCTTTACTATCTTGCCCGCCATTTGTTACAGTTCGGCTAACCTATATCGTCAATGTCCCCTGTGATAGTTGCGCCTAGTTGTAGCAATATGGGTTACACCTCCTACCTGAGGTTTCAACTCGACGCCATATTTCAACATATTCGTTCTATGGCCTTTACCTATTTCTCTTCTAGCTTTTCCCCACTGAGAGAAAAAAGCATGTCAGATCAAAAAATATATATATTAAACCAACAATATTCGCGTTTGAAAATGCGTCAAAAGTAAAAATATTTGTTCTAAACTCCTCGCCGTGTTTAATATTAATGCGTCCTTTACCAAATAAAATAAATTTAGATAGAATATTTAAATATTTAAGTCAAACTATGATAAAAGTCATAGTGTTTTGAATAAACATGATTGTATATTCGAACCAAATATATCTTTGTTTGAATCGCAAAGATAAGCTGTTAACATAAACATAAGGATGTTCAAATTAAATAGGCGTAATTGTTGCCTCAAAAGTAATCATGGTCAGTATAAAGTTAAGAATATTTAATTTAAAAGTATTTCTGTTTGAATTAAATGTTCATGGTTGTTTCTTCAACTACCACTCGTTCATGAGTCAACTACGTGGAAGTTTGGTTCAAATTTTTAATTATTTTAATATAAACAATTATTTGTTTGTTATTTGCAGGAAAGTGAGACGTATATATGAACTTATTTTTTTGCAATCATTGTCGTAAACTTCTCAAATGACTTATCAGAGTATGCTGCAAATTTTCACTGACATCAAGAAGTTCTTAAACATAAAGTTTAACTAGAAAAGAACATAAATTAAGCTGAAAAAGAATCTTTGGGTATAACGAGATATATTCAATATAAAATACTTTAACAGATTTGGTAGAATTTGTCCTTTATTAAAAAAATATATAATTCAATTCATTAAAAATAGATACATTTATTCATTACGCTTTAATTACACACATATATTTTTTATATAGGATTGACCAGATGAAAGTGTATAAATATGGATTGGTGGGCTATCAAAAAATTTGATCGGAAGGATATTTTTTTCTCTTTTAATAGATCCTGTTTTATATGAAAGTAAATGCTCGTCAAAACTAATTAAGTCAATTTCATTTACTACTAAATATACTTCCATTGAAGAATTCAAACAAATAATTTTATTGCTATCGCAGCAAGTTTTAGTTTCATTTTCATGACCTGTGTGACAATTACTTAAATGTCTTTTGAATGCCTTTCGGTTTGAAAAAAACTTGATTACATTTAAATTGAATGCACTTATAGGTATCAATAAAAGCTAAATGATGGCACGATTAAGGTAAACAATCAAAAAAGGAACAGATTTGAATTTTTTACTACACTTGTAGCAAGCATATATGATGAATTCACTTTTAAAACTAAGTACGTTAATTTTCAAGATGCTGTAAGTGAGATATCAGTCCAGACACTTTCGGCAAACTTTTATCACTCTTGGTAGTAAACTTAAAGAAGTATAATTGAATAAATTGTCAAGATCCGAAGCAATATTTTGGATACTCTAAATTAAGAACTTGAAATATTTTGTAACATATATCCAAGGAAGACAAAAAAGTTGGGAATTTCAATTTCTTCCCATCAATATAAATATAAAACTCGTAAATTTCTTCTATTGCTTTACCAACTATATCTATAAGTTAAAGGGTTTCTTTTTGGTTAAAATATTTACTTCGCTGGTTTTGAATTTCTACCTCAAAGTTGTTGATGCAATGAAGATGTAGAACAAACGAGTCCGTGGCATCCTTAATAGTAACTTTTCTATTTTTCTTGTGGTTTACATCCAATTCTCTATCTTTATTTCCCTGTTTTTGGTTAGTCTCTAGTTCCTTATTCACTCGATTAAAAGGCACAATTATTGCATTAATTAGCATAGCGGTAATACAGTCCCGAACGTCTGAAAGTAAACTGTGAGTTAAAAATGTTACAGTCTTATTTCCATGTCTATTTACTTTTATCTGCGCAGTCCTCTAATTTGGCGAGTAGTTTGAGGCTTTCTCCATCATGAATGTTTTGCCTATAGTAGGGTGTAATTTTTCTTCCAAACTCTTCCCAATTTTTTAAATCGTCTTTGTTAGGATGAATACAGTAAAAATCAACATCAATCTGGAAGTAAGCTTTAATGATTTTTTGAGATCTAGGAATATTTAATAAATTACCAGAGTTACTGCGAAGCTAGGTTTTACAAATAGTGGCCACTTTTCAAGAATTTTATATGCTGCATAGCCTTTAAAGATTTGCTTACGTCGAAATATGAAAGACTGTCTCCACTTGTTTAAAACTTCGTTACTTTGTACATCTGTACTATGATGCTGTAACCAAATTTGCAATGCTTGTGCTATTGTTTCATCGACTTCTGTGATATCCTCTTCTGTTACATCAGCACTTTCTATGTGGGAAGAACTGGAACCCTGACTTGCATCAATTTGCTACGCACGTTATAGTAGCGGTCGTGCAGTTTACCACTCGGATGGGACTTAGTTTTACTTCTTGGGACGTAGTATGTTTGCTAAAAATTTTACAACTGTAACATATTTCGAAAAACTTGCATATCTTCCTTTAGCAAAACTTACAATATTTTCAGACGGAAAGCACTATACAATATTGGCAATAAGTTTCTTTAATTCCTTTACGGAAAGTTTCCCATTACAGGTTATTGCCCAGTTAATTATGATATTCATTTGATTATGAAAAACACGCCACTTAATTTATTAAAAGCTAAGGAACAACTTTACTTACTTCTTCCTTCCTCCAAATCTTCAATTTTTCTCTAAATTCTGCGGCTGCTTCTAAATAGGAAGTATCACTAAAGATTTTTTCGATATCACCGATCTAGATATTGTAATCGGCTGTATCCAATTCCATTATCTATTAACATATAGTTTAGTTATTTAAAAAACTAAGAACACCATATTTTTTACTTTTACTTGATTACTTTTTAAATGATTAAATATTTCTTTTAATCGCCACTCCTTTAAAAGTTCGAGCAACTTTGTTTCATTTTCACAGTACATAGCTTATCACTGTAATTGTTTGTTCACTATGCACATCGTCATCAAAAATGTTAATAGGATTTCCATCAATTCAATATCCAGTATTATATTTGCACTTAAACTCATTTTTTTTTAACTACTTTCACTCTTAATCCTCATCCTTAATCGATTTAAGACACGAACGCGCACAATGCTCAGTTAAAAATGAGCTTGGCATTGAAAACGTTTCAAAGAAAAACATGATATTTCATCCAGCGGTCTCATTCGTTCTTTACAAACGCAGAATCGTTTCGATCAAACGCGAAAACTTTTTAATAAATCTAGTTCCGTTTTTCTTTTGAAACAAAAAATTGACTGTTTGAAACCAAGACCGAAAATATTTCTTATAAATGCGCGACGTTTAAAACCATGATACACTGCAGGGATAAATATTTGAATTAAATGCACATTTGTTTGAATCAAAGTTATACAGGTTAAACACGTTTTTCAAATATGCTCACGTTTACAGTATTTAGCAGAAAATATTTGAAGTAATTATAAAGTTGTTGATGCAATAAAAAATTTAGTTAAATTGAATAAAAATTGTGTAATATAAACATAAATTGACTTGCGTTTATATCAAAACTATCAAAACTTTAATTTATTCAATCTAAATGAGAACATTTCTCTCAGTGCCCTCTTTTCTTTCCAACTTACTATACCACAGATATCGCAAGGTCGACACGTTATTGCCATGCTTATCGTACTTAGGTTGATTAAGTTTGTTTTCACCTATCACAGGGGTATTCAGATCCAAAAGCTCAAAAATCAAACGCATAATTTATAATTCGGTAATCATACGCAATTATAATTATTAATATTTATCAAATGTTTGGTTCATTCGATTGACTTATCCTGAATTTTCATTCGTTTCCATCTCGTCTTCACTATCTGACAGGTCAAAGTCCATATTATGTAGATCACACCAAGGCTTCATATGGTCTGCTGAGTGTACAGATTCGTATGGTTTCCGGGTTATTTGCAGCTCCTGGGCATCTGCAACTACGTACCGATCGTTGGGTAGTACAGCCTTCACTTTGTACTTTCGGCTGCACATTGCTCGATTCTCCAGATGGTGAAGGTTCTTGTTTAATACACACCAGGTCTGTTAACTTATATTTCTTGGGTCCTTTGTGAGCGGTGTTGAATTTATCGGCTTGAAGTTGTTGTTGAATCCGCTCTAAAACTTTGCCTCGAGAGTGGCAAATTTTCTTCTTGCTCTGCTTCAATTGACTCTTGAAGAGCTAGAGCTAATTTATTTTTGAGGATGTGCCGGGGTTGATGAGACATTAAAAATTCATTCGGTATAGCAAACGTGGTGGAATGTTCCAGACTATTCAAAGCCCATTGTGTTGCTGAGACGTGCTTATCCCAGTCTCTTCCTGAAGTATGCTGCGTCAGTGTTGAAATAGCGGTTTTAGCTGTTCGGAAATATCTTTCAATTTACCCGTTAGCCCGGGGAGTTCTGACAGCGGTAAGTATATGTTTGATAAGGTTTTGATGACAGAATTTCTCAAAATCATTTGATGTGAAAGCCGTTCCACGACCTGTGATTATTCTCGATTGAATCCCCAAAAACTGCGTAATTTTCTCTAAGAGCCTAATCACTCCTTGGCTGTTAGTGATTCTCGTCTGCTTAAAGATTATAAATTTGGTAAACGCGTCTACTATGCCAATCACACGCATATTTCCACTTTCACTTCTGGGAAATGGGCCCAGATGATCAATATGAATTGTATAGAATGGGATCGGTTTCCTTTCTAGGCAGTGCAGCTCGTAATTGCTCTCATCTAGTCCTCGTTTGTTATAAATACAGGAATTGATGTATTTCTTTACCACTGTGTTCATATTCGAAAACCAAATATATTTTCTCAGAGTTTCCATAGTTCTATCGACTCCCGGATGTCCCATATCATCGGGTGCTGATTTTATCACACGCCCTCTCACTCCTTCAGGCACCACAAATCTATTTCCACCTGAGGTTTTCTTGTACACTCTACTATTTTCAAGAACATGATGGCCATTTATCCCGTCCTTCTCCGAATGGTCCATCCTGATTCCTTCTAATACTTCATGAATTTCCACAAGCCATGGATCTTGCCTCTGTAACAGTGCAAACCAATCTTGTTCCGGTATTCCTACTATAAGCATTTTACTAGCCACGCTATCCGGCTCACATCCTTTTTCCACTGGACAACGCCTGAGTGCGTCTGCATGGGAGAGATGATTGCCTGGACGAAACACTAGCTTGAAGTTGTATTCTGATATTCTCAGCCACCGTCTTGCAATCCTGAGTACCAAGTTTTTCTGCTCCTGAGTAAGGCGTAAGGAATTGCAATCTGTGACTATCTTAAACTTTTTGTGCAGTAAATAGTGTTTGAAACGCTCTAAGATCTCAACAACAGCAAATCCTTCTAGCTCATAGCTTTGATATTTTGCCTCTGCTTTCTTTGTGGCTCGACTACAGTACTTCACTGGTCTCAACAAATCTCCGCACAATTATAATAAAATTCCAGCTATCTCGTGGCAGCTTGCATCAGTATGCACTTCGTGATTGGCATTTTCCTCATACAAAGCTAATAGAGGGCTTTGGATCAGTATTTTCTTCAGTCGCTCAAAGGCTTCCGATTCTTTAACGTCCCATACAAAAACTGAATATTTCCTTAGCAATTTGTTAAGCGGATGGGTAATATGAGAAAAATCTTGCACAAATCGTGTAAAATAACCCGCGAGTTCAAGAAATTGACTCAGTTTCCGAGCGTTCCCTGGTCTCCTGTAGTTTTCAACTGCTAAGATTTTGTTGCATCCTGGCTTGATATCTGCTAAAGAAATCTTGTGTCCCAGTAACTCGATCTGATTCTTGAAGAATACACATTTTCCTGAATTTAGTGTCAATCCTGCTCTTCTTAACTCTATCAGAAATTCCTCGAGGGTTTGCAGATTCTCTATAATCGTTTCTGTAGAAATTAGGATAGCGTCCATATATTTAATTATTTTGCTTGGCCGATGTCCTGAACTAGTAATTTCTTTTAAACTCGTAATGTCCTTCGGGTGTAATAAAAGCAGTCAAATGTTGGCTATGCTTGTCTATGGGAATTTGATGATAGCTACTCATCAAGTCGAGTATCGTAAGCACAGTTTTATTTCCCAAAGAATTTAGAGTTTCCTCAATATTTGGAACTGGAAATTTTTCTCGTTGTGTGCTGGCATTTAACTTGTGATAATCAACACAGATACGGTAGTCGCCATTCTTCTTCGGAACTAACAGTATTGAACTGGCGTACTCTGAACTTGAAGGTTGAATAATATCGAGATCCAATAAGTCTTTGATGCTTTTTCTTAAAACAGGGTTTAGCCCGTATGGCACCTTATATGGGTTGTAGTTAATAACTTTGCTGTCTTTTAATATTATTTGCATATTCACTAGATCTGTTTTCCCTAGCTCTTTGGTATTTCTAGCAAAGCAGTTTCTGTATTTAAATCAAATCATTTTCCTTTCCTGCGGTTATTTCACCCCGACCGCAATGTCATTTATTTTAAAATCCGTGCACTTTTCCACATGACTTGTTGAGGGGAAGGGGCTCCGTATTTTTTGTAAGTTCGAATTATCCCCCTCGTTTAGTCAATATAGCACCTAGTCGATGCATAAAATCCTTCCCGATTGTGCTCCATCCTCCACTATCATCACGTCAACTTCCTGTTCAATACCCATTACTGTTCATTGTTTATTAATTTTTCCAATTATTTTAGTTTCTGTAGTGCACTCACTCCCTAAATCCAAAAATGCTAAAAATGGTTTATGTAAATTAAAAATAGTTTTATGATATTCGTCCTTAGGGTTCAGATCACTGCCCTTATCAGCCTTTTTTACTCTACACTCCTTTACTTAGTGACCTGTTTCGTTGCAATGACAACATTTGATGGTTACATCTGCTTTGTGTTTTCTTAGAGAATGTTCCTTTTGGAAAATCTGAGGTACATTCTTGTTTATCCTTGAATTGTTTTTGGTCGAATAAGTAAATTCCTTTCCTAGGAAAAGGTTCACATCGGTGCGAAATTTTAGAGGAACTCGTTTGTGAGATGGTTGAATTATATTTACGCAGCAATAACCCAGTTCTTTTTTTCCTCTGATCTTGAATTTCTTCAAATTTCTTAATGCGCCTCAACAGCTCATGAATGGTTTTCAAATCTGCTGCCATCAGTACATTAATCAAATTTTGATCAGATAAGCCTGCAATAATTCCAATTTGATCTGTTTTGCTAACGTCGCTACGTGATACGGAAGCTTTCAGCTAACTGCTGTTTAAAACCATCAAAAGTACTAATTGAGTCCTGTTTACTCTGGTACCAATGAATCCCTATACCTCCCAAACATAATGAGCCATAAAATAAAGAGTTTCGATCATCCCAGCCGTATACTCTCCTTAATCCTTCAACAGATTCAACCCAATTCAAAGTACTTACTGTTTCATTGCTTGACGGATTAAATTCAGCAATCAATGTGCTGATTTCATGAAACCCCATTCTAACCTGTTTATTTTCTTGGGAGGAATTAATAGATTATGGCGTAAGAGCTCTCCTGCTTAACAGGGAGTTTGCCCAACTTAATAATTCTAATTCCGAGTGGACCTACTTTTTCGACATCTTCATTCCTTCCATTTTCATTTCTGAGGTTGTTTCCTGCGGCACTTGGATGTCATTCTGATCATACTCATGATGATGGCAACTATTTTTATATTCATCACTCACTGTCACTGCTTTGTTTTTTTTTTTTTATATATACATATATTTAACACTGTCCTTTCAGCTCGATTTTAATACACATATAACAAATCCTGGAGGTTAGCGCTGATCAACCCCTTGAATTATAAGAATCACCCTTTTGATTATAAGAAAGATTCTCACGACCGAATGAACAATTTTACTTTAAATGCGCCAACTACTATCCATGCCCGACAGCAATCTAATCGACTACTCAAGTCCTTTCTCCAAAGCAAAAACTGCAACACATCATACACAGGCATACTTCGTCACTTGCTACCTAAACCCTAATTTATGTCGGCAATAAACCTAGCTACACTCGTTCGCATTTATGTCGATGTTTTTGCTCATAGATAGAGGAAGGTGCTTATGTATCTTCTGCTTTTGGCGGCTCCAGGAGCACTTTACCTGGGTTCTTTATTATCTTGACCGCCATTTGCTACATATTGCTATAATGCTTGTCAACAGTGGATTCCTGGTAACGCTGGAAGAAAATTAATTCGGTCAAATTCTCACGCAAAGTTGAGAGAAATCATGCACGGTATCTAATGCTGTATCAGGATTTAAGGCAACAGGAATTTTCCCGTTTAACCCTGATGCGATTCCCGATCATGCTTTTTTAGTTTCGGATGCAATTGTGGAAAGCTCACAAATTTCAACACCAAATAACCAGGTTTCTTTCGAGCCTCAACCTTCTACGAGTGGTATGGTAGTTCAAAAATCAAATGTCCCTTCATCACTGATATTAGAATTACTTCTAAGGCAGATGTCAATCAAGGAAATCTCCTACAACAGATTTCTCCGATTCCTACACTCCCTGGAAAAATTACAAGAAGTTTAAAGAATCTTGGAATTGTTTTAAATCATCCGAGAACATTAACGAATTGTGAGAAAGCACTCTTAAAAATAAAAAGAAGTTTTAGCCAAGAAGCAAGCCCAAAAGGAAAAAAAACATGCAAGAAAGCAAGGAAAGTCAGTTCGAGCTCGGAGTCGGAAATTGACGTGGTTCTGGAAAGCGATGACAAAGAAAACGATTCTGATGGAATGAATGTGTTGGTTGTCTGGAAAGTTATTTCGCGACAGAACGAAAAGAAAGTTGGATACGTTGTATTAAGTGTTTGCGTTGGCTACACGAGCAGTGCATGAATTTTCCTGATATTTGCATGAAATGTAATAACGCTGAATAAGTAGTTCCTTTCTCAATGTTATATCTACTATACTTTCTGAATTGTTTTCTTCTACCAGAATAAAAGGTTTTTTTTATGTTGAAATAAATATTTAAATATAAACAGAACCAATTTGCGCAGTTTTATGCAGCCATTTGCCCATAATATATAATTAAAAAATGTATTTTAAAAAAACAAATTCAGTGGCCATCTCTCCCGCAGTGTCAAAATATGTACTGGCAATCTCACCCTGGCATTACGGGACTGATGGCCAATTTGCATCTATCTGTACAGCCTCGTCGGAAATCAAAAGTTTGGTAACCAAATAGTTTATACAAATTTTAATGCAGGTATGGATTGTTGGTACGCCTCGCCTGTTGCATGAACCTGGAAATGGAATAATGGTTACATATGTCAGACATACATACATATATACATATATGCATGTATGCTTACCTGTTTTGTGTCTTTCGTGTCCAGCGTGCCGTCCTCGTTCTCCACTGGAATGATGCTGCAAAAGAATTTGTTTTATATATTGCAGGATAACAGTAGAGATGCCATTCACCTAAATTCCATTTAGAGGGACCTAAGCGGTTATTTCAACTGTGTGGAAGCCCGTATACATCAATGTAAACCAAAGACCCTGAAAATATGAAGAAATTGTAATATCACAACACAAAACATATCAGGACAAAACATACAACATAGAAAACAGAAATTAGGCACACACGATCCATACGTCATGCCTTAACATAAACGTAAAACAACATCCAACACACAGCATACCTACATATGTTCATGATGAGCTTCAGTCACCGGAATTGTCCTTTGTTCCTGGATACCATACTGGATGCGATAAGTAGCTGTAATTAAATAAGATTAAGTTTAGTTAGATTTAGAATCATGAATTTAGTAGTTTATTTTTTTTTTTAGATTTAGGTTCTGAATTTTTATCAATAATGTAATGTAAACTCCTCACATACCTATTTAATAGCAAGACGATGTGAAGCAAATAAGGCTGCACACGGAATCTGAGGAAAAGAAAGAAAATATTAAAGTTAGGCAGTATTTATCTATTCGGCGCGTTATAATTGTTGAGAAAATCAATTTTAAACTTACCCGGTCTAGATTCTCCCCCAGATTATCTCAAAATTCTGTTCCTAACCTCGCACAATAAAAACTCCGTTTTACGTCCGAAACTTTATAACCCGGATACTAAAAATGCACGGATAGAGCTGTTCGCAGCCCAAAACAAACATCGGGAAAGAATTTAGAATGAAATTTACTTTAAATAAGAAATTTCAAGTAAATTAAACTATTGGAAAAGTTGCTGTCAAACAAAAACTTTAATCGACAATTATCTCATGAAAACGAATTTTAATAGGATAATCAATTATAGCAGAGTAAAGCTTATATCCTCACGATTATTTCCACAGAAAAAAAAAAAAAATATAATATTATTAAAAAATTTAAACTGATCCCAAACGTCAGTACCGATTAGGAGGTATTTTAGAAAATATTGGAAAACTTCCAAAATAGGGGGCGATTTTCAATAAAGCCGAAAGATTTGGTAGGTGAAGGGACCAGTTTTTGTCAGAAATCAGAAGCGATAAGTAGTGTCCCGGAAAAGTTGAAAATTTAAAACGTGTTCTGTAATAACATAAACAACATTTCATGTATATCTTTCTGAGATTTTGATCGGTGTAACAAAATGGACATCATGCTAATATGTGGCACTTTCGGCCATCTAAAGAGAGAGTAACACGATTACTATGTTTAAAAATATTGCAGTAGTACGTCTTTTTAATTAATTTTTTTAAAAGAAATTTTATGCTTAGAGGGCAATACAAACACTCTTTAAAATTATTTAATATTGGGCTTGTTTGAAATTCTAACGAAAAAGGATTAAGGATGTAAGGGCTTTAAGAAATAAAACAGATTCACGGCTAGTGTTGCCAGATGGCAACATAAAAAAATCGGGAAAATACTGGAGAGAAAATCATGAATTGGGTCTGAAAATCGGTGAAAGAATTAAATCACATAATTACTTGTTCAAAACATAATTTATAGAAATCCAATAAAATATAAATTAAAAAAAACCTAGGGATGTATCCAGATCTATGAAATAGAGTAGATTAACATTCTTATTGCCATTTGCCCTATTTCAATCTTATCATTAATTTACAGTATTATTTATATTAAACTATTATTAATACATTTTAAAATTAAAGCGTTTAAGTATGTTTTCATTTATATGCATATTAAAACATTTCTCTCTGATTTTTGTCAAGAAATCTTTGGACAATAAAATGTCTTTTAAGGTTTCCGCATCCAATCAATTTCTCAGCTTTGTTTTACTAATATTTATCTGTGAAAGAGGACACACTTTGCAAAATGCAAT
This sequence comes from Dioctria rufipes, assembly GCA_963924295.1. NCBI lineage: Eukaryota > Metazoa > Arthropoda > Insecta > Diptera > Asilidae > Dioctria > Dioctria rufipes. Next base: position 129,682,662 of record OZ002742.1, read on the forward strand.
ATTATGGTTCGCGTCATGGTTTTTATTTTCAACCAACAAGTTTTTTAATTTCAGATCATTTTACCACAATTTGCAAAAATTTGCGCATAAGATTTTTTCTGCAAATATTTTAACGCTCTCAATTACAAAAGCTACATAGTTCAAACCCTATAATTTTACCGCTATTCTCGGCAATACTTCATGGTCTTATTCTGAATCATCAGGAACTGGCCATGGTACTAAATGTAAGTCCTCCTTTCCTAGAAAAATCATCAGTTTTTGAAGATATGTAAATTTTGTTATATTTTCATTCAATCTTACTTTTTCTTAAATAAATTTGCGTCCGTTTTTTACCCACATTCTCCATAGTTTCGTGCGTCTGATCCATATTTTTGCATGTCTATAGGAACTAGTTCGTTGCTTTTATCAACTTTTCATGTTCCTTAGGTTAGTGTCAGAATATGGGTTAATATTGAAAATCTCTAAAAGTCGGAAAAGGCTGTAAAATATCGGAAATGACAGAGCAAAAATCGGGGAAACGGAATTATACTTGAAAATCGGTAAAAATACGATAAATCGGGGAATCTGGCAGCCCTGTTCACGGTCACACTATAAATTCTATTTGTTACTAAAAATGATTCATAGACGAGAGCAACAAGCCTATGAAGGGAAAATGTTAAATATACGAACTGAAATTTAAGTTAACAAAGGAAAAAAAAAACTATTTCAGACTTGTTACATGGTAGTGTACGTAGCGAGATTATATGTATATGTAAATAAGGATTTCGCTGTACTTTAGATACGAATATAAATTGAATATATAAATGTGATAATGTTAACCATCGAATACTGATAAAAAACTGTCTGCAATTTTTAGCTTCTAGGCCTCCGCAACTAGTTTGATTAGATGTTGTTTTCTCTATGGGAAATTTCAGCAGGTTTATGTAAATGATTTGCTCTCTGATAAGTTATCATTAGACTATAGGGTATATCAAGTATCTATCCTAGGCCTTTTATTGCATAGTATGATTTACCCAATATCACTCTCGATGTTAACATCCACATGTATGCCAGTGATGTTCAGTTATACTACAGCAGGCCTATTGGGCTTATAGAGGATTGTATGGCTCCGATAAATGATGATTTGGACAGAGTTTATAATTGGTCGCCACCCAACCAACTTTCGCTTAACCCTGGAAAATCGTAATGTCTTATTATATTACAGTACATCCATAGCCCTAGTATTACTTGCAGGACAAGCGCTGCCGATTGTAGAAACCATTACTAATCTCGGTGTAAGGATGTTTAAAGTGTAGTGAAATAGTCGGTCATGCCACGTGCCAAGTCAAGACACATTTTTAAATAAAACTTAGTTAAGTCAAAGACAGACTTTTCATCTACCTTGTAATATCACTACATAATGCCAAGTGTTTAATAGTAGTTAAGAGTAATGTAGGTGATATCAGAAAAAGATAAAAAAGCAAGCGGCGACGACTCAAAGCAAACTTCTAAAACTACGAACATAATGAGTGTCCACAGAAGTTTCCTTGTCGCCTTTAAATCTGGAGTCACCCAATCAGCAGCCTGGCATGCACAGTTTAAAATAAAGGGCTTTGCAATAAGAGGTGTTATTTTAATTAGCCAGCTATTTCGGTAGATGTCACTTTTAGAGCTGTCATTTTTTGACATTTGACAAGTAAAAACTACGCCATTAATAAAAATGGGACGATACACGATTCAACAATGCATTGAAATTATTAAAATTCACTATAAAAATGGTGAAAATGTGGCAGAGACGGTTCGTAAAACTCGAATATTTTTGGGTCGTCGTGAAGCACCTTGTCTGACCGCAATACAGAAATTGGTAGAAAAATTCGAGCTGTCGGGACAAGTTAGTGATGTAAAGAATAAAACCCGTGCACGTCGCTCAAGAACAGCCGAGAATATTGCTGCTGTAGCCGAAAACCCAGGTTTGTCCATTCCTCGTCGTTCTTTGGAATTAGGCATTCCAACAAACGTCATTACACCGTATTTTGCATAAAGATTTGGATCTTAAAGCTTATAAAGTTCAGTTGACACAAGAACTCAAGCCGGTCGATCATCAACAACGTCGAGTCTTTGCTGATTGGGTCCTTGAAATGCATGAAAATGATCCGGAATTCCATCGAAAACTCATCTTGAGTGATGAGGCCCATTTCCACCTCGATGGCTTTGTCAACAAGCAAAACTGTCTCATCTGGGGCTCGGAAAACCCAAGAGTTATTGTTGAAAAGCCTCTCTATCCTCAACGTGTGACTGTTTGGTGCGGTTTATGGTCCCGCGGGGTCATTGGACCTTACTTTTTCGAAAATGAGGCTGGAGCAACAGTTACGGTGAATGGATTGCGCTACCGACAGATGATTAATGATTTTTTATGGCCGGAATTGGATGGTATTGATCTGGACAACGTTTACTTTCAACAAGATGGCGCTACGTGCCATACAAGCAACGAAACCATTGATCTTTTACGGGAAAAGTTTCCGGACCGTGTTATCTCTCGAAGAGGTGATCACAATTGGCCACCGAGATCTTGTGACTTATCACATTGCGACTTCTTCCTTTGGGGCCACGTGAAAGAGAAGGTCTTCGCCAACAGCCCAGCGTCGATTCAAGACCTCTAGATGGAATTCGTGAGGCTATCGAGGACATAGGGCAGCCACTTTGCGATTTGGTTATGGAAAATTTCATGAAAAGGATATGGTCCTGCAGGCGTGGTCGTGGTGGTCATTTGGCTGATATTATTTTCCATTATTAACGGCATACCTTTCTCTTTATAATGAAATAAAGATCCGATCATTTATCTCAAATAATGGCATTTTTCTTTGAATATCAAAATAACACCTCTTATTGAAAACCCTTATAAAGGGTCCGCCATCTAACGTTTTTTTTTCAACTAGTGCTTATTTCGTGAATGGTAACACTTAGCTCATGTCTGATTTGACATATAATTAGTTTTATTCTTCCGCTGAGCGAATATGGTTGTGTATACGCTTGAACAACGCTGGGAAATATTGCGACATTACTTTGAAAATCATGGTAATGTTGCAGAATGTGTGCAAAAATTGCGTACGGATTTTGGAAGAAGAGAAGCACCGTCAGCTCCGTATGTTCGTTATCTTGTGAAAAAAGTGAAAGAAACTGGCATCCTCATCGATAAACCAAAGCGCGAAAAGCCAAAAACAGTGCGTACACCCGAGAATATTGATTGTGTGGCAGAAAGTGTGCGTGAAGCGCCATCAACATCAATTCACCTTCGTTCTCAACAATTGAACATTTCGGAGACATCATTGAGACGAATTTTGCATAAAGATATTGGTATGACGCCATACAAAGTCCAATTGGTTCAGGAGTTGAAGCCAACTGACCATCCAATGCGTTTTCGCTTCGCTGAGTGGGCCTGCGATCGACTTACAGAAGATGCCGATTTTGCCAAAAAAATCATCTTTTCGGATGAAGCTCATTTTGATCTTGGCGGGTATGTAAACAAGCAAAATTGTCGTATTTGGGGCACACAAAACCCGCACGCATACATTGAAAAGCCGATACACCCAAAACGAGTCACTGTTTGGTGCGGATTTTGGTCCAGAGGCATAATTGGGCCATTTTTCTTCGAAAATGAGCAAGGAGTGGCCGTTACAGTCAATGGCAATCGTTATCGGGCCATGTTGAACGAATTTTTGTTCAGGAAAATTGAAGAGGAGGATATTGGCAACATTTGGTTTCAACAGGACGGCGCTACGTGCCACACAGCTGAAGCTACACTCGATGTTTTGCGCCCTGTTTAAAAAAAAAAGAAAGTTATTTGGCGGACCCTATATATGCATGAGCTCTGAAACCCTGCACGTGTTTAATTCGTTTGATGCAGAAGTGCACACTGTCGAATACCAGGCGCATGTTAAAAAGTTCGAAAATTATTTCACGCCCAAGTCAAGCAGTATGGAAGCATACATTTTTTACAGGAATCCAGCAAACTAAGCAATCGATTGAAAATTATATTACAGCATTAAGAAATCTAAGCTTGTCATGTGAATTCAGAGACTTACGCGAGGAGTTCACGCCTGATATCTTGAAGCAACTCCTATTATAACACCACCTAGAAGAGGATCATTTAGTCACATAGAACCGCTGAAAGCGGAAATCGAACGACTGAAATCACGCAACATTATTGTCAAAGAAAATGAACTAACAGATTGGGTAAGTCCTATTGTCCTAGTAAAAAAACGCTCCGGAAATATTCGACTTTGTTGTAAAACGATTACATTGTCAGTTTCCGCGAGTCCATGTGACGGTACAATTAAGTCAAGCAGTAGTTCTCAGTACTGTGGATGCTAAGTCTGGCTTCTGGGCAATTTCGTTAGACGAACACTCATCTAAACTTTGTACCTTTATCACACCCTTCGGAAAACTTATTCTTGAGATTCGGTATAAGAGCTGCTCCAGAGGTCTTCCATGCTACAGTCGTTCGTTTATCTAGTAACATTTCTAATGGAATTTATATATGGATGATTTTTTAATCTTTGGACGAAACCAAGAAGAACTCGATCGCATACTTGAACTGTTTCTGAGACATGCAAGAAAAGTCGGCTTTAAATTTATCTGGTCAACTTCAAAACTTAGTCTTTCCGAAATTTTGTATATAAAGGACGCATATTTAGTAAAGACGGCATTCGTCCTGATCCTTTGAAAATAGAAACCATTTGCAAGATACCACCTCCTAACAACTAAAAGGGACTGCAGAGATATATAGGCAAAGCTGAACTACTTAGGATCCTTTATTCAAAATTTGTCTACCGAAATCTGCCATCTTCGCGAATTATTTAAAAATGATACATTGTGGCATTGGGAGGAATGTCATATGAAAGAATTTAATAATTTTAAATCAACTTTAACTAACGTGCCAACACTAACATATTTCATACCAGTGAGCCAGCCACTGATCCTAAGCACTAACGCTTCTAAGGACGCTGTAGGGGCAGTTATTTCGCACAAGCGCCATCGGTTCAGCATCCTTAACGGATACTCAACAGGATTACTCCCAAATTCAAAAACAACTATTTGCAATCCTTTTTAGATGCTTAAAGTCCTACCAGTATATTTAATGACGCCCAGTGAGAGCAGAAATAGATCATAAGCAACTGGTTTCATTATTTTCAAAATGTCTTTATATCTTTTTACAGAGAATTATGTTAAATTTGGCAGCATATGATCTTAATGTGACATACAAGCTAGGTAAAAAAATGTTTATCGACGACGCTTTTGTTTTTCCCGAACTAGACAATGAAACAAAATTATGCTGTAACAGCTATATTTCGTCCTTATTAGTCACAGATGCAAAACTGCAAGAAATTCGAAAAACGTCCAATGCAAAAGGCTGGCCAAAAAATCGGAAAGAGACTTGCGACAAAGTCCGTCCGTACTTTAATATTCGCGATGAAATGTGCATCTGTAATGATTTAGTATTCAAGTTTGTAAGTCTCATAGTCCCAGAACTTGCTCGAAACTAAATACTTCATTAGATACATGAATGATGCATGTGCATAAAACGTTGCAAAAGCCTAGCTAGAGGTATAGTATTCTAGCCAAACATCAAACATGACATAGAAAATTTAGTTTCAAATTTCGAAGCATGCCTCTGGAACAGACCTAATAATCAGAGAGAACCATTAATGCCGCATACGGTTGAATGCATTCCATAGGACAAAGTCGGAGTAGACCTTTTTGAATTCAACAAGAAAATGTATCTTCTAGTTCTGAAAGGTTCATTCGGAGCTTTAAAAATCTTCTGCAAAAAGGTCATGAAAAAAAAACAAAATTACATAATATTGGACGACACCAAAATTTAGCAGCCTTTTACCAGCCAAATAAACTGTTTGCACAACAACCTATTTGGATTCCAGGAATAATTAACCCTTTCGGTACTTTTCAAGCATGCGCTCAGAAAAATGTTGTTATTTGGTGTATGGGTGCATATAGTGCTCATTGAAATAAGGTAATTGGGGAGTATGACGCATATATGCGCTCAGAGACTTGTCGAAGTTAAATGCTTATAGAATTTGAAGAAAATAATGAAATTGGCGTAAATTTTGTACGATAAATCCAAGTGGCGTCCAATGGGAATATAATTTTTTTTTAATTTTAATTTTTAAAAAAAGCTCAATTTGGGCGTCTTCCAGCACAGAATATGTCCTATAAAATTTTTAAATACAAACGTTGAGACATGTTTGTAGAATGAAATCGCATCTACATTTTGTGTCCTCATCATCTATCTAATTAGTTTTTCAAGTCGATAATTAGTTTCGGAGATATCTAGAAAAGAAATGAACCAGTCCACTTTAAACTGGCAATGGCAGTTTATTGAGTGAAAAAATGGGCTTATTTTAATCTCATGATTGCGAACAATCGTTACGTCTGGGAAATTGGACACCTTAACAAAAAACGTTTACAACAGACCATTAATACATAGAAAAAAAAAAAAAGAACGGGCAAGATATATGCAAAATGAAGGGGGTGTATTTGACCCAAATGCCAAAAAATATTTTTTACGGTAAGAGCGTCTGTATGATGAAGTTTACAGGATCGAAAAAAACCCGCTCCTGTATTACACTCTCCATGCCTTTAATTTGTTAGCAAATACACAATACACGCCCCATTTGAGCAACCTATATGGGGGGATGGTATTACCTCTCACCCCTAAACCCACCAACCATTTTTTTCACAAATACAAGTAAAAAACCGAACTGCTCTACTCCTCCTCCACGGAAAGTTCTGTAAATTGGCCGTCCACAGGGACATGTTACTTCTAATTTTGCTCCGGTCATGCAAAGCGTTTCTGCATTGTGCTATTGCTTACCGAAAGGGAAATAATCGCGTTCTTAGCTTATTGCTAATTGTACTGATGGCAATGTCTATCGCAGGAATAGAGCCCACATTTTGCAGCATCAAGTTGCAGAGAAATGCTAAATGAAAAGTCTCCCCATAATTCTACAAATAATGAAATTATAGCACAGTTAGATAGAATCTTAAGATCAAACAAACAACAAATCGATAAATCTAATAAAAATAATAGTGCTGAATTACAGAAAAATATTAGTAGCAATGGTGACTATCATACTCGATACGGAAGGAAAGTGGTGTATAGGGTGATGATAGGGTGCATATAAAGAAAGTCAGATTATAAGTTTTAGCGGGGTTTACATCTAAAATGTGCCCAAAATTTGATTATTTATCAATTAAATGGAAACGAATACGGAATGAGTTTTGTATGACAACTTCGTAACCACTACTTGTTTTATATAAGAGCGCATTTAGAATAAATGAGATTGGTGAGAAAATAATTTCAAATACATTTTTTGTTTAGACTCGTACATGTACCGAAATAATAATATGTTTGCATTACTATTGCAAACACAATAACTAAAAACTAGAGTTCGGTATAAATGTAAATACTTCAATTTATTTTGTATTAAGGAGAGTTAACACGTCAAGTTTTTTGCGAAACTGCGCAACGTTTAAATTCAGATTACAATTTTGAAATGTTATTGAACTTTTAAATTTACGAGTTCAGCAGCAGATTTATGGTCAGCAATTTTTAAGTCGATAATGAACATTGAGTAAAATATATGTATGTTATACGCTAAATGTCTTCCATATACGAGAGGCTCACTTTATTCGCACCACCTGGCAATTGTCCAACAAACAAGCAATCATAGCCGCCATCCGACGCAGTTTTCCAAGCGACTCATTGAACTTATCGAGGATATACAAATAGTGGTTGATAAAAAAAGAAATACATAAAAATTTGGATTTTATGATAACATTATATTAATTTTTCAGTTATTGCTTACTTATAAAATGCAGGTAATTAAAATAGTCAAACGAGACACACGCATTTACTAAGGTACTTACAAATCGCGTGAAAGACAAATTTGGCAATACTGCCGAGTTTTATTTTATTAGTGCATTTTGTTTTCCTGACTCAAATTATTGTTCTCTTGCGAGAACTTACTCCCTGGGATTTCTATTTTAGGATGAATTTGTATTAATTATAGAACTCCTTAAATTGTGAAATGCTTGTGGAAATTTTTTAAAATTGAAAATTTAAACCTTTTTCTTGTGAATAAGAATTTTTCAGCAATTCATTGGTAAGTGCATAGCTGCGCTTCATAATTTGTCGCACATTGGCTTCTACATACATACAGGCCCGAACGCAAGAGTCTCTGCGAAAAAAATATTAGTGAAGATGACTATTAGTTTTGAGAGTCTTGTCACAATTTTCAAGGCTAATAGGCATTCTCTTAATGTTGGGCATCATGATATTGATGATCTTGTTAATAGCCTATGTTGTCTCCAAATTAGTGAAATAGTGTAAAGAGATTCTGAGCGACCACTTTTTTTCTCTATTATATGTTTCATCTTTTGTGCTATACGATTTATTAACATCAAGGACAGTGAAAGTAACATTCAGTCTACTGAGGTTCGGCGGTTAGAATGACGAAAGAACCTTGGAATAACTTAACCCAGTAGAAGCGGAGTGGTTCAGAGATCCGCTATCTATTTCCCTATCCAGCACTATAGGTAAAAAAAACACCGGTTTTTGTACACCCCACCTCAAGTGAAACTTCAAGAATTCATTAGTAGTTCAGTGGTATATTTCAGAAAACTATTAATCTAATAATTATTAGCAAATTTACCAATATTTTTCAAATTACTAGTTCAATTGTGTTTCATACATATTATTCGCACAGTAATTAGTAGTAGTTGTTCTATGTGAGTTCTGGCGCACTTTTTTAAGCCTCCAGAATTTCACCACAGATGCCGCCACCGTCGCTAGGTGGTTTGATTCCATACTAATGTAGGTTTGTGTCTCAGCTGTATTGGTTTGGGCCTTGTCTGTATTGCTTTGTGTCGTGGATACACTATCGTACCTTGGATGCACCATTGTACCTTGGATGCACCATTGAGTCTCGACTGCGACCTATCGGGATTAATCGGTACTACCAATATGCTCTGGGATGTGTCATTTGGTCTTGACTGAGCCCTAGTGGCATTAGCCGGTACTACCAGTAAGTTCCGGTACTACCGTTTTCTTGGATAGATATGGTGCGCCTAAATGTAGGCTTTTGGTTTTGAACTAATATTAGTAATAATTAAAGTTAACGCTAGGAAATTTTTGTTCATGCCAATGGATTCTAGATGGGGGGTTTGTGAGGGGGTATCATAGTATAGGATAGGGGGGGGTAATGAAATTTTCATCAGAAATCCTCTACGGGCTCCGGTTTTCGAGATATTAGCGTATTCTAGGTGGTGTAGGGTGGGAGGGGGACGAAATTATCATCAGAAATCCTCTACGGGCTCGCCATTTTTTGAGTAAGGTTACCTAGCGGCATTAGACGGAACTACTAGCATGCCTTGGTTTTGCTGTTTTCTTTTATTAGCGGGGAAGTTCTAGATATCAGCATGACGTCATCTTGGTTTTGTTGTTTTCAAGTGCTGTTGTAGATATCAGCATCATTCGTATTTCATAACATGATATCACCTTGGCTTGATGTTTTCTTAGTAAATTATTATTATTATTGGGTCCTGGGGGTACGTGTATTGAAAAGTCACAGTTGCTCTTTCGAGTGCAAGCACCATTTCTTGAGCAAGGTCCCCTAGCGGCATTAGTCGGTACTACATATGTTGTTCATCTCGGGCTTGGGGATATGAGATTACTTTCAGCACTCTCCAGCATAGGGAAGTAGCATAGGATTCCGATTTTGTTTCTGGAGTTCGCTTATTTTTCATCTCGAGTTTTGGGGATACGAGATCACTTTGGGGATACGAGATCATTTTCAGCACTCTCTAGCATAGGGAAATAGCATAGGATTTCGATTTTATTTCTGGAGTTCACTTATTTGTCATCTCGGAGATCGTAGCTGTAAATATTATAAACAAGAGTGATCTTACTATGATATTCAATATCTAAAAATTGATCACGGTTGCTTGGGATGTTAAGAAATATGAAGTAATACAAATTAAATTTTCGATGTAGGTGTGTGTGTGTATGTATGTATTGAAAAGTCGCTATGGGTTTCGATATATTAGCGATCTTACCTTTTCGGGTATAATTAATAGTAGTAGTAATAATTCAAGTTAACCCTATGATATTTTATTTTGTTCATGCCAATAGTATTAGTCTAGGGGGGTAAAATTTTCATCAGAAATTCTCTACGGGCTATGGTTCGAGATATAAGCGATCTTACCTCCTCAGGTGTAATTAATATTAGTAGCTGAAAAACGGAAAAACAACAACAACTATAACCTAAGTTGTGAATTAAAGATTTGATTATATTTATCTGTAGGTGTCTTTTATAAACAAGATTGCACCATGTAATCATATATCTAAAAATAGATCAGGCGAAGCTGGTCGGGGCGAATGTAGCTAGATATGTTCACTTATATCAGTAATGGAAATTAATTTGATGCCTTGCATAAACAAATTTGCATAGTCCAGTAAAGTAAACAAATTCGCTGTCGAATAATGTAAACAAATTCACACAGCAGACGAGTAAAGTATACAAATTGAGCGATTTATGAAAGATTCCTAATTTCTTTAGCAGAAAACAACAACAACTGATATTAATTTGTAGGATGTGATGTCGTAGATGAGTAGTGGAAGTTATAATTGAAAATGTCTTTTGCTGAAAAAAAGAACAACTACAACTATAACGTAAGTTGTGGATTAAAAATCTTTTATAAACAAGAGTGATCATCCTATGATATTCGATATCTAAAAATAGATCACGGCTGCTTGGGATGGTAAGACACATGAAATCATTAGAAGTAATGGAAATAAAAGTATTAGAAAAGGTTGCCAGGTGGCTGGTAATTTGATATCTTGTGTAAACAAATATAGCGGAGTAAAGCAGACAAATTGAGCAATTAATGTTTTTTTTTTATATCTAAGAGTTTGTATTGAAAAGTCTTACATTTTATGAAGAATTATTGTTTATTTTCAATAAAATTTCTCAATCGGTCACACTGTTATGAGATTTGATTGATCCCCGATATCATAGTTCACATGAAGCTGATAAGAATATGATAATTTTATCTTTACACTATTGGGGTGATCATATTATTTTCTTACCATTAGGTTGAGAGTGGGTTTAATTAAATGTTTTGATAAAAGAAGGTGGTGTTATTATATCAATGTAGTATGATATCTTGTCATAAATGAGTAATGGTAGTTGTTTAGGTATAGTAAAAGACTTTTCATCAAATTTTTGGTGACAAGGTGTAATGGCATGACCAGTGTTGTCACACGAAATCTTTCTAGAGGAACTTGTTAGCCTAGCCAGAAAGTGGTTTGAATAGCCACATCTGAAAAAAATACATATTACCATTAGCTTGAGAATGGGTTAATTAAACGCATTAACGAGCTATCATATTAATGCAGGATGATATGCCAACTTAGATGAGTAATATAAATTAGTAAAATTTTCGGTGACCAGGTGTAATGAGCTTGAAATATAATATAACTTCTTGCCTAAACAAATACATTTGAATAAAATAAACAAACTGATTTATGTTTTTTTTTGTGTCTAGGGCTGGCGAGGCGAGCATAGGAAGGTAGCAGAGTTATTTACCATGATATCATAGTTCACATGAAGCTGATAAGAATATGATAATTTTATCTTCATACTATTAGATTGAGCACATATTTTCTAACCATTACGTTGAGCGTGGGTTTAATTAAAAGTTTTGATGAAAGAAGGTGGTGTTATGATATTAATGTAGTATGATATGATGTCTTAGATGAGTAGTGGAAGTTATCAGCAAGGGCGCACCTTATTTATCTCTCTAAAGTATCATCCAAATGGTGTTGTAAGAAGGAAGAAAAAATTGATAATTCTTCAAGCCTATAGTGAAGACCGTGGTGGAGGTTGAGAGTGGGTGCTGTAGTTCTGGATTAAATTGCAAGTTTTGATGGATGGTTTTTGATATAAAATTAATCTAGTACCTAGGTATGAAAGCTTCAGTGAAGAGTGTGGAAGAGGATAGTGTTATTTGTATACCTTTAAATCTTAAGTTTGTTCAAGAAAGAATTTTTTGGGATTCTTCGGTATATAGCAAAAGCTAAAAAATATTCTAATTTGTTATTTCATCACACAACCCATTAATTTTTGGTGACAAGCTTCAAGTCTTGGTTTGACTCATCAACAGGTCACAAATAGCGAAATTGTGTGATTTGAAAAACAAATGAAAAAATGAAAAAAGAAGAAAGAAATGAAAAGTTTGAGAAAATAGAAAAAAACAATTTTTTTATTTATTAAAAAAATTTAAAAAAATTTAAAGAAACAGATTCATTCGAAGTGAATCGAACCTGTATACGCCACACAGTGGGCTGAAAAATAAAAAAGAAAAGGAAGAAGAAGAAGCGTTTCGTGTCAGCAGAAAACCTAACACTCATCGGTGCAGCTTGGTTTTCTGCCTGCTGCAGACGCTTGAAAATAGATCAAACTGATCTCTTCTCATATAAACTCAGAAATAAATTCTGGGTGTGAATTATATGAGGAAAAAACACTCCTATACAAGCCCAGGAGGAAAAATAAATAAAAAGATTACTCTTTTGGACTTTTTACCGGGTTAAACTTAATTTTGTTCAAGAAAGAATTTTTTGGGATTCTCCGGTATATAGCAAAAGCTAAAAAATATTCTAATTTGTTATTTCATCACACAACCCATTAATTTTTGGTGACAAGCTTCAAGTCTTGGTTTGACTCATCAACAGGTCACAAATAGCGAAATTGTGTGATTTGAAAAACAAATGAAAAAATGAAAAAAGAAGAAAGAAATGAAAAGTTTGAGAAAATAGAAAAAAAACAATTTTTTCATTTATTAAAAAAATTTAAAAAAAATTTAAAGAAACAGATTCATTCGAAGTGAATCGTACCTGTATACGCCACACAGTGGGCTGAAAAATAAAAAAGAAAAGGAAGAAGAAGAAGCGTTTCGTGTCAGCAGAAAACCTAACACTCATCGGTGCAGCTTGGTTTTCTGCCTGCTGCAGACGCTTGAAAATAGATCAAACTGATTTCTTCTCATATAAACTCAGAAATAAATTCTGGGTGTGAATTATATGAGGAAAAAACACTCCTATACAAGCCCAGGAGGAAAAATAAATAAAAAGATTACTCTTTTGGACTTTTTACCGGGTTAAACTTAATTTTGTTCAAGAAAGAATTTTTTGGGATTCTCCGGTATATAGCAAAAGCTAAAAAATATTCTAATTTGTTATTTCATCACACAACCCATTAATTTTTGGTGACAAGCTTCAAGTCTTGGTTTGACTCATCAACAGGTCACAAATAGCGAAATTGTGTGATTTGAAAAACAAATGAAAAAATGAAAAAAGAAGAAAGAAATGAAAAGTTTGAGAAAATAGAAAAAAAAACAATTTTTTTATTTATTAAAAAAATTTAAAAAAATTTAAAGAAACAGATTCATTCGAAGTGAATCGAACCTGTATACGCCACACAGTGGGCTGAAAAATAAAAAAGAAAAGGAAGAAGAAGAAGCGTTTCGTGTCAGCAGAAAACCTAACACTCATCGGTGCAGCTTGGTTTTCTGCCTGCTGCAGACGCTTGAAAATAGATCAAACTGATCTCTTCTCATATAAACTCAGAAATAAATTCTGGGTGTGAATTATATGAGGAAAAAACACTCCTATACAAGCCCAGGAGGAAAAATAAATAAAAAGATTACTCTTTTGGACTTTTTACCGGGTTAAACTTAATTTTGTTCAAGAAAGAATTTTTTGGGATTCTCCGGTATATAGCAAAAGCTAAAAAATATTCTAATTTGTTATTTCATCACACAACCCATTAATTTTTGGTGACAAGCTTCAAGTCTTGGTTTGACTCATCAACAGGTCACAAATAGCGAAATTGTGTGATTTGAAAAACAAATGAAAAAATGAAAAAAGAAGAAAGAAATGAAAAGTTTGAGAAAATAGAAAAAAAACAATTTTTTCATTTATTAAAAAAATTTAAAAAAAATTTAAAGAAACAGATTCATTCGAAGTGAATCGAACCTGTATACGCCACACAGTGGGCTGAAAAATAAAAAAGAAAAGGAAGAAGAAGAAGCGTTTCGTGTCAGCAGAAAACCTAACACTCATCGGTGCAGCTTGGTTTTCTGCCTGCTGCAGACGCTTGAAAATAGATCAAACTGATTTCTTCTCATATAAACTCAGAAATAAATTCTGGGTGTGAATTATATGAGGAAAAAACACTCCTATACAAGCCCAGGAGGAAAAATAAATAAAAAGATTACTCTTTTGGACTTTTTACCGGGTTAAACTTAATTTTGTTCAAGAAAGAATTTTTTGGGATTCTCCGGTATATAGCAAAAGCTAAAAAATATTCTAATTTGTTATTTCATCACACAACCCATTAATTTTTGGTGACAAGCTTCAAGTCTTGGTTTGACTCATCAACAGGTCACAAATAGCGAAATTGTGTGATTTGAAAAACAAATGAAAAAATGAAAAAAGAAGAAAGAAATGAAAAGTTTGAGAAAATAGAAAAAAAACAATTTTTTTATTTATTAAAAAAATTTAAAAAAATTTAAAGAAACAGATTCATTCGAAGTGAATCGAACCTGTATACGCCACACAGTGGGCTGAAAAATAAAAAAGAAAAGGAAGAAGAAGAAGCGTTTCGTGTCAGCAGAAAACCTAACACTCATCGGTGCAGCTTGGTTTTCTGCCTGCTGCAGACGCTTGAAAATAGATCAAACTGATCTCTTCTCATATAAACTCAGAAATAAATTCTGGGTGTGAATTATATGAGGAAAAAACACTCCTATACAAGCCCAGGAGGAAAAATAAATAAAAAGATTACTCTTTTGGACTTTTTACCGGGTTAAACTTAATTTTGTTCAATTTGTTCCTCCTGGGCTTGTATAGGAGTGTTTTTTCCTCATATAATTCACACCCAGAATTTATTTCTGAGTTTATATGAGAAGAGATCAGTTTGATCTATTTTCAAGCGTCTGCAGCAGGCAGAAAACCAAGCTGCACCGATGAGTGTTAGGTTTTCTGCTGACACGAAACGCTTCTTCTTCTTCCTTTTCTTTTTTATTTTTCAGCCCACTGTGTGGCGTATACAGGTTCGATTCACTTCGAATGAATCTGTTTCTTTAAATTTTTTTAAATTTTTTTAATAAATAAAAAAATTGTGTTTTTTCTATTTTCTCAAACTTTTCATTTCTTTCTTCTTTTTTCATTTTTTCATTTGTTTTTCAAATCACACAATTTCGCTATTTGTGACCTGTTGATGAGTCAAACCAAGACTTGAAGCTTGTCACCAAAAATTAATGGGTTGTGTGATGAAATAACAAATTAGAATATTTTTTAGCTTTTGCTATATACCGGAGAATCCCAAAAAATTCTTTCTCGAACAAAATTAAGTTTAACCCGGTAAAAAGTCCAAAAGAGTAATCTTTTTATTTATTAAATCTTAAGGTTTAAACTTTTTAGCTTCCAGCAGCAATGTTTTCTTTAAGTTGACTCGGTGGCTAGATAAGAACTTGTTAATATCATGTTCATAATTTCATCTGGTGTTGAGCATATGAAGGTAGGAGGGTTTTTTCATAAATCAAGCAGTTACGCTGTTATGAGATTTGATTGACATCTATATCTAAAAATAGTTCACATGAAGCTGATAAGAATATGATTATTTTATCTTCATACTATTGGGGCAGGTGCATTGTTTACTTAACATTTAGTTGAGAGTGAGTCAAATTAAAAGCTTTGATAGAAGAA
Organism: Dioctria rufipes; assembly: GCA_963924295.1. Lineage (NCBI taxonomy): Eukaryota > Metazoa > Arthropoda > Insecta > Diptera > Asilidae > Dioctria > Dioctria rufipes. Next base: position 129,698,485 of record OZ002742.1, read on the forward strand.
CGCTGTGTTATAATATTAATGTGACATGATATGTTGTCTGAGGTGAGTAGTGGAAGTTCTATGGGAGCTATGAATAAGCAGTAAAATCCTAATCAGCAATCTCGCTGGATATTTGATAATTCTCCAAGTCCATAGTGGAGATCGTGGTGGGGTGTTGAGAGTGCTGTTATCAGAGCTGTTTTAAAAGCTGTTAAGCTGTTATCAGAGCTGTTCGAAAAGCTGTTAAGCTGTTTGAAAAGCTGTTAAACTGTTATCAGAGCTGTTTGAAATGCTGTTAAGCTGTTATCAGAGCTGTTTGAAAAGCTCTTAAGCTGTTATCAGAGCTGTTTGAAAAGCTGTTAAGCTGTTCTCAGAGCTGTTTGAAAAGCTGTTAAGCTGTTATCAGAGCTGTTTGAAAAGCTGTTAAGCTGTTATCAGAGCTGTTTGAAAAGCCGTTAAGCTGTTATCAGAGCTGTTTTAAAAGCTGTTAAGCTGTTATCAGAGCTGTTTGAAAAGCTGTTAAACTGTTATCAGAGCTGTTTGAAAAGCTGTTAAGCTGTTATCAGAGCTGTTTGAAAAGCTGTTAAGCTGTTATCAGAGCTGTTTGAAAAGCTGTTAAGCTGTTATCAGAGCTGTTTGAAAAGCTGTTAAGCTGTTATCAGATCTGTTTTAAAAGCTGTTGAGCTGTTATCAGATCTGTTTTAAAAGCTGTTAGGGTGTTATCAGAGCTATTTTAAAAGCTTTTAAGCTGTTATCACCCATCACCAACCACCACCACCGCCAATACCACCGCCACCACCCACCACCACCCACCACCAACACCGCCCACCACCCATCGTTGTAGTGGTCTAACATTATTCGGGAGTTCCGGACTTAGTATGGGAAATTGAATAAAAAGAAGGCCATATATAAAATATCATTTATTAAAAATTAAAAAGTATTAATTCTTATAATCTTATGGTATAGAGCTGTATGTAATCAAAATTTCCTGTGTTTGATGAATCTGTTGTTGAAATCAACATCTGCCTACAGTGTAAGTTTACATGATCCTTTATGAGCTATCCAAGTATACAAAATGAGAATTTCTAGTGCTAAGTTAAATCGTACTTTTTAAGGCATGCCTCGTAATTACTTTTTGTTAATGTTTGGTAGAATTTATATAGCTTCACAACTTGTTTTAGGCATCTAGCAACACCACAACATTCACATGTATCTGGTCCATCCGTTGAATCATCTCTTGACCAAGGGCAGCTTATATAGTGTTCACCAAATTTTTACTCGACTTTTTCAATATTTTCATATAATTTTAAAAAGTTATAGCATTCTTGAATTTGTTTCTTATGCTCATCGTGTAAAACGTTATTATATTCTCTTAAAAACTCCTCAATATCCATCTTTACAGTTCAGCATTCGGGAGTACACTAACCAAATTCTCGTGCAATTTTCCCTTACCCTCTTAGATTTTGTATAGAAGATACCAGATTTTTATAAAATTGTCTGCTACCTAGTAGATTTTGGATTTTGGTTCTCGGCTCCGTTTTGGAGATATGAATTTTTTAAAATCACTATATACCCTAACTAATTTTTTAACAGATATTTATATACCGAGTTTTTACACAACAGGAAATGCATAAAATCTTGGATTTTTCTTTGGAACATACTGTTACCAGATTCTAATAAAATTTTCTTCTGCCTATCAGATTTTGTATGGAACATACTGTTACCGGATTCTTACCAGATTCTTATAAAATTTTCTTTCGCTTGTTAGATTTTGTATGGAACATACTATTACCAGATTCTTATACAATTTTCTTCTACTTTTTAAATTGTGAACTGAACATATGACCAGATTCTAATAAAA